>OY253754.1:4128030-4858336 GCA_958009045.1 Oxytorus armatus
AGTGGAAAGGCTGGTCTCACATACACAATACGTGGGAATCGGAAGAATCGTTAAAGGCTCAAAAGGTACAGCGATACGTTTCTATTATTCGCCAGCGTGTCTCTCTAAATGTTCAATTGAATTTACGCGATTAAATTGTTTCGCAGGTGAAGGGAATGAAAAAATTAGATAATTTTATAAAACGCGAAAGAGAGATCCAACAGTGGAGAGATTATGCGGGCCCCGAAGACATCGATTACTTCGAGTGTCAGGCCGAATTGCAGCAGGAACTTCTAAAGAGTTACAACAACGTCGAGAGAATAATAGGTAAGTTCGGATATATCGTTGTATTCGCGACGAACGAAATATAAACGAACGAGTCGATTTTAGCCGAGTACAACAAACCTGATTCCGATCATCCCGACTATTACTGCAAGTGGGAGAGTTTGCCGTACGCCGAGTCCACGTGGGAGGACGGTGCTCTCATAATTCGAAAATGGCCGGAAATGATTAAGGAATTTCGGGACAGAGAAGAGTCTAAGAGAACGCCGAGTAAACATTGCAAAGTATTGAGATCGCGACCAAAGTTTCATCAAGTAAAGGGACAGCCGGAGTATATGGGTCGTGGAAAGGATCTTGTTCTTCGTGATTATCAGATGGACGGTCTCAATTGGATGATACACTCTTGGTGCAAGGAGAACAGCGTTATATTGGCGGACGAGATGGGATTGGGAAAAACAATACAAACTATATGCTTCCTGTATTACTTGTTTTACACTCATCAACTTTACGGACCGTTCCTCCTCGTGGTACCTCTATCCACGATGACCTCGTGGCAACGCGAAATGGCACAGTGGGCACCCGACTTGAATTTCGTCACGTACCTCGGTGACGTAACGTCGCGCAATGTTATACGCGAATTCGAGTGGTGTTACAGCTCGAAGAGATTGAAATTCAATGCCATATTGACGACTTACGAGATCGTGCTCAAGGACAAAGCGCTCTTGGGCGCTCTTAATTGGGCGGTTATTCTCGTTGACGAGGCGCATCGTTTGAAAAACGACGATTCACTTTTGTACAAAGCTCTAATGGAGTTCAACACCAATCACAGGCTACTGATTACCGGCACGCCGTTGCAAAATAGCTTGAAAGAATTGTGGGCACTTTTGCACTTTATAATGCCAAATAAATTCAACACTTGGGAGGAATTCGAGAAGGAGCATGATAACGCCGCTCAAAAGGGTTATTCGAAGTTGCACAAGCAACTCGAGCCATTTATTTTGCGACGTGTGAAGAAGGACGTTGAGAAATCTTTGCCGGCGAAAGTCGAGCAAATATTACGCGTGGAGATGACTTCGTTACAGAAACAATATTATAAGTGGATATTGACGAAGAATTATAATGCACTTCGGAAAGGTGTCAAAGGCTCGACGATGACGTTCATAAATATCGTGATTGAATTGAAGAAATGTTGCAATCACGCCTTTCTCACGAAACCGATGGAGGGCGAGAGGAAAGAGTCGAACGAGGATTATCTTCAGCAGATAATACGTGGCTCGGGAAAGCTCGTTCTGCTGGACAAACTTTTGGTGAGATTGCGTGAGACCGGGCACAGAGTTTTGATATTCAGTCAGATGGTGAGAATGTTGGACATACTGGGGGAATATTTGCAAAAAAGGCATTTTCCGTTTCAACGACTCGACGGCAGTATAAAGGGTGAGCTGAGAAAACAAGCGTTGGATCATTTCAACGCGGAAGGTTCGTCCGATTTTTGCTTTTTACTGTCGACGCGAGCCGGCGGTCTTGGAATAAATCTCGCTACCGCCGACACGGTTATTATCTTCGATTCCGACTGGAATCCTCAGAACGACCTTCAGGCGCAGGCGCGAGCTCATCGTATTGGCCAAAAGAATCAGGTGAATATTTATCGTTTGGTGACGAAAAATTCGGTCGAGGAGGAGATCGTCGAGCGCGCCAAGCAAAAAATGGTGCTCGATCATCTGGTTATACAGAGAATGGACACTACCGGACGTACGGTACTTGACAAAAAGAGTCCCGGCACAAACGCCAATCCGTTCAACAAGGAGGACCTCAATGCGATACTGAAATTCGGCGCTGAGGAATTGTTCAAAGACGAGGAGGACGGCGACGAGGAGCCGACTTGCGACATCGACGAAATTTTACGAAGAGCGGAAACGCGCGACGAGGCACCGACCACCGTCGGCGACGAGCTACTCTCGGCTTTCAAAGTCGCGAGTTTCGCCGCTTTCGAGGAGGAATCCGAGCCGGTCGTTCAATCGGCGGACAACGACGACGAGAGCAAAGACTGGGCGGAAATAATACCGGAAAATTTTCGTAACAAGGTTCAGGAACAGGACCGTTCGAAGGAAATGGAGGATCTATATTTGCCGCCGAGAAGTCGAAAGACCCTGCAACAATTGAATCAGTCCGGCGACGGTGGAGCGCGCGAGGAACGTGGCAGAAAACGACGAAAGATGCAATCGGAGGAGAGCGACGATGCCGAGGAGACGGGAAGCGAGGCCGAAGGTTCGGACGACGAGAGGCCGAAGAAACGCGGTAGACCACGAGTTTTGCCGCGCGAAGTTGTCAAGAGCTTTACCGACGTTGAAATACGGCGTTTCGTTAGGAGTTACAAAAAATTCACAGCACCGGCTAAGAGACTCGAGGACATTGCCGGCGATGCGGAATTGCAGGAAAAACCGATAACGGAGTTACGATGGCTCGGCGAACAATTGCGAACGAGATGCGACGCTTGCATCGCCGAGTTCGAGATTACCGCCAAGGAGAATAAAGCCGGCGTTGACGACGATGAGAAACCCGTTAAAGAGGGCAAAGGACGAAAGAGAGGGAAAGGGCCGACTTTCAAGGTCGGTGGTGTTATGGTTAATGCGAAATCTTTGTCGGCGGCGAACAAGGAACTCGAACCTCTCGATCAGGCGTTACCGACCGATCCTGAACAACGCGCCAATTGGCACATCGAATCCAAATTGAAACCGGCGAATTTCGATTGCGAATGGAATTCCGACGATGACTCCCGACTGCTCAGGGGTATTTATGCTCACGGTATGGGCTCTTGGGAGGCCATCAAGCTAGACGCGAGTCTCAAGCTCGGCGACAAAATTCTCCCGAACGACACGAAGCCTCAGATAAAACAACTGAACGCGAGGGCCGAATATCTTCTGAAGGTTTTGAAAAAACAGATCGACGCGAAACTCGGCGTTACAAGAGTGAGAAAACCGAGAAAACCCAAAGAGATTAAAAGCGCGATAACGAAAGAAATTATCGAGGAGGATAGTTCGGGCGATGAGAACAAGAGACCAAAGCTGAAAGTTGACAGACCGATTAAGAAGGAGAAGGAGGAGGAGATCGTCATAAAGAAGGAACCAAAGGATGAGAGTGACGGCGCGATTGACGAGAGAAAAAAGGACAAGAAGATTAAGAGAGAGAAGAAAGAGGGAAAGAAGAACAAGAAGAACAAACAGGCGATTGGACCGATGCACTTTACCGCGAATAACGAGCCACGAGCGCTCGATGTCCTCGGCGGTTTGGATCCTTCGATATTCAACGAGTGTAAGGAAAAAATGCGTCCCGTTAAAAAAGCATTGAAAGCACTTGACAGACCCGAGGAAGCTCTTAGCGAGGCTGATCAGCTCGATCGTACGCGACAATATCTTATACAGATTGGTAATCAAATAAACACTTGTCTGTCGGTGTACAAAGATCCCGAGCAGATAAAAGAGTGGCGCAGCAATTTGTGGTACTTTGTCTCGAAATTTACCGTTTTCGACGCGAAAAAGCTCTACAAACTTTATAAACACGCAATGAGAACCGGCGAGGATGGTACGTGCTCGAGTCCCGAGAAGAAAGAGGAAAGTGGACATTTGAAGAGGGAGGAAACCGGACATTCGAAGAAAGAAGAGACCGGCCATTCGAAGAAGCATACGGAAAAATTGTCGCACGAGAAGCACGCGGAAAAGCACGGCGGTGTTGAGACGAGCGGCAAAGAATCGAGAACGGTTAAACGTAGAGTCGAGGAGAATGAGGAAAATTCGAACAACAGCGTTCCTAATAAAAAACATGTTTCAACGGCGATCGCCATTGCCGCGGCTAACAGCTCGAGTATGACGAGCGTTACAATCGGCGGTTTGACGATAACGCCTTTAGCCTCAACGCCAAATTCAACCTCGAGTATTACGACGAATAGCGCCGATACGTCGAGGCACAAAGAAACGAAAGAATCGAAGCACAAAGATACCAAACGCGAACGTGATCGCGATAGGGACAGAGAGAGGGAGAGAAATCACGGTGACAGGAGTATCGATAGATTAACTGGAACGAATAAGGACGAGAGAATTCGAAGGGACAGCGGTGGATATGCCGTTGGCGGCGGCGGCGGTGGGGGACATTACAGCGGTAGTCGCGAAGAAGATCACTGGCTACCGCGGGACGTTAGGGATCCTCGAGATAATAGGTAATATATTCTTCTTTTGCTTTCTCGTGGAAGAAGCTTTGATTTCGTTAAGGGAGGGGTAAGGGTTTCAGCGGTAAAAAAAACACTTTTTTTGCGATTTTTTTTCTCAAATATGGATTGAGCAATTTTATTCGAACCTTTTGTACATTATTAAGCATACTTTTGACAATGTTGCGTAATTTTTTCGTGCAGAAATATTGAAGCATAAACCCGTAACAGAGCTTCCCCCAGAACGTCTTGGAAAAAAAAACAATTCGCGGTGTTCACTATAACTCGGCCGGAAATTATCTGAAAATGAAAAATCATGAAAATTTAGTCAAATTATAATCAAATCTTCCCCCCAACGTTCTCTGATAATTTTTTCTTTTCATTTAAACATTTTTGGTGGCCATCTTAAGGGTGAACTGTTATTTTCCACGAAAAATTCTCAAATATGGATTGAGCAATTATATTCGAACCTTTTGTACATTATTAAGCATACTTTTGACAATGTTGTGCAATTTTTTCATGCAGAAATATTGAAGCATAAGCCCGTAACAGAGCTTCCCCCCAGAACGTCTTGGAAAAAAAAACAATTTGCGGTGTTCACTATAACTCGGCCGGAAATTATCTGAAAATGAAAAACCATGAAAATTTAGTCAAATTGTAATCAAATCTTCCCCCCAACGTTCTCTGATATATTTTTTTTTTTCATTTAAACATTTTTGGTGGCCATCTAAAGGGTGAACTGTTATTTTCCACGAAAAATTCTCAAATATGGATTGAGCAATTTTATTCGAACCTTTTGTACATTATTAAGCATACTTTTGACAATGTTGTGCAATTTTTTCATGCAGAAATATTGAAGCATAAGCCCGTAACAGAGCTTCCCCCCAGAACGTCTTGGAAAAAAAAACAATTTGCGGTGTTCACTATAACTCGGCCGGAAATTATCTGAAAATGAAAAACCATGAAAATTTAGTCAAATTATAATCAAATATTCCCCCCAACGTTCTCTGATAATTTTTTTTTTCATTTAAACATTTTTGGCGGCCATCTAAAGTGTGAACTGTTATTTTCCACGAAAAATTCCGCCATTTTGTGGGTGGGAAACACCCTTAATGTAAAAAAAAAAATGTTTACTAAACGTTGGGGGGAGGTATTTTATATGTAGAAAATGTGTACAAAGTTTGAAATGAATCGGTCAAGTAGTTTTTAAATGGCAGTGAACACGGACTTTGAAAAAGTAGTTTTGAGAAAAACACGTCTAAAGTTTATGAAGTAAAAAAAGTGAAGAAAATTTTTTAATTTTTCCAACTTACACAGACTCATCGATTCCAGCTCGTTTCTTCTTTTAAAATATTGTACTGTATAGTATACACTATATACTATATACACAATAGCAATGAATAAACTGTATACCTGTTCGACAGCTGCACTGCTAGCCCGACCGCCCGCAGCTGTTAGAGGTATAGCGTTAAAGGCCAGGAGATTAATAAGACAATAACTTCAAGAATATTGCTTAGATCGGTTTAAAGTTTTAAGGACATATTCTTGAAGTGTTAAACAATAAGATAAGACAAAAAAAATTCGATTTTTCGAAAGTGAAAACCCTTACCCCGCCCTTACAAAAATAAAAAAAATCGAGTTTTTTTAACACCAATATGTTCGGAATGTGTCGAAACTTCGGGAAATCACATTTAGAAAAAACGTCCATATCCGCGTGTGAAAGTGAGGCGCTTTCTCATCGTTTTCGAAAATTCACAAAAATTCTTCACAGAGGAGGCTAAAATGAAGAAAGCCACTTGCTCGTGGAGGGAGATTCGTAAACCTTCGAAAACGAGGAGAAAGCAATGTGCCCGTTTCAATTTGCATCTATTTTTTTAATTTTTTTTTTTTATTGTTTATTCGTTTATCAAATCAATCAATCTCATACATTATATTCGCTACAGGTTCGGCGAACACAAACGAGAGAGATTCGAGTCTTACGGTAGAATGTCCGGTGGTTATCACCGTGATAGAGAACGAGACAGGGATCGTGATCGAGGAATGCATCTAAATGACAAACGAAAGTGAGTTTCATGAAATTCACCGCTATTAACTACGGTTTTTTTCTTTAAAATTATAAAATTTTCATTGTCGTTAATTTTCCAGCGAGTACTATAGATATCAACAGACTGGTCCGCCGAGCGGTTATGGCTACGGTGGTCCCGGAGGTTACAGTAACGCCGGTAGCGCCGGTAGTTATCCATCCGGCGATGTACCGACCGGTCATTTTCGTGGTCGAGGCTATCAGAACGAGGGTTATCCGAGCGATTGGCGCCCAAACAAAGATTACAGAAGGGAGTATGACAGAAGGCCTCAACCACCGAACGCAAATTCCTAGTGTTACTTCCTCACGACCGTCCGTCGAGTGTGTCATCGATCGTTTGTAAAGTTTATTAATTCGAGCCTCGTCCCTCGACTTTCTTCCCCGCGAGCGAATATCAGGATTATCGGCCGTGTAATCGAACCCGTGGAGTGTGGATCGTTAGCAAATCTTGCAGCAAGTTAGTCTGTCCGACGTTTATCTTCATTTTTTTTTCTCTTTTTTTTTTTACACGACCACGTGGCCACTGTACATAAAGTTGCATTTTCATGCTGTACTAAAAGATCCGATATGCAATCTTTTTCATTTCCCCGTCACGTTACTCTCGAATCATCGGTGGATTTATTGAAAGAATAATAATAACAATAAATTATGCATGTCTATAAAACGAAAAATCTCATAGATTTATGTACATTGAAATTGGCGGCGGATATACAGGTTGTACTATAGCTTAGCTCTTCCCGGATGAATGTCTCTTGAAAAAAAAAAATCCCCCAACGAAAAACACGTTCGCACGCGTGTTAATATTTCTTCGCATCTTCCTATATTCGCTGCATCAAAACGGGACATAAAATTACAATACGATAATAACGATTTTTTTGGCGTTGCTCTCAGAAGCGCTCAAATGATTTCTCATTTACGAACCTACATTTCGTTATTTTTCAATTCGTCAATTTGTTTTACCTATGAATAGCCTGTAATCAGTCGCTTGCCACTTAACGATAATTAAATGCCTTCCTTTATATGATATAACCGAAGAGGATGAAGGTAAAACGAAAGAAGAAAAAAAATTGCACGCAAAGTACTCCGTATTCTTAGTGACGATTGTGTAAAAAAAAAAAAAAAAGAGACAGAAAAGAAATAACGTGTGCACGCTCATTATCGCGCAGCGTAAGTTTCGTCAGCCCTGTTTGTCCTGTTTCTATTTTATGTATAAAAACAAACAAAACACACAAAAAAAAACTCAGTGCATCGAACGTTCGTTGTGAACTTTGTCGAAATTGACGTGTATTTGCTTCGTGGGAAGCAAGATTGAGCGTTATTGACAAATGTGAGAAATAGACCATAGAATTCTGTAATTTTGAAGTACTGGTGGTTTGAGATTGGGAAAAAAAAAAAAAAACAAACAAGTTTCGTGACTCGCTCGAGGAAAGAGGCCAGCATTCCCATCGTGCCTGCATCTTCATGTAATATATCACGAAACGATAAGCCCCTTATTTTTTTTTTCTCCTCACCCTCAATGCCACACGCTATTCAACAATATATTTCTCGTCATTATTTTCTCTTAATAAGCGCACTTTGTTTGGTCGTTTTAAATTTATGAAATTACGCGATTATAAATGTTATTATATTGTGTTCTCAACACTAATATATAACATCGTATTCATTCTCTCTGATAGGGGGTACTCGACTTTTTCTGCAACTTTCCTCTTATGAATTCCGTGTAAAAGCGGAAAAAAATAAAATGTCGTGCCGAAACTTTCAGGACAAATCGACCGCGGTTCTTCTCAATTCACCCATCAACACTATCGATTGATCATAAACTGCCCGGTTGATCTTTCATTAACGCATAAAAAAAAAAACAAAAAGAAATGATAAAAATTGTGTTGTCACGAATTAATTATTTTATTGATTGTCTTCGGAATTACGAGAGACGAATTTAACTGAATCAATAACAAATTAAAAAAAAAAAACAAGATTTTGCAATTTCAGTGTGCATTTGTGTAAATAATAGGGAATATGTTTAGAATACGAAGATGACACATTTTAATGCTGGATATTTCCCAGAGCAGGATTTGTGTGCAGAAATAGAGAACGAAGTGTATCAGTCAGTTGTCGGTGAATCGGATTTAGCTTAGATTTCTATGGATTCATATATATATATATACACACACATATATATATATACATATATGAAAATTTAGGAAATAAAAAAATCGATATAAGGATAGTGAGGTGTTTATAATTTATTGCTAGTTGAACATAAATCATGAATAATACACGATTAAAAGGAAAGGATATGCTGTATATATGTATATGTATATGTATGTATGTATATATATATACATATATATATATATGTGAATAAAGATAATTATCAATATATCGTAGTAAATGATAATCTACCACTCGATGCTTCATTGTACTATTTAATTGACGAAAAAAATACGTCTCATCATTAATAAAACGAAAAAAAAATGTATTTTACCTATATCTTCGATGTAGATAATTTAATTATTTCGGGGGAAAAAAACAAATATATATATATCGATTAAAATCATTTACAGCAAACATTTTGGTATTGTTCCGTTACGAAACATCCATTTTTCTTAAATCATAGCTGAACGAAATTACGATCGTCCAAAATTTGATAACGATCGTTTCTGTAATTAACGAGATCGTCGAGAAATCTGTGACTGCTCTCGTTGTGCAATTTTGTGAGAACAGGCGGTAGCGGTGTTACATCAGCTACAATCGCTAGATCCTCATAGTATTGACCTTGCTCCGGTCCCATCATGTGAAAATGACGTTTTTCAAGTCCCTGACTCTTCTTTCTCGTGAATTCCGAACTTTCCTCGGCTATCATTACCACCTTGGGAGGAAATGTTTTTTCACCCAACCAGAATCGAAGTAGAAAACGTACCTACGATGATTCATCATTGAATTTAATCTTTAAACAAACATGTGTTAATATTTTTTTAGATTGTTTTTTTGAAAGTGTCATCCATTAATTGACAACAATGACTCATCAACTGTACTACAGCGTATGCTGTTAGCATTAAAAAATTTAATTCACTGTACATTAATGGTTTTGCGTGGTTAAGAACACGCATGGTGTTTGAAAGTTTGTAAAAACCATTACAGAAAATTCCCCTTTAATGGCTGCATCACCGCCGAAGACTTGAAGAAAAAAAAAATTGAGTTTACCTGCAAATCGAACATGCTGAAGGCGCATACGTAATAAGGCAGACCGACCAGAGCGAGAGTCGGATTTTCTATAGAGACGAGATGTTTCCATAGCGGCGTCACCATATTAGAGTCGACTTTTACCTTACAATTTTCAGCCAGAAAAGGAAATTTGTATCTGTAGCCTGGAGGGGAAATAGAGTTTGTGAAAAATATTGCCACGTTTTTTATGACCCTGAAGATATCTGCATCAGACGAAATTGCATCTTTGGACAGCTATAACTACCGTGTTTTTTATCGTACAGACTTCGCCAACGTCTCATTTTCTTCGTTTTGCGATTCTGTAGAGGTACTTTTTTTTTTTTGTAAGTCTTCCTTAAGGGGTGACATCGAAAAGAAATGTTTGGACAGCTGTAGCTACCGTGTTTTTTATCATACAGACTTCGCCAAAGTCTCATTTTCTTCGTTTTGCGATTCTGCAGAGGTACTTTTTTTGTTTTTTTTTTAAGTCTTCCTTAAGGGTTGACATCGAAAAGAAATTTTTGGACAGCTGTAGCTACCGTGTTTTCTATCGTACAGAATTCGCTTAGTTTTGCAAATATAACTTCGCTCTGTAGCCTGAGCGAAGTTATGATAGAAAACAACTTCTCTCGGGCTACAGACTTTTGCATTGCTTTGCTTTAAAAAAAAAACAAAAAAAGTACCTCTGCAGAATCGCAAAACGAAGAAAATGAGACTTTGGCGAAGTCTGTACGATAAAAAACACGGTAGCTACAGCTGTCCAAACATTTCTTTTCGATGTCACCCCTTAAGGAAGACTTCAAAAAAAGTACCTCTGCAGAATCGCAAAACGAAGAAAATGAGACGTTGGCGAAGTCTGTACGATAAAAAACACGGTAGTTATAGCTGTCCAAAGATGCAATTTTGTCTGATGCAGATATCTTCAGGGTCATCGTTTTTTGTATAGCGAGAATATATTTCTATCCTAATATTTTACCTGTACAGTAAAAGACAACGTCAACTGATTCACTCGTCGCATCAGAGTAAACGACACCGTTCTCTTTTAGCTCGACAATGTCCGCTTTCTTCAACAAACAAAACAATATTTATCTTTCTATTATTTCGATTATTTAATTGGACATAAAAAAATTGTGAAAGAGATAATTACTTGAATAACATTAGACGGAAATACTGTGCGTATGGGCTCTTTGTTGTGATGACTGAGAATAACACGATTAGCCTTTTTCGATATTTCCAGTGCCAAGTCCATGCCTAAGTGGGAACAGCGAATGAAGAAAGGAAAAAAGAAACGTGCAAATGAAAAAATTGTACACTGCTTCCTCATTTTGTTTTTATCTCGCTCACAAATAACCCTCTATACGAGTAAGTTAGTTTTTCAATTTGTCAGATCGACCGTCGGATTACCTGATGGTCCAGCGCCGAGAACGGCCACAGTTTTTCCTTCGAATACATCGGGAACTCGATAATCGTGACTATGAAGCTGTTGTCCTTTGAAGATATCGTGACCTTTTAGAGACGGTACACTTGGCTCGAAATAATGACCGTTGCATACCATAACAGCGTCGAAAATTTCGTCCTTCAATTGTCCCTTGTTCGTCAAATCTCTCACCTTGACCGACCATTTGCTCGTTGCTCTGGAAACTGGTAGTCGCTCCACCGACTCAACGTTGTGGTGAAACTGCGACGGAATACTAAATTAGTCACTAAACTTTTCGAGGATGAGGAAAAAATATGAAAATTTCTAGTTTTCTTTTCTTTTTTTTTTGCAATCGTATAGCTCACCCGTATGTATTGTCTGAGTTTAAAATGTGAGCAGTACTGATTTAAAAAATCTAATATTTCCGTGCGACTCAAGTAGCTTCTCGACTCGTCACCGGATATCGGAAAATCAGGAAAACCCATTACTTCCTTCGGAAGATTTGTCCTGCAATCGAATAATTCGTAAGAAACAAATTTAAATAAAACTTCGAATGAATATTTTTAACGGAAATGCTCGCTTAGTTCGAACGATTTACCTTAGGCTGTCGTACATACTCGAATGAATTGGCAAACCATATTGATCTAGACCAGTATTTTTCGTGTAAACCCACGTACCACCAATTTCATCAGTCTTCTCGAAGCATATTACCTCCGTGACTTTCCGGAAGTTATTATTCTCACCGGAAGTATCGGTCGTCATCATCTTAGCGTCATTGCAATGTCGAAGTGCCGCGAGTCCTGCTCCGCCCGCACCAATCACAGCTACACGCATATCGCTTCTCTCCTTATTTTTTCCAATTTTAAATAAACGAAACCACACTCTATTCGCCTATTTTTGTTCGTCACCGAAACAACCAGCTATTCCAGAAGCTCGGTATTTGAGAAAAAAAATCCCCTCTCGACAATGCTTCAGAGAAAAACACGAGATTCCACGATCTTGCATATAACACTTTCCGTGACTCTGTCGAAACAGATATGCCATAAAAGTGAAACGTTCGAGAGCTGAAATACAAGTCTCTGGAACGGTTAATTACCACTTTCTCGTATCGAGGACAATATCGAGTATCTACAGAAAAGTCGACAGTTTGAGGTCTGCTTAGAGTGGACGAAAAAATTTCCTCGACCCTTTCTTGATTATTACAACAATTTATCCTCGCTCGGGAAAATTTTGAAGAACCTTCGATGATAATAATTACCAATTGAGCAATTTTTCAAAACCTGATCTTGGGCCGATTTGAAGAAAAAAAATATATAACGAGCCAACACTATCGGAAAATCGTTCTGGGACGATCTATGATATTGCGCAAAAGTATATTTTACAGATGGAATTTATAGATTACGAATGATAGGTGAACGGGCGAGAACCGATCTCGTCAGTGAATGGGCCAACAGTGAAGCGATGACTATTTTTGTTCCGAAGAATTTTGTACGATACGACGATAACGAGGTCATTACGGTTCGTAGCAAACATTTTTATCGCAAATAAATAACGTGCAACGGTTTTTCTCGTACCCGGTTGACTTTTTTTTCTTCAGACGGAGATAATTGACCTTCGATCCCCATATGGATGAACACAGTGATTGTAGATTGTGACTCGACTCGCCCGAACAACGTACATTTTTTTCGCCTTCATCGTTTTGTCTTAAATCGATACACCTTGTCTCAAAATATCGAATAATTCGCATTTTCGTGATTGCAACATGGTGCAATTCTAAAATCGGAATTGAACAAGTAGTTCTATATAATATATTGTAATATATTGCGTTGGTCAAGTTGATGTTAAATTTTTAAATAATAATCCACCATGAAACTTGTATATTAACTCCTCATCATTTTTGAACATTCATAAATTTCTGTCAATGAGGTAGAGGCTTTTTCAATTTTGGCTTCCTCATAGTTTTGTGTACGCAAGCTATCAGGGACTGAAACTTATTACACAAATAGACCATCATTAAATACAGCTCGTGCCAAATTTCAAGAGAACCAATCGAGATGTTTTATATTTATGACATTTTGGATTTTTCAAAAAATCGATATAGGTGTTTGTTTAGACGCTTGCTCGAGCAGTTTGTGCTGCACTTTTTAGATTTTGGGATACAATTTTGTAAATACCGTTATGACCGAGCGAAATGAGTACAATTATCTTTTGGGTTGGGTATATCGATTACAGAATGATTCGTCTGCCTGTGTCTAGACTGGACGTCTTTAAATGACATTTTAAGGTAACATGTTTTATATAGAATATTATTGGAGGACGATTGAGGTCGAATTTCGCGAGCATCGATGAAACGGTTGCGAGTTTCAAATTATTCGAAAAAATTTAGGATTTGTTTCCAACGCTGAGCCAACGTTGAAAAATGTATAATTCCTCCCGGACGAAGCTTTGGGCTTTGTGTGATACTGAGAAAACATTCGGCAATTTTCAACTTGCAAAATTTTTTAAAATCTATTTTAGAACCTCATCTCCGTCCAAAGTTTCCAAAGACGCGTCTGATTAATACGTGTTCTATAACTTCAGCGGAGGATCATTAAAATAAAGCTTCTTTATCGAAAAAATTAACTTTATTATTATACGTAACAATTATTATGAAATAACGCATTTCGCGTAAACATTAATGAACAATATGTACATGGTTCCAGAAATCCATGAACCGCGTATACGATGTAACGAAAACGCGGTTTATAAAGCCTTGTACTTTCAACTTTGAGAATTTTTCTGGTTTTTTTTTGTTTTTTCGTTTCCGCGGAAGAAAAACATGGACCCACGAAAGTTCAGATTTTCTAGAGAATTTTGTGAATGCATCTGTCGCTTTTTACGATCTCGAATAGACGTCCTGCTCCCACTGATTCTTGTACAAGACGTATAATTGCATAGCCGCTCTCGCGTCCTCGATGGAATTATGCTCACCGTTTTGTATATCGACGCCCAACAATTCGGCGGCTAATTTTTTTAAACTCGGTGTATTTCCCATTGTCACCTTTCTGAACGGTTTGTAGCGCGAAGTATCGCGTAGATGTCTCTTTGGATGTGACAGAAATAGCACGCTCAAGTCGTTCTTTAGAGCATGGCCGATCAACAATCTGCCTCTCAGTATTTCCGAAACTTCGGTTTGTACGATTTTGAAATCTTGACCATCCGCCAAATGATGCGGACGTATACCGCTCACCGCAGTTCTGTAATCCTGTATTTTCTCCCTTGGCGTTACATATTTGTCATAGACGCAAACACCATGACGATTAACGAGCGATACGCGAGCTAGCATACTCTCTGTACCATCACCGATTCCCACCATTTCACAATCCATTGCTATTTGTTTTGTCAATTTTTCATTGGCCTCAGAGTCGACACCGTTTACAGCAACTTGATGCCCTTTCTCAGCCTGAAAAGTAAAATAAATAAAATAAGATTGTTCGATTAACTTAGGGGCTACAAGTGCAAAAATATGGAAGGTGTAAAAAATCCAACACGGAAAATGAGCACGTTAAACGCAAGACAACAAAAACAGCATTTTGGTACACAAGGTGCGACTTAACCAAATATTTTGAAGGTTCAATTCCCTAATTTCCCTGACTAGTTTTCAATTCCCTAAAATTTCTCGGCTCAGTTTGCAATGTCTTCTCATTTCCAGATTCTCCCTGACTGTGGCCAATCTGATTGAAAACTATTAAAAAAAAAAAAAAAAACAAAGTTTCCCAAAAACAACACTTCCTCCAAGAGGAACTGATTAACCTAGAGTTTATAAAATATATACAACAACTTGAAATATTAAATCTCCATTTATTAAAATCTACGTCCAACATCCAACAGAAAAGCTCAAAATTACCCAATTTTGAAATGGCGGCGGGACCATTCTTGGCGCCTTGTTACTGGGTGCCCAAGTTTTTCCAGGATGAGAACGCTGATGCTTGACGTGTTTGCGACCCGAACCTTGTTGATTAACAACGCTACGAAATTTCTCCCAATTTGAGCTCGAGCAATTCTTGGCCAGCGGACTTTTCGCCAAACTTTCTTCGCTCTTATCGATCGTTTTTTGCTTATCGACGTTCTCCTTCCTCCTTGAATTACCACACGCCAAATGTTTTTCCATTACACCGGGAGGTCCCATTTTCGATAGCATTATTATTCGTTAACGAAATTTCGATTCAAAATTCAACGTTTCTAACCTAGGATACGGCACGTGCCACCTAATGTTCCATCAATTCAATATTCGGATCCATACAATATTTCGTGCGTACGCAATGTTCATTGCACAGATGAAAATATAATGATATTGTTATTATTGTTTGTGTACTTAATTGTCAATTGAATTTGGCAAGAATTTAATTCAACATAAAACGGAAAACGCTTGGTCTTAACTGGCAATCTGGCAAAATGTAAATATAAACCGTTAACATTTTACGTTACAGTTACCGACGGCCTAATCCGCCGATACACCGTAATATTCGACCGTATCGTCGGATGGCGCTGTCAGCGCCAGCATATACACCACCTGGCGGCAGAATTGGTGAGCATTGTGCAGTATCGTTGCTGGTCCGCGGGAGGGCGGATTGAACAAAGGTCGGCCTAACTGCCGGCAGCTCATTCACGCTTCAAACATGGCAGCGGCTACAAGCGTCGTCGTGCTCGACAGGGGCAACAATACCACCTGCACGATCAATTTGCACGGTGTGTGTCAATATCTTATTAATATATTGTGCGCGACTAACGCGCGATATTTCCGTTCCTAAAAATCGCATCGAATTATCGCTGTCCTCGCACATACAAGTGTTTTCAACCATTTCACAAATTCATTTTTACACATCGGTAAATGTGTTTTTTTTTTGCGCGCTATATGGAAAATATGATTCACGTGTCAAAGATTTTTCATGCCTCACAATCGACGCGCAAAGGGAACATTCCTTTTCCCGTGAATTACAAACGCGTCGCCGGCAAAAAAAAAAAAGTAACACTTATATCGATCTAGTAAAAGTTTACGCGTAACAAGATCGCGCCTAGAACAAAGCTCCTTTATAGATCCAAAATACGATCGCGGATTGCAATCGACAATGACGTTACGGAATAATCTAATAGGCGGAGCTAGAGTCAGAAAATATTTTCGATATCTAAAGAGGAATAAGTTGGAGGATCAACGTAATACAATATATTTTTTTTTTTTCATTACATTACAGGAGCCACCGTGGTGTCCTGGCGGGTCAACAACCAGGAACAGCTGTTTGTCAGGTGAGTCCTTTCAAAACAATATATTATTTCGCGTGCAAACTCGAGTTTGCGTAAACTGAACTTTTGTCGTGCGTTCGCACCACCGTGAGGTGTTTTAAAAAGAAAAGAAAACAAGATCGGTGTTGAAGGTCGAAAGTTCGTACGACTTGCTCAGGCATTGTGCAATCAAAGGCGGGAAATCGCAAGGTAAACGATAATTCATACGCATAAACACGTTGCACGTATGCATACATATGTCTAGATAATATATCCATTAGATTATAGTTATTTCGTACTTTTGTCACGAACGTTAACAGCGCGCCTTTATCAAACGTTTAAAAACTTCTTCCCTTCTCATTCTCAATATTCCCTTTGAGTCTTCTCAAGGGGGGAAATAGGGTTAGGATAGCGTTTTCTCAATGATTTTCATGAATTTTTTTATAGTATAAAAAATGAATATAATTTATTGAAACTTTGAGAATATTTTATACGTATATTTAAGTATATACTATAAAATTTTTGAAGAATTTCCTTGAAAAACACCGAAGATATTAGCGACCCCATATTGCAGGTCACAATCAGACTCAGCATTTTGCGTACATTCTGGAGGCCGCAATTTTCATCTGAAATGAAACGAGGTTGGAATTTACTTTTATTATATGTCTCTCTTCTATATGAACCTAAATGTTATCGAAAAAATAGAAAATTGAATTTTTTACAGGGGTCAAAACAAAAAAGCATGATTCTTTGCCATTTTTTACAACTTTATATGCAAAAAAAAATTATTTTAAATAATGATAATATTCCGATTTTAGGTTCTTATAGAGCGCAATACTATGAAGAAAGTAACTGCCAATTTTCAAAACGATTCGTTGAAAACTTTTCAAACTAGCGTGTACGCAAGTTAAAAAAAAGTCGTTTTCAGAAAAACGCATTTGGAAAAATCGTATCAAGAAAAACAAGCAATATGGGGTCGCTAATATCTTCGGTGTTTTTCAAGGAAATTCTTCAAAAATTTCTTCAAAAATTTTACAGTATATACATAAATATATGCATAAAATATTCTCAAAGTTTCAATAAATTATATTCATTTTTTATACTAAAAAAAAATTCAATGAAAAATGAAAAATTAATGGCTTATAACAATGGAACGAGTCGGAATTTTCATTAAAAATTTTGGGAACATATTCTTGATAGTTTTACTAACAATTTATGAAATTAAAAAAAAATCGATTTTCTGAACCGTCTAACCCTATTTCACCCCTTAATATTCGATACTTAGAAAAATTTGAGATTCCCAATACGCGTGTAGGGATAAAAGCCACAAGTTGAAACTCGCTAAGTCTAAATATGTAATACCAACAAGTTGGAAAACTTCATTTTTTCAAATCCATTTTTTTTTTTTACAGCATCCAAGTAAGCTAGCGAATGGTATCGATGGTTGAACATTCTCTAAATAGCGAATTTTCGTTAAAAGTCGAAAACTAAGTGCGTGGAATGTTTTATTTCGCGGTTCATTTCATCCGAAAAGGCCCGTACACGTTGATTCGCGGTTGCGAGCAAACAAGAGGACGTTAGTAAGCGCGACTCGTAGTATCTACTCGTGCGAGTTACGACCTTTCGTTCGATATACTTGTAATAGGCGCGTACTTATCATGTATGACTATACGGAGTGAACAAACGCCCGATGAACATCACCTTTATAATACGAGCTAAAGCTTCGTCCCGCAACGGGTTACACACAGTTTTGCTTCGGTGTTTCCCCTACCATTTATACCGCCGGTAGATATCTCCGCGAGTAAAAGTGTGAGAAAGAACGAAAGAGAGAACGAGGGAGAGAGAGAGGCTCTCGGAGCAGACGTTGAAAAAACTAACGGATGGAACAGGGCGCCTTGGTCCACTGTATATACCGTACTAAACTATACTTGCTGTGTAATATACACACGCCACGAGGCCAAGCACAAACCGCACGGGCCCTTCCGCACCAGCCAACGTTCTGTATCTTTTTTTTTCTTTTTTTTTTTTCGTATATTGTTATTATTATTAATATTATTATACGTTGCTCAACTCGAGGTAACTCTTGTTCTTTCGTGCGCGGGGCAATTTTTCTTCTGTACAACGTTGATTGAGGGAATAATAATATTTAAGGTGGGGAGGGGAATAATATAATAAATAACAAAGTAGAAGGAAGAATAATTTTTTTTCGTGTCTTTTTAGCGTTGAAAAATATTCACTTCATTGTACTCTGATTTGTTATGAATTTTAGGAAAGAGACAAAATCGTATTACCCCCTGTTCGATCATTGTGAACAATGTGAACGTTTTACAGAAAAAAATTAACAATTTTTTTCTTTTATTACATTTTATCGTTGCCATTTCATTATCATGTTTTTTCTTCTTTACAAGAGGAAGCTTTGTTTTCGTGATATTATCGTTCGTTTTCTGGTTGCATTAAAGTTGTAGTCTGGTAACTTAAGTCGATTTTCATGTCTTTTTTCGAGGGCGTTTTTTTGTAGGAAAATAAAAATGAATCGTTTCGGATATTTAGGATTTTTTTATTTACATATTAAAGATACAAAAAAAATATTTTTTGAAAAAATTTCATAGTTTATTATTATTATTATTATTGATCAAAATTGGCACCTCGAAAAAAAAGCGCGTGGGTGGCCCCGGTGATTTTGGCTCTTGATGTTATCTGAAATAAAAAATTCTTGATAATTCTTAATCCATAGACATGTCATTCTGGTCGGAACTACTGAAGTTAAATTTCTCTTTATTTTACAACCCCTTCTTCGCTAAAATAAAAGGACTTTTTTTTTCCAAAGTCCGCCATTTTGTTATTTATCCATGAAATTTAACTTCAGTAATTCCGACCAGAATGACATGTCTATAGATTAAGAATTATGAAGAATTTTTTATTTCAGATAACATCAAGAGCCAAAATCACCGGGGCCACCCACGCGCTTTTTTTTTTCGAGGTGCCAACTTCGATAAATAATAATAATACTAATAAACTATTAAATTTTTTCAAAAAATTTTTTTTTCGTATCTTTAATATGTAAATAAAAACATCCTAAATATCCAAAACGATTCATTTTTATTTTCCTACAAAAAAATGCCCTCCAAAAAAGACATGAAAATCGGCTTAATTTACGAGACTACTATCTTAAGTAGAACAAAAAAAAAACTTGTGAAAATTAGAAACTACCATATATAGCTTCCTCATTATTTTATCTTTCTCCGCTAAAGCTTGCCCCACTTGAGGGAGGGGTAAGGGTTTCAGCGTAAAAAAAAAACACTTTTTTTGCGAGTTTTTTTCTCAAATATGGATTGAGCAATTTTATTCGAACCTTTTGTACATTATTGAGCATACTTTTGACAATGTTGCGTAATTTTTTCATGCAGAAATATTGAAGCACAAGCCCGTAACAGAGCTTCCCCCAGAACGTCTTGAAAAAAAAAAACAATTTGCGGTGTTCACTATAACTCGGCCGGAAATTATCTGAAAATGAAAAACCATGAAAATTTAATCAAATTATAATCGAATCTCCCCCCCAACGTTCTCTGATAATTTATTTTTTCATTAAAAAATTTTTGCCGGCCATCTAAAGTGTGAACTGTTATTTTCCACGAAAAATTCCGCCATTTTGTGGGTGGGGAAACACCCTTAAAGTAAAAAAAAAAATTTTACTAAACGTTGGGGGGAGGTATTTTATATGTAGAAAATGTGTACAAAGTTTGAAATGAATCGGTCGAGTAGTTTTTAAATGGCAGTGAACACGGACTTTGAAAAAATAGTTTTGAGAAAAACGCGTCTAAAGTTGCACTGCTAGGCCCGACCGCCCGCAGCTGTTAGAGGTGTAGCGTTAAAGGCCAGGAGATTAATAAGACAATAACTTCAAGAATATTGCTTAGATCGGTTTAAAATTTTAAGGACATATTCTTGAAACGTTAAACAATAAGATAAGACAAAAAAAAATTCGATTTTTCGAAAGTGAAAACCCTCACCCCGCCCTTAACTTTTTTCAATTAATTTTGTCATAGATGAAGATCTGCGATCGAGATAAAATAACGAGTAAGCGATTTGCAATTTTCTGATTCGCGCGTTTGTTTAGCCAATATTTTATTTATTCATCATTGCTCTTTTTTAATTTCATTCGTAAATTGCAGGAATTATCAACGCTACGGGATGTATAAGAATACTTCTTACGCGCTGTTGGAGAAAAAAGGGGTCAATGAAAAACACGGCGATGCTAGAAAAAGGAGGAGCGAGAGATAGAGCGTTTAGATATTCGAGAAAGGGGTTGAAGTGACGTTCGGATGAGAGGGAAGCGCTCCCGAAGCTCAAACGGTCCGCCGCACGATTTATCTTCATATATATATATATATATATATATATATATATATATATATATATATGACCCGCTGGTACAGTTGAAAAACAGAACGAGGGGGAGGAACGAAGGCTAGGTTTTCTCCCCTTACCGATGATTAAGGATCACACTGCTGGGTGTTCCACTCCTACGTCTCTCATTCTCATTCGCATTGTGTTCCGGCCACATACCGTTATACGTACTCGTATCCGCATGCACAAACGAAAGGGTTTGTATATATAATATATATGCGTATAGAGAGAGATTTCTCTGTCGCTTTCCGCCGCTTTCCGCCGCTTTCCGCCGCTCGAGGGTTCTTCTAAAGGGAGAGAGAAAAAAAAAAAATTATAGTCATCAGTCGTGGACTAATATTGGAGAGGTCAATGTAGAAGAAACGAACGTAGAAATCGTTCACACGCTTATACGTGCACGAGCGAGGGAGAGAAGGGTCCGGATTCAAATTTTCACCCTCCAAGTCTCTTGAGGCACTTTCCAGCGTCTCATAGATCTCCTCACAAATATCGTATTACACGAACACGGCTGGAGAGACACATGTGGCATTTTTTTTGTAGTTTGTTCTTCCTCTATCAGCATATTTTCAACTGCGACGGAAATATAAGATCAAAATGTGAGTCGATGCAGTGCGCAGCTATTGAAAATTCTGTTTGCATATTTTCTATCGCAATGTTATTGTAACGAGGGTTATTGTGCGATACCGAAATGCCATGTTTAACGCTCGCAACGATATGACGCGTGATTGTGTGAAACGTTTGCTCCTTCTCTCGTTATAATTATTGTTAATTATTCCAAGGTTGAAGCGTGACTAGCGGAACGTTCGGATATCTCTTTTATATTATATAAATATATCGTCGTCGCCGCTGCCACCGTCTATAATAGTTGAGGAGGTAGAATAGGTCGGGTCAGGTTGGGTTGGGTCAGCTATCGAATGAGACGACGAGAGACTGAATCTCTGACTTTGTCCAGTTACGCGATTTCCCGAGTGAGCCGAACTATCGTGATAGCTACGAGAGTTCGACTCACTCGGGGAATCAGATCGTCTAGTCCAAAAAGTCATTTTTTCGATTTACCCGTCTTTCACATTGATATTTTGAGATTTCGACTGAAACTCGGTGTTATTCGTAATCAGCGGAAAATTTCTGATCGATTAGGGTATCGAAACATTGAAAAAAAAGAAAAAAAATGTTTTGTAGATTTTTGCCCACCTTTTCGGAAACCTAAAAATCTCGAAATTTCAAATGGTCATGACTTGGCTCCCGTTTCATCGATTTTGGGTTTTAACGAGCGTTTTCAAAACGTCGCGAGTAGACTTAGAAAATGCATTTTGGATCATCCCGATATCTCAATTATTGTAGCCGTGAGAGCGGGTTGAAAATCGGCGAAAAAAATGAGAAGGGGTATGTATGGAGAAATTTGCAAAAATCGATGGTCCAACTTTGAAAATCTATGAATAATCGAAAAAAAATAGTAGCTCAATAAATGAAGCGGAATTTTGAAGGGTGAACGGTTACGAAAAGAATGAGCACAGAGTGGGGTTTCAACTCCATCGGGAAGCAACGTTACAGCGATTTTAGTGAAGCCACTTCTTTTTGGCCGAAATGCAAAAAAATTTTGAATTTTTAAATTTTCTTTTAGGACGCTATATCGATGTATTTTGACTCGCTGATTACTAATTCAGTAGCCATTTCTTTGAAAAACTCGAAATTTCATTGAAAATCGTCCAAAAAGTGATTTTTTTCGTTTTTCGCCTTTTTCTCATTGATATTTTGAGATTTCGACTAAAACTCGGTGTTATTCGTAATTAGCGGAAAATTTCCGATCGAATAGGGTATCGAAACGTTGAAAAAAAAGAAAAAAAATGTTTTGTAATTTTTTGCCCACCTTTTCGGAAACCTAAAAATCTCGAAATTTCAAATGGTCATAACTTGGCTCCCGTTTCATCGATTTTGGGTTTTAACGAGCGTTTTCAAAACGTCGCGAGTAGACTTAGAAAATGCATTTTGGATCATCCCGATATCTCAATTATTGTAGCCGTGAGAGCGGGTTGAAAATCGGCGAAAAAAATGAGAAGGGGTATGTATGGAGAAATTTGCAAAAATCGATGGTCCAACTTTGAAAATCTATGAAAAATCGAAAAAAAATAGTAGCTCAATAAATGAAGCGGCATTTTGAAGGGTGAACGGTTACGAAAAGAATGAGCACAGAGTGGGGTTTCAACTCCATCGGGAAGCAACGTTACAGCGATTTTAGTGAAGCCACTTCTTTTTGGCCGAAATGCAAAAAAATTTTGAATTTTTAAATTTTCTTTTAGGACGCTATATCGATGTATTTTGACTCGCTGATTACTAATTCAGTAGCCATTTCTTTGAAAAACTCGAAATTTCATTGAAAATCGTCCAAAAAGTGATTTTTTTTGTTTTTCGCCTTTTTCTCATTGATATTTTGAGATTTCGACTAAAACTCGGTGTTATTCGTAATCAGCGGAAAATTTCCGATCGAATAGGGTATTGAAACATTGAAAAAAAAGAAAAAAAATTTTTTGTAATTTTTTGCCCACCTTTTCGGAAACCTAAAAATCTCGAAATTTCAAATGGTCATAACTTGGCTCCCGTTTCATCGATTTTGGGTTTTAACGAGCGTTTTCAAAACGTCTCGAGTAGACTTAGAGAATGCATTTTGGATCATCCCGATATCTCAATTATTGTAGCCGTGAGAGCGGGTTGAAAATCGGCGAAAAAAATGAGAAGGGGTATGTATGGAGAAATTTGCAAAAATCGATGGTCCAACTTTGAAAATCTATGAAAAATCGAAAAAAAATAGTAGCTCAATAAATGAAGCGGCATTTTGAAGGGTGAACGGTTACGAAAAGAATGAGCACAGAGTGGGGTTTCAACTCCATCGGGAAGCAACGTTACAGCGATTTTAGTGAAGCCACTTCTTTTTGGCCGAAATGCAAAAAAATTTTGAATTTTTAAATTTTCTTTTAGGACGCTATATCGATGTATTTTGACTCGCTGATTACTAATTCAGTAGCCATTTCTTTGAAAAACTCGAAATTTCATTGAAAATCGTCCAAAAAGTGATTTTTTTCGTTTTTCGCCTTTTTCTCATTGATATTTTGTGATTTCGACTAAAATTCAATGTTATTCGTAATCAGCGGAAAATTTCCGATCGAATAGGGTATCGAAACGTTGAAAAAAAAGAAAAAAAATGTTTTGTAATTTTTTGCCCACCTTTTCGGAAACCTAAAAATCTCGAAATTTCAAATGGTCATAACTTGGCTCCCGTTTCATCGATTTTGGGTTTTAACGAGCGTTTTCAAAACGTCGCGAGTAGACTTAGAAAATGCATTTTGGATCATCCCGATATCTCAATTATTGTAGCCGTGAGAGCGGGTTGAAAATCGGCGAAAAAAATGAGAAGGGGTATGTATGGAGAAATTTGCAAAAATCGATGGTCCAACTTTGAAAATCTATGAAAAATCGAAAAAAAATAGTAGCTCAATAAATGAAGCGGCATTTTGAAGGGTGAACGGTTACGAAAAGAATGAGCACAGAGTGGGGTTTCAACTCCATCGGGAAGCAACGTTACAGCGATTTTAGTGAAGCCACTTCTTTTTGGCCGAAATGCAAAAAAATTTTGAATTTTTAAATTTTCTTTTAGGACGCTATATCGATGTATTTTGACTCGCTGATTACTAATTCAGTAGCCATTTCTTTGAAAAACTCGAAATTTCATTGAAAATCGTCCAAAAAGTGATTTTTTTCGTTTTTCGCCTTTTTCTCATTGATATTTTGTGATTTCGACTAAAATTCAATGTTATTCGTAATCAGCGGAAAATTTCCGATCGAATAGGGTATCGAAACGTTGAAAAAAAAGAAAAAAAATGTTTTGTAATTTTTTGCCCACCTTTTCGGAAACCTAAAAATCTCGAAATTTCAAATGGTCATAACTTGGCTCCCGTTTCATCGATTTTGGGTTTTAACGAGCGTTTTCAAAACGTCGCGAGTAGACTTAGAAAATGCATTTTGGATCATCCCGATATCTCAATTATTGTAGCCGTGAGAGCGGGTTGAAAATCGGCGAAAAAAATGAGAAGGGGTATGTATGGAGAAATTTGCAAAAATCGATGGTCCAACTTTGAAAATCTATGAAAAATCGAAAAAAAATAGTAGCTCAATAAATGAAGCGGCATTTTGAAGGGTGAACGGTTACGAAAAGAATGAGCACAGAGTGGGGTTTCAACTCCATCGGGAAGCAACGTTACAGCGATTTTAGTGAAGCCACTTCTTTTTGGCCGAAATGCAAAAAAATTTTGAATTTTTAAATTTTCTTTTAGGACGCTATATCGATGTATTTTGACTCGCTGATTAGTAATTCAGTAGCCATTTCTTTGAGAAACTCAAAATTCTGTTGAAAATCGTCGAAAAAGTGATTTGTTACGATTTTCGCGGTTTTTCCATTGTTATTCGTAATCGGCGGATAAATTTCCGATCGAATACGCTATCGAAACATTGCAAGAAATGAATAAAACAAATTTCGGGTCGGGTTCGATCTCAGAGGGTTAGCGTGCAGGGGGGCGCAACTCTCCTAGTATACATGTAAACGTTGAGTATTTGCGAAAATAGAGCTTGTGTTAAATTATTTTTCAACCTTACGTTAAAGTATTATAAGAGCATAGAATTATGATCCAATTGTCATGCACCCTCTTTTTTTCTGGGGTGACTTTCGTTACACAGGATCGTTGCATAATGTTCACCGAATTATAATATTTATTACACGCATTGGTTCGGCATTTAAACAGCGTAAAGTACCGTGGGGAAAGATTTTCCGTCAGCCTTAAATTCCATTACGCCGATGGGAAGTTGCGCCGAGATGGGAGAACGGGCCACATGGCTTGCAGAAAGGACGAGCGGTTGGAAGGACGATGATACACAGAAAACTATATAGAGAAGCTACGATGTCGCGAGAGAACGAAATATGGTGCGCGCCCGGTAGCATGGCAAAGGCACTCGTAGCGCGGGGAGCGCGGGGGAAGGGCCGACGAAAAAAGAGCGACGAGAGAGAGGGAGCACTAATGATGCAGCACCAGCCGTCGTTCCATCAGGAGCAGCGCGAGCTTTTTGCTCCGCCGCCCCCTTCATTGGCGCGAGGTACGAACGATATAACGCCGCCAGGATCCGAAGGCTCGCCGCACCATCATCAGGATTTCCGTAAATTTTTCTATACCTATACATTTTCTAGATAAATTTTCTCCCATCGTTATTCCGAACCGATCGTAACGGTCGGATTTGCCCCGAAATTGGTAGTATAATCGAAGAAATGTGAAAAATCTCCCTGCCGAAACAGTCCGTAACTATAATACGTATTTTCCATCATAACTAATTTTTCCTTTTGTTCAGGACCACGGGAATGATGATCGAGGAAAAATGAATGCGATATTGTTGTTGGTATCCCCGACGTAGAAGAAGCCTTTCGTCGGAACGAGAAGCAAACCCAGGAGCACCAACGAGAATCCAGCTGAATGGGAATGCTGTAGAATGTCGGCAAAAACCACAAGGCACCGGGATCATTAGTCCACGGTCTCGCTCCATCTTTATTCTCGTACGTTCAACTCGCTCTGTCTCTCGCGAACGCGCTATACCGGGTGAAGCAAACGTGACGATAAAATCCTCGGAGTCACCGATAAAATACGAGCGGTGAATCGTCGTCGAACGGAGAAAGAAACGCCATCTGTAAATGTCTTGGCCTCGTCACACGCGTCAAACAAGTGAGAGACGCGCGTGAGAGGGGGAGAAGAGAGAAAATTCAGATGGAGCTCTACTAGAGGAGGCATTTTTTGTCTTTGGACATGATTTGCCGGAGTGAGCGGGGTAGAGAGAAGAGAAAGAATGAAAGAAGACTTTTGCAACGAGCGGAGACAATGTCGACGAGTGTGATGACCGAGAGTGGGCCGCGCGAACGACGAACCAGCAGATTCTTCGAGAATGATGCGGCTCTCGCTGATCATAAAAGCAGAGCGTTCGGACTAATCTGGATCGCAAACAATTTTCGCACGTGGTGCACGTTCCTCGTAATTCGCACAATACGTATTACGCGATACCGCGAGGGTCGGTTGCGCTTTGAAAACAATTTTACCATCTTTCTTTACTTCGATTTTGAATTAACCTCCTCATTATGGTTGTTCCATCGATTAATTGATTTTTTTAAATTCAAATTCCGATACAGAGTGCAGGGTTTCCCGAACGTTCGCATCTTGTACCCTTTTGCGGGTGCTATCGATGCTATCGAATCGCTTCCAATTAACTCCATCAACAAACTCCACTCTGTTTCTTCGCAAACACGGAACTCAACCGATCAAGTAGTCTGCTAACTTAAGCCGATTTTCATGTCTTTTTTGGAGGGCGTTTTTTTGTAGGAAAATAAAAATGAATCGTCGATAAATTTTTTTGAAAAAATTTAATAGCTTATTATTATTATTGATCGAAGTTGGCACCTCGAAAAAAAGCGCGTGGGTGGCCCCGGTGATTTTGATATGAATTCTTGATAATTCTGATGAATTCTTGATAATTCTTAATCTATAGACATGTCATTCTGGTCGGAACTACTGAAGTTTAATTTCATGGATAAGTAACAAAATTTGGAAAAAAAAAACGTTTTTTCCAAAGTCCGCCATTTTGTTATTTATCCATGAAATTGAACTTCAGTAGTTCCGACGAGAATGACATGTGTATAGATTAAGAATTATCAAGAATTTTTTATTTCAGATAACATCAAGAGCCAAAATCAGCCAAAAAAAGTGCGTGTGTGGTCACGCGCTTTTTTTTTCGAGGTGCCAACTTCGATCAATAATAATAATAATAATGAACTATTAAATTTTTTCAAACAAATTTTTTTTTGTATCTTTAATATCCAAATAAAGACATCCTATATATCCAAACCGATTCATTTTTATTTTCTTACGAAAAAACGCCCTCCAAAAAAGACATGAAAATCGGCTCAAGTAACCAGACTACTACCTTAAAGAAGTTGCAACGTTTCATACTGATCGAAAGAGCGTTAAATTTTTAACATCGCTAGTAGAAAGACTTGTGCGTAAGTTGGCTACGAGAAAATGTAATTCGCGCAAACTAATTAAGGGAGGGGCAAGGGTTTCAGCGTAAAAAAAAACACTTTTTTTGCGATTTTTTTTCTCAAATATGGATCGAGCAATTTTATTCGAACCTTTTGTACATTATTGAGCATACTTTTGACAATGTTGCGTAATTTTTTCATGCAGAAATATTGAAGCATAAGCCCGTAACAGAGCTTCCCCGAGAACGTCTAGGAAAAAAAATAATTTGCGGTGTTCATCATAACTCGGCCGGAAATTATCTGAAAATGAAAAACCATGAAAATTTAGTTAAATTATAATCAAATCTTCCCCCCAACGTTCTCTGATAATTTTTTTTTCATTTAAAAATTTTTGGCGGCCATCTAAAGTGTGAACTGTTATTTTCCACGAAAAATTCCGCGATTTTGTGGGTGGGAAACACCCTTAATGTGAAAAGAAAAAAGATTTAACTAAACGTTGGGGGGAGGTATTTTATATGTAGAAAATGTGTACAAAGTTTGAAATGAATCGGTCGAGTAGTTTTTAAATGGCAGTGAACACGGACTTTGAAAAAGTAGTTTTGAGAAAAACGCGTCTAAAGTTGCACTGCTAGGCCCGACCGCCCGCAGCTGTTAGAGGTATAGCGTTATAGGCCAGGAGATTAATGAGACAATAACTTCGAGAATTGCTTAGATCGGTAAAAAATTTCAAGGACATATTCTTGAAATGTTAAACAATAAGATGAGACAAAAAAAAATTCGATTTTTCGAAAGTGAAAACCCTTACCCCGCCCTTAAAGATATTAATTAGTTTGTGCCAATTTTCAAAAACGATAAATATTCCATCATTTAACTTTTTTTTCTTCAAAGAATCATCGGTATTTTTCGTCGTTATTCGCGGTCATTTCCATTCGGTTGCCGTTCTAGCAAAAAGATTATGTTAATTTTCTACCGTAGAAAAATGTGTACTTTTGTGCTTATGATAAGTCCGAGTTGTACCGAACAAATTGACGATACAGTTTGGCGGTACGTGTACGGCTAAGTAGCGAAAGGATACGAAACGTTGCAACGATACTCGGTCATCGCGAGAGTGGGAAGCGAGAAAGAGATAGTAGATCCAAGATAAATAGGTTCGTTTCTTGCTGGCTTTCGTTAAACAAAGTTTCAACGAACGGGGCAACGCTCGAGAACCGATGAGCCGAGCCAAAAAGGGCTGCAGTGCGGGTTGGTTCGCCGGGCGCAAAGAGGAGAAGAGCGCGAGGGAACGGGGTTTCGACCCTTGTCCCGTGGTACGTTCCTCCTCGTGAGCTTGCTCCTTTCTCTCTCTCTCTCCCCGTCTCATCCTTTCTCGCCATCGAGCCCGTTCGCTCTTCGGAGCCCGGCAATTCGCAAAAACCCTTGGCTCCGGGCGCGCGAGGGCTCCGGCGGAGAACGTAGACGAGTCAGCGGAGATCCTATAACGGGTGTCCTTCTGTTTACTACGACACACGTATCGCGAACTACGGATGGGGTTGCCATCGGCCTTGATATTTCATCTTCACACAAAAGGCACCTCTTTTGTGTCAAATAGAACTCACTTCGTCAGAAAATAACATCTTATTACGCATCTTTTGACTTTTTCAAGTCCTTCGTTCGGTTGCGCGATTCCTCAAAAGTGCGTATAGGACTATTAACCGAAAGTAACCGAAAGTCGAGCGACAACAGTACCCGAAGACGATATCACGCTGGCGAATCAAGCAGACCGCAAAAGCCAAGTGTTAATGCACTTGTAATGCGTCGCATCCGCCTCGGGAAAGAGACTCTCGGTCAAAATCATTTTACGACTCTGTGCCACAGTCTTCGCGATTACATATTATCCCATTTACTTTATCCTCCTGTCTCAACGCGGTTGAAAATATTTTTTTCGCATTCTCATAGACACGGAAATAAATGTATAAACATTTATTTGCAATTCGATATTACACTCAAACTGCCACGTTTGCATATTGCTTCCTCATAATTTTTGCAGCTACACAAAGGTTCCTGCGTATGAAGTGAAAATTGGAAAAGATTTTTTGCCCGTAGAGGAAAATTTAGGGATGCACAACAATGACGAGGAAGCAGTATCAAAATTTCAATTTATTTTTCTGTTGTTCTCAGACTTGCAAAATAAAATTTCACTCGATAGATCGTACCGTCTCGGCGAAATACGAATTTCGCGATGGGAAAAAGAAAACTTGATTTATTGGCCGATTTAAGGTAGTATGCTGGTAACTTAAGCCGATTTTCATGTCTTTTTTGGAGGGCGTTTTTTTCTAGGAAATTAAAAATGAATCGTTTTGAATATCTAGGATGTTTTTATGTACATATTAAAGATAGCAAAAAAAAAAATTTTTTGAAAAAATTTAATAGTTTATTATTATTATTATTATTGATCGAAGTTGGCAGCCCGGGTCCTAACTTTTTTTCTACCGAACCGATTGCTTTCGAATTTTAACAGGCTACTCTGCACACTTATAGTTCTGGTCGAAACTACTGAAGTTAAATTTCATGGATAAATAACAAAATGGCGGACTTTGGAAAAAAAAGTCCTTTTATTTTAGCAAAGAAGGGGTTGTAAAATAAAAAGTTAGGGGTGAAAAAATTTCTCGGTAGTTCCGACGAGAACTATAAGTGTTTAGAGTAGCCTGTTAAAATTTGAAAGCAATCGGTTCGGTAGAAAAAAAGTTAGGACCCGGGCTGCCAACTTCGATCAATAATAATAATAATAAACTATTAAACTTTTCCAACAAAATTTTTTTTTGTATCTTTAATATGTAAATAAAAACATCCTAAATATCCAAGACGATTCATTTTTATTTTCCTGCAAAAAAACGCCCTCCAAAAAAGACACGAAAATCGGCTCAAGTTACCAGACTACTACCTTAAAAAAACTCGAAGTTCTCCGATAAAATACCTATATATCTGAGTACAATATTATATGGAAAGTATAATATTATAATTTCCACTAAATGGAAAATTATCAACGTCGAGTATTATTTGAACCGGAAATCGTGACGATGTAATAATATTTATTATTATTATTATAGAAGCGGGAATCGTGCGTGACGACTGCGTGATTGGAAAGAGGAGACGAGGAAAAGGTCTCTCGGTGAGATCCGTGACGGCGTCTCGGATGACGCGGAGATCCGGCCGAGATTTTTCATTAATTTCCGCAAAGTCTTGGTAAAAAAAAGAAATCTGTATGTACAAAGGATAGACGACGATACGTATTGCGGTGCCTGAATAAATGCTGCTTTACTCTACAATATAAAACGAGACGAACCAAAGCCATTACAACCAAAAATAACAGCCAGACCATTGAATATCAATAATTTCAATCGCGAGGAATGTGACCCTTCGACCTGACTTTGCGGCGGGTTGTTACCGCGTGTATGAAATTACAGAGGTTCGAATTTCGGACGATCGAGCGAGAATCAATTAACGGCTGAGGGTAATTGATACACGAGCGGGACGACTGATAAGCTGATGCGCAATTACGTTCGTAGGTTTCGGATAATTCATAAATGCTTATAAAAGATTCGTAAAGTTTTTCGCAGAATTCCAAGTTTTCTTGAATATTTAATTTATAAAGAATATTTAATTTATAAAGACCAATGTGGAAATATCTACTTACAATAATTATATGTTCACTTATCCTTTTGCGTTTATTTTCCGATTGTATCAGAAGAAATCCCTCTCGTAACGGATCTACGGTTTACCGAACACGAGAGAGAAAGGAAAATATATCCCGGAGGACAAACGTATCAAGAATTGGGCAAACGTTGAGGAGAAACGGCTATCGGAGCGAAGGGACGAAAGTTGAATCAAGCGGAGCAACGTTATGCGTGTATATCACATATACATATATAGAATACGCTGGAAATGATTCGCTATATGTGAGCAAGAGAGAAAAAGTAGAGTTGCGGCTGCTGCAGGGACTAGGGAGAACATCGAGAGAGAACCGAGTGGTTGGAAACTGTCATGTCCACAAAAAGCGCACCAGACAGCGGCGATCGTTTTTGCTCGGCGTCAGCCTCGCGCTCCGCACGCTCTCTCTCTCTCTCTCTCTCTCTTCGTTCTTCACTCTCCGTTGGAATCGGTGTATAGCACCACCATGAGTTTTCTACGTAGAGAACGCGTCAAGGCGTATATAGCACTCTGCGGTGGGATCTTGGTGTACATTTTGCTCTGAGGCAGAGCAAAAGACGAGATGATATGCTTCGAGAGTGTTTGAAAAATTTCGTAAAATCTCGCCATACATTTTTTAAGCACATTTGACAATGTGCAAATATTTTTGCCCTATACTCATACTCATTGAGTCAATGATACGAGTTTATTTAATTTGGTTTTCACGTTAATTGTTCACAAGGAATAATTCAATGAGTTGAGCTCGATATTTATTTTTCATAATTGGCTTTATATTCGTTGAAAAATCGTTCAGTAATTGTATACAATTCGTATACAATGAAATAATCTTACGGTCAGGACTTGAGTTATTGGAGATTAAAATCGCTTCAACGATTGGAAAGTATTGGTTGAAAAATCTCAAGGTAGTAGTCTGGTAACTTAAGCCGATTTTCATGTCTTTTTTGGAGGGCGTTTTTTTGTAGGAAAATAAAAATGAATCGTTTTCGATATTTAGGATGTTTTTATTTACATATTAAAGATACAAAAAAAAAACGATCCAAAACGATTTATTTTTATTTTTCTACAAAAAAACGCCCTCCAAAAAAGACATGAAAATCTGCTTAAGTTAACAGACTACTACCTTAAGGGAGGGGTAAGAGTTTCAGCGTAAAGAAAAACACTTTTTTTGCGATTTTTTTTCTCAAATATGGATTGAGCAATTTTATTCGAACCTTTTGTACATTATTGAGCATACTCTTGACAATGTTATGTAATTTTTTCATGCAGAAATATTGAAGCATAAGCCCGTAACAGAGCTTCCGCCAGAACGTCTTGGAAAAAAAAAACAATTTGCGGTGTTCACTATAACTCGGCCGGAAATTATCTGAAAATGAAAAACGATGAAAATTTAGTCAAATTATAATCAAATCTTCCCCCCAACGTTCTTTGATAATTTTTTTTTTCATTTAAAAATTTTTGGCGGCCATCTGAAGTGTGAACTGTTATTTTCCACGAAAAATTCCGCTATTTTGTGGGTGGGAAACACCCTTAATGTAAAAAAAAAAAAATTTTACTAAACGTTGGGGGGAGGTATTTTATATGTGGAAAATGTGTACAAAGTTTGAAATGAATCGGTCAAGTAGTTTTTAAATGACAGTAAACACGGACTTTGAAAAAGTAGTTTTGAGAAAAACGCGTCTAAAGTTTATGAAGTGAAAAAGTGAAGAAAAAAATTTTTTTTTCCAACTTACACAGAATCATCGATTGACGCTCGTTTCTTCTTTTAAAATATTGTAGTGTATAGTATACACTATATACTATATACACAATAGCAATGAATAAACTGTATACCTGTTCGACAGCTGCACTGCTAGCCCGACCGCCCGCAGCTGTTAGAGGTATAGCGTTAAAGGCCAGGAGATTAATAAGACAATAACTTCAAGAATATTGCTTAGATCGGTTTAAAATTTTAAGGACATTCTTGAAATGTTAAACAATAAGATAAGACAAAAAAAAATTTCGATTTTTCGAAAGTGAAAACCCTTACCCCGCCCTTAACGAAGGAAAAGTTTTCTTCAGAAATGAAAAAAAAATTTTATTTTTAGTGAAATATCGTTAATGGTCTTAGTCGAGTTTAAGTACCTATGGCCGAGTGATCTAATTCTTGGTGTGCATGCGGTTTAAATTATAGCCAGATTAAGCCTGAGCGTTGAAAGAATACCGCAGGAATCTCGAGAGCAGTGCACGAGCTTCTTTGCTCTAACCCTCCGCCGATGACTCGGCACGCGGACTCGCTGAGATGTCGATCGAATTTTCCTTGTTCCGCCGTATGCATATATATATATATATTAAACCTACAACAAATATAATGTTGGTCGTACTTGATAGCTGCGTGAAGCGTACCGTGAAACTTCTTCGTCGCGCCCGACGCCCGTAAATTACATACAGTTCGTCTGATGAGTGTGTATAGCCATGACGCTTTGTCGAACAAAAAAACTACATGCTTCGTAACGGAACTGAGAAAAAGATGAAACGGAGATGAAGAGTAAAATACTCGATTAGGGAACTATTTTAATATTTTATCTAAAAAGAATAATTGGAATCGTCAATAATGTCTTGTTTTTTTCTTTATGTTGCAGTAAGCAAGCTATTTTCGATGGGAAAAAAGCTATCAGAGGTGGAATTCCGTTTGTCTTCCGTGAGTTCAACTATAAAATGTTGATATAAAAAAAAAAGCATATCTCCCAGCGAATGGGAAATATTGATGGATGATTTTTTTTTTATACCATATGTATATATTTGTTACAGCCCAATTTGGACCTTGGACATTTGGTCCCGGTCACGGTTTTGCTCGTATAGTTCGGTGGAACGTGGAAAAATCACCGGAACGATTGCCGAGCGGCGATGTCGAGGCCATATTCTCGATAATGGACAGCGAATTCACCCGTTCAATGTGGAATTATCCGTTCAGATTAACGTATCGATTGATATTGCGCGAGAAAGAGTTACATTTCAATATAGGCGTTTACAACCCTAGCAAGGATCACACGTTCAGCTTCAATCTACTATTGCACACGTACTTCAAAGTACCGGACGTTAGGAGATGCCAGATAACGGGTCTTCACGGTTGTACCTTCATCGACAAGGTATATATTTTTTTTTCAACCGCTCTTTCGACAATAATTTTTTTCACGTACAGAAAAAAAAAAAAAACAAGAGATATTTTCCGTAATAAAAATGTATTCGCAGACGAGGGACAATCAAATATTTCAAGAGGGTCTCGATGTCGTGACGGTGCGCGAATGGACGGATCGAATTTATCAAAACACCCAACCCGAGCATATTATTACGAACGTCGTGTCGGGACGAAAGATGCGCGTTCAAAAGTACAACTTTCCGGACACGGTAGTTTGGAATCCGTGGCAGGAAAAGGCACGTGACATACCGGATTTCGGTGACGACGAATTTCCAAATATGATATGCGTCGAGAGCGGACACGTCAGTAGCCCGGTCATACTGTTGCCGGGCACGGCTTTCGAAGCTAGTCAAATACTTCAGGTGATGTGAGTCGAGGGTGGCCCGTCTTCAAACTCGCCCGGCACGAGCCGCGGCTCAACGGCCAACAATAAAAACAACAATTCGTTAATTCCGTCGTCGACGTCACTGTCAACGGGCCGAGTTGGAGAAACAGCGAGCGGAGTTTGGCCACCAAGAGCCGCTGGATGGCTGTACGTACCACCCTCGCAACAACAAATCGGTCCTTCCCCGTCTCATCCACCTCATCATCTGCATCATCATCATCATCATCATTACGCCCATTGCATCGCTCAAACGTGCACTATATGCTCATTAAATCTGTAGCCATGACGAATTATCGTTCCGCCTCCTCTCGACGACAATTAACGCATTAATACATTCCGCACTGGGACAGAAAAAAAAAATTAGGGCCAAACTCAAACTGACGGTTTAAGGGGGGGGTAAGGTTAATTCGTACAAAAAAAAGGCATGTTTTTGTGATTTTTTTGTGTGACGACGCAGTTAAAATCTCTTTATTAAAACTAATGGTACGGTAAAATATGACATTCGAAGAATATTGTATAAAATTTTCACGAAGAAATATTCAAAAATACGGCAATGGCAGCAATTATTCGGACGTGTCTCGGAAAAAAGGAGAATTGCGGTGTACCTCATAACTTGGTGCTGGATCATCTGAAATGAAAAAATGATAGTTCATTTGTTAGATAATAGTTTTCCCCGGGTAACGCTGGAAGGGTTTTCTCGAAATTTCAATTTTTCAATTTTTTGGAACATTTTGAAGGGAAAAATGCGATTTTTTTTTTTTTTTTTCGTAAAAATCGCGTTTTTCCCTTCAAAATGTTTCAAAAAATTGAAAAATTGAAATTTCGAAAAACCCTCCCAGCGTTACCTGGGGGAAACTATTGTCTATCAAATGAACTTTCATTTTTTCATTTCAGATGATCCAGCACCAAGTTATGAGGGACACCGCAAATCTACTTTTTTCCAAGACACGTCCGAATAATTGCTGCCATTGCCGGTATTTTTAAATATTTCTTCGTGAAAATTTTATATAATATTCTTTGAATGTCATATTTTACTGTACCATTAGTTTTAATAAAGAGATTTTAACTGCGTCGTCCCAAAAAAATCACAAAAACATGCCTTTTTTTGTACGAATTAACCTTACTCCCCCCCAACAGATTAATGGTGCTACATGGACGAATGTCTGCTGCACGAGTCTTCCGATTACGGTTAGCTACTGCGCCGGTCAAAATTTTTTACAGAGGCTTTAACGCATCAATTGACTACAACGAGTGAGAGGTGTAATTTACAATTAAATTAAAATCCTAACGTAGCAGATGATTCATTTAATAAAAACAATCGTTCAGTTTTTATTTAACACTCGTTTGACCCGATGCATTAGCTAACTCTTTCGATACGTCCGAGATAATAATCACTGAAGAATTAGAGGTGTCTCTGAATTTTCATTGAATTCGATATATTATAAAATCGGTATATATTAAAAATACCATTTAGATTAGATAATGATTTTAGGAATTATTTACCATCTCTCCGCCCAGGTATATTTCATATGTATGGAACATATGTATGAAAATCGATGACATAGTTTTAAAGTGTACCGAGATGCGGGATAGAAACATTTTTTTGTTACAACGTTCCAACGCACATCGGCTACGATGGAAAATGACATTTATATGCGAGATTAACGCGTAACGGAACACCAAAAACACTGTATCTGTTGTCATTTATCGTTCTTTCGGTTATGAATGTATATGTAGTTGGATAAGTCCACCTTCCGATCATGATTTATCGTCTCGGATATGTTCCTTTATGGTGAAACATTTTTTTTTTTTTTTTTTTTTTTTTTTTTTAATTGACGTTTGAATTGAGGAGTACACGATATCAACGATATTTACAACGTATACGATTTAAAAAGAAAAAAACTTCGAAAAATGCGACAAAACAAAAGAAATGTAGTTGCCCCGAGTTTAGGAGAAAATAATACAATTTAAGTGATGGTAATTAGTGCGTTACGTTATAACCGACGATGTCCCACTTTTTAACTTGTGGCTATGAATCGAATTATTACTTAGTTATCGTAAGTAAGCCTTTTTTTTTTTGCCAGATGGGAAACTGCACGACGTGTTTTGGTCCGGAGGGCTGAAGAATAATAATTATTTTTTACTACGATTAAAATAAGGTCTTCGTTAAATGTGTCCTTTAGCGTCATAGGTATGCCCAGACCGATATTGTCGGTTAAACATTTTTTGTTTTCGTTTTTTTTTTTTTTCTGCCAATAATCTCAACGTCTCCGTTCAAACTATCGGAGGAGTAAAGACACGGTCAAGCGTGTATTTTCTGAGGATGTACTCTTCTGGGAAAGTGCAATAAAAATGAAATAAAAGAAAATTATGGGAAAAAACAAACTGTAAGGTGTGGAATACTTTAACACAAGTGATCTTTCCAACACACAAATTGTAATTTTCATAATTTAATTTTATATTTCAAGAGGTTTATGATCGATTAGCGGGACATTTTCAATTGAAAGTTTCGATTTCTCCGCACATCACTGCTACACAGAAATACGAACTCATTTGTATTTTTTATTGTTCTTAAAGTTCGAACGATTTATTGTAAGGCGAAAGAGACGAGTAATGAGGATGACGAAACGTTACTCGTCATCTGTGTCATTATTTCATTGAAATTTACATGCTAATATAAGAGTCTTGAATATTCTCACTATAAAAGTGCAATTGATTAATTAATTCTCTTATGTTCTAGACGCAACGATTAAACGGTCATTTCGTTCATACCGATCAATTGCATAGGTAACGGCACTTTGCTTTGCTTTTTTTAATACAAATTTCCTACTTTTGTTAAGACGAACACTCGAGATAAGTATGTTGTATTGTTTTATGCAACATCGATATTATAAATCGTGTTAGATCATAGCAAACGTGATCACGTGTTGAGATTTATACCACTTTTTTTTTTTTTCTGCAACCTTTAAGGGAGGATCTGACGATATATTTCGGTGCACTCTGTTTTGTGTTTATGTTTCGGTAACTCTATTATATATATATATATATATATATATATATGTATTTATTCGGGTATTTTTCCCAATTAATAATCTGAATTACACTCGAAATAATAGTCCAAAATAATTATTAACTCGCGCCCTGTTTCACCTTTGGCTTCACGTCGTCTTCTTTCTTGAGCTGTTTCTCCCGCATTCTGTCGGCATCCCTGCATGAAATTAGATAATTTTTCTTTTTCAGATCTAGATCAACCGTTCAAGTTATTTCAATCCGTTCTTTAGAGCAAATTAAACCGTTTCACTCGGAATCGTTTTGAGAGATTTCGTTTTGTTTTAATACCTTTGCTTTCGCTGCTCCAAAGTAAGTCCCTTGTTGCTCTCCTGTTCGCCAGCTGCTTTTTTCTGATTTTTCTTCTGATTCTTAGCACGAGCGAGCTCGCGTTGATTTCCACCTGCGAAACGATCGATAAGCTAGCTATCCGAAATTACAGCCAAAGCTCAATTTACTGTGTGGCAAGGCTAACATTAAATTGGAAAAAAAATGCTCGCAAAATCCTAAAGGGAAAAGAAAACAATTAGTCATCTCACTACAGTAGAGAAAAGCCATTTTAAGACACTTCCGAAGCCGTGTGGGCGAGAAAATTTGGTATAAGTTTACTGGTGGGATTGTCTACTTTAAAAAATCACAAAGGAATCAGAAATTTGATTAATTTTGCCACGTCGCAAGATAAATAAAATGAACGTCAATAATACCGGAAATTTTCCGAATAACATTTTGCCGGGAATTTTTCATTCAATATTTATCGATTATTCCCTTTGGTAATATAGGTTAATTAGCCTTTCGTAAAAGGTTAAGAGAACCCGAAAATTATCGTCTCGTATTTCGAGATCAGAGGTTAGTCTCAAACGGAGCGGACAACGGAAGAACGGAGACTAATACTTAGTTTCTATCTATTTTTATCACCGCCAATAATCAACGTTTATAAAACGGTGATTTTAAAAAACATATATAAAATACGAAAAGCACAAAACTTACGTGTCATTTTTCCGTCTTGATCTCCGACAAGCAAGTACTTAGAAATTTGACGCGTAGAATTAATACAAAAACGAATATCAGGCACCGAGATCCCGAGACTTAACGGTGGGGCTCGTGGTGCAACACCGACGTCAGGTTATATGAGTCAATATGAGTTTCTAAAAACGAAAATACTGCGGGATATACCGTTTTTTTCGTAGTATATATAGATTTTGTGATGAGAATATGAGAAACGGAGAGATTAGATCTGCGGTTGCTGAGAAATTTTTACGAGTAATTTGAGATAATAACCGCTGTACGACGCCACGTGTCGACGTTTATTTGTAAAACATCAACGGTAGAATTCGTACTTATCGACCGTGATCTGCGGGCTTGTTTCCGCTTGTAAATAAGGGCCTATAAAAGGTCGGTAGTTGATGCAACTGTTCGGTAGATTCTCGAAAGTTGGCATAATGTTTCAAAAGTTGACGGGCGATGCGCGATATTGTTACGCGCTTTTCTCTTTGATCGAACAATCGAAGCAATATATTCCGTATTTATAATTATCCATTACGCATATACGCAGCATACTTCAAATTCATATTTTAATGTGTATTGCAAATGTTTCTCGACAGTTTTATTTGAAGCACGTGATAATCGAATAATTTATCGTTATTGAAGATTTTACTATGGATCGTTCAGGTTATGAAACAAACAATTATTTACTCTATAGATGTGTAACAAAAAACTATATTACCAAGAAGTGCGATTGAAAATATCTTCATTGCATATTTCTGTACGATTTCAGAAGAAAGAAGTGATTCCGAGGATGATCTGGACAATGGTCAAAACAGTCAACGTTCACGGACCAAGCGTTCACCAGAAGCTTCCAGATCTCCGTCACATGCGTCTGCCAGATCTGGCAGCGGTAATACTTCCCCGAGAAGTAGATCGGGATCACGAGGTTCTCAAAGCCCCGGGCATTCGCCGGCCAGGTAATCCAACAAATCGCTATTTATCGCTTTATCTAATAAAGATGATAACATCTTTTTTAGGGTACATCGGAAAATAAAATCTTATCAATCTCACGATTGATTCAGCTATATGAGGAATATACATTTATAATATTAATGAAGATTTCATCAGTGTAACATAAAATCTCTTTTCCACAGATCCGGAAGATCGTCACCGTCTCATAAGCAAATTGCTTCGCCGTCTTCCATCAAATCACCAGGAACGTCTCGTTCTCCTTCTCCCACAAAGTCGTGGTCTGCGTCTCCGAGAACAAGCGCCAGAGCATCTAGATCACGATCAAGATCAATATCAGCAAAAAGTGCATCCAGGTCGCCGTCCCGTTCGCCATCTGCGCCCGGTGACAATAGCGCTCCGGCGTCGGGATCGGTGTCGCGTCAAGTATCAAAATCTCCCGTTTCCACGAGGCATTCACGCTCGAGATCAAAGAGCGGATCGCGTCATTCGTCGGCACGGTCGGGAAAGGGTTGCTCGCGTTCTAGATCAGCCTCCCACGAGGCGGCGAATGGGCCAAAATCACCGGTAAAGTCTTCGGGTTCTGGTTCGCGAAAGGGATCAAGATCGCGCTCAAGATCGGCGACGCCTCGGGACGCCTCAAGAGCAAAATCTGTATCACGTTCAAGATCAGGATCGCCGATGGATGGGGGTAAAGTAGCGGATACCGGTCCGCACTCGCCGTTATCACCGAAGAATCGACGATCCCGTTCAAGATCACGCTCGGGTTCACCGGATATGAAAGAAAGAGGATCACGCTCAAGATCACAATCCGTTTCTCGCTCGAGATCGCCACCAGGATCACGATCGGGATCTCGTAAAGGAGGTTCGCGTTCGCGCTCGAGATCACCATCAGGATCGCGCAAAGCCGGTTCCCGTTCGCGCTCGAGATCACCATCAGGATCGCGCAAAGCCGGCTCCCGTTCGCGCTCGAGATCCCGATCAGGATCGCGCAAAGCCGGTTCCCGTTCGCGCTCGAGATCCCGATCAGGATCGCGCAAAGCCGGTTCCCGTTCGCGCTCGAGATCCCGATCAGGATCGCGCAAAGCGGGTTCCCGTTCGCGCTCGAGATCCCGATCAGGATCGCGCAAAGTCGGTTCCCGTTCGCCCTCGAGATCCCGATCAGGATCGCGCAAAGCGGGTTCTCGTTCGGGCTCGAGATCCCGATCGAGATCGAGGAAAAGAGGCTCGCCCTCACGATCTCGTTCAGGATCAAGGAAAGCAGCCTCACGATCACGATCCCGTTCAGGATTAAGGAGAGCAGCATCGCGATCACGATCACGTTCAGGATCGAGAAAATCAGGTTCTCGATCGAGATCACGTTCTGGCTCGATAAGAGGCTCGAGATCTCGTTCTGGTTCCAGAAAGTCCAGATCTAGATCGCGTTCGGGATCGGGCTCTCGGCGTTCACGGTCGCGTTCGGTCTCGGGCTCAAGACGCTCGGGTTCCGGTTCACGTTCTCGCTCGAGATCTCGCTCACGTTCACGGTCGGTCTCTCGTGCTAAATCAAGATCGGGCTCGAGAGGGAAGTCTCGATCACGTTCTCCGTCGGTGTCGCGACGACGATCGAGAAGCCGAAGCGAAGAATCCGGCGGTTCGACCGGACGACGCGCGAGACGAATATCCGACTCGGAGGGCGACGACGAGGATGCTATAAAAACGAAACAACGCTCGAAACACAAATTATCAGATTCCGAGGACGATGAGGAAGGCCCGTCGAAACGACCAAAAGGACTCGAGGAGGACGATGCGGGGAAAACGAGCGAGGGCGGTGAAGGTGAGGGTAAAGCCGCCGAAATGGCGACCGGTAATCAAGATGACGCCGAAGATTCTGACGACGGAATTATCGGGGATCGCAGCGGGGCGGATCAGTGAGTTTGATTTTTTTTTCATCCATTACGTTTCTTGCCTCCTTCATTATCGATTTTTGAAAACTAAATTATTTCTCACCGCGTATGGTCCAGGAACAATTACATGTAAGTTGAACATTAACACGAATTTCAATAATATTATTGTGTTAACGTTAATCATATTTTGTAAACTGAATGAAGAAAAAAAAAGCGCTCTCTGAATGATATTTTCATATTTTTCAGCGACGACTCCATATCGGATTTTGATAGAATGATAGCACGTAAAAAGGAGGAACAAACACGTCGTCGTAAGCGTAAAGACATCGATATTATTAACGACAATGACGACATTATAGCGCAATTATTAGCTGACATGAAAAGTGCCTCGGACGAGGATAGAAAATTGAATCAATTGAACAAACCAGCGACTAACAAAATAGCAATGTTACCAAAGGTTTTGTCTCAATTGAAAAAGCACGATTTGCAATTGGCATTTCTCGAGCATAACGTATTATCCGTTTTGACGGATTGGCTCGCACCGATGCCCGATCGTTCTTTGCCTTCGATGAAAATACGTGACAGTCTTCTCAAACTATTGTGGGAGGTGAGAAATAAAAAAAGAAAAAAACAAATCTTAACAAGAATAATAATAATAATAAATGGACAATTTGTTGTGCTTTAAGTTTCCACGTATCGATCAGTCGTCACTCAAACATTCCGGCATTGGAAAAGCCGTTATGTACTTATACAAGCATCCTCGTGAAACGAAGGAGAACAAAGAGAAGGCCGGAAAATTGATAAACGAGTGGGCACGACCAATATTTAATCTATCAACGGATTTCAAAGCATTGTCAAGAGAGGAAAGATTTCAGAGAGATTTGGAGCAAACGCCCCAAAAGAGAAGAAAACCGGATGAAGGCGAGCCGTCGGCTCAAAAATCTCAGGATATCAATAAAGCCCTCAAAAGCGATGCCAAGTAAGTATTGAATGAATCGAGATGCAATCGGAAGGTATAAATAACGTTATATCAGAAAATGTGTCCTCAGATGTTTTATTATTCGAGGTGTGTGGGACGATGTTGATTAGAAGTTTTGATATTATGATTATTATGCTTACTTAGTGTATAGAGATAGCGACAGCCGGTTCTTAAAAAGTTTTTTTTAATTACTTGGCGTCATGACGCTGCCTCGTCTCTCGATATGGCCATTCTCATTTTTCTCATACATCTAATCTTTTATCGATTAATGCCATATGTAAACTTACGTTACTTCCAGACTCCTCAGACCCGGTGATAAAGGATGGGTTGGAAGAGCTCGGGTTCCTATAATATCGAATAAAGACTACGTTGTACGTCCCGATTGGAAGACTGACGTGGACATTAGTCGGGTATGAGGAACTAAACATTTTTATTTCTACGAAAAACGAAACCTCGCGGATAGTCGAATAACACGTTTTTTTTCTCAAATTCAAACAGAGTACCAAGAAACAAATGAATCGATTCGAACGGCATATGAAGAATTACATAGACACCAAGAGAATGAAATCGGCAAGGCGAGCTGTTGATATATCGATCGAAGGCCGTAAAATGTCACTGTAAAATATCCTGAGTTTTAGATTAACCGTATTCTATTCTATTGACGTGATACGTTTGTTTATAAAGAAAACAAAAAGAATATAAACGTTTATAGTAAGTAAGAAAAATTCGAATTTTATTAAATAATAAGAAAGTGTATGCACTTCCTCCACTTTGTTTCCTCGATTTTGATCTATGAACTCATCATCCAGATATTTCATAGTAATCTCCGTGAAAATACGGATTATTCTTTGGAAAGACTGATGAAGAATTATTCAAAAAATGTTGAAAATTGGCACAAACCATTTAATATTTTTTCAATAGGCCGCGTTTCTTTATTCAGCTTTTACGCAGTATGCAAACAATATCGTTCTCTTATGACGGCTTGTTGTTTTTTTGTGGCCAACCATTACCGAAGATACATCAGTGGTGTTTCCGATAGCTTCACGGGTGTTTAACGGGAGTACTAATGATAGAAATGAAAGAACGCATTTGTTAGATAAAAAAACATTTGGATTGAATCATAGATGTATCTAGGATTTAGGCTGCATCAAAAAAGCTGAAACGGAAGCCTGTTGTATAAACAAAAATTGTCCACTCACATATTTGACTAGTCTGGAGCGCGTTTTACATTTTTTATTAATTTGACTCAGTTTTGCGCAACGACGCCTGGGGGAAAAACTCCCTACTAATCGAATAGTATATATATGTGTATATATATATATATAAGTATAAAATAATTTCATAACCTCACTTGTTTGTGCCCCGATATTCACGTGTACGTTTACCCGTCAAAAAACAATATCGGAATTAATTTTTACATTTGATGAACAATAATAATATATTCGATTTATAAAATAAACCTTGCTTTATCTGCGACACCATTATTGAAGAAGATACAAAATAAAAAGATACATGCGTGAAGACATATCTTAGAAAAGATGGAAAAAAATTGTCGACTATTTTTGAAGAACTTGCCTCACGATATTACCAGCAATGATTTGGAAAAACTCTTGAGTGAGCATGGAAAAATAACCAATATCGATATCAAAGAGAAGATCCAAAATGATGGAAGCAGGATTGCTTTTGTCAATTTCTCAACTACCGATATAAAGCTCAATATTTGTAAGTATGGCTCGATTTTTCATGTTGCGTTAAACTCTGGCACCAAGATCTCAAATACATATTTTTTCATGCATACTATTTTCCGCAGAGGAAGAAAAAAAAACTGCATAATGAACCAAATTGCTCTTTCAAAACTTCATATAATGCTCAAATCTCTGTTTACAAGAAGCTATTTTTTTCAATTTTGACTTCCTCATAGAGGTCGCTATCAGCATTTTGTGCAATTTCAACAAAGCAATTTGTAAGTCTCAACTTGCAACTTTTCCCTGCATCGCTCCCAGATTTTTTGGAAAATTCACAATATCATGGAGTTAAAACTATCAAATGTTGCTAAATTCAATACTCACCATCATTCAATACCAACGTCATGAAGAAATACAAAAATGCTTATCAACGTAAAAAATTCAACGATTTTCGAAAAAATGTTAGCTTCCGTATGGTAATGATTTCTACCACCTTCAAATCTTGTTTGATGAATAAAAAAGTTGTGCATTTTAATCTTCTCCGGAATGAAAATCAAATTTCATTTTCTGGTTGACAGAGTCATATATACATTTAAATTACATATACAAATGTATATATGACTCAGAACTATGAACAAATACTTGTGTTTCAGGCTTCAGAGCAGTGAATGGAGCAATCTTGAGAGGCAATGCGGTTCACATTGAGGTAGCAAAGGAGAGTTTTCTGAATCGTTTGAAGAGGGAAAGAGAGGAAGTTGCAAATTTCAAAATTCCGCTGAAAGAAGTTGTAACCAGCAATCAGCCTATAGAAAGGCTAAACATTAAAGTACCAAAAACTATCAAGAACAAACCTACCAAACGCATTTTTAATTTTGACGATATGGATAATAGCGAGATAGTGGATAATGATGATGAAAAATCGTATAATCCTCCAGGCTTCGCCCACGATTCTGCCCTTCAAGAGGACACTCTTGTCCTTAAAAAACAATCTAAAATATCGAATCCAATTCCGCAACAATCGGACGTAATAGTTCCAAAAATAGCCGAAAAAAAAATGAAAAGCAAGTCTGAGATAATACGACTAGCATCGGTGAGGCAAAAGAGACAGGCGTTCAGAGCGCAGGGACAATTGATTAGTGACGCTTTGAAAGCCGTTGTAAGACACCTATGAGTTTTCAATTGACATAGCAAATGCAATAAATACTGATGCAATTAATGAAATATCATCCTCAGGACAGCATTGGCAGAAATAAAAAAGTTGTATTCTCTGATGATATTGACAAAAGTTACAACTCTGGAGAAAAGAGAAGTAGGTCCCTCTTTGGCGATGACGAAAATGGGGAGGATCAAGCAGACTGGAATGGAGATAAATTTGAGCACAATGAAAAGCGTAATGCAAAGGTAACTCAATGATATTTCGCAATTGCAACAAAAAGTTATATTGCATTCCGTGATTTTCAGAAAGTTGAAAAAAATACTATGTTCGTTCTCCAAATACCTAAATTGAATTTGTTTTTTGTATTTTTTTTCAATCATTCAGCTCAAAATGTCTCTTAATAATCTGGGTCGTGACAAACGATTTACGATAGACGAGCGCTTTCTCGACGACGAACCCAAGTTGGACGTAAAAATTGACGAGGACACGAGCGATTTGAAGAACGAGACGAAGTGGCAATTGGACATATTGGAAAATGTGTTGGGAAAGGAGTTAACGAGGAACGAAAAGCTCAATGTAAAGAAACAAAATAAAATGGTTCGTTACGATCCAACGTCGAGTGGTCATCGAGATCATGAACTGGAAATTCAAAAACCCGTAACTAGAGCGAAGAAAGTTAAAATAACGAGGAACGTTGAACAAGAAGAAACTCCAATTCCTGTATCGAGCGATGTATTTTACACGGTATCAGAAAATCTTACGGAGAGCTTCAAACCCCAGGAGGAATTCAGCTTGTTAAAATCATTTGGAACAGCAATGGCGACCGATAAAAGTCAGTTTATTTCCACAAATTTCATATTTTTTGCTTCCTTGTGGAGGAAGATTTGCTTTTGTAATTGAAGCAAAGCGCCATTATCCAACGACCTAAAGAGGGCGGAAAAAAGTTGCAAATTAAAACTTGCACATTGCTTCTTCATCGTTTTCCTAGATTAAGGGAGGGGTAAGGGTTTCAGCGTAAAAAAAACACTTTTTTTGCGATTTTTTTTCTCAAATATGGATTGAGCAATTTTATTCGAACCTTTTGTACATTATTGAGCATACCTTTGACAATGTTGTGTAATTTTTTCATGCAGAAATATTGAAGCATAAGCCCGTAACAGAGCTTCCCCCAGAGCGTCTTGGAATAAAAACAATTTGCGGTGTTCACTATAACTCGGCCGGAAATTATCTGAAAATAAAAAACCATGAAAATGTAGTCAAATTATAATCAAATCTTCCCCCCAACGTTCTCTGATAATTTTTTTTTTTCATTTAAAAATTTTTGGCGGCCATCTAAAGTGTGAACTGTTATTTTCCACGAAAAATTCCGCCATTTTGTGGGTAGGAAACACCCTTAATGTAAAAAAAAAAAATTTAACTAAATGTTGGGGGGAGATATTTTATATGTAGAAAATGTGTACAAAGTTTGAAATGAATCGGTCGAGTAGTTTTTAAATGGCAGCGAACACGGACTTTGAGAAAAACGCGTCTAAAGTTTGTGAAGTAAAAAAGTGAAGAAAAAATTTTTTTTTTACAACTTACACAGAATCATCGATTCCAGCTCCATCTTCTTTTATAATATTGTAGTGTATAGTATATACTATATATAAAATAGCAATGAATAAACTGTATACCTGTTCGACAGCTGCACTGCCAGCCCGACCGCCCGCAGCTGTTAGAGGTATAGCGTTAAAGGCCAGGAGATTAATAAGACAATAACTCCAAGAATATTGCTTAGATCGGTTTAAAATTTCAAGGACATATTCTTGAAATGTTAAACAATAAGATAAGACAAAAAAAAAATCCATTTTTCGAAAGTGAAAACCCTTACCCCGCCCTAAACATACATAGCTTTCTCTATGAGGAAGCCAAAATGAAGAAATGAAAGAGGGAAATTTGCAAATCTTCGAGAAACGAGAAGGAAGCTCTGTACAACTTTCAATTTCCAAATTTTTGTCTTAAATTTCCACGAATATTACGCGCTAACAAACTTACTTTCGATTGTCTTTTCAGATAGAATTGACGATTACGCGGCAACCGCGAATGCGGCTCAAGAACAAAAATGGGAACACAATTACAATGCTAAAAATTCATTCAAGTGCGAATCATCGGACGATGAGGAATCAACAATGGATCAGTTGAACAGTTGTAAATATGAGCTTTCGACCAAAAACCAAATGAACAATCAGACTGACACATTTTTCGTCGCTATCAATGACCAACAATTTTTCGGTACGAAACACGAAGCAGAGTTTTACCGTAAGCTTGTCCAATCACAGTGTGAAATTTAATTTTAGTCCATTCTTTTTCAGACGCCCAAGAGTTTTTCAAGAAAAGACCATCGACAACGGAAAATTTCACAAACGTCAGACGTGAATTGAAGCAAATCGTGAGATCGAAAATACGCAATAACGTTAAGAAGAATATACCGTGGAAACATACGAAGATAGGTAGAGCAGCGAAAATGGGATAATATTTCAAACGAATCGACAATTAATTAAGTACGAGTAACGAATGTATTTCACCTTAGTTTAACGCCATTAATGACATCGTTAAACGTTATAAACATGAAAAAATAATAATTTGACCATTGATTATACGAGGTCTCCAGGTCCCAATTAAATAATATGTAAAAAAGTTATTTTATACATTTTCGCGTATTAGCTGTAAGAATTAATTCGAGGCATCCACGGTTTAGTGCATCGCTGCGTATGGTATTGGTAATGATCTTGGGAACGACGTTACCGTTTTACTCGGTGATTATAGTACAAAAATTGACCTTTTATAACGCATACTTGAATAAAATAGAATAACGTACCGTTCTATATACAGTATATATAAAAAAAAATTATAAACGCGCGATCGATGGAATATTCTCGGATCATTTCCTTTAAGCATCACGACGATACATCTTTGAGAGAAATTTGAAAAATAAATCGTGCGGAAGACCCCGTGATATTTGTTGTATGTGCGTAGTGATTAGATTGTAACTCTCCTCCTCGTAAATTGAATACGTTGTTGACAGGGCTAAATCGTCGTATAAATTTTTTATACGAGCTATTTTTTCCGGATCGTCTATACCGTAACATTGCTGTTTTTCAACCAGAAAAAAAAAACACCCAAAATTAGATAATATCTCAAAGAATCATTGAAGAATCTCGGAAAAATGTAAAAAATACGAACTTGAAAAATTTTACGCTGTGCCGGAGTTGCGCGTTGAAGAGCAACGACCGCTAACCACGAGCATTTACCCTCTTTTATGTCCGTACCGTTTTTTCCGGTAACTTTCAGCTCGCCGTAACAATCAAGATAATCATCCTGCACTTGAAACAAATGTCCCATTTCTAAGAGAATCGTTTTAGCCTGTCTGTGAACCTCAGCGTCAGTTATACCAGCCTGAAAAAATTAAGAATAAATGCACGAGATGAAAGATTGCACCCGATCATATTATATGAAAATTATAATCTTTGTATATCGGGCATTCCGCGTAAAAGCGACCTGGCTGTGACTCTCACCCTCTGGGATTTCGTTTACAATTTTTGATATTGTTAAAACCGTAAAAGGCATGCAGTTTTTTTTCTACATTTTTTGCCGAACGGCTCTATTGAACAATGATTTTTTAAATCCTCTGCCTAATACCGACATTTTTTAACTATTTTTTCTCCTAGTATAATGTCTGACCTTTTGTTGCACGCCTGTTAAGGTCGTAACAACATTGTGAAAAACTGTTGACCGAATGCCAGAGAGTGAAATTCACAGCCAGATCAATTTGACGTCGAATGCTCCATATATGTTTAAAAAAAAATGGTGTCCGAGGTCATTGACTTACAAAGTACATAGCCAGGGTAACGGGCATGACGAATGTGTAATATCCCGTTTTGTATTTGACGATTGCGTTGTAACGATCCATCGTGAATAAATCGAAATTTGGTTTACGCCCAAACCCAGTGGACAGTATGTCCAAAGTTTGACCCATAACCGTTTTTAACGTATTCTGTTTTAATAATGAAAAATATGATAAGTATGGAAAATTTTCGTTTCGCAATTGAACATAATTAATTATTTCTCGGGGCTCACATCGCGACACGTTTCGAAAAGATCTACGTAGCATTGCTTTCCTTTAAAATGCTTTTTGAGCAACTGATACGCGGCTTGCTCGAGAAGAATTCCATCGTTAATAGCTACAAGGCCAATGTCGTTGTAAAGATACCAACATTTTTGTCCTCGACGAATTTTCGAGCCATCCATTATGTCATCCTCGATTAGATAAAAAGCTTGCAACTACGAATCAGATTCTCTTAGATAAGAACGAATAAGACGATCGATTATATTCATTGACATTTATGGAAATTTCACGTACCAATTCGGTGCACCATCCGAGTATTCTCGCCAATCGTACATTGTCGTCCGTGAGCTCATTCGGTTGAGCGAACATTCTGTAGGCATAGACGAGAGCGAGAGCACGACTTTTCTTGCCACTTGGAACATTGTATTGCAGTATCTGAAGGATAGATAAACGATGAAACGATTTTATGAAATTTCGAATTAAGCGAAAAAATTTGAGATTTACATGTAGAGAAAGAAGCTCAACGTTGAAACTCGCCAGTTGCTGCCTAGGAATTTCACACAATATTCAAAGCTTTCTCTATGAGGAAGCCAAAATTGAAAAAAATATAATTTCATATAGAAATGGGTTTGAGCATTCTATGGAATTCCGATGAAGCAACTAGCAAGTTTCAACTTGGCACTTTTTTTTGTATACTTTTGCCATCCATCTTGTCGCTTCAGGAATGTCAAGGTGACGACCAGCCTCTGTAAGATCTCTCACGACGTCAGGCCACACAGCCATCAATTCTCTGCTCTCATCCCTCGTGGTGGCCCAGTTCGTTTGAGTCGCGCTATGAACCTCCCGCGAAACATTCGTTCTGCAAAATCCCGAAAATACGTTATTTTCATATATAAATCAAATTTTTATCCTATTTCAGATCTCGACTGTGTGAAAACGATATTCAAAAGTTTCATCTCGGTAAGAGCGATTCGGAGGAGAGAATCGAAGGTCAAAATCATAAAACTTGTACGTATGTTTAAAGATATGAAATCAATGCGCATATTTCACCATGCATTATTCTGACAATAGAAAGTGTCAAAGTTTAAGAATACAGATGTTCAATATTGATGAACGGTAAAAAAAAAAAAAGATTCTTATCTATAGCGACTGCAAGACTCTCCATTATTCACGTTTCAATCGTTTTCTAATCTTTGCGAACGTGCGTTTAGTCATTCGTAGAAAAATAGTTGTCGAAGATTCTCATATGGCTCACAATTGTGTATAAATCAAAGCAGGGTTTACACGGACATAAATTTTTTATAGTTTTTTATTCTGCCAATTATGGATATTAAAGAAATCAACAAGGTTTATTTTTGTGTACACTCGATTTAAATTAGTGTTAATTGTAAAAGAGCCATATGAGTTTTTGTCAACTTGTCATCGAGGGGGAAAGGCCTCGTTTAATGAAAGAGAAAAAAATATTCGAACGTCATTCGCGAAGAAATTATTTATTCGAATAGCTAAAATGCAAAATAGTTGTATATAGCGTGTCGCTAATTGACCAAATCATGACAATTATGAAACTCGTAACGACGAATAACATATTACCCAAATTTTTGACAAATTATTTCTACGCGTTGTTGAATGTCATTTTATCGAATAATGTAGGTACACCAGAAGAAAGCCATTTCTCCAAAATAAGAAAATGTTCTTTTCCTACATGAGCCATAATCTAATCTTATCCGTTACAAATGCTCTGTAATTAGCTCTTAAATTTCTCATGTGATTAATTGCAATCATTTTAATAACAATTAGTCGAATTAATTATATTGCTTTCCCATAGGAAGCTGTGTTTTCGTGGGAAAATGTTCGTTCCAGTATTCAATGCCAATGTTTTCGAAATTTGTAAAAGCGCCCTGAAACACACACTTACAAAAAAATGTTTATGGGTGAGCGGGTATGCCTGTGTTAATATTGACGTGGTCAAGGTCATCGATGTAGCCCGGAACCAGTTTGAGATGTTTTATTTAAGATGAAAAAAAAACTTAAAAAACTCACCCGAGATACCCGCTCGAAAGTTTCGTTCCATCGGCATTACGAAAAAGATTTTTCATAAACGATTCTCGGGGATTCCCAAAATGACGACGCTCACTTTTCAATAACCTCAATGTACATCTCCTCAAAGTGGAAGACATTTTTTCCTATGATCTGCACAACAAATACAAGTGATATTGACAATGAAAATCGTGTAACACGATTTCGACTCTTTATATAACAATTAAAAATTCTTTAAACAAGACTTTATTATTTGATACGCGATGTATCGCATGCTTGTTATTTAAAAACTTTCTGCGCGGCATAAATTGTTGTAAACACAGAGAGTAGTAAACACTCGAGCAGCAGAATGACCGCCTACTCGGCCGTTTTATTGCGCCTCGCGACTCAAGAAACTACGCGTATACTCCGCTCCAATAAATATTCCTTTGCCTCTATGACGAGAACTAGAGAACTAGAGGGGATTTTTAAAACATGGCGTTTCGACCATCTGTTGATTAGAATGATTTTTTTTTTTTTCCAATCCACGCTTATGTACACATAAGTGATCGAAGTGCAAATTAAGAGGAGGCGTATTATCTTGTGTTACGTGAGCGCGCGCCACAGAATCTCCAAGAATCCCACACCGAAGGCAATTTTCATAGAATAAAGGAGTCCGATCTTCGTACTTCTATAACACTTCTGAAGCGACATCAGAAATCCGCAAAATAAGCCTTGTGCCAGCCGACATTGCGAGGCGCTGATGTCGCAAAAAATCTAACGAGTGGTGAGGAAAGTTTGACATAACTTTTGTGTTTAATAATTACGCCTGACAGCATTGAAAAGTCATGTGTATATTTTTACTGAAGGTGGCTAGGTTGGGCTAGGTTTTAGCTAGGTGCCACGTGCAGCTTACTTTTCGCTGGGGCTTGAGAACTTTGCGACAACAGAGACGCTTTTGGCGAAATCTAAAACTATCACACGACGGATTTCTGGATCAACCACGCATCAAACACGAGAGCAACAACCGTACACCGTACACCGAGTCAAGCGGACACGACATTTATTAAATCAAGTGGACACCAGCAGTCGATTACCGCGATTACCGAGTACTTTGTATACACACTGAACGTTCGGCCGCAAGAGGGTATTAGTGTACAAACTCGGCGGTAGTGAAGAGAACGTGAGAGAACGTCTCTCTTCTGTACCCTAACTTAGTCTAGGATCGCTTTAAAAACTTCCCAAGTGCATCTTATTATTATTTTCTGCTTATACTTTTTCAACAAAAATTGTTTATGGATATTGAAAATAACCACGAGGAAATTTTTAGAACTGTTTTTGTTGAGCGGTTCGCAATACAATAATTTTGTCTATGTAATGACTTTATCAAGATAAAATTTGCGATTAATAGAATTTTTATACAATTACAAGTTATTCCCTAATGTTGAAAAGGATTTGTATAGCGATTGTATTTAATTCTCTGACAATGGCATCGCTCAAAGAGGATAAGGAAAAATTGTCAGTAGTGGCGAGAGGCTGTCGTGAATTCTCTTCAAAATTTCACAAAGTATTGTCTTTAGCGTAGATATTATTTTTGAATTTGTATGTTGATTTATTTTAAGAGAAATACACGATGTTATTTCTTTCGTTCATTTAGGTCATAGCTCAAAATACAGAAGGGAACATTGTCAATTCTCCGCTCAGTACACATCTTGTTCTGTCTTACCTCTTAGGCGGTTCTGACAATCACACCGCACAAGAAATGAAAACTGGTCTTTGTTTGTACGACACAGAAAACATTGACTCGGAGTATGCAGATTTCATAAAGATTCTTGATGTGAGTAATATATGAAAAGACAAAAACCGTAATTATTAATTTATGGGAGATAGAAATAGAATACAATTAAATGATGTTTAGTATTGAATTTAGTGAGATTTGATAAAACAGCTCTGAAATCATGAAATTCTTAATTTTTTGAATATTCAGGGATTGACGATACAAGTAGAGAAAAAGTAGCAAAGTAAAACTTGCAAATTGCTTCCTTGAAATTTCGAAAAATGCTCAAAGTCTCCTCTATAATGAACTCTTATGATATGTTTCTCAATTTTGGCTTCTGCGTAGAGGAAGTCAATTCGATGATTTTTCTAGTTTTTGGCACATTTTGAGCATAAAAAAAAAAAAAATCCATCATCAGAAAGCTTCTATACGAGGAAACAAAATTAATTATGATCGACCGACATCTATTTCCTCTTTGGTAGAAGAACAAGGGTAGAGTCGAGATGACGTTGGCTAATGCGATTTTCCTTCAAGAGGGTGTACAACTCGACAAAGCATTCCAAACCAAAGGAACGAATTTTTACAATTTCACAGTTGAGAATGTAGATTTTCGTGATAACGTTGGTACCGCCGAGACAGTTAACTCGTGGGTCTCAAAAGCCACTGAGGATAGGGTAAAGAACATTTTATCACCAGGTAAGATGTGAAAATACCGAAATAAAAGAATGGCTTTTACCAATAGATCGATAGTTAACTGAATGTATTATAACATTTAATTCAATCGTGGCAATTTGTAAAAAAGTGGAACGTCTTTACATTTGTTAGTTCTTTATTGCAAAGAGATCGGCTTCAAAATAAACATATATTTACTTCCGGCTTGCCAGATAATATGAACGATTACATGAAAGTTGTACTTGTGAATGCTGTATACTTCAAGGGCCTGTGGCAACATCAGTTCAATCCAAAAGCAACGGAAAAAAGAACATTCCATTTGACTAAAACTTTCAACAAGCAAGTTCCTACAATGTACAAAGAGTTCAAGTATTCTCACGGTGAAATACTTAGTTTGGATGCAAGATTTATCGAAATTCCATATACAGTGAGGAAATTGAAGAAATTTCCTTTGTTTAAATTGTAATTAATTAATTTTGATTTTTTGCTTGTTAATTAATGGTATTTTTAGGATGCAAGGATTGACATGATAATTATACTTCCCAATGAGATCGATGGACTGAAATTTGTGGAAGAAAACTTGGATTGGAACGCTATTGTAAATGCGGAACGTTCAAAGCGAGTAACGAAATTGTATTTGCCAACATTCAAGATCGAGGCAACGATCGATTTGAAAGCCGTACTTGTCGAGGTACTGTCGTTATATTTTAAAAAAAGCTGCAAACGGATAGATGCATATTGATTCCTCATAATGTTTGCCCATAACATATCTTCCTGCATTAGCAAGAAACTTTTTCAATTTTACTTCTTCGTGAAAAACTATGAGAAAGCAACGTGCAATTTTCAATGTGCACCTTTTTCCCTTTTTTAATTTAATGGCATGAGGATTACTTGATTTTGATTGTTAAACCATTTTTCGAAAAAATTGGAAATTCCATAAATTTAGAATGCTTATATCGGTTTTCTTCAAAGTCAATTCCAAATGCCCTTGGATGATTTCTTAAATTCAAAACTTCTCGATTGGTTTTCTCCAAAATCAATAGCGAATAGTATGTTATAAGACCTCATAGACCAAAAATTACTCCAGTTATGCGGTTAACAGACAACTTTGAAAAAAAACGAAATTTTATAACATTTAAACGTGTAATTGTATAACACTCAATACACACGTAACACGTAACATTTAATGTAGTCTTGTTTTAATGTTATCTGTGCGATAATTTTTAGTACTGCCTCATCGATGATAAAATAAAAAATAAAAAAGGGAACATTTCTTTACTCAAAAATTCATCTATACTGCAAATCATCCAGCATTTCTATCCTTGACACATAGAAATGCTTTTTGCGAAATCCGAGCCCTGCCAAATGTCATTCAAAATAAAGCTTCCTCTATGAGAAAGCAAAAATGCCCGAAACGGATTGTTTTGAGAAATCTCGTGTAATTTATGAAATTTCACAATATTATAGCTCGGATTTACGTCGATGTTCGAAGACAACGCGGACTTCAGCAAAATGTCGGATATATCGTTAAAAGTGGACAGCGTTATACAAAAAGCATTCATCGAAGTAAACGAATTTGGCACCGAAGCAGCAGCCGCAACGGGTTCGCTTAATTTGGATAGAAAAAAAAACGAATAATTACCGATAAAAATAGGAGATAAGAAATCAAGTATTCTAATACGACTATATTTGCAGTTGTGCGAATGATGATGAAAAGGTCATTGGACATTGAGAAGCCGGACGAATTTGTCGTTGACCGACCATTCCTCGCAGTGGTTCGTCACATACCTGACAATACACCGTTATTTTTATCGAGCGTACGGGACATTGGCGAAGCGACGGAAAGGGACGAACTGTAATAATAAAAAGCAGGCTTGTATGCATTATGTGCATTTCATAATTTGTATTGCATATAATTATAATAAGTATAATTTCAAGTGCATAACTATCGGCTACTGACCGATGATTGTGCGCTTTCATCTCAAATTTCGACTTCAAAATTCGATTTGAATGAGGAATTGGATGTGGTAAAAATATCATGAACCTCTAGCGATAACGTCACGTAGATTTACGGTAATAAAAACCAATCTTTATTATATTTCTTTCGTATAAAGTAAATGCCTTATCCTTAGTCCTTCATTTTTTTTTAAATCTTTTAATTTAACAAATGAACAAAAAAAACGGAATGAAGAAGACTGATGCGGAAATACGATTCTGAGATGACGATTCTTCGATCAAAATCACGAGGTTCGAGCCTCCTTTTTCAATTTTTTCTTTTCTCTTCATTCGTGTGCGTATTCCTCGCATCTGTTGGAAATTCGAGAATCACGGCTATAAGATACCGTTATTCTCGTTGAACGTCTCTCAGTTTCTTGTTATAACCAGAACTTATTCCCTCGTTGAACGAATCGTTTCTCGATGTATAAACTTTCGAACTTTCAACGTACAGAACATATGTTCCCTGGGCGAGAATGGAAAAATATTACGTAGTAGAAATACGATTATTTCGCTTGTCTTCGTCTCCTCCTTCTCCTCTTCGTCCCCTCCTTCGCCTCCTCGCGTTAAAAGGAATTATTAAATCGTTTTGTTTGCGGTGGCATAGCCACCATCAGCTGTTTGCTTCTTTCGTTGGTATAAAATTTACAGCTCGTCACTGGGAGACTTTGTTGGTTTGCCCTTGCGATTGAAGCCCTTGAGCTCGTTTGTCGCGTGTTTCGCGATATACTTGACGAAATCATCGAGTTCACGTCCACCGTCGTATTTCACCGGGCTGTCCTTCGAGTTTTTGGGTAGCCAGTACAGGGTTGGAAAACCGCGTACTTCGAATTGCGTTGGTGCGTCATTCGCGGTCGCGTCGAATTTAACTATGGACACGTCCTCGTTCGCTAATTTATCGCCAAGCTCGTCGAAGATTGGCCCGAGTTTCTTGCAGTGCCCGCACCAAGGTGCGTAAAACTCAACGAGCGTGTCCTTGTCATTGTTCATAACGATTTCATCGAAATTCTTGGCAACGGCAACCTTGACGCTCGCGCTATTATCCTCGGGTATTGGCTCGGACTTGAGGAAAGGCTCGAGCTCACCGGCCTTAAATGCTCTTACGAATTCTTTTAAACTCTCAATCGAAAATTCTTCCTTGAGAATGAATTTCTGATTCTTGACGTCGCGCGCTAGTATTATTGGCTTGTCGGTCTTCACAAAATCAATACCGAAATCATTGAGTTCGTGCTGGAAGTGGGAGTCGGAAGATATTGCGAAATTTGTGTTCGGGAATTTCTTTGCGACCATCAGAATTCTATTGCGCCAGTAGTTCGTTCCTTTGGGATTCATCGTGTAATCAACTTTGTAGTAAGCAACGACCAATGGATTGTTGAAACTCGCAGCGTTGTCTCTCGTACGAACACCGACGAGCCCGAAACTATGGGAGAAAAACAAATTGGTTTAAGTTTCCGGTTAATAAATATTCGAATTATTTGCGCGAAACCGATAACGGTAGCGCTTCTTCCGTTTCAGGAATACAAAATAGCGTCATTTTTTCAAATAAATTAATTCTTTCGGACCGGATGAGTTTTAAATTGGCATTACTGGAAACTTGAATACAATCTCAGGTGGGTAATTTTATCTAACGACGAGGAGCTTAAAAAAAAATAGAAATCTCGAATACTGACTAATTCTTGGTTACAAAATCGCTGACGTCGGCGATCGCGTCGGTACCCTCGTACTTCAAGACGCTGCTCTCAAATTTATTCGCAAGTTCCGCCGGGCGATAGAGCACAATGGTGTTTCTGGGGAAGAAAAAAAAAATTGAATATATTGGCAAAACTCGAGCTCGATTTGTATTTACAATGCATTTATCGTTGATTCACGACGACACTCACTTGTATCCTTCCTTCTCCAACAGTGACTTGGCGCTTGTGTGAGCGAATCGTGCTTTTTCGCGAAGCTTCTTGGAGACCGTGTGGAAGGCAGCAGACAGCGGTGAATCATCCTTTTCGAAGTAACCAATGAAACTAACTTCTTTAGTGTCGAGGAACGCCTTCTGGCAATCAACTCCCTTCAATTCCTTGGAGGCAGGACCAACTTGGGACTGCAAGAAATATTCACAAAAATGTTATTTAAAATATATTATAGATTTTCATATTATACATTAAACTGTCTCGTCCCTGGTGGAGCGACGCAATATTAAATTTAAAAACTTTTTTTCTCATATTTTATGTAATTTTAAACATTTAAACATTCGAACATTCTGTCACATTGTTGTTATTTTAGTCTAATTGTACCCTACAGTACAATTGCCCTCAATATCTTGTTCCACGTGAATAAAAAAAAAAAAAAAGCTGCATGTTTCACGCTTGGAAATTCACACAGTGCTCAATGCCCGCTCAATGAGAAACTATATCTTTGTCAATTTTGGCTTCCTCAGCTTTGTTTTGGGCATTGTATGGAATTTCGAGGAATCAACAAATTTCAACTTGAAGCTTTTATCCCTACACGTATTGTAAATCCCATATTTCTCGATAGATTTGAAATTTTATAATCTCTATCTATCTTCACACAAAATGTTACCTCAAAATCTCAAAACTTTGGTACAAATTTCGCGAACTAAAACACTTTAATAAAATATATATCGAGTTTCAAAAAATTCAATTTTTACTCATTTACACGTGATCTTACGCGTGCAGAAACTCAGAAGTAATAAAGTTTTTCAGAAATTAATAAAATAAAATTACCCTCATGTACTTGGCGATACCGTCGGCGTCTCTGGGTCCGTTGTACTCGTTAACCATATCGCTCTTAGCAAATATCTTTAGAGTAGGATAGCCGCTGACTGAGAATTTTTGGCATGTTTCTTTTCCACCCTCTGTGCAATCAACTTTTGCCAACGTTATTTCCGGGTCATTTTCTTTGAGATATTCGGCTGCTTTGGCGAATTCAGGCTTGAGATGCTTGCAATGACCACACCTATTCAAGAGAAAAAAAAGAAAAAAAATGACATTGCGTCACTTCTTAAAATTTCCATAAAAATATTTTTTCTTTTCTTACTTCTCAATTAGCGTATATACGGAAAAGCCTTTAATCACGATAAACAAAACATTAAATAAATATTTCCACAATTAATGCTAGAAATGGGGCATATATAATTTATAAAATTCGCCTATTGCCTATTCGGCATATTGCCGATCGTAGCGAGAAACGGACCAAGAAGGGTTCAAGAGAAACAAGACATTTCCACGATTTATAAGATACGACGAGCATACGTGAACATTGAAATTTAACAAATTTTCGTGAATTCACGTGAACGTGAAATTTAAAAGATGTGAGTAATATATGAAGAGACAAAAACCGTAATAATTAATTTATGAGAGATGGAAATAGAGTACAATTAAATGATGTTTAGTATTGAATTTAGTGAGATTTGATAAAACAGCTCTGATATCATGGAATTCTTAATTTTTTGAATATTCAGGCATTGACGATACAAGTAGAGAAAAAGTAGCAAAGTAAAACTTGCAAATTGCTTCCTTGAAATTTCAAACAATGCTCAAAGTCTCCTCTATAATGAACTCTTATGATATGTTTCTCAATTTTGGCTTCCGCATAGAGGAAGTGAATTCGATGATTTTTCTACTTTTTGGCACATTTTGAGCATGAAAAAAAAAAAAAATCCATCATCAGAAAGCTTCTTTATGAGGAAACAAAATTAATTATGATCGACCGACATCTATTTCCTCTTTGGTAGAAGAACAAGGGTAGAGTCGAGATGACGTTGGCTAATGCGATTTTCCTTCAAGAGGGTGTGCAACTCGACAAAGCATTCCAAACCAAAGGAACGAATTTTTACAATTTTACAGTTGAGAATGTAGATTACGTGATAACGTTCATCACGATAAACAAAACATTAAATAAATATTTCCACAATGAATGCTAGAAATGGGGCATATATAATTTATAAAATTCGCCTATTGCCGATCGTAGCAAGAAACGGACCAAGAAGGGTCCAAGAGAAACAAGACATTTCCACGATTTATAAGATACAACGAGCATACGTGAACATTGAAATTTAAAAAATTTTCGTGAATTCATGTGAACGTGAAATTTAAAAGATGTGAGTAATATATGAAGAGACAAAAACTGTAATAATTAATTTATGAGAGATAGAAATAGAGTACAATTAAATGATGTTGAGTATTGAATTTAGTGAGATTTGATAAAACAGCTCTGATATCATGGAATTCTTAATTTTTTGAATATTCAGGCATTGACGATACAAGTAGAGAAAAAGTAGCAAAGTAAAACTTGCAAATTGCTTCCTTGAAATTTCAAACAATGCTCAAAGTCTCCTCTATAATGAACTCTTATGATATGTTTCTCAATTTTGGCTTCCGCATAGAGGAAGTGAATTCGATGATTTTTCTACTTTTTGGCACATTTTGAGCATGAAAAAAAAAAAAAATCCATCATCAGAAAGCTTCTTTATGAGGAAACAAAATTAATTATGATCGACCGACATCTATTTCCTCTTTGGTAGAAGAACAAGGGTAGAGTCGAGATGACGTTGGCTAATGCGATTTTCCTTCAAGAGGGTGTGCAACTCGACAAAGCATTCCAAACCAAAGGAACGAATTTTTACAATTTTACAGTTGAGAATGTAGATTACGTGATAACGTTCATCACGATAAACAAAACATTAAATAAATATTTCCACAATGAATGCTAGAAATGGGGCATATATAATTTATAAAATTCGCCTATTGCCTATTCGGCATATTGCCGATCGTAGCGAGAAACGGACCGAGAAGGGTCCAAAAGAGAAACAAGACATTTCCACGATTTATAAGATACGACGAGCATATGTGAACATTGAAATTTCAAAAATTTTCAATGTAATTTTTATTTTTTTTTCGAATAATTATCGTAAAACTTACCAAGGAGCGTAAAACATGACAAGAGTGTTTTCATGGCGTTCCAATTCGTGAACAAAATCGTCGTCGGTCCACTCGAAGACATCGTCCTCGCCTGCCCAGATACCGATAATTAGGAAGCAAAAGAAGAAGTATTTTGACATCGCTGAACCGTGCATCATCATACCTCGCCGCGGTTAAACTGAAACTTGATATGAAAAAAAAATATATCTTCGCCTGGAGACTCGTAAAATTCGAAGAGGCGAGAATGTTACTGCGTTTACGATACGTGGCTGAATCCTCGTGGACGCCGCGTCGGCAGCAGGCAGTGTGTCGCAGCAAATGGTTATTCGTTTTTCACAATATCCCGGTATCTCTTTCTCTCTCTCACTTTTGGAATCCCTATCGCTCTTAGTGCTGTCGGTCGGGGATTGGTCAGTCGCAAACAAAACCCCTTTCGTTTCTCCCCAGACGCGACGCAAGTTCACGTCGTGCAAGCCTGGCATAGGACCACGACCACCGCGACACCATAATGGAGAAGGGAAATCATTTTTTGCCCTGTGATGATAGCGTGTATACGTGTCATCAGAGTTATATTTGAAATGGTGGATTCTCCGAGATGTTGAGGGCGGATACTGCTAGAGGGCGCACAATTCTGCGTTTAGGCGATAATCAGAGGATCAGACGCGACGATCGACGATCGAATTAGTTAAGCGGCTTCGTCGCATTTCTGTTCTATCATTTTCATTGTTTATATAGAAATCACTAGAAAGATTGGTTTTCGATTGCAAATTTTTGTTCTCGCGACGACATCGAATTCGATCGGTACACGTGTAATAATAATTCGCCTCCAGATTAGAAATTATCTCGTTTTTAGAGTAGAACAACGTCATCATCTTGTATTATGTGACACGGGTGATTGCGTCGGGATGGTTGTTTTTCTCTCTTTTTTCCGAGTTTCCGATGGTAATAAAATTTTTTAACTCGGTAAAAAAATGTAGCCGCCTGAATCGGACAAATTTTTCGCAGTTTCCCTCGTGCAAATGCGAAAAAGTAACTTATTTATAAAGATTTTCTGTGCGTCGGGGAATCGAAATGCGAACAAACGTAAGAGACATAAAAACCTAAAAACGTATACGATGAAAACATTCATAATAAATAAAATGATATAATTTACAAGGTACGATAATTAGAAGAATTATAATTCATCGTGTACTAATTTATAATATTCATTGCCGGTTGATGATGAAGGGAATTTGTCGGTAGTGACGAGGCGGAAAATGAGGGAATTAGTTTTTAAATGTAAAAGATTGTGTGTTGTGCGTGGTGGATTCTCGATCTATGGCGGCTTCAAGCTAACCTTCGAAAATTCCAGAAACGCTATAAAATGGCTGAATATACCGACGATTTTTTCAATGTTTTCGACGAGACTAACGAAGACGTCGTCGAGATTATTCCAACGTCAACGACGGAACCAGAAACGGCCAGGGGAAAAAATGAACTCGACGCCAAGTAAGTTTTAAAAATACTCCATTCCTAACCTAAAAATCCATCAAGGCTTGCAACGTGTATATTACTTATTTTCTATTGTTTTTATAATTAAACAACAACACAATAAGAACGCTTTTCAGAAAATTTACGGAGGATGACAATGATTTAAAACGTGAACTTGAGAGTAACGTTGACGATGCTGAAACAAAGAGAATGAAGACAGAATCTATTCTCAAAGACATTAAGTGAGTAAACAGCTTTCCTCTCAAACACTATATCTTATTGGTTTTTTTTGTGTCAGAAGAATTTTTCGAATGCCTGAAGATATAACTAACATTATTGTTTCATAATTCTGTTATTGTGCCGTAAAACAGCTTGGATGAATTGGCGTCAAGAATAAAAGTACATACAATAGAGACCATAGAGTCTTGTACTCACGAAGTGGCAGTTCCGCCCGATCATGAGTATGTACCACTGGAGAACAAGACAACAAAGCCGGCTAAGGAGTACAAATTCATTTTGGACCCCTTTCAGAAAGAGGCTATTCTATGCATCGAAAATAATCAATCGGTCCTTGTATCGGCTCATACATCAGCAGGAAAAACTGTCGTAGCAGAGTATGTAGATAGAGTTTCTAACCAGTTCCAGTGTCATGCCCATGAAAATAAATTTTGCTCAAACAATTAATACGATAGTTGTAGTAAACTCTGAATAACGTGAATTCCGTATATGTTTCGGGTACATAAGCCTCATATTTGTTCAGACACGTGTGCATAGCATACGCGCTAGGGTGGCCCATTTTATAAACATTATCAAATTTTCGTGTTCACATATTTTTAATTAATAGTTGACTATAAAAAAAGACGTTATGATTTTTTTTAGATTTCTGAACTCAAATATGAGTCTGCGCTAATCATCCGAAGTTTAAGCGAAATATTCGACCTACTGGCAATTCTAAGCAGTAAACATTGGTCAGAAGTCAAATGGTTTTATTGGAGTCCCTTTCAGGTAGAAAAATATCGTATGGACACATTGAACATTTCTGTAGTCATGAGTGATACCTGCCCGTGTACGAATATTGAAAATGCTAGCAGCAAGCAGCAAGCAGCAAAAGTAGTGGGTGTACTGCTCACAAGGACAAGTTATGTCGGTGTAATCTCTGTGCTTGACCCTCTCACTTTCACTGTTTATGATACTTTTAAATGCACCTGATAATCCCAACACCTGATTCTTCTAAAAAATTCAAGAACATTTCATCGCCTTTTTTTAATGATGTAATGAAGCCAGATATTTCTTTTTTTGTGTAATGATAGTTCGATAGTTAAATAATCACTAAATGTATTTTGAATAAGATCCGTCCATTTTAAGTGGTCCGTAGAAGCCTTCAAAAACCCTTGAATTTCACCAAAATCGGTCTTTTCATTTCAATAACAAATATAAAATAAAATATAAAATAAACAAAACTTCATTATGTTCATTGATGTTTTATAAACAACTTCCAGAAGAAAAGCATAAATAATCTCAATAATTATATCACCAAATTTTTATTTAAAAATTCATTACCCTCATCGTGGGCTAAAGTTCATAAAGAATTAAAATCATTAGCGCAGACTCATATTTGAGTTTAAAAATCTGAAAAAAATCATAACGTCTTTTTTTTATAGTAAACTATTATTCGAAAATATGTGAACACGAAAATTTGAAATTTTTTTGAAATGGGCCACCCTAATACGCGCGTTCGAACACACATATGTGTTCGGCCATGATGATCGATTATCGAAGATTTAATTATTTTCTTCCAATTTATATTTATTATCACACTGATTTATGCCAATTTCTTTATGGTAGTTTGGTTCTATAATAATAATTCTTCGACAGGTATTCGCTAGCCTGTTCTCTGAGAGACAAACAGAGAGCAATCTACACGACGCCCATAAAGGCTCTGAGTAATCAAAAGTACAGAGAATTCTACGAAGAGTTCAAAGACGTTGGTCTGATAACCGGAGATGTTACGATTAATCCAACTGCGAGCATTCTTATAATGACAACGGAGATTTTGAGGAACATGTTATACCGAGGTTCCGAGGTAAGGACATAGATTATAAATAAATAAAAATATTATAATAATGAATTATGAGTCTACTTGGTGTTGTGGTTTATAATGATTAAAATCGAATCATTCTATTAAGGTGATGAAAGAAGTAGGGTGGGTGATATTTGACGAAATACATTATATGAGGGACAAAGAGAGAGGTGTCGTGTGGGAGGAAACACTGATTCTTCTACCCGACAACGTTCATTACGTTTTTCTCTCCGCTACTATACCCAACGCTAGACAATTCGCCGAATGGGTAGCTCATCTCCATCGTCAGCCTTGTCACGTTGTTTACACGGATTTCCGACCAACACCCCTTCAACATTACATCTTTCCCGTCGGCGGAGATGGAATTCACTTGGTAAATGTCCCCTTGAATAACAATGTCATTTTTATCTCACCGTGTGTACATTTTTATTCATAGAAATACCGTTTTATTGTTGTTTACAGGTCGTTAACGAGGAGGGCCATTTCAAAGAGGATAATTTCAACAGAGCGATGGCGTGTCTACAGGGTGACGCGGCGAGAGGTGATCAAAAAGGTCGAAAGGGTGGTTTTCGCGCGGGTGCTGCGCAATCGAACATCTTCAAAATGGTCAAAATGATAATGGAACGTAATTTCGCACCGGTAATTATATTCAGTTTCTCGAAGAAGGATTGCGAGTTATACGCGATGCAGATGTCCCAGTTGGATCTGAATACGATACAAGAGAAACAGCTCGTTGACGAAGTATTCAACAACGCGATGGACGTACTGAGCGAGGATGATAGAAAATTACCACAGGTCGAGAACGTTTTGCCACTTTTGAGACGAGGTATTGGCATTCATCACGGTGGATTATTGCCAATATTGAAGGAAACCGTGGAGATTCTGTTCGGCGAGGGTTTGATAAAAGCGTTATTCGCCACTGAGACATTCGCGATGGGTCTTAACATGCCAGCGAGGACCGTACTATTCACGACCCCTCGAAAATTCGACGGTAAAGATTTTCGATGGATCACATCCGGTGAGTATATACAAATGTCAGGGCGGGCGGGACGTCGTGGTCTCGACGAGAAGGGTATAGTGATTCTCATGATCGACGAACAAGTAAGTCCCACGGTTGGAAAAGACATAGTTAAGGGTAAACCTGATCCGATAAATTCAGCCTTTCATCTCACTTACAACATGGTACTGAATCTTCTTCGCGTCGAGGAAATAAATCCGGAATACATGCTGGAAAGGAGTTTCTATCAATTTCAGAATCAAGCAAGTATACCCGAATTGTACAACAAAGTTAAAGAACTGCAAGCCTCTTACGAGGAGCTTGAGGTCGATAAATTTACTCAGATATCGTCGTATCACGATATCAGAGAACAGCTCGAGCGTTTGGGCAAGGAATTTCGTACTTTCTTGACTAAACCGGAGTATCTATTGCCATTTTTGCAACCGGGTAGAATGATCAAGATACAGAATGAAAAAACGGTCTTTGACTGGGGTATAATCGTTAATTTCAAAAAGAAAACGCCAAAAAATCCGGTAAAGGATAAAACGGTTATTGTTGTCGACACGCTGTTGCACATTTCCTTAGAATCGAAGGACGACTCACCGGTGCCTTGTCGAGCAGACGAGGAGGGTCAAATCGAGGTTGTGCCCGTTCTCAGTACTCTGATATCGGAAATAAGCTCGCTGAGACTATACTATCCGAAAGATCTTCGACCGGCTGACAATCGTAAGAGCGTTCTCAAGACAATTCAAGAGGTTAAAAAACGTTTTCCCGATGGTCCACCGTTACTCAATCCAATCACCGATATGAGAATCGAGGGATCGAGCTTCAAGGATATCGTAAAAAGAATCGAACGATTGGAGGAGAGATTATTCACTCATCCTCTTCACAATGATCCGCGTCTCAACGACCTGTATGAAAAATTTATGAAACGCGAGGAACTCGGCGAACAGTTTAAAAACGCTAAGGACGAGCTGAAACGTGCCAAATCGGTTCTTCAAATGGACGATCTAAAGTGCCGAAAGCGCGTTTTACGAAGAATGGCTTATTGCACAGCGGCAGATGTGATTGAGGTAAAAGGCCGTGTGGCTTGTGAATTGAACGGCGCGGACGAACTTTTACTCACGGAAATGATGTTCAACGGACTTTTCAACGCACTGAGTGTGCCACAAATGACCGCTCTTTTGAGCTGCTTCGTTTGCGACGAAAAATCCAATGAAATGCCAAAAAGTACGAACGAACTTAGCGGACCATTGCGTCAGATGCAAGAGTTAGCGAGGAGAATAGCCAAAGTAACGACCGAGGCAAATCTCGAACTCGACGAGAGTGCGTACGTCGAGAGATTCAAACCTTTCCTCATGGACGTCGTCTACGCGTGGTGCAAGGGTGCGAGTTTTCTACAAATTTGCAAAATGACCGACATCTTCGAAGGCTCGATAATACGAACGATGCGACGCCTCGAAGAAGTTCTCCGACAACTTAGCCAAGCGGCCAAAAATATCGGTAATACCGATCTTGAAAATAAATTTAGCGACGCTATTAAGCTCATTAAGCGTGATATCGTTTTCGCAGCATCACTGTATCTGTGAATAAAATTAATATCTTATTTGTTCGTTACAATTGTCGAACGAGGAATTAAGGCATCATTGAATGAAAAATAATCGTTGTGAAAACGTTAAAAATTATAAGTTTTCGTTTGAAGTTATTATTTTCTTTGTAATGAATATTAATATTTTCATTCGATAATAATTGTTTTATTAGAAAAGTATCTTCAATGATTTATCATTCCAATAGTGCGGATATCAGAGTGCAACACGAATCGATAACTGCAAAATTGCGTTATCAAATTTCTAAACGACTCGGTACGAAAAAAAAATCTATCGACACGACAATTCATCAATCACAATTCAACTCAAGATCTAAGTTTTTTTTTTATTTTGGAAATTTAACACGTACATGCACATGTCGAACGGGCGTCACTCTCCGGCACGTCCTTTCTCACTTTATTTTTTTCTTCCACAAGTTTTTTTTTTGTTTTTTTTTTTAGGGGGGAGGTTTCTTTCATCCACTTTTCGTACAAAATATAAACTACAATCTTTCGTACGATGCGATCGCATTGGAAAAAGTACAGCGTACAAATGTAATTGCATAGTTAAAACGGGGAAAGGAGAGGAAAAAACTCATGTCAACTGTTGACTACCACGAGAAAATTATTAAATAAATACAACATTAAGAATATCGCGATGCTCTTAATTTCTACAATTCGAAAAAAATTTAAATACATTGAGTTTGTTTTTATCATTTTTTTTCCGTTTCTTTTTATCGCTGTTCTAGAATCACCGTTTCTTGTTGACAGAATTTTAATTCAGCCAGGGTGAGTTTTGTGTCCATGGACGTGAGCTGTAATATGAAAAATGAGAGGCAAGAGCCGAAACAGAGAAGGATTGCAGACGTGAATTTACTTACATCCCTTCGTGGCCAACTTGACAAAACTTTATACTCCTCCGTCGGATATCCTTGAACAATCAAAAAATTGAGGAGCGTTTGTAACGGTGTGTCCGCCTGAAACCTTCGTTCTAAGAACTTTCCGGCAGTGAGGCGAATCTTTATTTTGAGAACTCCGTCGCCGGCGCCCAATTCAGGTTCCGGCGGTAAACTCGATTGTACCGCCAATCTATGTGCTTCCTTTCGTGCTTCCTCCGCCAGTCTCTGATTTTCTGCTTCTTCCTTCTTCTGCTTCGCGAGCTGTTCGTTCATTTGCTTTGCCTCCTCCTTTGCTCTAAAAGTATTTTACATTTTTGCAAGCGTACATAAACTAATTTAAAAAAACGTGCCAGAAAATCGAAAAATCTATTTAAATGGATTATCATTAAAGGACGGGTTGTATACAATTTGGCGAAATCGGGCTGTGTTCGAGAAAGCAATTTGCAAGTTTCATCTGGCAGCTTTTTTTGAATTTAGTTAATTTAATTTCGATAAATATCAAATTACCTGTCAGCCGCTAAGCTCTCCTGATATGCTCTGTCCTGCTCTTGCTTGACGCGTTCGCGCGCGTGTCTTTCTTCCTCGACGCCAATATCAGCCCGTCTCTGCTCCTGAAAAACGTCGACCGCCTGGATTAAGTTGGTCAAAAGTTCATTGACTCCAACATTGCCATGCACTATCGTGAATATTTCCGTGATCGATCTTGATCGCATGATAATCATGAGAACCGGAAGTGTATCGACATCGATATTTTGAATCGCAGCTGCTCCCACCATCCCCAAGGCCTGACTGGCCGACGACAAAAATCTCGAAAGAGAAACAAATACAAAAATTGCACATTAACTGAAGAAATATTTTTAAATACGTAGACGGCACGAAATGTAACGAATAAAAAACTCACTTTCCTTTGTTGCTCTCGTAAGTAACGTCCCATCCCCAGACGATAAAATTTGCCGATAGCAGTTGCAGTACGGTCTCGAAACCCAATAATTGAGTGCAAAAAACGTTTGCGAGAACGCTATTGTCGTGGTGGAGATAAACAGCCAATAGTTTTCTCTGTGGAAAGAGATATAATAATTTATATTAATTTTTTGTTGATATATTAATTTTTTGTTGAACTTTCGCATCACAGGCTAATTAAAACGTGAATAAAATGTACCTCCTTAGCGGGCTTCAAGCACGATTCTTTTATCGCTTCTTCAAAGGTGCCGGTGAAGAAATCTGGGTGGGCTCGACCGTAACGTTTTTCAAATTGTTCAGCAAAATGCAATGTTCCCATTGTCTCATCGTCGACATTCTCCGGCACTGAGAACAAGAAAGAACGGAATTGAAATTCAATTACGATTGAAAGAAGCTCAGACGTAATAAACGCAGATAAACTTACTGAGACGCTGTATCTTGGTCGATCGAACATTATCGATAAACATATCGTCCTCGATGATAAATGATTCCGGTGCGTCTTCGAATTCCTCGACATCTTCCGGTCCATCGGCGGAACTATCGCTGTCGACCAAATCCACGACATCCTGAGAATTTATCAAGTTACGTTAATGAATAATTACCGAAAGTATATAAAAAAAAAACAATCATGCTTTTCTTTTCTCAATACACCTTCTTGTTTTCTTTTATGGGAAGCTTGCCGACGGTTAACTCGTGTTCCGGATACAAGATACCACTCTGTGCCAAAGTGATTTTGTCATCCTTGGCAGTACTGGGCCAGCCATTCCACTGTTGATTTCTCACGGGAACGTCTATCAACGAATAAACGTTCGTTTTTACTTCCAAAATCGTGTGAGTACCGGGAAACTTGAGTCGATACGTTTTATTGGAAACCTCGTCGCGAACGTTTAGTGTGTAAGTTTGCGTGAGCCGATCGGACAAGCTTGTGCTGAAAAGTTAGGAACGACAATTTTTATTTGAAGAAATTAAGCAATTTCGAGGGTTTAAAAAAATTCTGAACTCACGGCTCTGTACTGGACTCGCCGGACTCCGCAGACTGAGTCATATAGAGGGTTATTTCCTTTGGCAATTCCAGGCTTTGCAAAAGTGTGGAATTGCTAGGTGGTTCTTTCTTCCAACCGTGCAGCTGTTGCTGACATGGTCCCACATTTGTTTCTTCGTAAATCGCGTGTTTCAAATCACCTAAAGGTCCAAACATTTTTTTTTTTTTCTATCTCGATATTTAATAAATGTAATTTTGAATAAAAATTTGAAACTCCTCACAGAAACTTTAATTCTTACCGACTGTACTGGACTCTGGAAGTCTGATCATGAACGAACGATTCAAGTGATGAATGTGAAATTCGAGTTGTCTCAGAGATGCATGTGCATTGTTCCTCGGTCTGCTAGTCCCTGGTTTCACATTCTCTGTATTGTCGACTCTGGGTGTTAGAACATTTTTTGGAGCGTGAGCCACTTCGGAGGATGACGAAAATGTTATAACTGGTACGCCTTGAACGACCTCCATCATCTCAATGTCTGGACTCATTTCTGAGGGTAATTGCTGAGTGTCGTGATGCATTACTCTGTTAACTGCAGCCTGAAAGAGGAAAAAAATTATATTTTTGCAGCAAGATAATCAATAGCATAAATTGAAGAGAAATTGCTCGGAGCAAGTACCAATAAATCCCAGTTGGTATTTTCAAGATGAAGAATTGCCTCACCCACATCATCTATTCCTGTGCAAGCCTGTAACAGATCATTGGTCAATCATTGTTCAGAGAATTAAATCGAAAAAATTGTTTTTTTTTTTTTTTAAGTCCAGTGATTGACAAAAATTTCATAATTGTCAATGTCATTGTGCAAAAAGCTGTCTATAACCTCAAATAACGATATGTAATTTGAAAATCCACATCGCAATGCTCTTTTGTAAACGTTACCTGAAAGTCAGCCAGTATAACTTCACGATTACCAGCCATCTTCTTCAAAACTGTATTTAAATAACACGAATCAACGTCAGCGTTGAGAATTTGTCCTCTAGCTATTTATTTATCGAAAAAAATATCGTGTTAACTTCAATTCTTCTTTTTTTCCGAGACGAAACGCTCAACGGTGCAAGGTGCAAGCCATCGACGTTGTATACAACATAGTACACATTCGTACGGAGATACGGGAAACAAAGTTGCTAAAGGGCTTGGTGTTAGGAACCAACACCAAAGCTGTGAGAGACGTCAGGGCTTTCGTGAAAATTTGATAAACACACGAGAGTGAGTACAACGCGGGGGGCTCGGGTTCGCGCGTCTACAAAGTGCTACAGAGTCACATACGTGAATCCAACTAGTTGGAGACTAGAGTCTAGTTCCATGCGAGCTAGCATGGAATCCAACTAGCAACTGTATTCCCTATGCCAACTAGTACGATATAAGCTCTCGTAAAATGACTGAAACTGACGAGTCACAGGCACGGTCTTGTATACAAGCTGGAAACTCCTCCGCTGAAAGTGACCTCCTTAACGAAGTCAAGTTTAATTGCTGTAGCAACCACTAGAGGCGTTCCGATCTTAGTTGCGACTTATAATGCCAACAGGCTTAACCTGAAAATCCCTCGATATTGCTACCCCTGCATATTACGTTTATTTCGTTTATATCACGACTATCAGTGATAATTATATTGAAAATGAGATATCAGTGTGTTTTCCCAAATTGCAAAACCGGCAGCAAAAGAAAGAAGAAGTGTTCTACATTTCACGTGCCAAAAGACATTGATATGCGGAAAAAGTGGAGTCTATTCCAGGCATTGTAAAATGTTGTAAAATTACAAAAGACAGATCGTGTATGTGAATAGCATTTTAATCATGAAGACATCGTTCGCGAATGGATCAAGCTCGCAAGCCCGACACAAATGGCCAAGTAATTGCACGGGTAAATTTAATGAAAAGATTTTACATATAGTTTGAGAAGATAGTTACTCGTATCAAGTATTTTTCAATATGTAAGGTCACGTACAAAAGAATGCGACTCAACGAGTTTGCTGTGCCAACAAGGTTTAATGACGTCTGAACAGAAAAGGAAAATTGTGTGCCAGAGCATAGTTATGCGAAACAAGTTTCGAATTTTGAAAGAAATTATTCAAGCACTGTTCCGTCCTTTAGAGTCACGAAACCGTCAATTCAAGGAATCAGTACGTGTGTCGGTGAGTTTTCTTAACAGAAAGTACCTATTGCATTGTTAGTATATAAAAGCAATGAAATAAAAGTAATTTAAACATACCGAAATTTCTTCTATTGATATTTCAGATATCCCTGAAGTTCCATAAAAAATATGATTCCTGACCATTGTGTCAAGAAGCTGTGAGATTGAAAACCAGCCGCGGATCTTTAGAGTCGCAACTGGTGCAAATGAAATCATGCGGTGGCCGGACTCACGCAAATCCTCATTTCTTTCATCTGATCCGTCATATCGAAGCATCATTTACAAAATATTCCTCTCGAATTGATGTCTTCGATATGACTCTAGATGAAGTACTTGATTCTTACAACTTCACTTATCCCTGTATAGAGCATGGATCTGAAATCCTTTCATATGCGATAATTTACTATGAAAGATTAAGAATGAGGCAATATTACCATCAGGAAAATTCAAAACTGAAAAAGAAATTTGTTGTTAGAAAAAATTGTCTAAATTAACTAATGAATAAATTTTATGTTAAGTTTTTGTAAGTGTCTACATCAATGGAGTATGAATAAAAATAAATTCTTTAATTATTCTTTTTATTTGAGTTTTGTCAATATTCCGTAATAGACTATTTAGCAGCATGCCAAAAAATAGTAGATCAAGGTAAGTAAAAATCGGCTCTTTCCATTTTTTTTTACACCATTTGTTAAGTTCTTGCAAGTGTTCCAGTTTTCAAAATCAAGTAAGTACGAATAAAGATAAATACTTTAATTTTTCTCTTTATTCGAGTACCTGTAATTTTCACGAAAATATAATGAAAAAGTATCAAATTAAATATATGAAACGGTTCGGTATATTTCTATTTTTGAAAATGAAAACTTGTGTTTATTTTATAGGATTTAATAAAAAATCTAACGGAGATCGATCCATCAAGAGGTAGACAACTATTTCGCCTAATATATGGTCATATGAGATAGATATTTACAAATAGTTTATATTTATCATGCTCGATTAACAGTTAGATTCTTTAAAACCCGATTCAAATTAAGAGCATATTTATTCGGTATATTCATTGAAGTTCACGGGATTAATAACGCTTTCATAATTACATATAATAAATATATGTAATGCGGCAGAAGTCGTTAATGGGACAGAGACAGACAACCGCGAGAGCTATCGTGAGCTTTTCAGGTTATGTCTGTTGACATAATAAGTTCGCAACTAAGATCGGAACGCCTCTAGTGGTTGCTATAGAAAGTAAAACGAACTTCGTTAAGACGGTCACGCCCCACCGCCGAAATTTGATGGAGTTTCCAACCTGTATACAAGACCGTGGTCACAGAAGGACCGTCAAATGACGCGTATAGAAATGACCCCCTGAATGGGGGAATGAGCCCCTTATAAGGTGAAATGGTGCAAAAAAAACAACAGACCCGGCCGCTATCTTCACAATTTTTTTTCGTAAAACCATTTACTACGTAACGTCTTTATTAGGCTACCTATCACCACCTGACGTTTAAAAAATTGGCGGTTAATCAAAGCTCGGCGTGAATTCAATCTAGTGTGAATCGAGTGATTAGCCAATCTGAATGTATACCCGTGTTAACGGATGGAAACGAAGTCACCGAGTAAAAAACGTTGATCAGCTGTTTATCAGTTTTTCATTAAACTTCACGGCGAGACAATGAAAAATGGGTCTGAGACTTTTCGGTTCGAGTCTAACCTTAGCTCTTAAAAATTGCTCACAAATTTCGGCTCGTTGCAAAGTCTATCAAAGATTTTATAACAATCAGTGTGGAGAAAACAGCCGAGGATGGTGTTCGAGAATGACAGGAATATCGTTGTACTCGAGCGACAGTCCAGCCAAATGTTGGCAATGCAATTATCCTTTCAAATCCGAATTTTTCTGTCAACAGTGCAAAGCTTTACAAGAACCACCAGAAAAATTGAATTACTTTCAGATAATTGGTGTAGAACAAAGTTATGACATTGACAACAAAGTTTTACAACGAAAATACAGAGATTTACAGAATATATTGCATCCCGACAGATTCAGCAATAGAACCGAGGTTCGTAGTTTATCTTCGAGCTTTTTTGTTCTAACTTTGTTACAAGGTACCTATTTTATTTCTATTTTTTTCAGAAAGAGAAACAAATATCCGAAACCATGTCATCGGTGATCAATAAGGCTTACAACACACTCTCACATCCCCTTGAGCGAGGATTGTATATGTTAAAATTGAAAAACTTATCTATACCCGAAGGCACAACAACGAATCTGAATCCAGAATTTCTCATGGAAATAATGGAGAGGAACGAGAACGTCGAAGAAGCCTCCAACGATAAGGACAAAGTTATACAACTAATTGATGAGAATAATGCAATATTAGACACGCTCTCTAAGTAATAATTTCACATGGAATAATTTATCATAAGCTGGAATTAATTAAAGGGCCTGAGTCGCTGAAGTATGTAAAAAATTACAACCATGGGAATTTTGTTTACACAAAGTATAGAGGAGTGATAAGTAAGGTATGTTATTTGCAGTTCAAAATAGAACGTTTTGGCTTTTGCCAGAGTCCTGTAACTAAATTTGTTTTGTATGCACAGCTTAAACTTTTTGCTTTTGTGTAAATTCGACACACGATTGGGAATAAAGTACTAGACAGATTATTTTATTTTGCTCTGGTACTGACGATATTGACCAATTATTGGAAGCAAAGCAAATTTTTTACTCGTTATGATGTTTCTAGCAACGCATGTCTTAAAATTTTGGTTTTATTTAAAATCTTCCTGGATTACTCCGTAGGCTAGGTTGTAATAAACAGTTTAAAACTTCATAGACATTGATCTGCTGAATACTTTATTCCGAATCATGTACAGAATTCACGGAAAACGATAAAATAAAAACTGCGTTCACGGGAGAAATGTAGGAGTTGCAGAATTCTGCCAAGAGGCAAAACGTTCTTTTTTCGACAGAAAACAACATACTCGTCATTTATCTACACTTTGCATGAACAAAATTATAGCCGCTTTTTATTTTTAACATATTTTGTGGACTCGAGCGTCTTAACGAATTAATTGCATACTACTTATTGGTTTCTCAGGGAAGTTTCAAAAGCCTTCAAAGTAAGTGACATGGAAGGAGGAAAGTGTTTACTCATTAAAATGAAATACTACGCTAGTCTGCAGGCTAGATTGAAGAAACTGAAACAGGAATTCGGTATAGTGGATTAGAGATTAACGAATTTGTACAAATTATATATTATGTTATTAGATCTCAATTAAATGTACATATAACTGTGATAACTTTAGCCTATTATTATTATGTACAAATTTACGAATTATCTTTTTTCCACTCTTCGAGCCAGCCGCATATTCTGGCTACGTTATCGTCCATTTGTTCCTGATTGTTACTCGTTAATTCGTGAACAATTTCGTCTTTGTACGATCCCTTAGCCTCTTCCAATATGGTCTGAAATATTTCGCAATCTATGTTGTCCTCAAGTTTCTTTCCTTGATATCCTCGACCCGTTAGACGATCATACAATATCGTATTGCTCGTTCTAAGAACGAATACAATGTCAAACCAACGTTCGGGAAAAAAATCAGCACCATGATAATCGACAATATTTCCACCCTCGTTCATGTAATTCTCCATACTATCCAATAGCTTGTCCTCGTCCAACACTGGACATTTATAAACGTCGTCATATTCTTCCAAACATTTGTTCTCCACTGCCAATTTACTAACTTCGCGCCAGACAAGGTTTGTTGTTTCTGCGAGTTGTCGCGCTAGTGTACTTTTTCCTACACCTGGAGTACCTGAAGCAGCGAGCGAATTATTTATTGACTATGCTAGCAATGAGGTTATTATCAATATTTAAGAAAAATTTTTTGTAGAAGCAAATTTTTAGATAGTATATGAAGTGTCCAGAGTTTAAAACCCATTGCTAAACACTAATGGAATTGTTTGTAGGTGTTTTTTTTTTTCGGAGCTCGGTGGTACAGGGCCAGCTTTAAAAATTGTAGGGTTTCCCCAAGATACTCGGCATGTATCAAAAAGGCTGCACGATCAACGGAAACTAAAGTTCCATAAATGAACAGAAAAACTATGAGCAAAATGTGCAGGAGAGTTGTAAGCTCAACCGGATCAGACAAGTGCCTATACACTACTACTGCAATGTTAATATATGAAAAATAAAAAAAACAAATAATTGTACGGAAGATCGATGGATTTCAGCATCATCTGGAAAAGGTTTTCTAGATATTGGTGCAGAACAAAAATAAATATTTACCAGTAATCAATATATTTGGTTGTTTTCTCTTGGCACTGGGCATCCTTACTTCCCAAAATTCGTGATGTTTCAACAGAATATCAAAAATATTGTCTAGCGTTTCCTATCTTCAAATTTGTGCGAAAGGTTTTTTTTCCGACACCGCTCGCTTCTCGCACGTGTTACACTTTGTCTTATCTCACGGGCCAGAAACCATTTTTGTTCGTGAAAACGAAAGAGCTTGTGGCGCCGTCTACCGCGAATTACGAAACACGAAGGTGCCGCATACCGTATTTAAAAAAAAAATTTTCATGCACAAGAGATATATTAATATAAATGATCAAATAAATTATAACGCATTCCAAGAATATATTTTAGATACCGATCATTTAACAAATTATATTCTTAGTAAAAAAAATATATTTTTCAATCAAACAACTTTATAGCATATATGCGAAATATATTTTGCATATACACATTTCCATTTGAGATCTAAGAATGTCGCTTAAAAAAAAATAATCATAAAATCGTATTGTTATACGTATAAATCGCTGTCGACCAGACTGTTCTTCATGCAAGTAACTTGACTTTCGAGAAATGTTATTTTCTGAAAAATACAAAGATCTTCATAGTCACACATTTAACAAATCTTTTTTGTTTCTTCATTTCGACATTATATAAACTCCATGTACCTTAAGAAAATTTTGTCGTTGACTTCCTACGCTTGCATCAGTCGCTGCTAAAAGTGCCTTGTAACGTTCTTCGAGAAGTCTCACGAGACTGTCCAATTCGCACTGTTTTTCCGTACTCAGAGTAGTCGATAACTCATTGTGTTGTTCCTGAAGCTGTAGCTCCAAACTCTTAATCTCTAAATCCTTCGCCTGCCGCACGGTTATAATTTTTTTTTATCTTCACATCAATGAATATTTTGTTGATTTGAGTGACAAAAAAAAGAGTATTACAAAATGCGCGGTACTCGAACTATGGCTAAGTACCTTGAGAACGTTAGACATCTTGTTTTCAAACTCAATGCTTTGTTTCTCCTTTGATTTCATCAATTTTAGTATGACTCTGTTCAATGCTGATATCTTTTCGATCAGACTCTGATTCTCCGTGCGGGTGGCAATTTCCATGTCGCTTCTCATTTTTATAAATTCCTCCCTCATCGTGTTGCATTGCTCTTTCAGGAAAGACTGTAGTTTGCCCTCCTAGTGAGAATTATTTTGTTGAAAGAGGAATTTTCAAAATATCTCGATTATCCTGCTATTTTTACTGAGAAAATAATACATCTTCGTTTTTTGTCTCAAGCTTGTCCTCCAACTGATGAATTTGATCGTTCAATAATATAATCTTGTCACTGCCAAGCTTGTCTCTGGTTACTAATTCTTTATCTTTTTCATGGATAATTTCATCCCTCAGTAACAGTTCTCTGTCCCTTTCAGCCAGCAGAGTTTCACAGTGCAATTGAGCCTTCTCCTTGTTTTCCTTGAAATTATGCTCCAGTGCAATCAATTCTTCATCCTATTATGGGTGATAATGGGTGATTTTATAAAATTTTGAAAATATTAATAAATTTGTGTTACGATTGCTGAACTCATAAATTTCATAACTCAAGCGATTTTCGGCCTATCTTAAGGGCGGGATAAGGGTTTTCACTTTCGAAAAATCGAATTTTTTTTTATCTTATCTTATCGTTTAACATTTCAAGAATATGTCCTTGAAATTTTAAACCGATCTAAGCAATATTCTTGAAGTTATTGTCTTATTAATCTCCTGGCCTTTAACGCTATACCTCTAACAGCTAACAGCTGCGGGCGGTCGGACTAGCAGTGCACTTTAGACGCGTTTTTCTCAAAACTACTTTTTCAAAGTCCGTGTTCACTGCCATTTAAAAACTACTCAAACGATTCATTTCAAACTTTGTACACATTTTCTACATAAAAAATACCTCCCCCCAACGTTTGGTTAAATTTTTTTTTTTTACATTAAGGGTGTTTCCCACCCACAAAATGGCGGAATTTTTCGTGGAAAATAACAGTTCACACTTTAGATGGCCGCCGAAAATTTTTTAATGAAAAAAAAAATTATCAGAGAACGTTGGGAGGAAGATTTGATTATAATTTGACTAAATTTTCATGATTTTTAATTTTAAGATAATTTCCGGCCGAGTTATAGTGAACACCGCAAATTGTTTTTTTTCCAAGACGTTCTATGGGAAGCTCTGTTACGGGCTTATGCTTCAATATTTCTGCATGAAAAAATTACACAACATTGTCAAAAGTATGCTCAATAATGTACAAAAGGTTCGAATAAAATTGCTCAATCTATATTTGAGAAAAAAAATCGCAAAAAAAGTGTTTTTTTTTTACACTGAAACCCTTACCCCTCCCTTAAAGAGAGTTGAGGCTCCAGTTTGTCTAATTTTTGGGCCATTGTTCGAAAACTTCGTACATTGATTTAGTACCATTAGACAATATTTCGTAGTATCAAATTTGGACAAAATCGATTGAGGCGTATTAAGTAATATAGCTCCTCAGGTCCGCACTGTCTTTCAGCAGTGTGTGAAATTTCGGGGAAAGTTGCAATTTTTTTCTTAACTATTCCGTCAGCAGAATTTATTATTCACTTTACCTTATCGTGCATTATTTTCTCCAATTGACGACTAATCGCGGTGACTTTTTCATTCAATTCCTCGTTTTTGCAATGAGCCTCTCGCAAACGTACATTCAATTCATTGAACTCTTTCGCCATTGTACTCTTGTACTGTTCCACTATATCTTGATGATTCTTTTCAAGCTTGTTCTTCATATTATTCACCTCTACAAGCCTTGCGAACGGCACAAACGGATATAACATCATTTTTAAATTACATTTAATAAGTGAACTTTCTTAATGCTCACTTAGTTCTGAGAGTAGTGATTTCTAGGGTCAATTGATCGATCGTCGCTGTTAAGTTATTCGAATTTTCTCGAAAATCACCACTCTCATCTTTCGAGTACGACAAATTTCGCTTCAATTGTTCGTTCTCAGTTTGAAGATCGCGAACGACAGCTATGAGGCCGTCAATTCGTCGCTTGTGCAACGAAAATTCATTTCTATCCAATCTGTTTTTGTTGCAGTAACGAATAGCGGGAGATTCACAATTTGTCGAGCTTGAATCGGTAGATCGAGTACCGGAAAACATTTTATTTCTCGGCTTTATGATCGATCGTGGAGAGTCATAAGGAACGGCACTGCTTGTATCGGAAAGTTCGCTCATTGAAGAGCTTGTGTTGATCTGAAACATAAAAAAAAACTGTATATTGTATCTTCATAATTTTCCCCTTATTATAAATCTCCTTTTGTGATAAGAGCAAGAGATTCGAGAGACTTTTTCCCAGAGACAGTTTTATGAACAGGGAAAATATATGAGGATATAGCTCGAATTTTTTTTGTACATCATTCTGTTTCCTCATCGACAAAGGTTTGTGATGGTGAAATTGTTTTTTTTTTTTAGTTTTTAATGTTAATGTATTTAAAATGTGCCAAAACGCCGGAAAATCACCTTCCGAAAAGAACGTCTGGAAGTATGTGGGTGTACGTGTATGTATGTGTGTATATAACGGCCATGCAAAATGTCTAAGTTTCCTCTATTAAAAAGCCAAAATTGAGAAACATATCATAGGCGTTAATTATAGAGGAGACATTAGACTCGAATTTTAATATGGTAAAATATCAATATCTTGTACCGTATGATCGCAGAATCTCGGCAAAGGTTCCAGACGACCATTCTGCGGTGGTTTAATAAATACACCACCGATATGACCGGATCTCAGATGTCTACAGAGCTCGAGCAAATACTGATTTCTTAGACATCGTTGGCTTGAGGAACAGCTCAATTTTTGTAGCCATACCCGACAAAGGCGGCTATCTTCGGGAACGTCAAGAGCGAGAATGTAAGGTCTCACACGCTCTAGTGTCTGATTAAAATATTCGTCCAATTTTAGGGCCTCCCGTTCATTGCGTTCCTTCAACCTTGACATGATAGCGTCATATTTTGCACTCCATCTCTTTCTCCACTGTCACTTTTGACGGTTCCTCAAATGAAAAACGTATCTCCGATCGTGTTGAAGATAGCGACAGAAAATTCACAGAAAAAAATCATTAAATATGAACCCTTTGTTCTTCAGCCTATCGTTTTACTCTTTATTCAAAGTGCTGATTACGTAATTAATGGCCGATAGCACGAGTGCTTTTCTTGTATTACGGAATGCTAAACGGCTCAATGAATTGTGTTATTTCTTAAAATAGAATATTTTTATTTTTGGATTCTAAGATTGTCCAAAATACGTGTTTTAAACATTTTTTTTTATATATAAAACTATACGTTCATACGTATTATGCCCGGGAATTAATCGTATTGAGCTTTACGAGTATTCTACTGAGATCCGGAGCGCGCCCATACGATGTTGTTGACGAGATAATTGAAAGAAAGAGAAAATATTTCAACATCGGCTATTTAATTTTATTTGATTATCGGCCGTCTGCTTCAGTTCCGAGAGTCGGCTTCTCATTGGATGCAGATGTGTTGCCGTCCATTCGTCAACCATTGCCGGGAAGAATACAGATTCCATTTGAACTTTCAAGTATCCCTCCAGCGAAGAGAGCTCCAACAACAGACTATAAGTAAAAATGAGAAAAAGGCGCAAATTAAATATAGTGGATAACTGAAATTTTCCGAAAGGTGGAAGGGTTAACATTAAGTTGAAATTTCAATTTTTCCATACTTTTATATTCTATGGAAAAATTATTTTTGTATTGAGTTTCAATTGAGTTTCAAATGAATTGATAAAGAGCTTCTTTAATTAATTTTTGGAATTACAGTAATCATAAAACTTTGAATCCCGTGGCATCCCGCTTTGCAAACAAAGTTTTCTCTATGATGAAGCAAAGTGCAAATAAGTCCGATTTTTCTCGTGAGAATCGTTTATTTATATTAAAAAAAGTCCTCGATCAATATTTCATTGGTCTATTCACCCTACCATCCGATGATATACTTACTCCGAGAATGCGATCAGAAGACTCTCAAGTTGCATCGGATTCGTATAGTTATTCGCAATTTGCCACGGATTCAACCACGTTGTTATTCTGAGGATAATTGAAAAATGATGAAGAAAAAAACTAGGAAAAGAAAAAAAAGAATTAGAATATGATTCGTCATATTCGCATTTTTACCTACTGTTCATTGTTGACGAGATGCTCATATTTAATTTTCAAGTTGAGAAACCACTCGATTCCTCCGGTTACTTGCCAGCCGGGGTATTGAAGATTGCTCGGTATCGGAGCCGGTCTTATCTGTGGATTTATGTGCAAGAATCTGTGATCGGAAAAACCCAAACTTTTCGCAACTTCCATGTGAGTCTGTTCGGAATATCCGTGCAACCAAACTTTGATGCACAACGCGAGAGAAGGTATGGCGGTTGGTAGAAGTTCACACATAGTCGCGTAATGATCGTATCTGGACCATCCAGTGAATGCGATACCACGAAATTCATGGACTTTGTTGCCGTGAGTTCCCAACTCTTCGAGCCATCTCTCGTGATTACTTATATGATGACTTATCACGGGAATCTGCTGACTCGAGCCTGTGGCACCTTTGAATGCCGTTGCCGCCCATAAATGTGGAAATATCGCGCTGTACTTCGCCCACAAGTCTGTGAGACAAAAAGTAGATCGTTGTTCGTCGAAACTCAAATATACAAAAGTCAGCGATATAAATAAATAAATAAAATCACCTCTTGGCAAATTGAACGTTTCCCTCGCGTTGTAGTGCCATATCATCGGTTCGACGTATTTTCCGATATAGTATTCTAAAAATAGTCGATAAAAATTTAGCAAAAGAGCACAAGCTCAAACATAACGATAACTCGTATATGAAGATACCGTTCAAAACCTGTAATTCTATGGATCTCAGCATATCATCCCATATGATTATTCTCAAACAGGGATAAGTCTCTTTGATGAATTGGGCGATGGATAGTACGTGCTCGAGATACAACGACCATTTGCCGTTTTTCGAAGCATTAGCTCGTTTCGAGCAAGTTATGCAAAGTCCCAAGTGCCATATTTCGTCAGCTCCTATGTGCAAGTACTGTAGATCCGGATGAAAACTTACTATCTGACGTATCAATGATTTTATCAATGACATTGTTGCCGGATTGGAAGGACAAATGGAGCTTGGAAAATTTTCCATTTCTCGCAATGACCTCCACTCTTCGTGCTTCAAAACAAACTGTGCAAAGATTACATAAATTCATAATAAATGATTTTGTTCCAAATAAATTTTGTAATAATGAGCTTAATCAAATAAAAAACTTGAAAGATGACAAATTCCCAAGGTTTTCTCATTATTTTAAATAAAGAGTTTAACTACGAGAAATTCTCTCAATCTTCCTAGAGGATGTTTTGCAAAATAGGACAAGAATATTAAGAAGAAATGTGCAAATTTATATTCTACAAGCTTTTTTTTACCTCAAGATGGCCAAATGTCTGAACGAGCGGTACAACTGCCAAACCACAATCTCCTGCCAACTGTAAAATTTGACGAGCCTCTTGAGCGGTATATCCGCTCGTAATACCACTCGGACTGTTGCTTCCAATTTGCAGTAATTCTTGATTGTACGGAAAGGTATCTTCCCATTCTATGAGCAGTCCCGTAGCTCCCCATGTTCTCAACAATGGAAATAACTGTAATAATCATAATGACGTATGGAAATTTCTGAAGAATTGAACCCAAGCATAAATCAGATATTGTAACAAACATTTGTTAATTCTAAAAACAAAATTCGCGGTAACCGATAACGTAAACGTTACGTATCGCAGATTTTTCGTCTAAACAAACCTTTTCGAAGTAACAGACTCTCGGAGGAGCCCCTTTCAAATCAAGATGTACCAATCTAGACGAACAATCGTGGTAATTGAATATTGAACGTCATTTACATAATCATCGAGAAACAACGAAATTTCGACCGTTACCTGTGCGAGCCAAACGTCAAGTCGTCCATTTTTTATCGACTGTAAACACAAAACACCTTTGCAATTTGCGCAACATATTCTTGAGGCTCTCTATTTTTTTCCAAATAAAGATAAATAGAAAACGAGCTGTGTCAAATTATGACATACAGCTTGGAAAGTTCCTTTCCAATTAATAGTAATAATCTTTATCTTAATAATGATAATTATTAATTATATATTAAAAAAATAATTGGCTCGACAACAAAGTGACGTTATCGACTGAGGTGACAAAAGCGTCATCTATGAAGATCTTTCGAAGGTTTTCAGATACACCTGAGATGCACTCTCAATTCATCATATTTTATGCTTGTTTCCGCTGTAACTTGCGATATATTGATCTGTAGCAAAGACAGCTTTTCGAGGATGTTTATAAAGTATAAATAAATAAAATAATACATTTCGGGTATTACGCGAGTGTAAGATACGAAAAATCAAGTTGAATAAAATATCTCAGGTGCACTTAATGTTTTTTTTTAAAAAGATGGCTTGCTTGTTGAAGGAAAAATCTTTCGATTGTCGGTACGTGTACGCGTGTTACCAGCGATGAACGAACCCACAGTTGGAGTGCATTTTGCAAATTAGATTTTGTCCATTCCATAAACAAACTCATTTATAACTTGCGTCTGTAATTTTTTTTTTTCTTGCAGGGTCAGTTCAGTTCTGAATAGAGATGTTCGTAGTTACGGGAAGAAATTTTTGTACGACGACTGCGACGAGACATGCTGGAACTCTGATTCGGTATTAGCAAAATTCCGTTATTACTGAAATTCCAAATGTTTATCGTCGAATCATTTCAACAGAGATAGTCATTTTTACAGAGATATGAACTATTGACTCTCTCGTTACAGGGCACTCCGCAGTGGATACTTATAGATTTCAAAGAAGAATGTAAATTAGCTGCTATAGAAATTCAGTTTCAGGGAGGTTTTGCTGGTAAAGATTGTCGTTTAGAAGCTGGACCAACCTCCAAGGATCTCAATGCTGTTCAGAGTTTTTATCCCCAAGACACGAATAAAATACAGCAATTTCAGCTGAACAAAATTATACATGCAAAAACTTTTAAACTCTATTTTGAAGACAGCACAGACTTTTTTGGTAGAATTATCATCTATCGTCTGTCATTGATCTCGTGACACATAATAATAATGTTACTTAATTCAAAATATTAACCCGTGTTTTTGTTTTAATTCTCCTTATCTAGAATAATCGCAAAATTGCCAAGTCGAGATGGATAAAATCTAACTGTTCAATTACATTTAAAAACTCATTCGCTTACATCAAAATATATTTTTTATTATAATTATGCAGTTATTGTTATTTTCAATTTGCATTCTACAGTATATAAATGTGGTTAATACAAAAAGTTTATAAATCGAATGTTATTTTTTTTTGCGAACGAAATTCGAAAAATTCGATTTTACTCATCTCCGATCATCAATGACGAAAAAAAAATCGGTACCGTTTACAATTCAACTTTTAATGATAATTGATATTTCAAGTTTTTGTGACAATACTACTCGAAGTAACATATTTTTCGTACAAGATTATTCAATTATTTACATATATAAATGTTCTTTATGAAATACCCTTGGGAAATTTCGGTAATAGGGTCTTTAGGCAAATCGTTAAAAAAAGAAAGAGAAAAATTAGTTTTTTTTTTTAATTAAATAAACGTAATTCCAATGCATCGTCAATGTTGCTGACGCGAGAGTTCGAGAAAAGTAGTCTCTCGACGCTCAACTTTTTTTTATAGCGAAAACGAAAATCAAATATCAGTTAGAAGGCACAAACTGGCATGTCAGCTTAGAAACTACAAAAACTTCCCACGTTCCAAGTATTATGAATATAAAATTTGTATTACTTCGTTCGGTAACAATACGAAGGTTTTCTTTCTTTTCTTGAATCTCGAACGATCAGTTTCGCCGTTATATCGATGAATAAATGTAAATAGTAAAGTCTCTGACGAATGTAAACGATTAAGAGTATATGTACGTATCTCTCTCTAACGCGTAAGTTTGTAAAAGTTACGCCGAATTAGGCCACATGGTTCGTTGTACATAAGTGACGAGAAAAAAAAATTGCCTTTCTGAGACCATGATTATCGTGATTACAGACTTGAATGTCGGGTACATCTCCAAAAATACTTTGTCTGTAGAATATTTATAGTCTTTATGTTGTTGTTTAGTCGAGATAGCCATGGTGGTTCATCGAACCAGGTTGGAGTAGAATTTTGGCTGAAAAATAATTGAATTGAATATTGTTTACCACAAAATTGTATCTATTTTTATTTTTTTCAATTCAAAGATTCATTGGTACGTACCTCGTCATGATTTTCTTCCTTGTTACCTTCCTCGTCATCGCCAGAGCTATCGCCACCCGAGCTATCCGCTAAATTACGTTGTTCGGTATTATTGAGACTGTCGGTGGTTGTGGGCGACGAAGCCTTTACTTTACTCGCCGCGTCGTAACACTGAAGGCATACGCGAACAGCTTTACCGTTTGCCTGTCCCGGTAGAACCATCTTTTTGTTGCTACATGGTCCGCAAACGACCTCGCCACATTGTCGACAATGATGCTGAGAAAAATATATGAAAATAATTATTTATCGTAGTCCATTGTATTATAATTCATTTTAAAACGGCCAAGAAAAGCCTCTCAAGCATAAATCCCCGAGCAAACTTCAAGACTGCGGGTGCCGTACCATTCTTCTGAGTGACATCATTTACCTCAAGAACCAATGATAATTTCGACATGAATATTGTTTTCTTCTAAACTTGTTATATGTCTTCGTGCAACAGAATTATTTTAGAATTTTCGGTGGTAGAGATCTGCGACAGGACAGACTGACGGACGGACAAGTCTCATCCTAAGGGTTACGTTTTTCGGTACGGAACCCTAAAAAAAGGGTTAAAGTGCCAGAAATAATTGTATGAAATAATTACCCTTCGGTTCAACACTGTAAATTGTGTCTTGTTGCAGTGCATGCAGATCGTAGCTTCGTTATCGGGAACCCATACTGCCGCGTGTACCTCAACAGGCTTTTTACCGCCTGTAACGAGAAATATTCGTTTGCGGAAAATATATATTTTTTTTCTTTGTACAAACTAAAAGATAACAAATCACTGGATTTAATCACTCTTACTCTTTCGGAGTAAATCCTCGATGCATTTTGTAATGTGAGCCATCCATTCTTGTTTCTCTGTCGAGGTAGCAGCATAAACAGCAAACGACTTTGTTACCGTTTTTATGAGCCACCCATTTCGAAACTCTACAAACAACGATAATTCACTAGGGATTCGAATTAATCACGTATGACCCACCCAATTAATCAATGACAAAATAAGTGTTTTGGATAATGTTGTTTTCTCAGAGCGGCACTAGCTTGTCTAAAAAATATTCAAAATTGTATGAAACTAGATCTAACTTACGTCCATCGTCAGCCAATGACTCTAACTTCACTTCCTCCAGTGGTATAATGTGTTGTTTGTTATACTGTTTCATTCAAGATCAAATTACAGGAGATGCGTAAACAAATATTATATCAAAGAGAGAGAGAAAGAGAGAGCAGTGAAATATACTTATAATATTTATACAGGTATAGAGTTTCCTTGATGCTCTGACTCACTTTTTTCTTATTGATCACTATGTTTCCATAAACCAATATGTCATTGAAGAGATAAAATTCCCTTGGCTTTGGTTTCTTTCTGCACATCTTGGTCAAGACACCCTCGCCTACCAGGACTCTGCCTGGTACAGCGAGAGACTGAAAAATGAAAAAAAACTAGTAAAGCCGCTTTTCTAAAAATGGTAATAGTATTTTTTTCAATTGAAAAAAAATCATTTGAAATATCGCTGGTGCTCTGTTTCTGAGAAATCGTAATCATTCACAGCAAAGAAAATTTCTCATGATAAATAACTACGGTCAATATATAATAAAAAAATTTTCTGAGTTATCTACTTCGTAATTTGCTCATTTAAGTTACTGATTCAATGCCATAATCGTTTATTATTTATTAACGCATTATTTATTGATAATCTATAGATCTCAAGAACAATCCAATTTCAAAATATCTTTGGAACAATGTGGTAAGAACTGTGGTCGGATGTAACTAAAATCAGAGGAATATGTCTAGGGAGGAACAATTGCTGATTGTGTATATTGTTAGTATAATAATCAAGATTAATAATAGCAATGATGAAATTGTTGATAATTTGTCATATCGAGACATGAATTATTATAGTCTTTTCTGAATTCGATTGAGCACGAGTGACCTTGATAGAAACAGTATTCAACTATCTCACTGATCTCCAGCAAATCTTCTTCCTTTAGAGTAGCCGTTACTCTAGCGTTTAAAATATGAAATTCGTGAATTTATTTTCCGGATAATTCTCAGATAGAAAAGAAAACTTACTTGTCCCGAACTGCCGAAGCAATTCTCCACCATTGCAATTCGCCTGGCATTGGCCTCGCTGTTAACTATTAAAGAACGACAAAGAATTATAAATTATAATGCAACAAAAGTATATACAACGACGTTGAAATTAGAAAAAAAAATGAAATGATCGCAATTGAAAAATTAGGTATCACAGTAATTTGATTGATTACAAAACTCTTTTTTCGCTCTATAAACGGGGGGGATAGCTGTCAAAAACACAGCCCACTAACAGCCGCCTATATACCACCCTCGCGAAAGTGTTATCTGGAAATGACCGAGAGAGAATCACGATAGTGGAAAAAAATATTAACGCTCGATAATTCCATTGTTCTGAGTTTCATGAAATTTATTAATATCACGTATAATCGACGAAAATTTGTGAATTTTATTAATGAAAACGGAGACGAAAGAGTCACGAACTAACCAAGTCGGTCAACCATGGTCCCATTGAATCAGGGCTGACAACAGCAGGAAGTATGAATCATGGGTTTTGTCACCGCGCGCACTAAGCTTTTCTTTTTTCTGTATCTGTCAAATTTTTCACGCGGGAAACGATGAAACATTGAAAATCGTTCGCTTAATTTCTGATTTATCATACGATACTCAAATGTACATTTTTAAAATCTTCGAGAAGAATTTCATCATATTTAGAAACTAATTGTCGATTGACGACTCATACTGGAGAACTTGTTATACAAATTTTTATTAAATTGTAGTTTGTAGAATAACAAAAGATTTTTTTCACCTTTATGTACAATTACATGGGTATACGAAATGATTTATAACCGGTTATTGAAAATGTACATATAATTTTTCAAGATCGACGCATTATGTTATAAATTCGAATTTCATCATATTATGCAGATTATACTAAATACATCATTGTGCAACACATTAAGATTAAGCAAATCATCCAATCGTGACGTACATCTCGAGTGAGTAACATATTGTGACGTCGTTATTTTCATTTTGTACATAAATAGAACGTTTTCTTTACTAGATAATTAACGTGAAGCACATTACGATTAGAAAATTCAACTATGTATCCTAGGGACTTTTCTTGACAGTTTGGCCAAATAAAGAAAAAACAATAATTACTAGATTGTAAATTACTGGGGACTTTTATTTTTTGATACCAGACGATAGTGTATTGGAATCGATGGCTGTAATCATATGACCGAGTCTGGGGCGTAACGAGAGAATCATCAAACCGTTCCACGAGAAAAAAAAGAACAATTATTCGTGGATTATCGGGTAAAGTGAGAAGAGTCCTGAGTAGTTATATTCTCCACAGTCAGTATGAAGGTCTGTGGTCCTAAATATGCCCTTTGTGGCCTCATCATATCAATTTGGGGTATCGTGCAACTCGTAAGTATTCATCTCTGTGCTTTCACACATTTTCCAAATGCTCTATTGACAGATCTCTTCCATACGATGGATATTTTCAGTTTCTCTCATTTCAATTTTTTTAAGTATCTTTGGAACCGAGCTAACGCTCCAATTTGCGTGTTTCGAGTATAATTAGTCGGGCCTATTTACCGATACCTCATATTCTTTCAGTTTCTAATGGGAATATTTTTCTACATGAGGAGCGTAGCTCTCATAGAGGATTTGTCTCTGGAAGGGAAAATCTTTAACACTCCTGCTGAATTCTACACGGAAGTGAACAAGGGATATATGCAAAATGCACAAAATTGTTGGATCGCCGCGTGTATCTACATTTTCACACTACTGTTTTCTGGTCATCAATTCTACATGAATACCCGAACGTCCCTCAGTGTGTAAATCTTCCTTTACTTCGTTACAACGATATTATCCTGTATATTGTTGAGGTAAAATTTATTTTGACCAAGTCCTCCTTCGTCTATTATTAAACATGATTAAAAAACGCTTGTTTAAAGTGAACGTAGGAAATTCAGGTTTGAAAATAAAAAATAAAAATATCGGCCTCAAACGTCACGCATGTTTGGGATATCACGTACATAAAATGTAGATATTAAAACGCGTCTATTTAGATGATTGAAGATCATTGGACAATTATTAATTGTGTAATTTCAGCCAAAAGTTTTCGATTAAATATATTTTCCAAGATCCTGAATATATGTATGTAATAATGTGTCTTTGACGAGTATGCAGGTATTAGGTTTCACGAAATCAGATTTTATCTGGTACATTCCAATTTATTGTTCGTTTGTGTAAAAAAAAACCAAATAACAATTGTACCATAAAGTATATATCCGATTGTAAAACCCATTTACGAATAATAAGTAGCAGTTTTTGTTGAGAAGCTTGAGAAGAATGAAATAAATAAGAAAAATGATGTGGAATATATAAAGATCTATTGGCATTGAAACCATATCCTATCGAAGGATATTAGTCCTTTTTTATTAGATTGAATTTTGAAAATCGATTGATGTTCCTTAGATTGTTTGAATTTGTCACGGGATTGCCACCTGTCGTAAGAAACACTAGCAACTTCGAATTTACGCCGCGAGATGGCGCAACATTGAAATTCTGTATTGAAATTTGCGAAACGTGGTAAATTACCGATATAGAAGTATCATGGCTGAATGATTCTTCGAGAACTGAATAATTGATAACTATTGTAATTGTGATCGGCTCATGCCGGCGTTGTGTTTAATTTCTATATTACGTTACGTCCGTACCGATTAAGTGCATATTTTCGGCTATTATCGTGAAAATATTGGCTAGTTGACGATATAGGCAATAACCAATTTTTTTTGCAGCATCTGTCGAGAATTTTCGTAATAACATTTGGTCTTGTGCGAAAGATTATGTACTGAGAGCCAAGAATGGCGAGCAAACTGGTGGAAAAAGTTTTGGACCATTTGGCCAGGCACGAAGAAACGAACTCTCTCGATTTAGTGGGAATTGTGGACGATGATCATCAGAAAATTATTGGAGCTATCAAGAGTCTCCAGACTATGCCAGATGTGAGTTTTTGTGAGCCGCAAACATATATTTTTTTCAATCAATTGTAAACAAAATTCATGAATTTAATTTTTATTATATAGTTTATGCATGTAATTTATACAATTTTTTTGTTCATCTCAGATGATCTTGGTGGAGCAAACTAGTCAGAGAAAATGGGAACCCACAGAAGAGGGTCAGCATGTTATAGAAAATGGAAGTCACGAAGCTGTGCTTTACAACGCTATTCCCGACAGCGGAATAGCGCAGTCAGAAATAATGAAAAATCTCCCTTATGCCAAAGTGGGATTGTCAAAAGCTCTTCAGGCTGGCTGGATTAAACTCTCTAAGAAAGATGGAATTCCTTTTCTCAACAAAAACATAACATCCATTATAGATACGACTCAAGTTCACTTGAGGAATCTCAATGAGGTGCCAGAAAGTATTAAGGCAGAGTACAAGAAGAGAAAAATGCTCCAGGAAGTGTAAGTTTACGTGGGAAAGATCAACAACAAAAATGTATCACTATCGAAACTGGTAAGATTGGCAAATCTCGTTGTAGCATAATTAAGAGCTCAATCGTGAGGAGAGGAACAAATTTTTCGACCAAAATTGAGAAACAGGAGGCCGACTTAACGTCGGATTTATTAACGAGCGGCGCGTGGAAGGAAAAAAAGTTCAAACCTTACAACTTTGACGCTCTCGGCTCGGCTCTCGAAGTCGGACATTTGCATCCGTTGTTGAAAGTTCGTACGGAATTCAGAAAGATTTTTCTTGAGATGGGGTAAGAATCGTCGGGATTTACGGTGAAAATTTTTGGTAATATCTTTCGTATAAAAATTCTCGTATATCGTTCATTTTCATAGATTCACGGAAATGCCTACAAACAATTTCGTCGAGAGTTCCTTCTGAAACTTTGACGCTCTTTTTCAGCCTCAGCAACATCCCGCTCGTGATGCCCACGATACCTTCTTCATTTCCGGTAATATGATACCTCAATCTCCACTTCTATTATACCAATCTATGAATTTCAGGAATTCAATTTTTATGATATTTCTATGACACTGAAAATGGCTATCGTTTTTGAATCAAGGGTCATGAATTGTTCCTCTGTTTATAATTAAAATTAATAAAATGTTGTAAATTGAAACTTAAGATATCGCTTCTTCATCGAGGTTTCGCTTTCTCATAAAGGAAACACTGTGTATGGGGAATGAAAGGAAGCAATTATCAAAATGATCGGGAAGCAATGTCGTAAGTTGCAATATACACACATCCGTCCGGACATTTGCTGCGAATGGGCTTTTTCCACGTTTTGACACATTGGCATTGAAAGCTGTAACATTTTTTTTTTGCCAAAAACAAAGCGTCCTTTATGAGAAAACAAAATAAATAATTAATTCGTAGAAATGAAAAATATTATTATAATTGTAATTATAGTTGACACTGTGAGACTAATTTCTGATAAATATTTAAGTGATCGTTATTCTCGCGTTTTAGAACCAAGAATTAGCAATAATTTTCCAAAGGATTATTTGGAAAAGGTAAAGGAGGTACACAGTAAAGGTGGCTATGGATCTCTCGGTTACCGCTACGATTGGAAAGTCGAGGAGGCCCAGAAAAATCTTTTGCGAACTCATACAACGGCCGTTAGCGCTCGTATGCTCTACAAACTCATGCAGGAAGTACGTTCTCGCCATCTCCGAAAAAGTTATGTAAGTCTCGTATTTTTTTCTTCTAACCATTTTTTTTTTGACGCAGGGTGAATTCAAGCCCGTGCGATACTTCAGTATCGATCGAGTGTTTCGCAATGAAACTCTCGACGCTACGCATCTTGCAGAATTTCATCAGGTCGAAGGTGTAATAGCCGATTACAATTTGACGCTCGGCGATCTGATCGGTACACTTTATGAATTTTTCAAAAAGCTCGGTATCGAAAAGCTAGAGTTCAAGCCAGCGTACAATCCTTACACGGAGCCGAGTATGGAAATATTTTGTTTCCACAACGGCCTCGGGAAGTGGATCGAAATCGGCAATAGCGGAGTGTTCAGACCGGAAATGTTGCTGCCCATGGGTCTACCGGAGAACGTCAACGTAATCGCATGGGGTTTGTCTTTGGAACGGTAAGTAATTTTTTTTTTTAAGTTATTCTTTTTGTATGTTTTTTGCATCAATTACATTTTTTGTTTCGCAGACCCACGATGATCAAGTACAATATAAACAATATAAGGGATCTGGTCGGACCTAAAGTTGATCTTCAGATGGTCTACAACAATCCTGTTTGTCGACTCGAAAAGTAAATATCGCTTACAATCCCATAAGGTACTTATAATTTATACTGAGTGACGAAAAAAACAAGCAACCAGTCTGCGAACAAATAACAAATTGAAAAAAAGGTGCAAGTTGGAAGTCGCAAGTTGCTTCCTCGAAATATCTCACAATATTCAAAGCCTAAGGAACTAGATCTTTCTCAAGTGCCAAATTGCAGCCCGAAAACTCAAACGAATTCGAAGTGATACAGCGGTTTTCATTTTGCACCTCTATTACACACTACGGACATTTTCTCTAAATGTCATTTTCCGTTTTTTTTTTTTAACGTTTTCAACACGATACCATTATAAACACGATTTTTATTCATGAAAACAGAGCTTCCTCTATGAGGAAGCAAACATTATTATTTTATTTTGTTAATGTTTCATTCTGTTTACATAACGTGTCTATAGTATCTAAGAAATTAGATTAGTTACACTCGAAAAAGGTGGTAAATTAATTTTTTTTAGTACGACCCGTGTTTTATGGAGGAGTTAATTACCTACTTCACTAATCGTCCTTCGAGCGTGTGTTCAACGTAAAAGCTATCAGTAGATATTAATTTTTTTTCTTAGATCTGGTCCGAGGATCTCGCTAGCAAGGAAGTTACAAAGAACGATTGAAGCGACGGGTGTGTCGATGGAAAAACAAGAGATCATCATATTTTGCGATCCGAAGTATCCCATGTACTCGTTGGAATCGTTGCTTCGATTAGGACGAAATATCTTGAGGTCCAGCGTTAAAATTTACACACATTCGTCCGTGACCAAGAATAATAAGGATTTATCGAATTTTTGTCACGATTTCACGTCCACGACTACGAGTTTGGATTTGCAGATAGATTTTATCTGGAAACCCGTGGGTGTAGATCCTCTCGCGAAATTGTCGGGGAAACGAGAGATCTACGGTGAGACAAATGTCGCTAGATACATAAATCGTCTGATCGAGGCAAAGAGTCCCGGCACGCTGATATACGAGATAAAAGGAGCGATATACGCGAATAAAATTGACTCTGTTCTCGACAATATTCACGCCATTTTGCACGGAAACGATAAACAAAAATTGGGCGCACTAAGAAAAACGAAAAATCGTTATATTCTCGGTGATGAGATATCGGTCGCTGATGTTATTCTCGAGTGTCATAGGCCGAATTGAAACGTTCGATGAAAAAAATGTATATACACGCGAACGATATTCCGCATCGCTGAAATATATTTTTATCAAAGTACCCTGTCAATTCTTATATCACCGTTTTGTGTTTTAAAGTTTCTGAAAATGATTTTAAAACATTAATCAAGCGCTGGTACGTACAAAGTGTATATGGAAACGAGACAAATTTCAAACGTACTCTCACAAATATACTTTGTACCTACTAGTGTGTACAGTATAACACAGTAGTACACACTACACTTTAACTCGAGGCGAAATCTTCAATAATATCTTCCTCAATTTCGGTTTCCTCGTAGAATGCTTCGAACATTGTATCATTTGATGATAATCGATGCACGAAATTTTGGCTTGACAGTTAAAAATGTACACGACCTAGAACTTCAAAAAACCTCCGTATCGATTTTTACGGAATTTCAATTCTATACATTTCATGGATTTTCTCCAGATTCAATAGCGAGCATACTGTACGTTGATACTCTGTGTAGGAAGTTTTAATCCGATAGCTCGAAAAATTGCACGAGTTATTAAAAAATTTTTGAAAATTGGAAAATCTTATAGAATTCAAATAAAATTGTCAATTGTAATAAAGATCGTAGTGAAGAAAGAGTCATTACTGATTTACTCGTAAAATTTCAGTGCGTTACACAGTTAGAATTTCGCACACTCCAATAGAAGATCAATTTTTTTTCCACGAAAACAAAGCGTCCTATGAGGAAGTAAAGAAATAAAAATATATCTCGCGCTCTCTCTGTACTAAGTGTAGCCGATTAGTTAAAAAATAATCCGCCGCTAGTGGCGATAGCGGGTCGATCGCCAGTGGTAATGGCCGCGCGGATCACGGTTAAAATGGCGACGATCGGCGGTCAGATTGGCGCTGAACGGCAGTGGAGAGGTGCGCGTAAGGAGTCATCAGTGTTTTGATATCTCGTGGAATAAAGAACAAAGCACGTGAAAAAAAAAAGAATTAAAAAACAATAAATCCGTTCTGAACATCGGAATATCGACTCGCTGTTTTATAATGAATCTATTGATAATGAGTGTTCGGTGATACGGTAGACACGTATAGTTATCTTCGACGAGAAAAAAAGTGCGTGAGAGAGACAAGGACAGAGAGAGACCGTTAAGTGGAAACGGCGGTGGGTTGCACCTTTCGGTGAATTTCTCCGTTTCGCACGGACGGTTTTTTTTGCTCGCGAGACGTTTTTTTTCTTTTAATTTTATTTCTTTCGTGTAAAAAAAAAACTGGAACGCCGTTTCGTACGGCCGCGATGCCCGTTACGAGCGGCTTGAAAAATCCTGACGAGTGCATCGGGATCGCTGCGGACACGAGGCTTAATAGAATCACGAGCATCGAGCAATACGTCGGTGATCCACGAGACAGTGCTTTAGTCGTTGGGTAAGCGCGGATTAAAAATTAATCACCGACGAAAAAAAAGGATTATTCATCGTCGTTCCATCAATAAAAATCATAAAATTTAATGCGCGAGGAGCATCCAGCAACTATCTTTTTTTTTTTCACCCTTCCTCCTGCTCCTCGCGATCGATCGTCTTCTCACTCCGCCGCCGATTTCCCCCACCCCGGGCGCTCCGAGACGTTTCTCGTTCGGGTTTTCTCTCGTGCCCTCCTTTATAATCGCCATTTCCGCAAAATACGATTAATTCGTTGTTCTCTTTGGTTGTTGTAATTTTTCCTTGTAATAACAGTCTTCAACAAAACATCGTGAATTTGTTCTCGTACGGAATCCGCGATAAAGATAAACGAGATTGAGAGGGAGGTAGGAAAAAAAATAAACGTTATTGCGCGAGGTCCGTGACTCTCGCGCGGGGCGCTCTTTGTTGTTGACTCGTAAAGCTCGAAAAATTTCACGGAAACGCGCTTGATAGGTTATAACTGGGATTGGAGGAGGCCTCGCACAGTCTGAGGACCGGAGAGATGACGATGCAACTTGACGATACAGAACGAGCAAATTTAACGTTGCTTTGTCTCGAAACATCGTAGTTATACATGCGTACATATTTTACTCTTTTTCTGTGATAATCGAGAAAGTTACGTACACAGCCACACTCGTCGAGAAGTACGTGAGTATATCGCGAGTGTGACGCAACGGAGATTAGAATTCAATCGTATTATTATTATTTTCTTTTTTTCTCGACCATCTTATGAGTAATCGTGCCAAGCTGGCAATTGTGTTTTACGGATTTACCAACTATTCGAGAATCGACTGTACAATTCGAGTTTATCTAAAAAAACATTTTAACTCGTATTTTCTTATGTTAATGATAGCATATTGGAGTCTGTGATACATTGACGAAGAAGCTTTAATGAGAAATTTCATGTTTTAAGGAATTTGAGAATAAGACTAGACGTCGTTAGTCCGAATCGTCGATTGAGATTTTCATTTTTTCCCATAGTTACTTTTAGTTACGTGTTGCGGATTAAAAATCCATCAGCATGAAGATCGACAGAAGCAGATTGAAGAAATGCACTTCCGACGTGGTAAGTCGAGACTCCGGTGAATATGAAAAAAATTCTTTGTTTTTTCTCTTACCGTCAATGATTGACCAATATTTCTTTTATGACTCGCTTCAATAGCCCGCGGAATGTCAGGCGCTCATCAGCAAGCTACGCTCTTGCACACACACCGAACTCCTGGAAGAATTGAAACAGATAGATGCTTGGAGTTTTGGAAAATGCGAATTATTTCATTGGATAGACGTGCTGGACCTCAGCGACAGTATACTGGAGGAAGCAGTGGCGAGAAGTCCCGAAAATCCTTGGGAACTCGCTTGCGATTTGCCGCAAAATCGAGAGGTGTGGAACTATAAGGTTTTGTGACCAATGGATTATTGATGGATAAAGTCAAGAAATTGTCGAAATCAAGTCTGATAGAAAATTAGAATTCATTGATTACGGATGTATAAATGAAAATTATTAACTTTTGAGAAGTAGAATGGTAAAGGTCAATTATTTAAAAGTCCACAAAAATGTTCATCATCGTTCTTAGTGAAAAGTTACAAGTATTTGTCAGTGAGACATCAATTCCAGTTATAAAGAACATTGAACCTTAACAGAACAATTGAATTAATTAATGGCCGGTAGTTAAACGGAAATAACGATAATCCAATTGCTGGTACCACGATTCATCACAAACGCACATTGTACCACATACTCACAGTTTTTTTTTTTTTCCCCGAACAGGCCAAAGAACTACTTCTCTGGGTTCTTCACTTCACAACTCTGCTCATCGAGCATTCGTTCTCGCGACATTTGTACAACAGCATGGAACACTTGGTGACGCTGTTGTCAAGTTGCGATATGCACGTTGTCCTCGGTGTTCTCAATCTTCTTTACATGTTCAGTAAACGTAGCAACTTTATAACGCGTTTGAACAACGAGAAACGACAGGCATTGCTCAGCAGGCTCAACCATTTGGCCGAGGTCAGTATCGCTAGTATTAGCACAAAGGTGCACATGTATCCCGTGACACATGTGTGCGAGAGATTGCTAATTTATTTGGTCGTATAAACGACAATTAATGATAAACAATACTTGTTGCGAACAGTTTTCGTGACTTATTTTTTAAGTTTTTTTTAAAATATTTACAGAGTTGGGGTGGTAAGGAGAACGGTTTTGGTTTAGCTGACTGTTGCAAGGAACATCCAGAAAAGGTAAGGACCCAAACAAAAATATACAATAATGTATGATGAAAAAAAAAAGTTGATTTTACAATTTTTTTCATTTTTTTTCTATTCTACTCAGAGTTTTCCGGCTAGTGCAACGACTCTTCACTTCGAGTATTACGCGGAAAACAATTCAACACCGACCGAAACATCGGCAACCACAGCGACGACAAATACAATGACTGTCGGAGCTTCGAGCGTAAAGAAAATGAGCCAGACGAATCTCGTGACTTACATACACATTGAGAATGTCGATAAGCTTGGCAAAACGCCAGCCCAGACAATGAACGATTTGCTGAAAGTGTATAACGTACCGTCCGATCGACAGGTATCAATCAATATCTCGATCTCGAATGTTTCGTTCGAAATTTATGACAAATGAGACGATGGTCGATTTGGTTGTTTTACAAATTTGTTTTTTTTTTTTCTCTCGCAGATGGCACTTTTGACGCACATAAGATTGGCTCACAGTTTCTCGGATTATCGACGACGTTTGCACTGCGTGCAAGCTCGACTACAGGCTCTTTCGGTTCTGGTTTATAGCATTGCCTTGCAGGAAAATGCTCACAGCCTCCTCCACGCGGGTCTCCTCGAAGAACTCGTTGAACTACTCGAACTTCCTAATCCTCATCTCGTTGAGATTAGAGCTGCCGCTTTGCGTACGCTCACGAGTATAATACATCTGGATCGTAATCCCCATTTTCCTAAGTGAGTACTCATTTTTATCAAAAATTACAAGAATCTTAGTGTTTTTATCGAAATTTACAAGAATCTTAGTTTTGCTTGCTCATGGAGGGAGCTGAATTTTCTTAAGAAGATAAAAAATCGTGTTTTTAATGTCAATGTGTTTAAAATGTTCCGAAACATCTAAAATCAGATTTTCTTCTTGGAGTTGCCTCAGTAATTCGTATGTCTTCTGTTTTTCATTAGAAAACCTGGTTCTCGTTTGAACATGATAATCGACGTGACCGGTGCGAGTTCCTATCACGGTTTTCTACCGGTTCTCGTACGTACGTGCATAACGACCCTCACATCACCACAACCAGACGGTCAACCGTTCCCATTGCCGTTAGCAACCGCTCTGTTTAGTTTTCTCTATCATCTAGCGAGCTACGTGGCGGGCGGTGAAGCTCTCGTTAGTTGTGGTATGATGGAAAGCCTTCTAAAAGTGATAAACTGGCCGGGAACCGAATTGGAACATATAACGGTTAGTTACAAAATTTCATAGAAACTCTCATGAAAGTTGTCTCCTACTTTATTTACGAAACTCAAATCACTTCATTTTAAACAAGATACACAGCATTAATAAGCTTGCCTAGTCTGTGTCTGAAAAAAAAATATATTTTTTTTTTGTCAACTTTGAAAATGCCTAATTTTATCAAATCTCGTCTTACCGGCAGTTCGTGACCCGTGCCGTACGAGTTATAGATTTGATAACGAACATCGATATGCAAGGATTTCAAGATCACGGTGGACCCGGAAGTTTCATAAACAGACTCGACATGGAAATAAATGTTTGCAAGAAAGAACAACCGTTCGAGATCGAACCAACGCTTTTGCCAATTCAGGACGTGCCGCAAACATCGAGAGACACGAAATCTACGGAAAACACCGAAGATGCGGGACCGTCACGTCTGCCAACCGAGAGATTTGCCGAACACGAGGAAGCCTCGATTCCAATGGACATTTCCGAGGATGAAAATACCAATTCGAAACCCGAAACGAAGACGGAACAACAACAAGATTTTTCGGCAGCACGTTCCGGTAAAACTTGTTTGCCCCAGAGAGCCGCGCTTCTCAAATCAATGCTGAATTTTCTGAAAAAAGCCATTCAAGATCGGGCATTCTCCGACAGCATTAGACACGTAATGGAAGGAACTTTGCCATCATCGTTGAAGCACATTATAAGTAACTCGGAGTATTACGGGCCATCGTTATTTTTACTCGCTACCGATGTTGTGACAATTTACGTTTTTCAAGAACCATCTCTACTGTCGTCGCTTCAAGACAATGGTTTAACCGAGGTTGTACGTCACGCTCTTCTCATCAAAGATGTAAGTTTAAGTTTTTTATATTTAACAAAACATGCAAATTGCTTCCTTGTACCTTTTCGAAAATCTTTCTTTCTCTCTGAAAAACGAAAGTGATTAATTTTTGTATTTTCATCGAAGAAGCTTAAAAAAATAATGATGAATAATGATAATGATAAATAACGATGTACACGTTTCTAATTTGTACGTTTTTTTTAAGGGAGGGGTAAGGGTTTAAGCGTATAAAAAAAACACTTTTTTTGCGATTTTTTTTCTCAAATATGGATTGAGCAGTTCATTCGAACCTTTTGTACATTATTGAGCATACTTTTGACAATGTTGTGTAATTTTTTCATGCAGAAATATTGAAGCATAAGCCCGTAACAGAGCTTCCCCCGGAACGTCTTGGAAAAAAAAACAATTTGCGGTGTTCACTATAACTCGGCCGGAAATTATCTGAAAATGAAAAACCATGAAAATTTAGTCAAATTATAATCAAATCTTCCCCCCAACGTTCTCTGATAATTTTTTTTTTCATTTAAAAATTTTTGCCGGCCATCTAAAGTGTGAACTGTTATTTTCCACGAAAAATTCCGCCATTTTGTGGGTGGGAAACACCCTTAACGTAAAAAAAAAAAAAATTTACTAAACGTTGGGGGGAGGTATTTTATATGTAGAAAATGTGTACAAAGTTTGAAATGAATCGGTCAAGTAGTTTTTAAATGGCAGCGAACACGGACTTTGAAAAAGTAGTTTTGAGAAAAACGCGTCTAAAGTTTATGAAGTAAAAAAGTCCCGCAGCTGTTAGAGGTATAGCGTTAAAGGCCAGGAGATTAATAAGACAATCACTTCAAGAATATTGCTCAGATCGGTTTAAAATTTTAAGGACATATTTTTGAAATGTTAAACAATAAGATGCTGAAATCATATGACCGAGTCTGGGGCGTAACGAGAGAATCATCAAACCGTTCCACGAGAAAAAAAAGAACATTTATTCGTGGATTATCGGGTAAAGTGAGAAGAGTCCTGAGTAGTTATATTCTCCACAGTCAGTATAAAGGTCTGTGGTCCTAAATATGCCCTTTGTGGCCTCATCATATCAATTTGGGGTATCGTGCAACTCGTAAGTATTCATCTCTGTGCTTTCACACATTTTCCAAATGCTCTATTGACAGATCTCTTACATACGAAGGATATTTTCAGTTTCTCTCATTTCAATTTTTTTAAGTATCTTTGGAACCGAGCTAACGCTCCAATTTGCGTGTTTCGAGTATAATTAGTCGGGCCTATTTACCGATACCTCATATTCTTTCAGTTTCTAATGGGAATATTTTTCTACATGAGGAGCGTAGCTCTCATAGAGGATTTGTCTCTGGAAGGGAAAATCTTTAACACTCCTGCTGAATTCTACACGGAAGTGAACAAGGGATATATGCAAAATGCACAAAATTGTTGGATCGCCGCGTGTATCTACATTTTCACACTACTGTTTTCTGGTCATCAATTCTACATGAATACCCGAACGTCCCTCAGTGTGTAAATCTTCCTTTACTTCGTTACAACGATATTATCCTGTATATTGTTGAGGTAAAATTTATTTTGACCAAGTCCTCCTTCGTCTATTATTAAACATGATTAAAAAACGCTTGTTTAAAGTGAACGTAGGAAATTCAGGTTTGAAAATAAAAAATAAAAATATCGGCCTCAAACGTCACGCATGTTTGGGATATCACGTACATAAAATGTAGATATTAAAACGCGTCTATTTAGATGATTGAAGATCATTGGACAATTATTAATTGTGTAATTTCAGCCAAAAGTTTTCGATTAAATATATTTTCCAAGATCCTGAATATATGTATGTAATAATGTGTCTTTGACGAGTATGCAGGTATTAGGTTTCACGAAATCAGATTTTATCTGGTACATTCCAATTTATTGTTCGTTTGTGTAAAAAAAAACCAAATAACAATTGTACCATAAAGTATATATCCGATTGTAAAACCCATTTACGAATAATAAGTAGCAGTTTTTGTTGAGAAGCTTGAGAAGAATGAAATAAATAAGAAAAATGATGTGGAATATATAAAGATCTATTGGCATTGAAACCATATCCTATCGAAGGATATTAGTCCTTTTTTATTAGATTGAATTTTGAAAATCGATTGATGTTCCTTAGATTGTTTGAATTTGTCACGGGATTGCCACCTGTCGTAAGAAACACTAGCAACTTCGAATTTACGCCGCAAGATGGCGCAACATTGAAATTCTGTATTGAAATTTGCGAAACGTGGTAAATTACCGATATAGAAGTATCATGGCTGAATGATTCTTCGAGAACTGAATAATTGATAACTATTGTAATTGTGATCGGCTCATGCCGGCGTTGTGTTTAATTTCTATATTACGTTACGTCCGTACCGATTAAGTGCATATTTTCGGCTATTATCGTGAAAATATTGGCTAGTTGACGATATAGGCAATAACCAATTTTTTTTGCAGCATCTGTCGAGAATTTTCGTAATAACATTTGGTCTTGTGCGAAAGATTATGTACTGAGAGCCAAGAATGGCGAGCAAACTGGTGGAAAAAGTTTTGGACCATTTGGCCAGGCACGAAGAAACGAACTCTCTCGATTTAGTGGGAATTGTGGACGATGATCATCAGAAAATTATTGGAGCTATCAAGAGTCTCCAGACTATGCCAGATGTGAGTTTTTGTGAGCCGCAAACATATATTTTTTTCAATCAATTGTAAACAAAATTCATGAATTTAATTTTTATTATATAGTTTATGCATGTAATTTATACAATTTTTTTGTTCATCTCAGATGATCTTGGTGGAGCAAACTAGTCAGAGAAAATGGGAACCCACAGAAGAGGGTCAGCATGTTATAGAAAATGGAAGTCACGAAGCTGTGCTTTACAACGCTATTCCCGACAGCGGAATAGCGCAGTCAGAAATAATGAAAAATCTCCCTTATGCCAAAGTGGGATTGTCAAAAGCTCTTCAGGCTGGCTGGATTAAACTCTCTAAGAAAGATGGAATTCCTTTTCTCAACAAAAACATAACATCCATTATAGATACGACTCAAGTTCACTTGAGGAATCTCAATGAGGTGCCAGAAAGTATTAAGGCAGAGTACAAGAAGAGAAAAATGCTCCACGAAGTGTAAGTTTACGTGGGAAAGATCAACAACAAAAATGTATCACTATCGAAACTGGTAAGATTGGCAAATCTCGTTGTAGCATAATTAAGAGCTCAATCGTGAGGAGAGGAACAAATTTTTCGACCAAAATTGAGAAACAGGAGGCCGACTTAACGTCGGATTTATTAACGAGCGGCGCGTGGAAGGAAAAAAAGTTCAAACCTTACAACTTTGACGCTCTCGGCTCGGCTCTCGAAGTCGGACATTTGCATCCGTTGTTGAAAGTTCGTACGGAATTCAGAAAGATTTTTCTTGAGATGGGGTAAGAATCGTCGGGATTTACGGTGAAAATTTTTGGTAATATCTTTCGTATAAAAATTCTCGTATATCGTTCATTTTCATAGATTCACGGAAATGCCTACAAACAATTTCGTCGAGAGTTCCTTCTGGAACTTTGACGCTCTTTTTCAGCCTCAGCAACATCCCGCTCGTGATGCCCACGATACCTTCTTCATTTCCGGTAATATGATACCTCAATCTCCACTTCTATTATACCAATCTATGAATTTCAGGAATTCAATTTTTATGATATTTCTATGACACTGAAAATGGCTATCGTTTTTGAATCAAGGGTCATGAATTGTTCCTCTGTTTATAATTAAAATTAATAAAATGTTGTAAATTGAAACTTAAGATATCGCTTCTTCATCGAGGTTTCGCTTTCTCATAAAGGAAACACTGTGTATGGGGAATGAAAGGAAGCAATTATCAAAATGATCGGGAAGCAATGTCGTAAGTTGCAATATACACACATCCGTCCGGACATTTGCTGCGAATGGGCTTTTTCCACGTTTTGACACATTGGCATTGAAAGCTGTAACATTTTTTTTTGCCAAAAACAAAGCGTCCTTTATGAGAAAACAAAATAAATAATTAATTCGTAGAAATGAAAAATATTATTATAATTGTAATTATAGTTGACACTGTGAGACTAATTTCTGATAAATATTTAAGTGATCGTTATTCTCGCGTTTTAGAACCAAGAATTAGCAATAATTTTCCAAAGGATTATTTGGAAAAGGTAAAGGAGGTACACAGTAAAGGTGGCTATGGATCTCTCGGTTACCGCTACGATTGGAAAGTCGAGGAGGCCCAGAAAAATCTTTTGCGAACTCATACAACGGCCGTTAGCGCTCGTATGCTCTACAAACTCATGCAGGAAGTACGTTCTCGCCATCTCCGAAAAAGTTATGTAAGTCTCGTATTTTTTTCTTCTAACCATTTTTTTTTGACGCAGGGTGAATTCAAGCCCGTGCGATACTTCAGTATCGATCGAGTGTTTCGCAATGAGACTCTCGACGCTACGCATCTTGCAGAATTTCATCAGGTCGAAGGTGTAATAGCCGATTACAATTTGACGCTCGGCGATCTGATCGGTACACTTTATGAATTTTTCAAAAAGCTCGGTATCGAAAAGCTAGAGTTCAAGCCAGCGTACAATCCTTACACGGAGCCGAGTATGGAAATATTTTGTTTCCACAACGGCCTCGGGAAGTGGATCGAAATCGGCAATAGCGGAGTGTTCAGACCGGAAATGTTGCTGCCCATGGGTCTACCGGAGAACGTCAACGTAATCGCATGGGGTTTGTCTTTGGAACGGTAAGTAATTTTTTTTTTTAAGTTATTCTTTTTGTATGTTTTTTGCATCAATTACATTTTTTGTTTCGCAGACCCACGATGATCAAGTACAATATAAACAATATAAGGGATCTGGTCGGACCTAAAGTTGATCTTCAGATGGTCTACAACAATCCTGTTTGTCGACTCGAAAAGTAAATATCGCTTACAATCCCATAAGGTACTTATAATTTATACTGAGTGACGAAAAAAACAAGCAACCAGTCTGCGAACAAATAACAAATTGAAAAAAAGGTGCAAGTTGGAAGTCGCAAGTTGCTTCCTCGAAATATCTCACAATATTCAAAGCCTAAGGAACTAGATCTTTCTCAAGTGCCAAATTGCAGCCCGAAAACTCAAACGAATTCGAAGTGATACAGCGGTTTTCATTTTGCACCTCTATTACACACTACGGACATTTTCTCTAAATGTCATTTTCCGTTTTTTTTTTTTAACGTTTTCAACACGATACCATTATAAACACGATTTTTATTCATGAAAACAGAGCTTCCTCTACGAGGAAGCAAACATTATTATTTTATTTTGTTAATGTTTCATTCTGTTTAAATAACGTGTCTATAGTATCTAAGAAATTAGATTAGTTACACTCGAAAAAGGTGGTAAATTAATTTTTTTTAGTACGACCCGTGTTTTATGGAGGAGTTAATTACCTACTTCACTAATCGTCCTTCGAGCGTGTGTTAAACGTAAAAGCTATCAGTAGATATTAATTTTTTTTCTTAGATCTGGTCCGAGGATCTCGCTAGCAAGGAAGTTACAAAGAACGATTGAAGCGACGGGTGTGTCGATGGAAAAACAAGAGATCATCATATTTTGCGATCCGAAGTATCCCATGTACTCGTTGGAATCGTTGCTTCGATTAGGACGAAATATCTTGAGGTCCAGCGTTAAAATTTACACACATTCGTCCGTGACCAAGAATAATAAGGATTTATCGAATTTTTGTCACGATTTCACGTCCACGACTACGAGTTTGGATTTGCAGATAGATTTTATCTGGAAACCCGTGGGTGTAGATCCTCTCGCGAAATTGTCGGGGAAACGAGAGATCTACGGTGAGACAAATGTCGCTAGATACATAAATCGTCTGATCGAGGCAAAGAGTCCCGGCACGCTGATATACGAGATAAAAGGAGCGATATACGCGAATAAAATTGACTCTGTTCTCGACAATATTCACGCCATTTTGCACGGAAACGATAAACAAAAATTGGGCGCACTAAGAAAAACGAAAAATCGTTATATTCTCGGTGATGAGATATCGGTCGCTGATGTTATTCTCGAGTGTCATAGGCCGAATTGAAACGTTCGATGAAAAAAATGTATATACACGCGAACGATATTCCGCATCGCTGAAATATATTTTTATCAAAGTACCCTGTCAATTCTTATATCACCGTTTTGTGTTTTAAAGTTTCTGAAAATGATTTTAAAACATTAATCAAGCGCTGGTACGTACAAAGTGTATATGGAAACGAGACAAATTTCAAACGTACTCTCACAAATATACTTTGTACCTACTAGTGTGTACAGTATAACACAGTAGTACACACTACACTTTAACTCGAGGCGAAATCTTCAATAATATCTTCCTCAATTTCGGTTTCCTCGTAGAATGCTTCGAACATTGTATCATTTGATGATAATCGATGCACGAAATTTTGGCTTGACAGTTAAAAATGTACACGACCTAGAACTTCAAAAAACCTCCGTATCGATTTTTACGGAATTTCAATTCTATACATTTCATGGATTTTCTCCAGATTCAATAGCGAGCATACTGTACGTTGATACTCTGTGTAGGAAGTTTTAATCCGATAGCTCGAAAAATTGCACGAGTTATTAAAAAATTTTTGAAAATTGGAAAATCTTATAGAATTCAAATAAAATTGTCAATTGTAATAAAGATCGTAGTGAAGAAAGAGTCATTACTGATTTACTCGTAAAATTTCAGTGCGTTACACAGTTAGAATTTCGCACACTCCAATAGAAGATCAATTTTTTTTCCACGAAAACAAAGCGTCCTATGAGGAAGTAAAGAAATAAAAATATATCTCGCGCTCTCTCTGTACTAAGTGTAGCCGATTAGTTAAAAAATAATCCGCCGCTAGTGGCGATAGCGGGTCGATCGCCAGTGGTAATGGCCGCGCGGATCACGGTTAAAATGGCGACGATCGGCGGTCAGATTGGCGCTGAACGGCAGTGGAGAGGTGCGCGTAAGGAGTCATCAGTGTTTTGATATCTCGTGGAATAAAGAACAAAGCACGTGAAAAAAAAAAGAATTAAAAAACAATAAATCCGTTCTGAACATCGGAATATCGACTCGCTGTTTTATAATGAGTCTATTGATAATGAGTGTTCGGTGATACGGTAGACACGTATAGTTATCTTCGACGAGAAAAAAAGTGCGTGAGAGAGACAAGGACAGAGAGAGACCGTTAAGTGAAAACGGCGGTGGGTTGCACCTTTCGGTGAATTTCTCCGTTTCGCACGGACGGTTTTTTTTGCTCGCGAGACGTTTTTTTCTTTTAATTTTATTTCTTTCGTGTAAAAAAAAAACTGGAACGCCGTTTCGTACGGCCGCGATGCCCGTTACGAGCGGCTTGAAAAATCCTGACGAGTGCATCGGGATCGCTGCGGACACGAGGCTTAATAGAATCACGAGCATCGAGCAATACGTCGGTGATCCACGAGACAGTGCTTTAGTCGTTAGGTAAGCGCGGATTAAAAATTAATCACCGACGAAAAAAAAGGATTATTCATCGTCGTTCCATCAATAAAAATCATAAAATTTAATGCGCGAGGAGCATCCAGCAACTATCTTTTTTTTTTTTCACCCTTCCTCCTGCTCCTCGCGATCTATCGTCTTCTCACTCCGCCGCCGATTTCCCCCACCCCGGGCGCTCCGAGACGTTTCTCGTTCGGGTTTTCTCTCGTGCCCTCCTTTATAATCGCCATTTCCGCAAAATACGATTAATTCGTTGTTCTCTTTGGTTGTTGTAATTTTTCCTTGTAATAACAGTCTTCAACAAAACATCGTGAATTTGTTCTCGTACGGAATCCGCGATAAAGATAAACGAGATTGAGAGGGAGGTAGGAAAAAAAATAAACGTTATTGCGCGAGGTCCGTGACTCTCGCGCGGGGCGCTCTTTGTTGTTGACTCGTAAAGCTCGAAAAATTTCACGGAAACGCGCTTGATAGGTTATAACTGGGATTGGAGGAGGCCTCGCACAGTCTGAGGACCGGAGAGATGACGATGCAACTTGACGATACAGAACGAGCAAATTTAACGTTGCTTTGTCTCGAAACATCGTAGTTATACATGCGTACATATTTTACTCTTTTTCTGTGATAATCGAGAAAGTTACGTACACAGCCACACTCGTCGAGAAGTACGTGAGTATATCGCGAGTGTGACGCAACGGAGATTAGAATTCAATCGTATTATTATTATTTTCTTTTTTTCTCGACCATCTTATGAGTAATCGTGCCAAGCTGGCAATTGTGTTTTACGGATTTTCCAACTATTCGAGAATCGACTGTACAATTCGAGTTTATCTAAAAAAACATTTTAACTCGTATTTTCTTATGTTAATGATAGCATATTGGAGTCTGTGATACATTGACGAAGAAGCTTTAATGAGAAATTTCATGTTTTAAGGAATTTGAGAATAAGACTAGACGTCGTTAGTCCGAATCGTCGATTGAGATTTTCATTTTTTCCCATAGTTACTTTTAGTTACGTGTTGCGGATTAAAAATCCATCAGCATGAAGATCGACAGAAGCAGATTGAAGAAATGCACTTCCGACGTGGTAAGTCGAGACTCCGGTGAATATGAAAAAAATTCTTTGTTTTTTCTCTTACCGTCAATGATTGACCAATATTTCTTTTATGACTCGCTTCAATAGCCCGCGGAATGTCAGGCGCTCATCAGCAAGCTACGCTCTTGCACACACACCGAACTCCTGGAAGAATTGAAACAGATAGATGCTTGGAGTTTTGGAAAATGCGAATTATTTCATTGGATAGACGTGCTGGACCTCAGCGACAGTATACTGGAGGAAGCAGTGGCGAGAAGTCCCGAAAATCCTTGGGAACTCGCTTGCGATTTGCCGCAAAATCGAGAGGTGTGGAACTATAAGGTTTTGTGACCAATGGATTATTGATGGATAAAGTCAAGAAATTGTCGAAATCAAGTCTGATAGAAAATTAGAATTCATTGATTACGGATGTATAAATGAAAATTATTAACTTTTGAGAAGTAGAATGGTAAAGGTCAATTATTTAAAAGTCCACAAAAATGTTCATCATCGTTCTTAGTGAAAAGTTACAAGTATTTGTCAGTGAGACATCAATTCCAGTTATAAAGAACATTGAACCTTAACAGAACAATTGAATTAATTAATGGCCGGTAGTTAAACGGAAATAACGATAATCCAATTGCTGGTACCACGATTCATCACAAACGCACATTGTACCACATACTCACAGTTTTTTTTTTTTTCCCCGAACAGGCCAAAGAACTACTTCTCTGGGTTCTTCACTTCACAACTCTGCTCATCGAGCATTCGTTCTCGCGACATTTGTACAACAGCATGGAACACTTGGTGACGCTGTTGTCAAGTTGCGATATGCACGTTGTCCTCGGTGTTCTCAATCTTCTTTACATGTTCAGTAAACGTAGCAACTTTATAACGCGTTTGAACAACGAGAAACGACAGGCATTGCTCAGCAGGCTCAACCATTTGGCCGAGGTCAGTATCGCTAGTATTAGCACAAAGGTGCACATGTATCCCGTGACACATGTGTGCGAGAGATTGCTAATTTATTTGGTCGTATAAACGACAATTAATGATAAACAATACTTGTTGCGAACAGTTTTCGTGACTTATTTTTTAAGTTTTTTTTAAAATATTTACAGAGTTGGGGTGGTAAGGAGAACGGTTTTGGTTTAGCTGACTGTTGCAAGGAACATCCAGAAAAGGTAAGGACCCAAACAAAAATATACAATAATGGATGATGAAAAAAAAAAGTTGATTTTACAATTTTTTTCATTTTTTTTCTATTCTACTCAGAGTTTTCCGGCTAGTGCAACGACTCTTCACTTCGAGTATTACGCGGAAAACAATTCAACACCGACCGAAACATCGGCAACCACAGCGACGACAAATACAATGACTGTCGGAGCTTCGAGCGTAAAGAAAATGAGCCAGACGAATCTCGTGACTTACATACACATTGAGAATGTCGATAAGCTTGGCAAAACGCCAGCCCAGACAATGAACGATTTGCTGAAAGTGTATAACGTACCGTCCGATCGACAGGTATCAATCAATATCTCGATCTCGAATGTTTCGTTCGAAATTTATGACAAATGAGACGATGGTCGATTTGGTTGTTTTACAAATTTGTTTTTTTTTTTTCTCTCGCAGATGGCACTTTTGACGCACATAAGATTGGCTCACAGTTTCTCGGATTATCGACGACGTTTGCACTGCGTGCAAGCTCGACTACAGGCTCTTTCGGTTCTGGTTTATAGCATTGCCTTGCAGGAAAATGCTCACAGCCTCCTCCACGCGGGTCTCCTCGAAGAACTCGTTGAACTACTCGAACTTCCTAATCCTCATCTCGTTGAGATTAGAGCTGCCGCTTTGCGTACGCTCACGAGTATAATACATCTGGATCGTAATCCCCATTTTCCTAAGTGAGTACTCATTTTTATCGAAAATTACAAGAATCTTAGTGTTTTTATCGAAATTTACAAGAATCTTAGTTTTGCTTGCTCATGGAGGGAGCTGAATTTTCTTAAGAAGATAAAAAATCGTGTTTTTAATGTCAATGTGTTTAAAATGTTCCGAAACATCTAAAATCAGATTTTCTTCTTGGAGTTGCCTCAGTAATTCGTATGTCTTCTGTTTTTCATTAGAAAACCTGGTTCTCGTTTGAACATGATAATCGACGTGACCGGTGCGAGTTCCTATCACGGTTTTCTACCGGTTCTCGTACGTACGTGCATAACGACCCTCACATCACCACAACCAGACGGTCAACCGTTCCCATTGCCGTTAGCAACCGCTCTGTTTAGTTTTCTCTATCATCTAGCGAGCTACGAGGCGGGCGGTGAAGCTCTCGTTAGTTGTGGTATGATGGAAAGCCTTCTAAAAGTGATAAACTGGCCGGGAACCGAATTGGAACATATAACGGTTAGTTACAAAATTTCATAGAAACTCTCATGAAAGTTGTCTCCTACTTTATTTACGAAACTCAAATCACTTCATTTTAAACAAGATACACAGCATTAATAAGCTTGCCTAGTCTGTGTCTGAAAAAAAAATATATTTTTTTTTTGTCAACTTTGAAAATGCCTAATTTTATCAAATCTCGTCTTACCGGCAGTTCGTGACCCGTGCCGTACGAGTTATAGATTTGATAACGAACATCGATATGCAAGGATTTCAAGCTCACGGTGGACTCGGAAGTTTCATAAACAGACTCGACATGGAAATAAATGTTTGCAAGAAAGAACAACCGTTCGAGATCGAACCAACGCTTTTGCCAATTCAGGACGTGCCGCAAACATCGAGAGACACGAAATCTACGGAAAACACCGAAGATGCGGGACCGTCACGTCTGCCAACCGAGAGATTTGCCGAACACGAGGAAGCCTCGAATCCAATGGAATTTTCCGAGGATGAAAATACCAATTCGAAACCCGAAACGAAGACGGAACAACAACAAGATTTTTCGGCAGCACGTTCCGGTAAAACTTGTTTGCCCCAGAGAGCCGCGCTTCTCAAATCAATGCTGAATTTTCTGAAAAAAGCCATTCAAGATCCGGCATTCTCCGACAGCATTAGACACGTAATGGAAGGAACTTTGCCATCATCGTTGAAGCACATTATAAGTAACTCGGAGTATTACGGGCCATCGTTATTTTTACTCGCTACCGATGTTGTGACAATTTACGTTTTTCAAGAACCATCTCTACTGTCGTCGCTTCAAGACAATGGTTTAACCGAGGTTGTACTTCACGCTCTTCTCATCAAAGATGTAAGTTTAAGTTTTTTATATTTAACAAAACATGCAAATTGCTTCCTTGTACCTTTTCGAAAATCTTTCTTTCTCTCTGAAAAACGAAAGTGATTAATTTTTGTATTTTCATCGAAGAAGCTTAAAAAAATAATGATGAATAATGATAATGATAAATAACGATGTACACGTTTCTAATTTGTACGTTTTTTTTAAGGGAGGGGTAAGGGTTTAAGCGTATAAAAAAAACACTTTTTTTGCGATTTTTTTTCTCAAATATGGATTGAGCAGTTCATTCGAACCTTTTGTACATTATTGAGCATACTTTTGACAATGTTGTGTAATTTTTTCATGCAGAAATATTGAAGCATAAGCCCGTAACAGAGCTTCCCCCGGAACGTCTTGGAAAAAAAACAATTTGCGGTGTTCACTATAACTCGGCCGGAAATTATCTGAAAATGAAAAACCATGAAAATTTAGTCAAATTATAATCAAATCTTCCCCCCAACGTTCTCTGATAATTTTTTTTTTCATTTAAAAATTTTTGCTGGCCATCTAAAGTGTGAACTGTTATTTTCCACGAAAAATTCCGCCATTTTGTGGGTGGGAAACACCCTTAACGTAAAAAAAAAAAAATTTTACTAAACGTTGGGGGGAGGTATTTTATATGTAGAAAATGTGTACAAAGTTTGAAATGAATCGGTCAAGTAGTTTTTAAATGGCAGCGAACACGGACTTTGAAAAAGTAGTTTTGAGAAAAACGCGTCTAAAGTTTATGAAGTAAAAAAGTCCCGCAGCTGTTAGAGGTATAGCGTTAAAGGCCAGGAGATTAATAAGACAATCACTTCAAGAATATTGCTCAGATCGGTTTAAAATTTTAAGGACATATTTTTGAAATGTTAAACAATAAGATAAGACGAAAAAAAAAGAAAATTCGATTTTTCGAAAGTGAAAACCCTTACCCCGCCCTTAATAATGAATCAATGGCCATCGACAAACAATTGATCGTCGCCCGATGTCATTCTTTTTCTAGGTTCCCGCGACGAGAGAAGTTCTAGGATCATTGCCGAATGTGTTCAGCGCTCTGTGTTTAAATCTCCGTGGTCTCGAGTCATTCTCAAAGCGACGACCCTTTGAAAAAGTGTTCAACGTTCTACTGTCGTCCGTGTATCTATCGGCGATGCGTCGACGTCGTAGCGCCGATCCTCTCGGCGACACAGCCTCGAATCTCGGCAACGCAATGGACGAATTAATGAGACATCAGCCATCTCTGAAGGCCGACGCGATGGCAGCGATAATCAAACTTCTGGAGGAATTATGCGTTCTCGGTTGTGATCCTCGTTACGTTTGTTGGCGAGCGGCTGGTAAATCGGAAAATTCGCCATCCAACACGAACACGAATAATCGTCAATCGTCCGGTCAATCGGTGGGCGTAGGTGTCGGCGATACGGGCGGTGGTGGAGGAGGAGGTGGTGGAAGTAGCAGCGACGAGGAGGAAGAAGACGAGGAGGAAGCGAGTACGAGTTCTCATCCGCAGCGCGAGGAGCAACCTTCTCCATCGCTGGCTCAGCCCGGACCACCGCCGCAACCTCGTGAAAAAACTCCAATCGCTCTCGTCGATTATATTCACAATGTCATGAAGTTTCTCGACGCAATACTCAGCAACAATTCAACGGAGGATCATTGTCGGGAATTTGTCGCTCAAAAAGGTCTTGTGCCCCTTCTGTCGATTCTCGGTTTACCAAATTTACCGGTCGATTATCCGGTCACACAGGCCGCACAAGCGGTCGCGTCGGTTTGCAAGAGCATCTTAAATCTCGCTCACGAGCCTCTCGTTCTCAAAACCGGTCTTTCACAATTGAACGAGGTTCTCAATCTTCTGAAGCCTCTTCACAATCACATGGAATCACCGGGTGGTTCGGTATTGTTGCACGAACTCGCTACCGCGCCAAATCTCGAGACCGCATTCACGAGCGACACCGCAACGCCACTGTTACACGCGATGAACGCCGCTCACGGTTACGTCGTGATGTTCGTTCACGTTTGTCGCACGAGCCAGATAGAAATGCGAAATTTATCGATAAATCATTGGGGCTCGGAGCTTGGTCTTGCCGTGTTGCAAGGACTCTCGGAACTTTATATGTCGTTAGTTTGGGAGAGTACACTGTTATTGGCACTATGCAGCGATGATATAATACCGGCTGGCTGTGACTTTGGTAAAGAGGATATGGACAAATTGTTGCCGGTGGAATTGCGAAACGACGGTTCCGAGACACCGGTCTGGCCGGGAACGATCGCTGTCGCGGATATGGGCAGCAACGGAATGACAACGGCCATGGAGGCATTAACGACAGATCCGCCGCCGGTGTCAATGGAAATCGACGAAAGTAAACCGAGCATCGGTACATCGGACAGAAATTCACCGAATACACATCAATTGAAGTACATAAAACCTCTGCTCGGCGCGTCCTCGAGACTCGGACGTGCGCTGGCTGAATTATTTGGTTTACTCGTTAAATTGTGCATGGGATCGCCGATAAGACAACGAAGAGGTCAACAATTGCCAATGATGCCGGCCATTCCAAATTCCGCGGCGCGCGGAGTCGCCTGCGCTCTCAATATTCTTCTAACGCGCGGATTATCCTGGGACAAATTGCCACCCTCACCGATACCAAAATTCAAGTTGACTTTTCTCATTTGCTCGGTGGGCTTCACATCGCCGATGCTCTTCGACGAGAAACGTCATCCTTATCATTTGATGCTTCAGAAATTCGTGCAATTGGGCGGTAGAAATGCTTTTTTCGCGACCTTTCGTTGGGCGCTGTCGGGAGGCGGACAATTTCCGTTGACCGACGGACTCGAGCATCCAAATTTGCCGGACGGTACCGGTGAGTTTCTCGACGCGTGGCTCATGCTTCTCGAGAAAATGGTCAATCCAAAAGCGATATTAGACTCGCCGCACGTCGGACTTCCCAAGTGTACAGGCGTTTACAGCGGTTATCGCACGTTCGATCCATTGAAATATCTCACTGACGTTCACAAAAAAGCTTTCGAGGCTGTTATGCTCATGTGGGGAAAAAAACCATTGAAGAATTACGGTGCTCGTATGACGGAGTCAATATTATCGATTTTACGTCACATACTGCGCGGCGAGAAAATAATTAAAGAACGCACGGAGGAGGAGGAGGGAGAGGAAACCTCGGGTACGTCGAGTACAGCGGCGAGTAGTGCGACAACGGCAACGAGGACGGGACAGCCGACGGCTGAACGTCGCGAAGAAACCGAGCCCGAGGTTAATCCCGAACATCTACGGCAATTGATGGACATGGGATTCAGCAGAGCTCACTGTTTTGAGGCACTCATGCACACTTTGACGGTTGAACAGGCAACCGATTATTTACTCTCGAATCCAGCGACATTACGAAGATCCGATCCACCGGCCGGCGAGACAAACGCTCAGGGTTTAATAATGGATCTCGAGCTCGGCGATGACGATCAGATAATGCACGCCATTGCGATGTCACTCGGTGATAATGATCCGAAAAAATTAACGGCCTCCGAGGAGCCGGCGCGCGAAATAACGGCAACAAAAACTATCGATGATTTTACCCACAGTGCCCTCGAACAGTGTCTGAATCTTTTGGATCTCATGCCCGATACGGTTTATCGTATTTGCGATCTTCTCGTGACAATAACGAAGAGAAACGGTGACGATTGGCGCGACAGTATGTTGCGCCAATTGATACGTGAAATCGGTGATTTGGTCGATCATTTGATCGGCATTGCCGAGACACAGGACGATACGGCCGGTTCGCGTCTCGTCGAGTGCGAAGAAGCGAACAAAGTTGCCGGACGCATTTATCTTTATACCCTATTCTTCGAGGGTACTTTTCAGGAGATGAGGGTACCGTGCGCGCAGATTGTCGAGGACTGCTCGACCCTCGATAAACTCGTGCGTCTATTGGTCGTTAGCGAGGGTCCGTTAACGTCAAACAAGCAAAAAGTCATTAAGGACGTAAAGGAGAGCGTTCCGACAACGACAAAAACGCCGAAATGGCTTGCGCCATTGTTATTGCTGATCGATCGTTTGGAAAAAGTTGCTGTGCTCACACAGCGTAAGCAAATAATGCACAAAGTGACGAATCGCGTTTGGAAATGGTTCGATCTTACAACGGGCAAATGGACGCCCTATTCAGCGATGAACAATCGTTTGATAAACATGGCTTACTGGACCGGTGAACCAACGGTCAGGATAACGTGCTCGCGAAGACGTTATCTCATTACATTCTCGTGCATGACACAGGTGAACGAGGACAGCGACAACAGAAGGCCAATAACAATGGGCTTTAAGTTCAACACTACGAACAACGAGGACGCGAGCTCGGGCTCTGAATCTAACATGGACACGGAGGAGAGTCCGACCGAGGAAAAACGTAATACCGTGGTGCAAGGACTCGATCCCAGCATAGCACCGAGTATCGTACGCGCTTGCGTTAAATTACTCGCGATACCGGTCGATCGCGATGCCCTTCATGCTCTAATGAAAGTATGCCTTCGTCTCACTCGCGATTACAAAAATGCGGCGGTCTTTGCTCGCGAGGGTGGCGTACAATTGTTGCTCGATATGACACAGGCCAGTAGTTTTATCGGTTGTGTGAGTCTCAGTACTCTGTTGATACGCCACACGATCGAGGAGGAACGAACGCTGCGCCTGGCGATGGAAAAAGTCGTGAGATCACGAACACAGATCAACATTCCACCGGCTTACAAGGAAATTCTCTTTATGACACGACAAATAAGCAGCGCCGTTTGTCGAGATCCCGAACTCTATCGTGACGTTTGCGAGAGTATACTGCGCGTTGATATCGGTGTTTTAAAGCGCGACGAGGTTGACAACAGTCTCGTTGTCAAGGCTTTACCGTCGAATCATTCGTCGGCAATGCCGATGATCGAGGAAACATCGGTAAATGTTATTCACGATTTATTGAACGCGCTCGTTAAACCCGTGCCCGTTTTTCCGGACGATAATGCCGGAACCGCCGGCACACCGACCGGAAGTCCCGAGAAAAAAGTAACGCCGCAAACGTCCACGACCATTGGCACCTCCGCGGCGACTAACTCGCGACGCGATGTCGTAAGAAACAGCGCAACGTCGACCAACGGACCGCTCGACGACGATGATCAGATAACACCGCTGAAAATTTATCCCGATTACGTGAATAACGGGAAGATCGGACCGGAGGAGGCGAAAAAACCTCTTTTGCCGAAATCCGCGATATTGAAAATGTTGGCCGAAGCTGTTAGATCTTACGGCGCGGTTGCTAATTTAATCGCCGAACATTCTTATAGACCGGCACAGAGCGAAATGGTACCCGAGGGCATAACCGCTCTTGGTTTCTTGCTCGATAAATTGTTGCCGGTATTGCCGGAAAATTCGGGCGATCGACAGTGCAGCAGTATGGCGAGAATGCTCATTGCCGCTATAGCCTCGTGCAATCATTCCCCCGAGGCACAAACGACTCTTGTTACCGAGGTCAAAGCTGCTCTCACTAGAACTCTCGCGCTACCGGAATGTTCGGAAAAACACGCCCAATTGCAACTTCTCATTGGTCTCATATCAACGATGATCGACAGTTGTCCACCGACATCTCAAACACAATTGCGAACGCCGCTGAAGGTTCATCAGTACAACAATGTCAATTATATCGTTAGAATAATGCTGAGAAAAGGTATTATAACGGATCTGGCGAAAATACCGCATAGCCTTGATTTATCGAGTCCGAATATGGCCGGTACGATAAACGCGGCGTTAAAGCCACTCGAGACACTCTCACGTATCATCAATCAGCCTATGCCCGGTGCGGTTAATAACAAATTGCCGAAACCAAAAATTCGCATGGTACAGGAACAACCGATCGGTGATCAAACTGGTACTACGACTTCCGATGCGACTCACGCCGTTGGCGAGGAGGCGAATGAGGACGCTGAAAATACCGAACACGATATATCACTTAACGCCGAGAGTCTCGAACCAACTTCCGAGAGTCAGGTGCACGAGGAAGGCGATGAAGCTGCCCTTGAAGATATCATGGATCAACTTCTCGAGAGGTAACGATGCTAATTTAATCAGACTGAAATCATCAGTGAACGAAAAGTTGGGATAGATACATTGGTAGCACGTCTAAACATCACGTTGCAATTACTTTACTGATAATAACATCGCAGGCGAAAAATACACACCGCATATTTGTACATCCGGTTCAGTGGGTTTTATTGGGTTTTGGGTTGTGGTTTGGGTTTTGGGTTGGGGTTTGGGTTGGGATCTAGGTTGGGGTTTAGGTTTTGGGTTGGGGTTTGGGTTTTGGGTTTTGGGTTGGGGTTTGGGTCGTTTTGTGGCGATCAAAACCGAATAAAACCCAACAAAACCATTAAAAAACCCGGCGAATATTCATACATCCGGTGATGTATAAATATTCGCCGTGTAGTTTTCGCGTGCGATGTTATTATCCGTGAAGTAATTGTAACGTGATATTTAGACATGGAACCGATACATTGCACACCCACGCATACACATCGATACGAATATTTTGTCTAAATGTGATTTTTCGATGTTGTAAACCATTTTGAGCTCATTGACAGTATAGACACGATTTTTTTTCATTGATATAAAGCGTCTTCTATGAGAAAGCAAAACGAGATTTTTTTGGAGTACAGGCCATTTTTTTTATTCACTGGTGAACTCTGTCCAAAAATATTTTCCAACAATTTGTTTGCCAAAGTTTCAGTGTTGATAATCCAGCAGTGTTTTATTCCCCAGAGACGGCTCGGCCGTGACTGAGGAGCCACCTTCGAGATCTCACAGACCAATGGACATTGACGACGAAAGCCTCGCAATGAGAGACGGACAGGACGACTTTGATCCACCGCGCGACACGACCGTAAGAGTTACGAGACGTTACATATTATAAAAGCTTATTTTTAATCTTCAAACGTATCATTGGTTTTTCACTGCGATAATGAGTAGCTCACCTTTTCTTTCCACGTTACTCAGGAGGATTTGATGAGCTCAGATTCGGACTCGGACGGCGATCCGTCCGAGGATAACGAGGACGAGGTGCACGACGACGAGGATGAGGAAGAAGAGGAGGAGGATGATGGCAAGTTTTCTTCTTCTTTTTTTTTTTTTTTTCACAATTTAAACTCAAAATAATTTCGGTTACGAAATAACGGTTCATCTTTGCTTGAATTTCTCGGGATTTTTTTCTTGACCTTGGTATTTTAATTCGTCAGGTGAGGAGAATGAAGAAGAGGAGGACGAGGAAGAGGAAGGCTCGTCGAATTACGAGGACGAGGGTGCCGATTTGTACGATGACGTTGGTGAAGGAGTCTTTCGTATGTTACCACCGACCGAGAGGGACGGCAGTAACGTTGTTATGATACAGCACAATTATGACAATCCGGAGATCAACGCAACAACACCCGCATCAACGAGACCTAGTCACTCTTGGAGTACGAGCTTTCCTCTGCCACTCGGACTTTTCTCAGATATGCCATCGGTCTCTGAGAGCAATGGTAAATACTTTGTATATTTTTTTTTTTACTTTTCCGCCCATCTCTTTCCTTTTGTACGATCTTCTATATATTTTGAAAAAAAAAAATCAGGTATAGGATCACATCCGCTCTTCATGGCTCAGAGCGGTCTCGATACGACAAACGCACGTGCTCCACGAGGTCTTCGTAATCGTAGATTTCAGTATCTCCAATGGCCAAATCCACGAAGCCCAAATCCACCGGTTATATTGCAAAGGTTCGTAGTTTCGAAACATTATTTTTTTTTTAAATTGAAACAGAATCTTTTATTAATTATTTAAAAAAAAACACGAGATTGCTCGTTTATGAACAATAATGATATATTGTCCCACAGGCTTTTGGTGCCAGCGGCGCAGAGTTTACCACTGGCAGCGAGTCAAGTACTGGCATCAACGTTCCGCGATACTCGTGTCGTCGTGATGGACAATACTCTTGGCATTCTCGGAAATCAGGAAGAGGAACAGATCGATTTTGTCGTGAGTAACATGTTTTTTTTGGTTCCGATGTTCCTGAATTACGAAATGAATTTTTTACGTAATATCGTTTTTGATTAATTTTTTATTTTATTTATTTTTAATTTTTCAGGATCAGTCTGGTTATCTGTTTGGACCGAGTCTCGCTGCGACACTAAATAACATACCAACAGCTCTTCACTGGTGGATCGAGGAGAGCAAACTTCTCGACGGTGATTCACAGCCCGATTGTTGTGTCGGTGTCGTTCACAAACTCGTGCCAGGCCTCGAGAAGCGACGTAACGTCGAACTGGCCGAACGTAAAGAAAAACGTAAGAAGCAACACGGTACCGAGAAAGAGGGCGAAAGAGACACCAAGGAGACGAAGGAAGCATCGAAAAATGGCGAATGTACGTAAACAACATTTTCTTTAAATAACGTTCGTCGAGCGATCGAGCATTTTCATACAATTGTACAATTCGTTTGTTGAAATTATATACTTTTTATATCGATCTTTTACAGCTGGTACGTCGGTCCTTATACCAACCGAACAGCAACAACGGCCAACGGGTTGTATAATGCAAAGAGACGACACGCGAAGATTCGTAGCCGCGGTCGAGGCTGCTTTCGAGACTGTACGAGTTGACAGCAATCGAGACGAAAATATAATCGGTAAGTGAGAATTTTCATAGCTTGACAAAAAAGAAAAAAAAGTATCAATCTTTCCATTATTTTACAAAATAATTGTAACTTTTTCGGAAACAATTATTCCAAGTAATTGTAACGTTATTACACCAATTATTAATTACTTCGAGTACATTTGGGATTAGCAATAACATTTTACTGAATAGGTTTTTTTTTTTTCGAAATCATCTAACGACCTCAAACTTCATGAGTAATCAACGAAAACACGTTTGCTCGTTTTTCTTATTTTGCAAGAAGTAACCGGTGAGATGGAAGTGACCGTTCAAGACGACGAGGAACGAACGCCTACTCCTCCGCCGCCACCACCTCCGCCTCCGCCGCCTCAAGAGCAGCAGCAGCAGCAGCTCGAAGTGAGAGATCCGCGTCTGGCGAGTAGAAACGCGACGCTCGAGCTTGCCGAGAGTATAATCGACTCTGTGTTACATCCAAGTGCCGAGGAAGCTACGAGATTGCGTCGTTTAACGTCAAATCGCGAAAGCGACGAGGTAAATTTGAACAGAACATCGAGTCCATTGCCGGTGCCTTTGTTGAGCGATTTCGTGCCGCCATCTGACGACGAGGGTTCGACCGAGGCGAGAGATCCAAACGTTTGGGTACAGAGGTTACTGGCGCTCGAGCACACGAGACGCGAGAGAAATGCAAACGTCGTGAGCCACGATCCGACATCATCCACGTCCGAGAGTAACGACGCAATTGTCGAAGAGACACCGCTGCAATCGGAACAATCGTCGCAATTCACCGCGCCACCCACCACGGCCGTTCAACAAATTTCGCAAAATCTTCAGCAGCCACAAACCCAAACGAGCGGTCAGGAGTTACAATTACCGGACGGCGTTGATCCATCATTTTTGGCGGCTCTGCCGGAAGAGATGCGCGACGAAGTGATCGCTGAACATCTGAGACTTCAGAGAATACGACAACGCGCGCAACCGACTGTTGTCGAAGAAGTAACCGGACCCATCGAGGTTAATCCCGAATTTCTTGCTGCTCTGCCACCCGCCATACAGGAAGAGGTTCTCGCTCAGCAGCGTCTCGAGCAACAGCGTCACGCCGCCGCATCGGCGAATCCCGAGGATCCCGTTGATGCCGCGGCTTTCTTTCAAAATTTACAACCGTCATTGAGACAGGCGATACTCTCTGATATGGAGGAATCACAAATTTCCGTTTTACCACCGGATCTTGCTCAAGAGGCGCAAAATTTACGTCGCGAATGGGAGGCACGCAATCGCCATATGATGCAAGAGAGATTTTTGAATCACGTTAGTCAAGGAAATACAGCGCTATCGAGTATATTGAGAAATACTGGTAGAGGACGAGGTGGTACGCGTTATTCGATTCATTCGGTACCGCAGAGAGCGCAATGGCACTCGTGGAATCCACGCGGCGAAACGAGCATATCCCATCAGAGCGCTGGTGTACGATTACGCGGAAAGCAACTGCTCGATCACGAGTCAATGGCATGTCTTCTTGTTCTTTTGTTCGTTGACGAACCTAAGATCAATACGCTCAGGCTTCATCGGGTCATTCGTAATTTGTGTTATCACGGTAGTACGAGAGAGTGGGTGGTCAAAGCGTTATTGAACATAATGGAAAGAAGTAACGACGAGAATAAAGAGATAATGGCCGATTTTACTGGAAAATTCAAGAGAAAAGGATTACATCCGGCACTGGATTATTGGTGAGTCTTTTAACGCAATTCATTATTTCTTGGGGGGGGGGGGGGGGTAAGGTTAATTCGTACAAAAAAAAAGGCATGTTTTGTGATTTTTTTTGTGACGACGCAGTTAAAATCTCTTTATTAAAACTAATGGTACAGTAAAATATGACATTCGAAGAATATTATATAAAATTTTCACGAAGAAATATTAAAAAATACGGCAATGGCAAGCAATTATTCGGACGTGTCTCGGAAAAAAGTAGAATTGCGGTGTCCCTCATAACTTGGTGCTGGATCATCTGAAATGAAAGAATGAAAGTTCATTTGTTAGATAATAGTTTTCCCCAGGTAACGCTGGGAGGGTTTTTTCGAAATTTCAATTTTTCAATTTTTTTGAACATTTTGAAGGGAAAACCGCGATTTTTACGAAAAAAATCGGTTAATTTGTTATTGTAAAATAAAAATTATTAACAAATTTGAAAAAAACTTTCCAGCGTTACCTCGTAAATTATGTGCAGAATTAGTGTTTAAAATTTCAAAGGGATCGGTGCTGTAGTTTTCAAGTTATGAGGGACACCGACTTTGAAAACGTGAGTTGTGAGGAAAACGCTTTAAAGTTTTGAACATTAAAAAATCTGGTATAAAACGTTCATAAGCGAATTTTATCGGCTTACCTCACACTGAATCGTCAATGCCAGGTTCATAAAGGATGTTGCTATCATCAAAGATGTACTTGCTTATATTGTAGTGTATAGTATACACTATATACTATATACACAATAGCAATGAATAAACAGTATACCTGTTCGACAGCTGCACTGCTAGCCCGACCGCCCGCAGCTGTTAGAGGTATAGCGTTAAAGGCCAGGAGTTTAATAAGACAATAACTTCAAGGATATTGCCTTAGATCGGTTTAAAATTTTAAGGACATATTCTTGAAATATTAAACAATAAGATAAGACAAAAAAAAATACGATTTTTCAAAAGTGAAAAACCTTACCCCCCCCCCCCCCCCCCCTTAAAGTGTTAATTTTTGACATTTTTAATGTGAAAATATTTATCTCTATTCTGCAGTTCTCCAAAATTAACGGAAACGCGAAACAATTTACAATCATGGTTGAACATAAGCATAGACGCGGCATTAGGCTGTCGAGCAAATGTTTTTCACGTGGTAAGGCACGGTGGCAAAAAATCCGATCGTCAGGGCAACGTGATAGCGATACATCCACAGGCAGCACCGACCGTTTGCCGGCATACCCTTGAACTGCTCATAACATTGGCTAAAAGTTTTCCGTGTTATTTCGTGCCGACAAAGTCAAAAGAGAACGACGATAAAAACAAGGAGAAAGAGGGAACCGGAGCGAGCAAAGATGATACCGGTACAAAGCCAAAATCTGCAACGAAATCGGGCAAGAGCGATTTACCAGATTTCTGGGATATGCTACTGAAACTCGACTCGTGCGCCTCGAAGAAGGGAAAATCCGTCACGAGAACTCACTCGAATTCGACATTAGGTATCGAACCCGAGCAAGGCTTGACGTCATTCGAGGCGTCCGCTTTTGGACAATTGATCTCGATGCTTCATTGGTCCGTCGTTAGACGCAGTAGCCAATTGACCGATAAACTTCTTCGTCTATTATCGTTAATATCGATTGGTCTTACCGAGGTGAATTCGTACAGACGTCAGGAAGGCGCTAAAAAAAAGACCGAACCGAGCAAGGAACAAAGCGTCGCCGCACCCGAGGGTCATCTTCGTCTCGCCGTTCAAGTACTAACGAGCAAAAGTTGCTCGGAGGAGGGACTCGAGGATGCAACGGCTCTTCTACTAAATCTCTCTCATTGTCCCGATCCAACGAGACAATTGATACTGAAACTTTTGCTCGAGGGAGCGATGGAATTGGCGAATATGGTTTGCGAGCATATAAACGATCTAATGATGGAGCTCAAAGTTTTGAATCGCGAATTGAGACGAAGAAACTCCCTCGAGGAACAACCGTCTACGAGTGCCGGTGGTTCGGGACGTGGAACTCTCCTCGACAGGTAAATAAGTTTTTTTTTAATAAGAGATTACATATTTATAACTTTCAAACAAATTTTCCAATATATGCTTAAGGGGAGGCTTAATCCTGACATTTTTCAAAATATGCTTAAGGGGAGGCTTAATCCCGACATTCCCACTTATAAATTGTCAACATATTTTTCTTGGCAATGCCTGAAAGGAATGTAACGAATTTTTGCCAGTCATTGCAGAAGTTTGATCATTCTCGATCAAACTTTTCACACATCTTGAGCATCAAACCCTCTTTGTTTATTAAACTTTTTAGAAAAGTTTATAACTCCGGGTTTACGGCAATTTAATTTTTTTTTTTTAAATCTTTGCGCTTGCTCTGACTTCCGCAAATTTTCCTCAATGCCATGAGTATCGTAATTTTTTTTCAACTCGTAGATTTACCCACGAAAGCGTAATCGTGACTGCTCCGAGCAAAATAAAAGCAAGCACGGATCTTCAACTACCATCGATGAGTGCACTGGTCAGCAAGACATCTAGTCAAGCGTTCTTCTTACGGATACTTAAAGTCATTGTACAGATAAGAGAAGCGGTCCGTTTAGCGAACAAGAAGAAAACTGAAACAGCGACGACTACGGCAACAGCTGCGTCGACAACGACAACAACAACTACGACAACCACAGCCGCGACAACTGACCAGCCAGTCGTTACTGGAACCGCGATGGAAACTGCGGTTGCCGCTCAAATTCAAAAATCACGTAAGTATAATCTGCAAAAAAAAACAATCTGACGATTAAGGGAGGGGTAAGGGTTTCAGCGTAAAAAAAACACTTTTTTTGCAATTTTTTTCTCAAATATGGATTGAGCAATTTTATTCGAACCTTTTGTACATTATTGAGCATACTTTTGACAATGTTGTGTAATTTTTTCATGCAGAAATATTGAATCATAAGCCCGTAACAGAGCTTCCCACAGAACGTCTTGGAAAAAAAAAACAATTTGCGGTGTTCACTATAACTCGGCCGGAAATTATCTGAAAATGAAAAACCATGAAAATTTAGTCAAATTATAATCAAATCTTCCCCCCAACGTTCTCTGATAATTTTTTTTTTTTCATTTAAAAATTTTTGGCGGCCATCTAAAGTGTGAACTGTTATTTTCCACGAAAAATTCCGCCATTTTGTGGGTGGGAAACACCCTTAATGTAAAAAAAAAATTTACCTCAACGTTGGGGGGAGGTATTTTATATGTAGAAAATGTGTACAAAGTTTGAAATGAATCGGTGAAGTAGTTTTTAAATGGCAGTGAACACGGACTTTGAAAAAGTAGTTTTGAGAAAAACGCATCTAAAGTTTATGAGGTAAAAAAGTGAAGAAAACATTTTTTTTTTCCAACTTACACAGAATCATCGATTCCAACTCCTGACGCTCGTTTCTTCTTTTAAAATATTGTAGTGTATAGTATACACTATATAAAGGCCAAGTATAGCATACACTATATAAAGTCGTTAAAGGCCAGGAGATTAATAAGACAATAACTTCAAGAATATTGCTTAGATCGGTTAAAAATTTTAAGGACATATTCTTGAAATGTTAAACAATAAGATAACGAAAAAAAAAAAAAAAATCGATTTTTCGAAAGTGAAAACCCTTACCCCGCCCTTAACTGAACGAAAAATGGTTATTTGTAACGAAAATGGGCAATGTCAAATTTTGCAAAATCATCTATTAGCAGGATTGCAATCTATCAGCAAAAAAAATTTGACGTTTGCAATTTTTTTTTAAATACAATTGACAAACTCATTGTTTAATATCTTCAATCTGTAATATTTAAAAAAAAAAGCTGTCGCAGAGGAAAACTCGACAACGGATAATCTCGCGATGGACACGGCTCAGGCGACTACCGTACAGGGCGACACCCCCGAAGCAACGTTTTCGCGAAGTGGTTAGTTTGCTCAACAACAAAAATTTATCGAATAAATAAACAAACTTTCTTTATTTTCTTAAAATTTCATATTTATACCACAGACGAAGAGAATCCGCCACTTCCACTTCTCAGCGAGAGTCTCGTGTTGGACAATCTTTGGGAAACACTGAGCGCCTGTTTGCTCGAATTGGAACATACACCCGATCATCATGCCGTCCTAGTTCTCCAACCCGCGGTCGAAGCGTTCTTCCTAGTACACTCGTCCTCTAGTACAGCGTCCCGTGAACGTAATAACGAGAGTAACGCGGAGACGCGCGAGGTTGTTCCCGAAATGGCACCGGTTTCGCCAATTTATTCAGACAGCGAGGGCACATCGCAGCCGGAAGCTGCCAATAATACCTCGTGGGACATTACACCGACACCTCAGAAGGCCTTACCGTCGGATCAATTAAAGTTCCTCAAATTTGCTGGTAAGTCGAGCTTCATAATAAATACATGACAAATAAAAAATTATATCATACAAACGGGGGATGGCAGCTCATAAATCCACCCATACATGTGGATATTTTTTGTAAATGTGTTATTCCTACATTTTAACACATTTTCACCGCATTGACGCTGAACTCTGGAAAAAAAATATTTCACAAAAACAAATTCGCAATAGAGGGAGGTTCGAAATTTTTCGAAAACGATAAAGCGATGTGCAAGTTTCGATTTACACTTTTGTATTTCTCAAATAATTATTCATACAAATGTATCTTTTATAATGTTTTATTCGAACGCTGTCCATCTCCGTTCGGCATATCTCTTCGTAAGTTAATCGGAATTCTAACAATGGCCAATCTCGTTACAGAAACGCACAGAACGGTCTTGAATCAGATACTTCGTCAAACCACGACGCATCTTGCCGATGGCCCATTCTCCGTGCTCGTCGATCACACGAGAGTCTTGGACTTTGACGTAAAGAGACGTTATTTCAGAACGGAGCTCGAACGAATGGACGAAGGTATAAGACGCGAGGAACTCGCCGTTCACGTACGCAGAAGTCACGTTTTCGAGGATTCTTTCAGAGAACTTCATCGTAGAAACGCGGACGATTGGAAAAATCGTTTTTACATCGTGTTCGAAGGTACGAACTATTGCAATTAACGGGCGGGTAGGGTTTTAAAGGCGAAAAAAAAGCATATTTTTATAATTTTTTTTGCGGCGCCATGAGTAATATAATTTTATTAAATAGAATTACATATTATTGTACAACTATTGAAGTATCTCAGAAAAAATTTTCAATGAAAAATATTGGTAAATAAGCCGGTGACGTTGAATCTCCAGAGGCGCCTTGAAAAAAAGTGGTTTTGCGGTGAACATTATAACTCGTTACCGGATCATCTGAAACAAAAAAATTGATATGCATTTTAAAGGTGATGTATTTCTCGAGGTAAACAGGAAGAGTTTTTTTTCTTTTTTTTTTTTTTTTCTATTTTTTGCAGCACTTGGAAGTGAAAAACGCAATTTTAGCTAAAAAAAATCGCGCTTAATTTGTTATTAAAAAATTGAAAAAAAAAACAAAAACTCCTGATTACCTGTTGATTTATGTGAATAAGTAATGTTTAAATTTTCAAAAGGATCGTTTCAGTAGATTTTGAGTTCTAATGTTCACAGGTATCACGGCCGGTCGTTTGAAACGCTGTAACTCCGTTAGTTTTACTCCGATTGACTTAAAACTTATACACAATATTCTCGACATATTGTTCATTCAGAAAAAAAATTAAAAAAAAAATGCAAAAAAAAATAATTTTAAACCCCCCTTAATGACCTTTCGAGCAGATTTACAGGGTTATAAATCACGGGTAACAATTTAATTTGAAATTTAACGTTTTAAGGTGAGGAAGGACAGGACGCTGGGGGTCTTCTCAGAGAATGGTACGTTATCATATCGAGGGAAATTTTCAATCCTATGTACGCCCTATTCACCGTGAGCCCGGGTGATCGTGTCACGTACATGATTAATTCGTCGTCACACTGTAATCCGAATCATCTGTGTTATTACAAATTTGTTGGTCGTGTTATTGGTGAGTATTTGCCCTTAAAAAAATGACTCAAATCATTATTAAACTGTTTTATTGTACATTTGTTTGACGTCGTTTACGTTTTTTTCACTTTGTAACAAAAAATAGCCAAAGCGATTTACGACAACAAGCTACTCGAGTGTTACTTCACGCGAAGTTTCTACAAACATATTCTCGGTATACTCGTGAAGCATACGGACATGGAGAGCGAAGACTATAGTTTCTACAAAGGCCTCGTATATCTGACTGAGCATAATATATCCGAACTCGGCTACGAACTTACCTTCTCCGCGGAGGTACGAACGCGCTGTTAATATTTTCATTTTTCTTCGCTCGCCTGAATGCAATCTTCATCTAAATTCATGGTTTTGACGTTTAAATAATCGCAGGTCAACGAATTTGGCGTCAACGATGTCAGAGACTTGATACCAAATGGACGTAACTTCGTCGTTACGGAAGAAACCAAGCTCGAATATATTAGGCTTGTGTGCCAGATGAAAATGACCGGAGCTATACGCAAACAGTAAGTGTTCTTCACTCGTAAATATCTATTATATAGAGTAACTCGAAATAACCGGACCACTCATTATTATCCGGTTCGAAATAATTTCCGGTGTTGACCGTTGCTTGAAAAAAAAGAAAAAAAAAATCTCGCGTGACCGGGATATTCTGAATTACTCGGTATTGTCCGAACAATCGTATCTACGCGAATGAGATAATTCACGAATCAAAAACGTTTTTCTTCAGGTTGAACGCCTTCTTGGATGGTTTCTACGATATAATACCGAAACGACTGATATCGATATTCAATGAGCAAGAGCTCGAACTCTTGATAAGCGGTTTGCCAAACGTCGATATCGAGGATCTCAGAACAAACACGGAATATCACAAATACAGTCCGACGTCGTTGCAGGTAAAAAAAATATTTAAAAAAATGCAAAAGAAACAAGTCGTTCGCTTCGGAGAATTATTCAAAATGTGTACTTACCTTGATATATCGGGTTCCGTTTGGTTTTCGTTGAAAAAAAAAAATAGATTCAATGGTTCTGGCGTGCTCTGCGCGGTTTCGATCAAGCGGATCGTGCGAAATTTTTGCAATTCGTCACCGGTACGTCGAAGGTACCGTTGCAGGGATTTGGAGCATTGGAGGGTATGAATGGTGTACAGAAGTTCCAGATTCACCGAGACGATAGGTCGACGGATCGATTACCTTCAGCACATACGTGGTTAGTACTGACACGTTTATATTCGAGATTACGATTGATAGTTCATCGAACAAATACCAGATATTACCATAAAAGTTGATTTTAAAAAAACTCACGCTTATCTGTGTAATTCAAATTTTTTTTTTTCTAGTTTCAATCAGCTCGATTTGCCGGTATACGAGACGTACGACAAGCTGCGCAGCAATTTACTTAAGGCAATTCACGAGTGCAGCGAGGGTTTCGGTTTTGCATAAATACGATTAAAGGCTACTCTATTTCGGCGCGCGATATCTATTTAAAAAAAAGAAGAAGCATCCAAACGAAACAAATAAAAAGAAAACGTAATCATTGTTGCGCATGTCCGGAATGAATTTAACGGACAAAAACTCGTGAGCCGAGAGAATGAAGCCGCGATATCCCTCCGATCCGCCAACAGTCTGAGAAAAACAAATGATCAATGAACATAGGTAAAAAAAATTAACTCGCGAAAAGCCCAGTTTAGCAGAAAATCACTCGCCTCGGGCGCGCCCTCCCACACGACCAAAATCGGATCGGATTATATACATAATCCCAACGCGTGTATGTATATACTTATAATGTAATGCAATCGAGGATGTAATTTAACAAATTATCATCTTACGACGCTATCGCTATCCGATTGTCAGAGTTTATTTTGTTCGGATGAATCACGATGATAATGCTTAGGAGCTTAATCCATGATTCACGAGATTGTGAGAGCTCGTAATGCGTCGGTTTAATTGAGACTCGCGTGTGCGTGTGTGTATGTTTGTGAAAAAGTGGTTAAAAAATTAAGATCAAATAAAAAAAATAAAAAAAATATAAGTTCACGTATAAGTGTAATAAGTAGACGTCTTGGTATGATTGAGTTGGCAAGGGGGGGAGGGATTATCATAAGTCGAAAAAAAAAAAAAAAAAAATTGTAATATACTGCACTTGAATTGAACAGTGACGAAATATACGCATTGTATCCAGTTCGATAGCTCGAGTAGTACGCCGGTCAATGTTTGAGAGGGAAAAAAAAAAAAACAGAACGACCATCAACCACCATTATCACGACTAGGCGTCTTCAATTTTTCTTGAAGGCAGTATATGAGCGAAAACGAAAGTCACTGAAACGCGAGCGAGAAAGATAAAATAGAGAGAAAATGGACGAGTGATTGCAAATATGAGTGAACGGTGAACGATAAATAAAAAAAAAACAAAACGAGACAGCGAAGAGCCTAATAAAAAAAAAATAACTATCCACATTATGAACGATATCCTGTCCCCGACAGATGTATGGTTGTACACTATTAGTATTAATAATTATAACTAATTTGTAATGCATAGTAATACTTTTTAAGTAATATCATTTTAATATTAATCTTTCGAAATGTGATGTCAAAAGAAACAAACAAAAAAAAAAAAAGAAATTGTAATTTTTTTCCCCTCAATTCTAACGAAATAAAGTTTACAGTTGAAACGAACATCACTAGCCACCAAATTAGACGAAGATGAAAAAAAAAAACGATTGATAATCCGATAACGATAATGCACATACTATAATGTCGCTTTACTGTGGGTCCTCCCTTTGGAAATTGTTATGAGGTTGTTGCTTAAGAATCTCCGAAATAAACTAATGTTGTGTCTCTTATAAATAATTTACCTTGTGTTAACGTCCTTCCTCAAAAAAAAATACATTAATGGATATAAAGATTTCAACCCTTCCAAACATTTTTCTGATAAATAATGTATGTTTAACAAGAATATATATATATATTTTTTTCAGATTTACAAGTACACCATACATGATTTAATATCTTTGAAGTCTTTTTTTTCAGCGTGAACGAATGCTCGCTATTGACTGTAGAGACCAGTCCACAAGTGGAAACAGCAGGCATTAACGAAACCCTCGACTAGGCTGTGCACTTCATTTACACTGAACGGTGTTATTGCTGTTTCGGCGGGTTTTCGATAAACCGCGTACAGCTCCTTGAATAGAATAAAAACATTGATCAAAAATACTTAAAAAAAATACAAAATTGAATTATAGGAGTTATTTAATCCTGACAAAGATTATAGCAGACCAAGTGGTGCTTGCAGTGGCCATTGCGGGTAAAAGTTTTGTGCCTGATCGATTAAGTCAATAGCAAGTTATAGAAATTTGATTTTTGCGACGTCATCGTACAGGCACGCATACATCCAAACAAACATTTTAAATGTTTGTTTCTGACGTTTTGACAAATTTTCAACATATTAATATTGAAAACTAAAAAGAAAAAAATCTTCACGGAAGCTTCAATAATAAGGAAGCAAAATTGACGAGAATTAGCGTTAAATTTTCTTTTCTCAACAAAAATTTTAACACTAACTTAAATAAATTCTACAACTCACTCCGCGCGAAGTTTGAAGATCAATAGTGAGCATCATGAAAGCTTGTAGATAGCTCGGATGAAGAATGAGATGATGAGTAACGCTACCATCGGGATTTATAAACTGTTTATGATGTTCCTGATACTTGTTCAGCAAAACTTTGGCCAATCCCTGATACCACGTGATCGGTTGATTAACGAGAGGATTTAGTCTCGGGTCGAGAGACGAGAGGGACTCGACACGTGCCAACGAGCGTAATTCCATAAATTCTCCGTAGCTCATCGTCGATTTGTTCTCCAAAAGTTTGTTCCATAGTAAATGAGTTCGGCAATGTAGACTTCCGCGCTCGATCATATCGGTGATATGTTCGCGCGCGGCACGAGCTTGCGTTATTATGAGCTGTTGCATAAGTTGCTCGTGCGACGAGTAATACCCAAGATAATTTATGGATTCCTGACGAATTTGAATGGGATGCGGTGAACTCGTAGAATCGGGCGTTATCGTCGTTCGAGAATTTTGTATGAGAGAACAGGGCACCGGTGGAGGTGTCGGCGCTACGGATTGTGAAGCTCCGTCTCTCTCGTCTTCCGGCCAGGAATTCTCACATCTCGTCGAATCAACCATTGATTCTTGGCTATCCTCGCTCAATCCCATCAAATTTCCCTCGATCATCGAACTTTTTCTCGTCGCTTGACAGATTTGCACGCCCGAATTACACTCGATGAAGCTATCACTTTGCGAGCTTGATTCCGATCTTTCGACGTTGTAAACCGTACGAAATTTTCCGAGTTTGTTATTCTCCACCTCCCTTTTAGGATACAATTCTCTCTTGCTCGTTAGCATAAGATAATACTTTAGCGTTATCTCGGATTTTTCCGTCTGCGGCGATTGTTCGATCCTTGATACGATCAGCGCAACGTCAAAATCATCGGTGTGCTTGGTATCTTGTGAATCGCAATAACTCACCAACGATGTACTTTGCAAACGGACGAGAACGTACTCGCTTTCACGCGAATCTACCGATTCGTTTGTCATTCCGAAAACTTGCATACCGTAGGTTTTTTCGTGCGAGAGTAGGTACGAGTAGAGTGTGTGAGCTGGAGTCGTAAGGTTGTTCACGGTAACTACATCTGCATGCGAGATAAAAAAAAAAGGAAGAAAAAATCTGTATAAGTTAAAACTGCAGATTTTTGGAAAAATTCAAGATTTCATAAGATCTGAACGGTTTTATCGATTCTCGCGCTGTATCAATTTTTGGTTAATATCTTTCAACCATATTCGTAGTTGATTCTTGCAATAATAACGTATGTTTAATAATATTCAGAATTTGCGGGAGCTAAAGCTGTTAGCGGCTTTGAGAAAATGCAAATTTTTATAGAACCCGAACCCTTCGGCCGATTTTTATTTGTTACTTTCATTGAACTCAATGATTGAACCTACCGCTGTAAACGAGATTTCTAGCGTAATTCGGTGCTTTGCTGTAGTATTTCACGAAATCATCGAGAAATCGTGTTAAATGATATCCATGTTGCAACGACCATTGCCCCGTTCCAGCGATATAAGAGTGAATACAGCGCAGATGAAAATCATAAGTGAACGAGTGAAGATGCATATTGACCTTTATTTTGTCGCACGCATCGACGAAGCTCAGCATAAACTGCAAAAGAAAATGAATTAGTATCCCAAACAAAAGTTCCTCCTATAGTGCTCTCTTCGTTATTATTCATATTCGTTTTTTTTTGTTTTCACATAAAGGAAGCGATTTTCGAGTTTGTTGCTATCTCTTCGTTGTCGAACATTCACATAGTTTCCTCTATGAGGAAGCCAAAATCATGAAAGCAACTTGCTCTTAGAGGAAGATTCGTAGATCTTTGAAAAAGAGGAGAAAGCGACGGGCAAGTTTCAATATGCCTTTTTCTTTTTATATTTAAAAGTATCTCAAACATCTGAGAGTATACAATCTAAATTAGTTCAGTCTAACTTGCCTGATTGACTAGAGCACTGCTGGCTTTAGTTTGAAGCCGGCTACATTCGACGATACGAAGTTTTGCGATGAAGAAAGGTTCGGTAAAGTGAATTTCAAAAAGAAGAACACCACCAAGCATGGATTTTTTCAGGTAACAATTTTGACTATGACTCTGTTCTCCCTCGCTGCAACGAAAACAATTGGCCAATGAATATTTCGATAATTCGGGACCAATGTAAGTCAACAATGTAACACTAACGTTTGTCGTCCTTCGTCTATCTGCACGTGATTAAATCCCAAAACTTGTAGATACTGCTTGTACTCGTGGAGCATCGAGGCGCATAATTCTTGATGCCAGGAGTTCAATATCTTTTCGCTGTTGCTCGTTCCAGACCCTAATTTCCATGGACTTTGTTGTGATAATTGTTGTTGCGTGAGAGTCGACGGAATTGTCGAAGAAACTGGCGTTAAAGAATGATCCCTTGTAGCTGCCGATTGTAATCTCCACTGGGGCAGAAAGAGTAATGGCGTGTGACAGTAATGAATTAGACGTGAATGTTGCTTGAAGGCGCAAAGATTGATCGAGGATATTGGAATGTTCGGCGCTGAACTTCTGCTTTGCCACATTCCGTATAACCTTGTGAGTTCCTCTGAAGGGCAAAAAACCAACTTTTTTTCAACATATACAGCAGTGCTTTTAAATAATGAGATATAGATCACTTGATATTAATCGTTACATATTGATATTTAAATATTGCTCATTAGATATAGATCGTCGTATAGATATTGACAATTAGATGCTGAATTATTATACCCTTTGACTTTTTCTCGCGATGTTGAACGTCCTGAAGATCATAACCAGCTTTAACGACAGGGTCGACAATATTCTGTGGATAATGAGGATTCGGTTTGACATCTCTCAATGCCTGACCGGCAATACGATCCCAAGAGTGTTGATTAGAGCCAATTTTGCCAGAACTTTGCGTACGATTACCCGTGCGCGGCCATTCTTTGCCATCGACAGATGAGACGTGAGAAAATTTCGCTAGGCTCTCGATGTCTGTTATCTGACAATATTGTGAACCGCTCTCATCTCTGTGATAAGATTGGTGCGTCGGCTGATGATGAAATATCCCCAATTTCTGCATGATTATATTGGTAAACAGAGTAGATCTCGAGGATAGCCACGTACCCAAATTGGTTGCTTGCTTAATAACCTTCTCAGATCTCTCTTTCGACCAGTTGTACATGTACAGAACGAACTGCGGGTTACAAAGAATACGCACGATTAGTACAAGATTGAATAGAAACATTGTGTCTTTTTAACTCTTGCAACAATTAAAATAGAAATTAGTGAAAATAATATCATCCACAAGTTTTACTCATTCGTACATTGTCGTTCTGCACTTTCACTAACAGCAATCGTTGTCTCGGAATAAATTTCGACTCGTGTATCAGCGGATTGAACTTCTGCAATAGTTTCTGATCTGCAAATATTTCACATTTTTTCAAAAGGAATTCACGTCCAACAGATAATTTATATTTAATTATCCTCGGCGTATAAAATCTAATAAAAATTAACGAATAATCTAATCGTAATTCAACGAAAGTTCTATTGAAATTAAATACAAATTAAATCATTGTCTATAAATGAACAAGATTTGGTAATAACTTAAAAATTCAAAGCTGCTATAGCTTTATTGCAGCAAAGTTTCGATAAATGATTAGTAAAGTATGTTGTTTGCGGTTGACAAAAAGAACGTTTTGCTTCCTGGCACAGTCCTGTATCTTCTACATTTGTCTTCCAAGCGCAGTTTTTATTTGATTGTGCTTTTCTATATATTTTAGGGATGATTGGGAATAAACTGCTGGACAATACCTATGACGACTTCATAAAATCGGTCAATGTCTCGGGGATCGGAGCAAAATAAAATAAACTACCGCGCTTACTACATAGAGGAGTCTTCTACTTTCATAGACCCGCAGAAAAGCAAAAAATTCAAACTGCGCTTACAAGACAAATACGTGAGTTACTTAAATATCATCAAATCTCGGCTTTCTACCTTCAATAACTACGCTATTAAGGGCGGGGTAAGGGTTTTCACTTTCGAAAAATCGATTTTTTTTGTCTTATCTTATTGTTTAACATTTCAAGAATATGTCCTTAAAATTTTAAACCGATCTAAGCAATATTCTTGGAGTTATTGTCTTATTAATCTCCTGGCCTTTAACGCTATACCTCTAACAGCTGCGGGCGGTCGGACTAGCAGTGCAGCTGTCGAACAGGTACACAGTTTATTCATTGCTATTGTGTACATAGTATATAGTGTATACTATACACTACAATATTTTAAAAGAAGAAACGAACTGGAATCGATGATTCTGTGTAAGTTGGAAAAAAACATTTTTTTCTTCACTTTCTTACTTCATAAACTTTAGACGCGTTTATCTCAAAACTACTTTTTCAAAGTCCGTGTTCACTGCCATTTAAAAACTACTTGACCGATTCATTTCAAACTTTGTACACATTTTCTACATATAAAATAGCTCCCCCCAACGTTTAGTTAAATTTTTTTTTTTACATTAAGGGTGTTTTCCCCCCACAAAATGTCGGAATTTTTCGTGGAAAATAACAGTTCACACTTTAGATGGCCGCCAAAAATTTTTAAATGAAAAAAAAAAAATTATCAGAGAACGTTGGGGGGAAGATTTGATTATAATTTGACTAAATTTTCATGATTTTTCATTTTCAGATAATTTCCGGCCGAGTTATAGTGAACACCGCAAATTGTTTTTTTTCCAAGACGTTCTGGGGGAAGCTCTGTTACGGGCTTATGCTTCAATATTTCTGCATGAAAAAATTACGCAACATTGTCAAAAGTATGCTCAATAATGTACAAAAGGTTCGAATAAAATTGCTCAACCCATATTTGAGAAAAAAAATCGCAAAAAAGTGTTTTTTTTCTACGCTGAAACCCTTACCCCTCCCTTAAATCAATGTAGTATTACAATGTTTCTTTGGGGGGGGGGGTTTTAAATTATTTTTTTGCATTTTAAAAACAAAAATTTTTTCTGAATGAACAATATGTCGAGAATATTGTGTATAAATTTTAAGTCAATCGGAGTAAAACTAACGGAGTTACAGCGTTTCAAACGACCGGCCGTGATACCTGATTTTCACGTATAAAAAACTTTGAATCGATTTTCCCGAAAACGTCATTTTTGAAGTTTGTGAACATTAGAACTCAAAATCTACCGAACCGATCCTTTTGAAAATTTAAACATTACTTCTTCACATAAATCAACAGGTAATCAGGAGGAGTTTTTTTTTTTCTTTCAATTTTATCAATTTTTTAATAACAAATTAAGAGCGATTTTTTGAGCTAAAATTGCGTTTTTCACTTCCAAGTGCTGCAAAAAATAGAAAAAAAAAAAAAAAACTCTTCCTGATTTCCTCGAGAAATACATCACCTTTAAAATGCATATCAATTTTTTTGTTTCAAATGATCCGGTAACGAGTTATAATGTTCACCGCAAAACCACTTTTTTTCAAGGCGCCTCTGGAGTTTCAACGTCACCGGCTTATTTATCAATATTTTTCATTGAAAATTTTATCTGAGATACTTCAATAGTTGTACAATAATATGTAATTCTATTTAATAAAATTATATTACTCATGTCGCCGCAAAAAAATCATAAAAATATGCTTTTTTTTCGCCTTTAAAACCCTACCCCGCCGTTAAAGAAAATCTTATAGATAAAAGTGTACGCGAAAAAATTACCTTTCAAAACGGGCAATTCTGGTTCGACAGTTTTCCCAAAAGTAGATTTCCATTGATGAAAATTTCGTCCAACAACGATGGACCTAATATAAGTCTCTCGTGTCTCTTTGGTTGAGTCGTAAGGTACGTAAACGAGAGGTTGAGCAGTGCCATCGCTGGTAATAACGGTGCTACGTTTGTTATCGTCGCCGCACGACATTTCGCAAGGATTAAAAGCCAACCAGCCGTCGGTAGGTAATAATTCTTCAACGACGAAAGGTTGACGGCTACGAAGAACAAACGCACGCGTCGATGTATCCGGAGCGTTGGCACGCACGAGATTTTGCAGTTCCTTTACCGCGGTGGGAATCGATGATCTGTGCTGAAGCTGAACAACGTGTTTCTTCACCGAAGACACACCCATTTCAAGGGCAAATTGAAACCAATTAGCCAGAGTAGTGTGATAAACTTCGTGCAACGTTCCCTTATCACCAACGTCATAACTATTCAATTCGTTGCTCGAGCTAATAGACGGCGTTTGCTCGAAAATTTTCTGATCGCATTCACATTTTTCATTAATTTCAACGTCCCCCGACGACAATGGAATCGTCAGAGCAGTTGGCAAAAGATTATATTCCGTAATGAGATCCCACGTAGCGTGTTTTACAGCGGCGCGTAATTTATCAACGAGAGTCTCTAAATTGACTCTTCCCTGTTTCCAAATTCTAAATTCAATCGGTGCGCCGGGCACCGATGACGAACGATTTTCAGTCTCGTAGACGGACGTCGAGACGATCTCGTCGAAATCTTGAATCCTGAGAAAAGCTGGAAAATCACGTTTCTCCGTCGTCACGTCCGTGACAATCGAATTGGCAATTGCGAGTGCTATACATGCGATTCCTCGGCTACCGCTCGAGTGACTCTGATTATAAAGAAATATATCATTCTCGGCGATTCGTAAATTCGATCCCTCGGGCTGTGAATAATCCTGAAGATGATAGTGAGCACGTGGATCCGTGTATTTGGGTATGTACAAAAATTGAAGAATATTTTGTCGTAAATAAAAAGCCAGTGCGTCCATGTGCGGTAAACAGTGAGGCTGTACGGACAATTGTACGTAACTCTCGGGTGATCTGTAGGGTTTTTGGATAAAATGGACATCGGCCGGTGTCAGTTTGCACATTGGATTACGCGCTAGCATTACGGAAACAACCTCGAGCACAGCGTCGTCCAATCGATTTTGCAAAACTTGCACGAGCTCTCGTTTTATCTCCGTTCCGGGCTCGGATATTCCATGAACAACGAGAACTATGGAATCGTCGGATTTATTCAGATAATCGGAATCTTTTTCGCCAAAAGATCGTACACGTGGTCTCGTAGCGATCGCTTTCGAATGATCGATACGAAGGCTCGTGCCGCGTGCCTGCGACAACGATGCGACGCTGCTACTTCGCGAAACCATCAGACGCTCGTCGCTCTCTGACAATTTATTCTGCAGGGGTTTCCCATTGCTCGTTTGTTCGTGAAGTCTGAGATAGAAAACGTTAGCCTTGTTCTCACGATAAACGAACATGTTGCTTCGATTGTTGACGGAAAAACGATTTAAAACGCTGTGCAGAGCCTTTATACCTCTCGAGAGACTCGATCTTCCGGGACCCGTTTTCAAATGTGGGTGAAGACAAAATGTGACTTCCCAAACATCCGGACAACGAAACATTCCCGGTGTCATGTTTATCGCGTTTTCGTTCGTTGGTACCAAACCGGCTGATTCGTTGCTCGTTTCACCGCGCCACGAGTGATCCTCGTGCGACTCGGCTTCCAGGAGTGAATCACAATTTCTCGTATCGTGAAGACTCTCGAGCAACAGATATTGATTTACTCGACGGCATATCGCTGTTATTTGAGCTACTACCATTTTTTGCACTTGACGATAACGATCAACCTCGGATGAGACGAGCTCGAGAAATCTGCAAGACAATATTTCATCTACGTTTATTAAAACGTTGAAACTTGCAAGTTGCTTCCTCGAAATTTGAACTCGGGGCTTTGAACGCACAGCGTTCAAAGCCCCCCTCTGTGAAAAAGCCGTTACGAACCTGCAGTGAAAATAAACGTCAACGTGATCGTTCTCGACCTGCAGAATTAACCAAAAATTCGGCAAAAGAGTTCTGCGTTCGTCGAGATCGACGAGCCAATTGCAATCATCCTCGGAATTACTGCTGTCACCCTCGTAGCCATCGTCGGTTCCAGGATGACCATCGCCGATGCTCGAGATCTCCGAATTACAGCCCGGTGGATCGCCGGAATCCTGTTTGCTAGTACGACTATTAGCATCGTGAGACGTACTAGGCGGGTCATCTTGATCGAGAAAGATTCCCGCTATTTGAAAAAAAAAAGCAACTTTAAACACAGTATTCTCGATTGATAAAAATATATAGTCCATAAAGAATTGTTATTGAAAACCATAACATTTCTATAATATTACTCCGAGGTACACTCGCTAAAAAAACATTGATTTATGCGACGTTAAATAAAAGTTTATTTATTAACATACATTTCTCGTCTCTCCCCGTTTGTTCATCGTTCTCATTCCTGAAACTCTCACCGGATTCCCCATCGACATCGGTCTCCGCGATTATTTGATTTTTCACCAAATAAAAAAAGCTCGGTGTTTGCCGAATGGAGTAACGATTGATCTGTAAATTCTTCAGTTCCTCGTAGAACTTTGGTGAACTATTTTTGGACGAGTACACAAAATGTAACGGTACTTTGTCCTTGTGGCAGCTTGGACGATCGTTGGAATCAGAAACGTGTTGAGCGACGAATTTCAGGGACTCCTCGGTGGGTGGCGATTTGTCAAGAAGCGCGGTAGCTGTTTCATCTTTGAGAAGCCATTCGATTTCCGACGTGAGATTCGTAATTGCGTGATGTTGATGCAACGGTAAATGATCGATTCTCTCTCGTCCGGGTTCATTCTCCGAGAATTGAGTATCGTTGCCCGGACTACTCTCACTCTCGGTACGCGCACTGCCAGCTGGTGAGGAGCTACGGTACGAAGTCATTCTCAGTGCGCTACCACGCTCGACGCTAATTTCCAATACTTCTTTTGGTAAATTCAAGCATATTATGTCGAGCGTTATCTTTAGTTCGTCCGATTTACACTCGAGATAATCATCGAGGCATTGACGAATTTCCGTTAGACAAGTTGGTACCAATTTAACGGGTATACTCGATAGCGTCGATCTCACGTGAACCGAACAGCTCAATTGAAGAAAAAGCGGTTGTTCCTTAGTTCTGCCGGTATCCTCTCGTAAATCACTTATCAATGATTCCGTGGAATCGTAACAGGTCCTTTTCGACTCGTCATGAGGAACATTGGTAACCGGCCATGTTGCATTTGTAACTTGATTCACTTTGCCCGAGGGATTGTCCATTTTGCAATCAATTGTCTCGGAATGAAAAGTAAATCCTTCGAGATCATCCTCGCTATCCGATCTCTGATACTCCATCTGGTCCTGCAAGATTTTATTTTAGTTTTTCAATTTTAGCTTTCTAAGAACTTAGTCATGGAGGGCGATTCGTGAATGAGATAAAAGAACGATCAAACAATATGTGATTTTCTAATTTCCACACTTTTTTCAACTATCAACCTACCAAACCCAACAATGAAATTTGTGTAAACATTGAAAATTAGCAGGCAATTTGGAATTGTTGATTTTTTTTCAAATGTAATTGAAAGATTCAATTGTACAGATTTCGAGATTTTTTTTTTTTTTTTTTTTCAAATAAGATAGGTAACAATTTTTTGCTAACCATTCTGTCCGAATTGTGAGATGGCGAACAGTAGTAAAATTCGGGATGAGCCGGCACTGGCTCGAACGCTACGGTAATTATTCTTCGAAATTTTTCCTTTATGAGATTATGAAGAGGTTGAGCATCGACGCACATCGAATTAACGAGATTCGAGCTCCATTCGGAGGTTGATGAATTTCCGAGATGCCGGCAGACTGTACGCAAATAATCCGTAATGTTTATCTCGATAAGAGCCTCCTCGCACTGTTCGACCGCGGCCTCCATGTCCTCGTACGACAGTGGCAATTGTAATGCAAGAGATTTATACACGGCAACGACGTAGCAGTGACAATGCGCGAGACTCAGTAATTTGCAGTGCTCCACGAGACTTCGTTGATCTGAAAATCAAAGTTGAAGGTATAATTGAAGCGAGAACATAGTTAACGAATAAATTAGGAATGGTGGGTGTGGGGGCCGATCAAGAAACCGGCCAATTACGAACTTCATGGGCCGTGGGATCCATACTATTCCCCTAAGTGAAATCGTGAATTTCATATATCTCAATAACCAAGGACAATTTCAACATACAGAAATTTTCCGGTGAATAATTACCTCGCGGAATTTTTGTAAAAAATTCTAAAATAACGTCTAAAAAATATGAAAATCGATGTTTCTCTCGTCTCACGCTATACAACAATGTGCTAGTAAATATTTGACCATTTACCATTTGACAAATTATCCGAGTCTTCGCTCTTCGGTTCTGGCGACGTGGGTTTAACATCGCTGGCTGCTTTGAGGTTTATGTATTCCTCGCGAACCTGTTCACCCAAAGTAAAAGTGTGATCCTCGTAAGTATCTTTAATCCTCGAAGATTGTGCCTTGTTGATCAATACCTCCATGAGCAACGATAGCGAACAATCGTAAACGTAAACCGGAAGTATCAAACGTGGTTTAGCGCTGGTCGAGATAAAATTACGTCGTCGTTCAATTTTCGGTGTACTCTCCGCCGTTGTCGTTCGACTTGAAAAATTTGTCTCGAAATCACTAAGACGCAGATCGTTTGGGATTTTCATTTTTCTCGAACTCTCGACAGGTGACAGAGAGTCGTTCGCTCGATCTTCGAACGTTTCGTGTATCGGTGTGAGAGCCTCCAGCAAATCATTAGTTTTTCCGAGATTCACGATATCATCCTCGTTATCGCAAGAAGACATCATTAACTTGACGTCCTTGTCCGAAGCCGGTGTCATCGTTACAATCACGTGCGTGACACTGATACCCTTCACGAAACATCTCCAACGTATTCCATTTCGTGTCTTTTCATCTAGAGATATTTTGAGCTTAACGATTAGTAAAATGCGTTTGAGGACGGACATTTTTTTCGAAAATTTTTCAAGTATTAATAAATTATGTGAATTATTATTATGAAATAGCAATGTTGTTAGTATCATCGATAAAGTTGGATCTGATCGGAACTTTTGATTATTTCCGTAGGCTAAACGTTTTTAAGGCGAAAGGACAAATGCAAATCTCGTTCTCGAGATATATCGAGTTAATTTTTTTGGAAACGGTACCTATTAATGGGGAGAACGGTAACGAGGGTCCATCGTTGCGTGGTCTCGCCAGTAACATATCCGTAAATTTCTGAGATTCCCTATCGTTAAGTAATAGTTCTTTGTTGTTAAGACGTTTCATGTGTTCGAGCAAAATATCCATGAGAATGGTGTTGGCATTGTCTCTCTCGTCGTCCGTGTAATTTGGTCCTGACGACGAATAAATAGAGTTTTAACGTTGAACATTTTCTCCAAAAAAAGAATCCAAAAAAAAAAGACGAGAATCAACGAAAATAGATGAACGGTTGTGTGGCTAACCATCGGCGAACATTGAGTATAGAAGTTCGGTCTGATGACATTTTGGCAAAATGCTCAGTGTATCGAAATTAAAGAGCATCGGATGAATTCTTTGATCGGTGATCGGTAGACCCTCGAGTATACCCTCGGATATTGCCGTTTGTCGCGACATTCTGCTCGTCGATAGCCAACCGTTACTCTGACAGTACGAAGTTCCTTGATACTGAAATCCATTGTTAATCTCGGAATTGTTCTCGCTCGGCTCTACCTGACTCAGCAAACTCAGATATTCCAGCGTGAGAAGTGCATTAATGCAGTCCTCGTCGACTACCGATATCTATCCACAAATAACAAGCAAAAAAACCCAGGATTTCACGAGAATATTCGGAGAGGATAATAAAGGATAAAATTTTTTTTTTTTATACAAAACTAAATACAAAACGATTTAATTATTATTGGTACATGCATAATCGTTAGAAAATCTCTCGCCACACATTAACATATATTCAATGAAAAAAAGTATCTGTAAACAGAATGTTGTTAAAAAAAAAATAAAAGATGTGCATGCGGGTTAATAATATTTTTTTCTTCTTATATATACAATTCAATTGTTACTGTACATATTTGCATCCGTCGTCGATAATAACTGCCAGATTATGATTAGTACATTAACGGGCTTATGCTAAAAAAAAGTCGTTGTTTTTTTCAGCACCAATCCCATCGAACGAAAGTCTCAGTTGTGTATAAGGAGCCTGGAATAAGTTGGAGGAGATGAATCTCGCTTTAATACGAAGCGTAGAGACCACTTCTCCACTTGAACCAGGACGCCTCGGTATTTCGAGAGAAAAAAAACAGTCTATCAACGTTACGGAACCCAGAGTTCTCGTTTTTTTTCGATGGGAAAATTCTTTGTGAGATAAGAAAAATGATGAGGAAGAAGAAGAAGAAGAAGAAGAACGACGAGTTGCCGGACTACCTCGAGCTGGAAGAGTTAGATCTGACAATTACCCAAAGTGCGAGGCGAACTCAATGCCTAAATCTTTACTTCCAGCTCAAGGACGAACGGTTATTCCAACGAGGAAGAAGAAATAACGATGAATTCTTGTGCTGGACGTATAATGCACCGTCTGACGATGAAAAATCGAAAATCGACGTCTCGATACGATGAGCACTAAACACCGAAACTTTTTTTGTGTCGAACATGGAATAGTCGAAGTTTTCTTTTAGATACTTGAGATACCCGAAAATTGATAAAACTTTCCAAAAAGGTTTGTAAAATAAATATTATTAAATCGTTTAATCACTGTTCTTCTATTTTTAAAAACCGTTCGCTAATCCGTGTTTCCGGTACGACGATAATTTTCAGAAAAATATTCTGGTTTTTTTCTTCCGTATCTAAAGCATCGACCGGAAGACTAGGACTGGAAAAAATCGTTGCGGTCGTCACGAAACGAGATGAGAAACTGCTCCGGAGAGTCAGGTTCGACGTTTTTAAAATAAAAGGTAAACCGATAAACTATGAGGCCCAAGAGACACGCTGGGCCCTATATATACCTGTGAGACGAGTGAGACTGATAGGAAAACCCCGTCCTAGGTCCCTCATCGATATCCAAGCCCCACCCTGATAACGATAACGACGTGCGTTTGCGATAAACGTACACACACACATATATATATATATATTCAACTTATAATCACGACCAATCCCTGCTATGAGAATTTTTCGGTAATCACATTGTTATAATCCGTACGAAGAACGTGTGAAAGGCCATTAGCCCCGAAACGGATGTTTGCACTTAAAAACTGAAATATCGAAAGAGAGAGAGAGCGAGAGAGAGCGACAAAAAATAGAAGAAAAAAATCACTTTATGAGGAATAAACTATTTGCACCCGTCCGGAGCGTCATCCCACACAGAATCGACGATATGACAATGATAGCAAAGTATCCATATCTTAACGTCGATAATTTTTCGCTGTATCGAGAGCAATTGCTGTTTTTTAATCGCACGTGACGTAATTAATATTTATCGGATAAATATCGGAGAGATCTAAGAAAGGCTTTTCTTCAATTCCACGAGCTCGTGATCGTCGAATTCATTTTCTCAGTATCCGTATCCCGAGTGTTCGTGGAGAATACTGTCAGAGAGAGTGTCTCAGAGTGTCAACGAGAGTGAGAGAGAGAGAGGCAAAAAGAGATATCTCAGTGTCGATCGAAAGATGGACGAAAATATTCGAGATAAGATTGCGAAGACAGATTACGCAATTTTTATTAATAATATGTTTCATTTCTTCAGTTTGTCTTCTTCGTTTTCATTGCAATACGCAAGCAGGAAAGTCTGTTGGGCGCTCGTGCCGCATGACCGATAAATTTTAACAATGTTACCGATACTATTTTCGATGATGTCCCTTGGTAGTGGATTTCAATTTGCCAATTACCGAGATCAAGGACAATGGGGAGGAAAAAAATGGACAAAGATTGCCTCTCTGTGTTGGATGGATCAAAGATCAATGATAATTTTCAAAAATCCTCGAAACCTTTCAAAGTGATATCGTCGACGATAACGGGAAGAGCTTAAAAAAAAAATTGAGAATCGATGAATTTTCGTTGGTGATACTGAAATAATTGTGGAATTATATCGAGGCCAGTTGAGTGAAAGAAACGAACGAAAGCAACAGCAGACACAATCTTTTTCTCGGTAATCTCTGACCGATGTTTGCCAAGTGTGATAGAGATAGAAGCCCCCCGAGTCTCGACAAAATAAACCACTTCAGAAAAGAGCTCGCAGCCCGTTAACGTACGGAGGATAAACTTTTTATGTTGCCTGATTACGGGAATATGTATATATGTATATATGGAATATTCCATGCCAACTCAGACTGCAGAAACGACCAACCTATTTTCCTACCTCAGATTTTTCAATATATTTTTCTTACCACTGAAGAAACCATTTATGATTTTCTTCGGACTTTTTTGTTTATCCGTTCCGATTTTATAAATTATTGAATAATCACGAGGTTAAAACTTTAAAAAAGAATACACCTTCATGAAAAAAAATAATATCGACAAAAACGACCACATCATTTTTTTTCATTTTGTAACGCAGTTTAACGTTAAGTTTTATTTAAAAAAAGTTAAATATCGCGTTGTCTATTTTAATCCGATGTAAAGTGCAAAAGATCGATTTTCAACAAGAGCGCCCTCGGCGGTTTTGTTGAAGAAATTCAACCAAAATTTTGCATCCCGAAACTGACATTTTGAGCTTTCATTAATGACGGAGAAACGGATCGTTCATTTTGTTTTCTTTAGGACGAAAAATCCGAGAAATCAAAACAGGTCGTTTCCCAAAGTTGCGAGAGTTGACATGAAATACCCCATGTGTATAACGGTGTACGTTTGAGATAAGCAAAACGTGTGTAGGAGGTAGAATATCGAACTTTTTTTTTCGTAACCAAGTTTTTCTATATACAGAGGCTAGCCTTTCTTCTTTCGTAGGAACGTTGCAAACTGGATGAAAATAACTCGTCGTGATACAGGTGAAACACGAGCCAATTGTCAATGCCACTTTTTGATATTATTGATAAAAATTTTGATCCTCGAAAGTCACGGATAATCAGTATAGGAATGAATCAAAATTTCCAGCACAATCATTAAAATATTTTGGTCTATAGAATCAAGATTAATGATGGATGGAAATGAATTAATTTTTTAAATCACAATTTACAAAATCACATTTTTCCAGCTAATCTCTTCGTTTTTAAAAAAATAAAGTATACTGGTATATAGAACGCGACGATTCTCGATCGCCGTGTATACACGGTTGAAATTATTGATCTTAGATACGTTATCAGACGTCGAAAGACTCGGGGTTTTAAGCATTTGTTGAAAATCTTATCGGACCGACGAGTCGTTTGAACGTGAACGTCGAACTTTCGTCCGGTGATCGATCAATCACGCGGAATAAGAGCGTTATCGATGACGGATGCAACGGGATAGATACAAAATTCGAGATTTCACTGAGTTCAAATAAATATTGATCGTAATTTAATATTTAAAAAAAGGAGAAACACTTACCGCATCTGGTAATTGATGATAGGTGAGAGTCTTCATGTACGAAGCGGTTGGTTGAGCGGGTAATTTCACTTGACCGCATTGCGGCTCGATCCATACTTCCGTGACTATTTGAAAATCTCCCGTACTCTCATTTTCCTCGTTTCCAATTTCGCCATCGGCCGTACCTAAATCGTTAAACATTTCATTTTAGAATTCAATATAATTAAAAAAAAATCGTCTTTTTCCGTTTGATCAATCTTTCAAACCTTCGTCGGTTTCGTCGTCCGAATCGCTGTCACGATCGACAGTCGGATTCGTGATAACGTGAGGTGGAAATATAACGTACTGAATAGTACACGGATGAGAACATTTGTCGGTTGAACCTCGCATCTCTACCTCCATTACCATATTTATTATACCAGCCGATGAGTAAGCGAAGCTGAAGCCCTCGGCCAAACGCATTCTGCGGATAGTTCATTTAATCGTTGACGATCTGATTTTTGTCGATGCGCAACAAATTTAATTTATATCATTTGGTCTTGCTTCGTAAATATTTTTTTTTAAACTGCAAGTTGGAACTTACCAGTTGCTTACTCGAAATTTTACACAATGATCTTCTATAAGGAATTGTATGTTTCTCAATTTTGGCTTCGTCAATAAAGGAAGCTTCGAGTATTGTGTGCAATTTCGAGGAAGCAACAGGTGAGTTTCAACTCGCAGATTTTTTCCTACATGTATTAAAACTCCGAAATAGTTCCAACAATTTGGAATTGCATAATAACCAAAACCGTTCCATCGATTCTCGCGAAATTCAAACAGAATCGAACGAACAATCCTTTAGAAACAGATAAACATAAACATTTATCAAGAAACGTGGCAGCGTCTTGACGCCAAGCAATTTTGTCAAGGAACTCCTGCCGCCGTCTCCATAGAATAAGTTGGCAAACCGGATATACTTGCTTGGTAATTGTCGAGAGAATCCTCGCTATCGCCGTAGTATTGAGTCGAGGTAGAACGATTCCCGGAATCGTTTGAACGAGTGGTTTTTTAACGTTCCAAAGCCATCGGTTGTGATAAAGATATCTGGATAGTGTGGTCGTAAGTATACCACCAGGAATTTGCATACCTCTCACCGAGACAGGTTGCGTTCCATCGGGAAATATGACGGTATTGAGATCGGTCGGCATTCTCTCGTAACGAATGAGAATTCTCTCAAGAGCTTTGTAAATAATAGCGCAACAAGGTGTTTCATTTTGTTCGGTCGGACGATTTGGTAAAGTGAGCTTTGAGAGTCTCTCGAGAAGATCGACAACGACATTGTGACGTACGACTCCCTCGGTACCACCGGAGAATGCAACGTTCAGAACGACACACAGCGCTTTGCAATTTATTCGTATGACCGAAAACGAAACCGGCGGTTTTTCCGCTTCGCGATAAATAAATTGAACGTATGTGTGATTCTCGACGAGAACGAACGTCGACCAGTTTTTCAGCATAGCGTATAAAACAGCCGCGGCTTGACGACACTGTACGCACTGAAATCTACCGCTCTGATTCGCCTGATGAAGGTATTTCGGTAATGGCCTGTCGTGAGATAAAATCAGTGTGATTTTTTGCGAATGCATCCATCGTGCCCACTGTTGAGGATCCAGAGAAACGACCGGTTGCCAAATTTTTCCGAATTGTGGACAGGCAGCCTCACTTGTTAATTTCAAAGAGAAAGGAAAAGTTTTACAATGTTCTTTTTTTTACTTATTCATAGGGAAAGTTTTGTGGGGAGGGTGCGGGGGGGGGGGCAAAAACAAACAATTCTTGCAGTTTGCGATACCAATGTGTTCAAAATGTGTCTTCAAAATATACAAATCTACGCATATGCAAGATTGAAAAAAAGCCTTTGCTCATAGGGGAAAGTTTATGAGTGTGCAAAAATAATGAGGAAGCAATATGCAAGTTTCAATTTGTACCATTTTTCGTTCACATTCTTCGTGCTAAATTCGATATTTTCGTTAAAAATTTCGTGTAAGGCTAAGATTAAGCTTGAATAATTATAAAAAAATAGTTCACCTTAACTGGACTGCATTCGCAGCGGAGGGATAGGACGGTAGATAAAAAACTGGCATTCCACTTCTGATTGTGTCGGATACGTTGTACCAGGTCCATCCTAGCTCTGGAAACCAACTGAAGTGAGCGAGCATATTGTCATTTTCCGTGAGTGAAGTCAGCGTTGACCAAAATCGCGAAACTACGCTCTGACGATACTGCGACTTGAGAGGCTTCTTCGATAGACACGTGATGTCGTGAAGAAATTCGTAAGGAGCTGCGAAAAAAAAAATGTAATCCCAACAATATTTACAGTTTTTAATTATTCCCCAAATGAAAATCATCTTTTACAAATGACAACAATTAAATTAACCTTCTATGGTGATCGTGTATTGTATAGTGTTTGATGCAGCGAGAGATTTTGATGGCCACGATGTTGAAACGAGATATTCGAGATAAACGTGACTTTTCCACGGTAGAATGAAGCAAATTTCGAGCAAACCATCTCTTATTGCGACTCTTTTAATGAGGTAACCGTCGCGCAATCTACAGCACAATAAACTGCTTAATGTGCAAGTAACTTTATCGTCGATTTGTTTCTTTCGCAATAGCTGGGGTCGTTGATGACCGTAGAACTGAGAATTTCCGGTACGCCAGACGTTAAGACCGGCGGAAGATTCGCAATTTTCATTACGATAGAGTTGCCAGCAAAGAAAACTTCGATGATACATATTCATCACGCCACCGAATGCGGGTATCTGTAAGAAAGACAAGAGTCAGTTAATTCGGGTTCAGAGAGTCCGAGTAATTTTCTATTTTTGTCAAAAACGGGCAAAGTATAATTTTCTAATTATAACATTTGAATGAACAAGGAAGTAAAACATTTTTTTAATCCAATTACTGTTTTTCATTTCTCGTCAGATCGTACTATTTCTAGACACTGTATGTAACGGAAAGTTTATATGAAAAATTCAATTTTGTTCATCTTTGATTTTTGAGACGAGAGAGTAAAATGAAGGAACGTACATCTTGCGGAATAAAAGGGATGTAAGTACCAAGCGTTGCGGTCGCTATGAAACACAACAAATCTTGATAGGGTACCAGACCATTGGCGCAATGTGGATGATAAGCGCTACCAAGATGTATGAAACTGCAAGCAACGGTGGTCGCGCGAAGTTGTTGAACTACGGAATCGAGAACGTGGATATCCCCCACACCAACGATTCCATCGGTAATCACTATCAAATCTGCAATTTAATTAACGACGTGATGATGCACAAAAAATTCAACATTCCATAAATTTAGAACGCCTCTATCGATTCTCTCCGAAGTCAATAGCGAACAGTATTTAATGATAATCTATGCCGAATATCGACTTTCGCACTTCAAAAGTTTCAATACATATTTCTTAGCAATTCCTGAATGGAATGTAACGAAATTTTTCCATTTGTTCCAGAAGAATATTGAAGTGGGAATGTCGGTATTTACCCTCCCTTTAAGGGCGGGGTAAGGGTTTTCACTTTCGAAAAATCGAATTTTTTTTTGTCTTATCTTATTGTTTAACATTTCAAGAATATGTCCTTAAAATTTTAAACCGATCTAAGCAATATTCTTGAAGTTATTGTCTTATTAATCTCCTGGCCTTTAACGCTATACCTCTAACAGCTGCGGGCGGTCGGGCTACCAGTGCACTTTGGACGCGTTTTTCTCAAAACTACTTTTTCAAAGTGCGTGTTCACTGCCATTTAAAAACTACTTGACCGATTCATTTCAAACTTTGCACACATTTTCTACATATAAAATACCTCCCCCACAACGTTTAGTTAAATTTTTTTTTTTACATTAAGGGTGTTTCCCACCCACAAAATGGCGGAATTTTTCGTGGAAAATAACAGTTCACACTTTAGATGGCCGGCAAAAATTTTTATTTAAAAAAAAAAATTATCAGAGAACATTGGGGGGAAGATTTGATTATAATTTGACTAAATTTTCATGGTTTTTCGTTTTCAGATAATTTCCGGCCGAGTTATAGTGAACACCGCAAATTGTTTTTTTTCCAAGACGTTCCGGGGGAAGCTCTGTTACGGGCTTATGCTTCAATATTTCTGCATGAAAAAATTACACAACATTGTCAAAAGTATGCTCAATAATGTACAAAAGGTTCGAATAAAATAGCTCAATCCATATTTGAGAAAAAAAATCGCAAAAAAAGTGTTTTTTTTTACGCTGAAACCCTTACCCCTCCCTTAAGACGATGGCTTATCTGTACCGCGTAACACGTCAGTGCGAGAGAGAGAGGGGGAGAGAGAGCTGTAAAATTAGAATTGTACTTTCTTTCAAACGGTGGATTATTTCGAAACAGCAAAAGCTTAGGCACGTTTTGGCAGAATTCTGCGTGGCCTAAGCTAATTTGAGCCCGCCTTCGCCGTAACATTTTTTAAAAAAATTCGAAGTTGTGCAGAATGTGAAGGAGCTACTGAAATTTAATGAAAATTATGTCAGACAAACGGGGAAGGAAAAAACATTATTTAACTCACGAGCGCAACTGTGCTCCGGTAATAGTGCGAGTCCGAGCATTCCATATCGTAGCATATTAATGAAACTCGCTTCAGGCGATACCATCGTAACGTTAATCATGGAACCACTTGCGTTTATTCCCATGTTACTACCCGCTTCTTCGAACAGCCCTCCGACAAGTTGATCGCTCTCGGCTTTCATTGCCTCCAATTGTTGATTCGCCATACCAGTTACAAGAGCAATTTTTTTCTCCAATAGATACAACTGTTTTTGGATAAATTTCAACAGATAATCGATATTATCGGTGTTTACGAGCCAACCCTGAACCAAAACTTGCTGCGCAGGATTTGTAAAAAACGGAGTGTGCACTATCACAGACGTGTGAATTTCTGGTCTCATCAAACGATTTCTGGTACCTGGAACTGTAAACTGTACCCGGGGATGAGAAATCAGTCTGATTCAAGAGACAATACAGGATCAAAGAAGGAAAGACGATTTGCCATAATTTTATTTTTCATTACTTACTGGTTTTGTTATATTCTCTAAAAAACGTTTAGTTGCTAAATAAACTTCATCTATCACAATCTCTCCATGCTGAATGTCCTGTAACAGTTCAAAAAGTATTGTAGACATGTAATAATTCGAAATCTAATATTTTTTTATTCAGACTATTCGTTCGTCACATAAAAATATTTCTATACTGTTTTTGTACACATACTTATATATATTTTGTTCAAAATGGTACGGTGGAATAAATTGATTTTTAGTGAATAAATTGAAATTCAATTGAATAAGATTAAACTGAATTATAATGACTCCATATTATTCTTTGGATCACGTTTGAAACTTACTACTGTCCCTAGTGACGGACTAAGATCCAAGCACAGTACTATCCTGTATTTATGAGCAAGAAAAATGATGCCCGTCGATTTTGTAACCTTGTATCTATACAGATAGCTCGTTTCAACATTCCATGATGATGGATGACTTCTAGGGAGAACAGAGACGATTTCGAGCTCCGGTGCCTCTTCTTTCTCCACATCCGGAAACTGTATAGAAATAACAGTCTCCAGATGTTCCAGTATCCACTGGGCTCTGACATTGCGCGATATAGGAAAGCCCTTTTTCATCAATAGAAAAACTGTGGCTGCCTCCAGAACGAGCGCTTCCTTGAAAAACATAAACATGTTATTGCAAAATGGATTCGAATAAAATTTATTTTTACATCTGGATGAACTTTTATCTAATGACGATAGTACAGAAACGAGATGGAACCGTGAGGATAAATTAAATACAAATGTAGAATGAAATTAATTGAAAAAAGATTAACGCGTGAATTAAGAAATTTACCTCATTTTCAGGACTGTCCATAGTGTTATTTTATAAAAATTTATTCACTATCTACATAAAGTCCATTGTTCGTAATAACCTTAGAGTTTCTCATGAGTTATTCATGAAACGCGATTCTTTTGATTTAACGACGATCGCCGAACTGACCATTTATGTAAAATCAAAATTAAACACAATATCCTTTTTTAATTGATATACGGATAAACATATTATAACCTATCAACATTGTAGGTTAGAATGCGTACGAATTTTTTTATGCACAAATGCCAGACGTAAAGGCATAACGCATAACAGAATGACAATGGCACTCAATGTACACGTGGTCAAAACATATTACGAAACTGACAACTAGACCCAAATTCCCCGATTATTTTGTTCGAATCAGCTGGTAGGAAACGCAATGATTTTTTTTTTAATAGTTTAAACGTCATTCAAACACCCACGACCTCCATTATACAAATAATAATTTGCAATTACAATAGTCCATCAATGAACATTTGCCAACATCAATGAAGTTGTGCATCAAGATTAATTGCAGCATTAACATATTGCAATAGCGAGAAGTGTTGCATACGATGACCCTTGAGAATTACCAACGGAGTTTCCACAGCGCTAGTGCGAGAAAAATAATGTTGTAGATTTCACCTGATTTCACCCCTATTTTCAGCATGTCAGTATTTAAAAGAAAAAAAAAAGAATTTTATTAATAATATTTACAATTAGTGATAATAATTTGAGAAACGCCGTATAGTAATGTGACCTGTTATCGAATAATTGAACTACAAATTTACAATTCTTATTTGAATATCAGCCTGTGACAAGCGACAGTTTACTATATGGTTGAAATGTGTTGTATTTACACTTGTTTTGCTCCGTCGGTAAGTCGTATTACCGAAGAATTAGAACCGAGAGTTTATAAGAGAGAGTTTATTACAGACTCTCGATACAGATGACGCGACAAGTTTAAAATGGCGCGCGAATGGCATTTCGGTAATTCACAAACAGATGGTACTGGAGGTACGTTCCTCGACTATTTTCTTTTTCCAGTATATTTTAATTTCAACGGAATAAAAGAATGAGGTTACGGCACGAAAAAAAACTCAATTGTTGTTGATAAAAAAAATCGATACAAATAATCGTACTGTGCAAAAGAAAAGAAGAAAGATAAGAATATGAGCTCAAAAGCGTTTGCGAAGAAAAAAGATGCTGGTAAGAGTAACGTGTTTCAATCGCCTCGTTCTACCGAGGACGACGACGAAAAGAACGAGGACGACGACATCGACGACGAGATAAAAGCCGAATTGGAAGCAATGACGAATCTCGAGTACAATCTTCACAGTGATTTCGATGCTAATGACTGTACACCCGAGGCACCGCTGTTTTCCGTTAAAAAATCACGTAATACTAATCTCAAGGAATTCATAAAACACGATAAACCGGCAATGACCGATAAATCATTGAAAGCCGAAAAATTCGATAATGAAAGTCACATACAGACTTACGTGCCAAACGCGAGTATCGAAGAATTAGAAATGCTCATACGTCAAGCGGCTAGTAGTTGCGAGGATAGATACAAAATACTGGACGCCAGAGATCGTTTAATGCGAGCGAAACAAGTAAAGTCTCAGTATCTCTCAATGACAAAAGTAACGTGTGGCATTTGTCCCGATATGTGTCCCGAGAAGGAACGTATGATGCGCGAATCTCAACGTCAGGTTGCTCCGTACGAGCTACTTCTCGAGACAACGGATTATCGAATAAATCACGAAATTGCGGTGAAACAATATTCGAGATCCTCGGCCGATCAGGAAGAACCAATGCCGCAAGATCTGAGACCCGTAAAATCTCTTAGAATGACAATGAGTTATTTGCTTCATGAAATAGCGGATCTGTGCGAACAGAGCGGTACAAATCTTGCCGAGTGGTATCATTTTTTGTGGGATCGTACGAGAAGCATCAGAAAGGACATAACACAGCAGGAGCTCTGTTGTCCGGATAGCGTACAATTGGTCCAACAATGCGCTCGATTTCATATTGTTTGCGCCGAACGTCTATGCGCCGAACAGGCTTCTGTGTTTGATAAAAAAATTAATACAGAAAATTTGACAAAATGCCTTCAAACTCTCAAGTACATGTATCACGATCTCAGAGTAAAAGGTATTATTTGTAAGAACGAGGCTGAATTCAGAGCTTATATTATTCTATTAAATCTCAATAATGGAAATTTCATGTGGGACATTCAGAGACTGGATCCATCCGTGTCAAAGTCAACGGAGGTAAAATTCGCTATTGACGTTTATTCCTGCATAGAATCGAATAATTATGCAAAATTTTTTCGTCTCGTCAGGGACACTACTTATCTGAATGCCTGTATATTGTTGCGTTACTTTGAACAAGTGAGAACAAACGCTCTCTCGATAATGGTAAAGGCATATTGCAGAACAACGTCAACGGCATTTCCCCTTTACGAATTGATCGATATTCTCGGCTTCGAGGACGAGAACGAGGCAGTTTTTTTCTGCGAACAAGTTGGCCTCAATTTGTCGAACGACGAGCTTCACATAATGCTCAATCGACGTAATTTTTCGCAACCAATGACGAACATCGAGCAAGGACGTGCCTGTAATTACATCGAATTTAAAAGAATTTCCATGGGTCGTTCGATAGGTCATTGTATAGCTGGCGAAGAAATGCCGGAAAAACTGTACAAAGGCCATCGACCTCACGATAGTTTTGACTCACAGGGTTATCTCAAGGTCGAATCGATCAACGCCGAGGATCAGAATACCGAGAGAGAAAAAAACGTTGAGAGTAAAATCGTTATTGATCCTTACGAATATACGGATGAGCAGGATATCCAAAAACCAGCTACGGAAGTGAAAAAAGTTGTCAAAGTTTTTGAAACGAGAAACACAGATAAAACGTTGTTTCGCGCTCCTCATATTTTCAAAATGCCAACTACCTCAGTTCAAAGTAACGTATTCGGTGGTACCTTTGTAAAACGGCAAAGCGAAGCATCGACGACGGAAAAAAAGACGGATAATCTTTCAGAACTTTCTTCGAACGCAACTTTCGTTAAATCATCGAATAGGAACAAAATCACCGAAGACCTAACACCACTAACAATACAAAAAAAGTCATCAAATTCATCACTTCCCGTTGCTCCACTCAAACGATCACGAGAGGAAGATGACGAATCACCTTTCCGTTCAGGACCATCATCGACGACTTGGGTATTTGGCAATGCTCCGTGTCCATCGAGTATATTCGTGAAATCTTCCACCGATCTACAAAAGCAAAAGCCCTTCGGCGAAACAAATACGCAACCAATGTCGACGAGTATTTTCGGAAAACCACCACGAGGGAATATATTTGGTATTGCGACAGTTAAAAAACCTGAGATTGAAAACCCGGATCTCGAGTGTGAAGGTGAAGAAACGCCAATGGAGTTGGAGTCAGAATTAATGATGCAACTGGAGAAAGAAAAGTGGCTGCAACACATAGACCGTGAGACCAATGAATTTTATACAAAATTGGAGATTGAAATAATTGACGATCTTTGTAAAACTATCGTTAAAGAGGAAATTGATCGTGTCGTTCTCTGCGAAAATTTGAGCGAAAAAATCGTCGAAGAGATATTAAACGAGTACGTCGAAGAGTATTGTGAAGAAATATTGGATCGTGAAATTTATGTACAGCGTAAAATCGACGAATTACAAAAACGTACGATCGATCGTACGATTCTCAAGTATTACGGTATATGGCGTGAATTCACAACGAGAAAAAGGCAACAAAGAGGGGCTCTCGATGAATCACCCGTTTGGTTACAGAAACAAACCGTCGAGGAATGCGCCAAATCCCTTTATCGCAAGAATCAACAATTGGCCATTGGCAATATTCGAAACAAAAGATTGAAGTTTAGCAACGACGACGAGACTCGTTATCATCACGAGCTCGAGTATCTCGAGCCTATCGAGACGAAGATCTACGAGGGAATAAGGGAGAACGGTAGAATTTTGGAAATTGATTTGCCGAGAAATTTGTATTGGAAAATGGTGATTTCGTGGCCGCCTCTTGAAAATCGGCCGATTTTGTCGCGACACAAGAAAATCATGAACCAATATATTTGCCCGAGCGATTACAGTCGCGTTCCAATAGTCAAATCGTACAAGCCAAATTCTTACGAATCGGTCGACATGTGTATTCAAAATATCGAGGGTCTTGTAACAACGAGCGATAGTCATCCGATGATCGGTACCGATGGTTTATTCTTCGTAGTTGCGTCCACCGAAAATCACCATGACATTGTCGAACGATTAACGTGTACGATATTTTCGAGACAAAAACTTCAACCGATTCCGGTTACTGTCGTTGTTCTGTGCGAGGCTAATGTATCATCACGATTAATCAAACTCAACGAACAACTTGACGGACTTTTGGAGTCTGGTCATGTTTCCGAATATACGATACAATATGAGGAGATCGTTGATGAAAACGTTATATTGAAATTAATTCAAAATGCTACACTATGGCTCACGGTTAATAAATCACCGCCCGTACCGTTGGAGATGGATTACTTCAAAAGAATCGTCGATACCTGTTTGACTGAAGAATTGTGGCTCAGGTAAATTTATACACTTTATTGGTTCCTCATAGTGGAAACTTTGTTTTCGTGGTAACATTTATTTTTATTTTTAATGTCAAAATGCCAAAACGTCGGAAAATCACATCTAGAAAAAAATGTCCGTGTGTATGTAGGGCTGGATGTGTGCGTAGGTGATGGGGTCGAATAATTCTTAACAAAGTTCATTTTTGTTTTCACAGGATACACGGCCACTCGTCTTTCAACGAACATCTCGAAAAAGCTCTTCATGACGTTAAATTCGTGATTGATTTACACAACGAAGCTGTGGCTCATCTAATCGATATTGTTCTCGATCCCGAATCTCTCCTGTACACGGATTTTCCTCCGGAATTCAAGATATTTCTCGCCAAAGACGTCGAATTACCGTGCAGCTACGAGTACTTCGATTCAACGTGGAAAAAGGACGAAGCTAGATCACAATTGGAGGCAATTATGAAAAATTTGTTGGTACCACGATGGACGTAAGAACTGTGAAAATAATTTTATTTTAACTATAAAGAATGAAATTCGCTGAGCAAATTTTTTTTTTTTTTTACTAAAAATTACAAAATATATAATTTTTGTAGATTTGACTGGCCAATCGATGACACGATGGAGCTCGAAAAGTGTCTCGTTCACTATTGCCAACAAACACTCGGTGAATCCAATTCCAATGTCGTCTTGTGCAACATATTGAGCGATGGTTTTCACGGTAACGTCGGTTTAGCCAGTAAAACGAATTTTGTTCAGGTTTTACTCGAAATATTGAAGGAAAAAATTCGTCATCTCGAACCACAAGCGACAATCGTTTACAACAAGAATCATATTAGACATTTTAGAAATTTACCGTGGTGGTTCAAATCTAGTACTCTCACCAGTTTCAACGAGCGAGCAAGTCGTTGGTGCGACACGAGCTTCGTTCCTAATGTTCCTATTATCATTGATGAGACGTTCGAAGAATTTCGAGACAAGAGGAAGAACGAAATCGACCAAGTTGTCAAGAATTACAATGAATATCATCAGTTACCCGTCGCATCACGTCGAGAGACGGAAAAGAGAACTTCGGAAATACGCGAGATTGCCGAGAGGCTCGAGAAAACATTGATGGAACAAAAATCACGTACTCAATTGCTGGAAGAAAAATTATCATTGGCTCTCGGCGAATCCGAAAAAAACAGTATTTCATAACATTATTTCTATTCGTTTATATTCTGAATATTTTTCATTGTTGGAAATAAGAAGTTGAACTTGATACAATTTGCGTCAAGAGCACGGCGAGCGTTATCTTTTTGTACATTTTTTTTGTATTAAATTAAATTAAGACAATTATAGTAAAATCTTAATAAATTTCGATCATAGTCAATTTCTACACGAGACTTTGTATAAACGATGTTTAAAATATAGCAGTCATTTGACTAGTATGCAGCGCTCCAAACTCAATGAGTATACACACGCGTGAATTACTAATGCGAACTACATCAGGTTTCAACTACTTAGTTTATAATTCCATTAAAAGCTTAATGACTATGCTCAAACTATGTTATATATCATAATCATTTCGAAAAAATTACATCCCTCAGTCTTTCCCTCGTCAGCGTCTGTTTATGTATGAATCACAAAGTACGCAGCTGTTTATGCTCTGGGTACTACGTCGCGTATAGCGTCATTCATAGTCACACGATCGTCACTAGCAGTCGGTAGTTGCGAGAGACACAGGCACGAAAAGGCTCAATCCTCTCGTTTTTCTCTCTTTGTATGTTATATCTATATATAGAATTATATTCTCGCTAAAAACCACCCAGCACAACATCTATATGACGCGCGCCGCCACGGGTCAGTATCAGCAGCCCGACGACTGTGTTGTGAATAGACGAAATATTTTAATATGTTACGATCAGCTGATGTTCTTGAATTCCGCAAATTACGCTCGGAAAAGTGAGTGTTTTTGTTAAAATCCGACTAATAAAAAACAAAGAACGAATGAAAGTCACTTTGTAAAAAGAGGAAAAAACAAAGAGATTTGACAAAATGGTGGAACCAATTTTCGACTATCAATTTCGTCTTATACTCATCGGCGACAGTACCGTTGGAAAGAGCTCACTTCTGAAATACTTCACCGATGGCAAATTCGCTGAGGTACGCAGTATGCTTTGTTTTTTTTTCCCTCTTAATCCAATATTCCGTAATCGACGCAAATAGAATCGAATTTGACTCGAAGGCCTTTTCGCGTTTCTCTTTATTATATTTGTTCGAGGAAAATATGGGGGGGGCCTTTAACTTAACCATGAAATTGTTAAAAATACGACATATTTGTCAATGATATTTTTTTGAATTAGAACAATCAAAAGTTTGCAATGTCATCGGGAAATAAAATCATCTTTACCTCGATTCACATTGACAATAAACACGCAGCATCTACTACGTCGTAAATATCCTCCAGTTGATATGAAGCAATTTTTTCTTTAATGTTCAATATTGTTGGTTAGGTCTCATCATGAAAACTATCAAGACTTGTCTTTTTTTTTGTATCGCTACATTTCAATGTTTGTATATTTCTTTCGTGTAATCAACTGAAAAGTTAAGTCAGTTCAATTTATTTATTTTTTTACTTCAATTGTAATTTTAGCTGTCGGATCCTACAGTTGGAGTGGACTTTTTTGCCCGTTTGATAGAGGTTGAGGATGGAACGAGAATCAAATTGCAGTTGTGGGATACGGCTGGCCAGGAAAGATTTAGGTTAGTTTATGGTAGCAAATTAAATGAGAAAAGTGCAAATTGAAACTTGCACTGCGCATCCTTGTAGTTTTTGTGCATATACAAATCATACTCTATGAGAAAAGGGTGTTTTCAATATTGGCTTCCTCACGGAGGAAGCTGTACTTATTCCCAAACATGAGGAAATTTCAATTTGCACCGTTTCCATTTGAATGGTGGAAGCAGTTTTTTTCTGACGAAAAAAAAAATTGCTCCCTTTATAAGGGTGTATCTTAATAAATAAAACTGCAATAATATTTCAATCTTTATCCTTCTGTAGGTCAATAACGAAGTCATACTACAGAAATTCAGTCGGGGCTCTTCTTGTTTATGATGTATGCAACCGAGCGAGTTTCGAGCACATTCCCCAGTGGATGATGGAGGCTCGTAGGCACATAGAGCCTCATAGGCCTGTTTTTGCTCTGGTAGGATGTAAACTCGATTTGGTTACCAACGGTGGTAGAAGAGAAGTGTCAAAAGAGGAAGCGAGAAGCTTTGCGGATGAGCACGGTGTTCATCATATAGAGACGAGCGCAAAGACCGGCGTTAACGTTTCGGAAGCCTTCAGGACCGTTACACAGGAAGTTTACAATAGAATAAAAACTGGTGAATACAAGGTTGAGGATGGGTGGGACGGTATAAAAACGGGTTTCGCTAGACCCGGAGGTTTGGACTTTAATCTCGTTGAGGCGGAACCAGCCAAAAGTTCTTGTTGCTGAGTTATCAAACTATTTACACAGAGAAGAGTGAGATTTCGAGCGTACGAATTTATTCAATTTTTATACACGATTTTTCTTCTCGATATTTATAACGTTATATCCGTATCTGTCAAGAATACGGATTTTGCGTCGATGTCTAAAGAATATGAAAAAAAAATGTATCACGTCGGTTTCTCACCTTTCTTATATAATCAGTCATGACAAAGATGAAAACCATAAAATACTGATAACGACGTTATGGTATGTCATCGATAACGATAGGCATTCATTTTTTTGTATATAGTCTTCTGGAATAAGAGAGAAAATGAAAATGTATCAAATCATATATATATAATATATATATATATATATATACATATACATATATATATATATATATATATATATATATATATATAATATATATATATAATATATATATATATATATTATATATATATATATATATATATATATATATATATATATATATATACATACACACACAAGTACAGGTAGGTTGAGCTAGGATTTGTTACTCGTTTTTTCTTAATTGTCAATACGAATTACAAACTCCATCATGAATCGAATACGTAAAAAAACTAAATATTAATTACCATGCTTGATCCAAAGTCCGTATAAAAAATAATTGGTCAAGACAGTTGTAATAGTTTTGGAGAAATCGACTACGAAAGACGCTCCATTGGCTGATGACAGTGGAAAAAACTTCTCGAGTTAACGAAAAACAAAATATGGTCAAATTCGTAATATATCATTTTCGTAGATTTTTTTCGAGTAAATTGTTCTTGATCCGATAGAATTATAATGTTACGTAGCTCTAAACAAGAGGCTAGAGATAAAATAAAAAATTTATAACATACTTTCTACAACAATGAAAAAAAAATAGAAGGAGTACCCTCGTGAAACTTGGTATTCGTAGGTGTAAATACGTAGTAAGTTAAACGACAATTTCTTATGGTTTTTTTTTCGTTTCTTTTAATTTGATGAGTTTTTTTCGTACTAACGAGCCGAATTAGTTGCGAGAAAAGTATTTTGTATCGAAATCGTAATCCTTAAATCGTATACCGGGAAAAAAACAATAAAAGAATCAATGTATACAATATCGTAGATCGTCGCTTCACGAGGTTAATGGAAAAAGAAAATTTTATTCACAAAATATATATGCAATCTCGTAACAAGCGGAAATATATAGGTACAATGAATTTGTGCGCGTATTCATGTATCAAACCTGTATCGATCATTGATCAATGAATTTATACATGTAATACGCGAGTGTATATACTTAATGGGTACATACATACATACATATTTTGATCATGTGTTCTATGAAATAAATAATGCGTAGATTATAATATACCGTACTTTATTTACTGGCAGATAAATTACGAGTATTCCGGCGCAACGTATTTATACTCATGTATAAGTATTATGTGAAAATTGTCGCTTGTTTTTTTTTTATTCTCCCTCCATTAAGAATTAGTTCATCGTGAAATATTTATTTTTTTGCGAGAACAAACAAATCTTGAGACACTACTCTGACCGGCAAGACGCGAATGTATATACATAAATATCCTTTTTTTTAACTCCGGTGAAACTGGAAGACCCGGTGTGATGCAACTGAAATTTTGAATTTTCCTTATCCAAGTAATATAATTCTACTTTCATGTTTCAATTACTAACTGCCGCTTCAAGATATGTGTAAGCATTGCTATGAAGAATTTTATCCAACAGGAAATATGTTTCAAAAAAATTTGACTATGCAATAGCGAAAAATTTGAAATGGAGTTTTTTCGAGTGTCATTTTTTCTTGTCTTATTGACCAAAATCAATTTCTTACAATTCTGCTCGAATATATATATCGTAAATGTTATCTAGACTCTTTGTAACACCTATCTCGACGTAAATTTTTATACTATCAAGTTTGCCAACAATTTTTTCACGACTTATCGAACGAAATAACGAATTTTGGGCCCGAATGTCGATGGTTGTCAATTTTATTCATCTCGCGGAAGGAAATAAAAATAATTTGAAAAAAAACAAAACGAGCGGAGAGGCTGACCAGAAATTTGGGACAAGTGCTCAATTTTTAATTCAAATCGCTATGTGAATTTGACGTTTTTTTTTCTCACAAATTCCCCGAGAACACATTAGCGACATAATATAAACAATTTAAAATGAGCTATAACCAATGTTGTGGGATTTACGCTTTTTTTTATACATGGACGATATCTAAATATGTATAGTATTTGAATATATGTACTTGCTTTATGTGACTAGAAAAATTTCTATCATTTTGCATGAATTATTTATTTTCATTTCTTGCGGCAAAATACTGCCCGATATAAATTTATGAAATAGCTCTATGCATTCTTGGTAGTTTCGTTTTCTAACGTGAGTTATCAGTGTCGGAGCATTTCAGGATTTCTTTCTTTTTTTTTTAAATTACAAATTAATTTGTTTTGCAAACTATTTACAATTGTGACGACAGCACATAGATGGGGGGGAGGGGACGGTGAATTCATGCATTTAAATAATCAGATACTTTTTAAAGTATCAAACGTAATAAATAACACTGGAATATCTTATCAGTCGCTAGGTTTGGTCTTACATAATAGCTACAAGAAACAAAAATGTTTTGTTTCCATCACGAACATTGCGAGCATCTTTATCACAAAATACTTATTAGCTCGTCCTTTGCTCGATAGATTTTTTTTCGTTCGTGCATGTTAAAAATTTTATCTCTTAAACCATGATAATATCATCTCTGTTCCTCGCGGACAATCGTGATACACCGAAACAATAGAGACAATATCGGATAAACTATATCCACTTGTATGGCAACGCTTTTTTTTTTACTTCCTCAAGGTTCTTGCATTACATGCAATCGAGCTTGGCTCTAATAGTTTACAATCGACAGTAACCTGTTCTTTTTTTTTTGTTCGCCATAATTTCGAATTCATTTTTCTTTCTACCTCTTACCCCGCTACTGTTCGAGAGACTCGCATCCGAAGAGCACGTATTCCTCCCGAGAAAGCCAAAAAGGATTCCCTTCTACGTATTCGGGTGGCGTTTTATCTGAAGTAACGAAATTTATAAGATTTTTTTACATTCCAGACAATTTATCATAGATTGACAAATGAAACGTGCAAATTAGAAACTTGCAGATTGCTTCCTCGTTATTTTATCTCTCTAACGAATACCCCTCGTATAAGCAAGATGCTTCTTCAATTTCGGCTTCGGTTCTAATTTACACGTTTTTTTTCAAAATGAATTCTGGGCAATTCTAAGGTTCAACGGTTTACAGAATTGTATAATTCTTTATGTAATGCGTGGCTTTGTTGTGTGTAATTCGACGTTATGGCACATACCGATCACATTGGCATTGAAAACTCACCATGTGTTTAACGACAACAGCTTCCTCTGTGAGAAAGTAACAGTACAGTCAAACGTACCTGGATGGACGGCGAGGGACACGTAAGTTGATCCCATGGCGACGTTCCAGCTGTGTGTACCCGGACAACTACGAACTTCGACAATGGAACTGTGTTCCGGTAGTATCTCTCGTAGATCTTTGCGTAATCTAAGGGCAAATCCTGAGAGATCGGTATTGCCACCTGTTAATAAAATATGGGACAGGCAGTCGTGCATCGTGTCTTCGGATAAACCGCTCGTAACGTCCTTGATTATTTGCGGAAGACCCAGACTGACGTACATCATTTCCGGTGCAACGTACAACTCGGAGCCCAGAGATACCTTCTAATAAAAAAAATAAAAGGAAATAAATAAAATTCTCAGTGCAATCCTCGATAAAACGATGCAATTCAAAGTACCCAAAATTGTTTGTAATCGGCATAACTGTCGACTCTGAGATTAATGTGTTCTCTTTTCGTAGGACCGCCCCGTCTCAATTCCTCGTGCTCGATATTATAGCTCAATCGGCATCTCTCCTTCACGGCCATCGTGTCGAGATGCGATATCGGTATCTGATGATACTCTTTGGGTTGCCAGTGCATAGCTTGCTTGAGATGATAAGCCACGTGCCATCCTCCAACGGGAAGTAATCGCCATCGATGTGGCATCACTCGTCCACTTATCACAACAGCTACGGTCGTGCTCAATGCACCACTATCAACGACGATACATGTCTCAACATCGAGCATCGCGCATGCCGCCAGAGGTTTTGGTACGAGACAGACTCTGGGGAAAAAATGAAGAAGAAAAATAGACATTTATCGGGGACATTCGCTTATAACGATATTTTAATACTGAAACGTTCGGAACTTGTAAGGAGGATAGAAAGAGGAATTAACGGGGGGATAAGGTTTTTCACTTTCGAAAAATCGAATTTATCGAATTTTTTTTCGTCTTATCTTATTGTTTAACATTTCAAGAATATGTCCTTAAAATTTTAAACCGATCTAAGCAATATTCTTGAAGTTATTGTCTTATTAATCTTCTGGCCTTTAACGCTATACCTCTAACAGCTGCGGGCGGTATACAGTTTATTCATTGCTATTGTGTATATAGTATATAGCGTATACTATACACTACAATATAAGCAAGTACATCTTTGATGATAGCAACATCCTTTATGGACCTGGCACTGACGATTCAGTGTGAGGTAAGCCGATAAAATTCGCTTATGAACGTTTTATAACAGATTTTTTAGTGTTCAAAACTTTAAAGCGTTTTCCTCACAACTCACGTTTTCAAAGTCGGTGTCCCTCATAACTTGAAAACTACAGCACCGATCCCTTTGAAATTTTGAACACTAATTCTGTACATAATTTACGAGGCAACGCTGGAGAGTTTTTTTTTTTCAAATTTGTTAATAATTTTTATTTTACAATAACAAATTAACCGATTTTTTTCGTAAAAATCGTGTTTTTCCCTTCAAAATGTTTCAAAAAATTGAAAAATTGAAATTTCGAAAAACCCTCCCAGCGTTACCTGGGGAAAACTATTATCGAACAAATGAACTTTAATTTTTTCATTTCAGATGATCCAGCACCAAGTTATGAGGGACACCGCAATTCTACTTTTTTCCGAGGCACGTCCGAATAATTGCTGCCATTGCCGTATTTTTTAATATTTTTTCGTGAAAATTTCATATAATATTCTTCGAATGTCATATTTTACTGTACCATTAGTTTTAATAAAGAGATTTTAACTGCGTCGTCACAAAAAAATCACAAAAACGTGCCTTTTTTTGTACGAATTAACCTTCTCCCCCCCCTTAAGTTGACGACGGACCAAGGAATACAATAGGACTGGAATAAGATCGACGCATCGACTTATCGTAGAGAATACTAAGGTAGAAAACGAGACATTGAAATGGAAAAGTACCGAAAAGAACAGGAAATTAGAAAGAAAGTAAATGTGGGAAAGAATGCGACGATCCTCACCTTGCCACCTTAACCTCCTGAAATAAATAGTGCAACAATTGTTTCCGCAATGTAGGATGCATCGCCAAAGGTTCGCAAAACATAAGAACGGCGTTTGGTTTTCTCAATGTCGTCGTTAATTCCATCTGATGAAACAGATGATCGACGAAAGTCTTTAAAACGGTAAAAGAGCCGTCGTTAAGCAGTGCCTCAGCCGGACTGACTACGTCGACATTTGGTATTCCCAAAACTTCCACCGTATCCGTACAATATCCATTAACGAGCTTCTGATAAAGTGGATTTGGACGTGTATAGGATGACGCGTCGTTCGGATGAGTTGCCAAACGTTTTTTCTCTCTGTATAACTTCACCGGATTGCAAAAAACGCAAAAAGGACCGCTCGGTCTTGGAATTCTTGCTGTCGTTAATTCCGATAGTTTCAACGATCTCAGCCTCTGTGCTATGGTTTTGTGATCGGATTTCGTTCTTCTTCCGCTGCTACCGGGAATATTTTGCGTTTGCACCTGTTCAGAGTACGTTTTCCAATTGTACTTTGGTATGCCGAACAATGAAAAATGTCTTCTCAAGCCAAAATGCGGTGTTATCACCCACGTATACTTGTTTCCTATCTCAATTACCACCCTCGCGTTTGAACCCTCCACACAATTTCGCTGACAAGTGTAACCGCTGCAGTGATAGCACTTTGGAAATGGTACGTTCTTGCCGAGTGTTATGACCATGTGCAAACGGTAACACATTGCTTTGAAACTCACGCTGAGCAATTGCAGACATTTGATATCCGGAAAACGAAATTGTACTTTTGAGATCAATTGGAGCCATTTCATTTTCCTGAAATATAATATTCTTTTATTTATTAATCTATTTCTCAACTAATTAGCAAATTATTGTTGCTGGAGCGTTTGATGCTGTGGCACTTCTACGTACCGAAACAAAACTGCTTTTTTTTCCACTTTCGTAAAAAAATGTACAATACGGAAATAATAAATGATCGTAACTTGCCTTCTATTTGGGTGATTTTTGCTAATAGGGGGCATTTCGAAAAGGCCATATGTAGACTTAGAGAATGCCGTTTTATTCATCCCGATATCTCGATTATAGCGACGGTAAGGGCAACTTTGAAAATTGCCAATATAAATGAGAAAATGTTTCAAATGGAATGAGCACAGAGCGGTATTTCAATTGTGGCGGTAAACGATTTTAAAATGATTTCATTGCACCAATTAATTTTTTAACAAAGTGTAAAAAAAATGGTGAATTTTTTTATTTTCTATTATGATGCTATAATGATGTATTATTATGCACCGATTATTAATCAAACAATTGATTTAATATTAACAAATATTTATTAAAAATTAAATTATTTTGATAAAGATATAGAAAAGTAACAATTGTTATTTTTTCCATTACTCGTTATATTTAGCTTTCATGATTTTTTTTTCATACAACGCACCGCAAAAGTAGTTGTTTACACTACAGAGTATCGTTACCTAACAATGAGGAAATTATAGAAAAAAATTAACGAATACTTTTTTGTCAAAATAACGAAAAGCGCCTATCCCTGTTATCGACACTTGTTTTAATAGATTCTTGACTTTTCGAATAAAAATATAATTCATATAACGAAATTCTCTAAACCGTTAATTCAACGTTGCATTAACACCAGAACCCCTATAATATTCGAAAATTTTAATTTTACGAAGAATGGAAAGAAAAGAAGATCATCTTCGATCCCAATGTTTAGTGCCTAAAGTGTATGTGTATAACCTCAATTTTACCATAGATAATCGGTGTCGGAGGTTTTACGCAGATATTTACACGTACTGCCGAAAGCAATAATGTCAGGTACGTCGCAATATAGAAGAATTTTAATCCATATTTCCTCAGGGAAGACGGCAGGATCCATTATTATTCGATTATTATTTTCCTTTCGTCGTCTATATTAAATAAGAAAAAAGAAATGAAAAAAAAGTGGCGATGTGTTATACCATGCAAACTCGCGTGGTGTAACACTCACTGTTTGAAGTACACTGTGGTTCACTTGGGTACACTGTACTACTGTTCGGGGTTTTTTTTATTTTTTATATACAGACGTCTGACACTCCCCGGAAAATAACGAATACCAATACGCTAGTCAAGTTCAAGGTTACGTCAGTACAACGCCTTCCCCTTCGCCCTTCCGGGTGTGTATCAATCCCCGAAGATTTAGTCTTTTGGTAAAGTTGCGAGCAGTAATTGATTAATATATATTTTTTTAATATTATGAAAACGGAATATTTTAAGCTCGGGTGATTGTATATATTCCGTTTATTACCTGACAATGTACGTTTATTTATAATAGCACTCTGTATATATATATATATATATACTAGGGGGGCTTCGCCCCCCTGCGCGCCAGCCGCCCGTTCCATTTCGCCCCGGGCTGCCCCCCTCAACTCTTCTACACGGCGGCGATATATTTATATAATATATATACATATATATACAGCGAAGATTCAATTTAGTTATGCGATATTTCACTTTTGAGATTAACTGGACCGGATATCCGGTCCAGAAGAATCAAAATTATTTCCGGGCAAATCTAAATTGGAATCGGCAGATATTTAGTAAATTCGATTAATTTGAATGAACCTAACGTAATACTCAATTTTCATTCGTTTTATTTAACAGCCTTTGCAGTGTATATCCTCTTGAGGGATTTACGTTCCTTCCCCTTTTGATCGCATTTCTGTTCCATTTCTTGAGACCCTGTCCAGAGCCGCAGTCACTTTTTTCTAATGCGCTACTGCATCGTATTTGCACGAGGATACAGGGAAACTGCGGAAACCTAACCACTACCGGCTTACTTAGTTTCTGATGGGTTACCACCAGAAACTCAGAAAAACTGCCTGCCGCTCAGTAGTCGGTGTGCAAGTCAGTGCCCGACTAAACGGTCACCCATTCCAGCTCCAGTTATTACTGCTTACCTTGTATAGCTAATTACAATGTAGCTAATTAATAAATAGTAATAACAATTATATCCTAATAGTTCTGCAATAGTGCTTCAACAGTCCTGTAATTAAATAGATCATGATTATTATATCGGGTAATGGAACCAATCAAATCGGCAGGTTTTATGAAAATATAAAGAAAAAAAATTTATTTGCGAGTATTTATGACAGGTAAGGAACTAATCCAGTCGCAATCTAAGCAGTTTACACTGCTGACAGCAAGGCATTAATGTAAGGGTTGTTATGGTTCAAAACCTGGTTCTTCAATTCTTCAATTTCGTTCTTTAACGTCTCTTCCGACAAGTTTTTACCGAGGGTTTTGCACTTTTCAGCAAACTTGGCTATCAACTCCTGACCTTCCTGAAAACGAGATTGCACGTTATTTTGATTGTTATTTTAATTAATTATTTAATTCGTAGAATTTTACCTTGATTGCCTTTCTCTTTTTTTCGGGATCGTCCGATCCCTCGAAAACCACACCCTGATGATCCTCGAGTTCGGACTGTTTACGTTTTGCAAACTGAAAAAAAAATGAATCGATTATAAGATGCGCAGTAAATACATCGTTCGTAATAAAACGAACTTCATTAAATTTTTTTTACATAGCCGCTCGGAATATTCATACCTCTACCACGGACTCGGGAAATTTGGCCATTTTAGCAACGTGAATACCAAAACTCTGATCGCAAATACCCGGTTTAACCGTGTACAAGAGAGTCAGCTCGTTGTCATTCACGATCGCTGTTACGTGAAGATTTTTAACAGCGGGCACGTCCTCAGCGAGACGCGTTATTTCGTGAAAGTGTGTAGCGAATAAGCAAAAAGCTTTCACTTCTTTTGCCAAATGTCTAAAACGAAAGAATATTTATATTGTTTCATTGACATGACTACATAAAGGCAAAACCTAAATCAGTTTTCTTTCGGCAATAAAAACTGAATCTTCGAGAATATCGAGAAATAAGCTTACTCAGCTATGGACCATGCTATTCCACAACCCTCGTAAGTAGAAGTACCTCTACCGAGCTCGTCAATTATTACCAGAGAATTGCGAGTAGCCATCTGCAAAAAAAAAAAAGATACAACCCCTCTCTCGGAGACAAAAAAAACTTGCAAATTGGCTCCTCGAAATTTCACGCAAAGCTGAAAGCCTTCTCTATAACGAAACCCTATGATATATTTCTCAATTTTAGCTTCCTCATAGAGGAAGCTTCGGGCTTTGCGCGGAATTTCGAGGACGCAATTTGTAAGTTCGAATTTGCAGATTTTTCCGTGAACTTTACAGGGCCGTTACACACACACGCGCGGGCGCAGGTCCGGACGTTTTTTCTGAATGTGATTTTCCGACGATTTGGCAAAGTTTTAACACATTGACATTGAGAACTCGTGATGAAAAAGGACAAAAAAAAACATTTTTACCATCACATAGCTTCCTCGGTGAGGAAGCAAAAAGGAGAGAAAAAATTGGAAAATTAATTCACCCGCAGAATAGTCGCAGTTTCTATCATCTCCGTCATGAACGTCGAGAGTCCTTTGGTTTGAGAATCATCGGCCCCAACTCTCGCCAAAATACAATCCAACAGTGATATTTTTGCGCTATCACAAGGAACAAAACTTCCAATGTGTGCCATTAGAGCAACGACTCCGGCTGATCTTATGTAAGTACTCTTACCGCCCATATTGGGTCCGGTTATGATGTAGAAGTGTGATTCGTCTGTAATGGGAAACGTTCACGCACAGTTGTAAAAGTTTAGCGAGAATATTTCAATAAATAATTACAATTGGTTATTTTCTGTTTGAAAAATGTCTATAACCGTTCGTAGTCTCTAGGGGTCAAACTGACGCCATGATTGCAACTATATGACTAAGTCCGTGGCTAACAATTGAGGTTCGACGTGACGTCTACTCGAGGTTTTGAAGGTCCCTCTTTAGGTAATCCTTAAGGGCGGGGTAAGGGTTTTCACTTTCGAAAAATCGATTTTTTTTGTCTTATCTTGTTGTTTAACATTTCAAGAATATGTCCTTAAAATTTTAAATCGATCTAAGCAATATTCTTAAAGTTATTGTCTTATTAATCTCCTGGCCTGTAACGCTATACCTCTAACAGCTGCGGGCGGTCGGGCTAGCAGTGCACTTTAGACGCGTTTTTCTCAAAACTACTTTTTCAAAGTCCGTGTTCACTGCCATTTAAAAACTACTTGACCGATTCATTTCAAACTTTGTACACATTTTCTACATATAAAATACCTCCCCCCAACGTTTAGTTAAATTTTTTTTTTTTTACATCAAGGGTGTTTCCCACCCACAAAATGGCGAAATTTTTCGTGGAAAATAACAGTTCACACTTTAGATGGCCGCCAAAAATTTGTAAATGAAAAAGAAAATCATCAGAGAACGTTGGGGGGAAGATTTGATTATAATTTGACTAAATTTTCATGGTTTTTCATTTTCAGATAATTTCCGGCCGAGTTATAGTGAACACCGCAAATTGTTTTTTTTCCAAGACGTTCTAGGGAAAACTCTGTTACGGGCTTATGCTTCAATATTTCTGCATGAAAAAATTACACAACATTGTCAAAAGTATGCTCAATAATGTACAAAAGGTTCGAATAAAATTGCTCAATCCATATTTAAGAAAAAAAATCGCAAAAAAAGTGTTTTTTTTACGCTGAAACCCTTACGCCTCCCATAAAGCACGAGAACCCTTCAGTATTACCTTTTTTTGCAACGCGCTCTATAAAACTATTTTTTTCCTTAAAGTATCATATCTCATGAGTAACACCCATACATTTTATTTTAAAAAAATTTAATTTTTTACTTCACGATTTTTCAAAATACCCATCATTTGATTTCTTAGGTAAACGCGGTTGTTCCATATTCTACAATATATAAAGTATGTTTTAGAATTTTTTGAAGCCAATCGGACCAAAACTGTTCGTACGACAACCATTTATAAAAGTCTATAGTCATTTTGACCGCGTTTGATCAGGACGGAAACGGACAGTAGTGAGACCACGAAGGTTTAATGGTTATTCCACACAAGCCGACTACGATTTATCGTACTTTGTACGACAAATCGTGGACCAACGTTAATTAGATTCTCTACCAAGGATCTAAATATGTGAAAAAAAAAGCAGTTAAGAATCGCCATTTTTGTCAGAACCCTACCTCTTTTTAGAGCAACGTCATTCGCGATATAATGAATATTTTGTGCCTCGAGACAGGGATGCCGAGCTTGTACGAGATTAAATTCACCGTCTTCGCTCGATAACATTTCCGGACGTACGTAAGCTTTTTGTCCACTAATCGCGGCACCAGCGAACGCAGTCAGAACATCCAGGACAGCTATCACGGAGCCTAACGCTTTTACAGGACCACTATAACCGGCTGCAGTAAATTCATATAATTAGCTGAATGTTTTATCACATTTCTCGCTATAACGAAATTCTACGCGATTTTTGTCTCCCGAGAATATAAACGAACCAGCAATGCCAATGATCTCCGAGACGACGGATTTTTGTTGCGTGATATATTTGTTTCTGGCATCGAGATATTCCTCGTTGATTTCCGTTATCTTGGAATTTCGGAATCTCACACCAGCTTTGTTCGAATCAATTATCGTATAATTTGTCTTGTTACGCAATATTTTCTCCTCCTTCAGTGATAGACGAAAGTAATAGCCGTGCTGTTGATTGGATTCGAATTTCAATGCTTTTCCAGCTTCCATACCAAGATCGTTGGCAACATGAGATACTTGACGTTGCATCTTCTCCTCGAGCTTGGACATCGTGTCTTTGAGCTCTGCATAGATAACGAGAATATTATATTTCCACCAATTTCATTATTTTTCATTCTATGAAGAAAACAAGTCGAATATACTGGCCTTTCAATTCATCATCAAAATCCGCACGGACCATGAAATCGTTTTTCTCAGCGGCTTCGATGTCGATTGTTTGTTCCACCATTTCTTGATACTTGTCCATATCGTTGAGGAGCTCTTTCAATGGTTCGATAAACATCGCCGTCATCACCGGTGACGTAGCCGAGTCCGTCGATAGAGTCTCGAGAAGAACGGGTAAGTGCGATATGCACAGATAAATTCTTGAAAAAAAATAATATATATATTAGGGTGGCCCTTAATATGGGTAAAAAAAAAAATTGATCGCGCCGCCCTTCAAAGCGGTTCCGAATACTAAAAAAAAAACCTACGCGAAGCCCCAGCTATGTCCGTTAAGAGGAAGACGTGGCTATAAGCATGAACTTAAATTTAAATATCAGTTTTTCTTCATGATTGGAGAAATTTTGATTTTTTTAATCAAGTTTATGTGTCAATTTTTTTTTAACTTTCCGAAGCTATTGTATATTGGTATTCAATATACAGATCAAATAATATGGTCCTCCATACTAGATTTGATGAGCGTTCAGGTCTGCCATCCTATTATTATGGAACAATGGTTTGATTTAGCTGCTGTCAAACGTTTTTAATCATATCAAAATCAAACGTTAAATTTGCATCTTGTCAGAAAAATCTATTAAGTAAGAAGGATATAAATTCACGATTGAAGTTCATGCTTACAGCCACGTCTTCCTCTTAACGGACATAGCTTGGGCTTCGCGTAGATTTTTTTTTAGTATTCAGAACCGCTTTGAAGGGCGGCGCGATCAATTTTTTTTTTACCCATATTAAGGGCCACCCTAATATATATATATATATATATATATATATATATATATATATATATATATATCCACACATCAAATTCGGGAGAGTAATTTCAATCGACTTCAATCGAAAATTGCTCGTCTCTAATTTTAATTTAACCAACTTGTAGCAATCTTGAAGACCAGCTTTCTTTGTGCTCAATTTTTTCGCCAATTGTTGCATATCGGGCACACGTCGTAGATGATTGTCGCTCAGAGACGATCTCATTTCGCGATGTTTGACCAATTGTTCGACGACATCGTGGCGCTCTTTTATGAGCGCCAAATCCCTAAGTGGTTGTCTGACCCATTGAGCTATCAGTCGATGTCCCTGTGCCGTTCGACATTTGTCCAATATACCGAGAACGCTAGTTGGCGCATTGCCAATGAGTGCAGGATGAGAATCACCGCGTTCCTCGATATTGAGGGCCTTTATCGCCGCTGCGTCTAGACGTATATGACGCGATTGCTCGAGCTGCTTCAGAGCGTATTGATTCATATTTCCCTCGTCGGACGTTAACTGGCGTAATGAGAAATCATTATTGGGAATTTAAGGAGGTGGACGAAATGTGAAACACTATTTTTTCAATATTTCAAAAATGACACGAGTTACACTGGCACACACTTTTGAAAATGTTCATAATCCTATAAAACACCCCAAAAAAAAAACGAAGTTACAGCGGTTTCAATTATTTACACCCCCCCCCCCCGCGGACATTTTTTCTAAATGTGATTTTTCTAGGAATATTTTCAGCACAATGGGATGTACAACGCGATTTTCTGTCACGAAAGCAAAGTTTCCACTGTGAGGAAGCAAAAACAAAAAAGATAAACTCACATCCAAATACTTGATAACAGCTGCTGTAGCGGACATTGCCGATTTCAAATTTGTCTCCGGTAAAACTTGAGCACTTTCCTGCTGTCCCGCCGCAAATTTTAGGAGATAATTAAGATCTTGAATAACTGAATCCGATGAAAATTCATTCTTCTTTCTGAGCGTCACCATGACGTTGCTTCTTTCCATTAACTGTAGCAAGATAAAAAAAATCAACGATAAAAATCGTTATTTCATCGAAATTTTATTCTCTTTACATACCTGTGCGATAGTCCGAAATTCAGCACTCCCGTCGCCCTGAATCAGCAAACATTCTTTCGGTCCATTAGTCACAACGAGTGCCTCCAAATCGGAAAAAGTTTCGTCATCGAGAAACTCGGTGACGGATATGAGGGTCGAGGCGACATCAACGATGCTGACACCAACGAGCTACGAAACAATATCGTTTGGCTGATCTCTTGGTGATATATTTTTTTTCAATTTTACAATCTACGAACAGCGTGATCTTGTTTCTCACTTTGGACTTTCCTTCGGTGCCAAGTTTTACCGCCATAAGATTACTTCCCACAGTAACGTCGGTATTTCCGAATAATATTTCTTCGAATTGTGACAAATTGCCCGGCGAACCTTTGTACTCCAAGATCCAATTGTGACTCGTCGCTGATCCTTGATTGATGTAAACCTCAACACGATATTGTTTCACAAGAAGTAAATCACGAACGAATGTTTGAAATCTCGTCAGATTTAGAATCAGCCCTTCCAATTTATTTGGCTCTGGAAAAAGAGAAAAAAAAAACAGTATTATTTTTCGATGCAATCGAACGAGTTCACGAGCGACGTGTACCGATTTATCCCGCTCGATAGCAAGGGAGAAAATAGTTTTTTTTTACCTCCTCCGATCATTTTACAGGCTGAGGTCGTCTTGAAAACCTCTTGAGCAGCGAACAAAGCATCGCTACCGTGCACCGTGTAATATTCGATGCGATTGAAAAAACGTATTGTAGTGCTGGGTTTCTGTAGATAAAAAAAAAAAAAATTGAACGATAAGGAAAATGGCACACGAGAAATTAATTTGAGAACAAAACATTGTCATCTTTCTTTCTCGTCACTTGTGCAGTCAGTCAGTAAGCGCAACTTGCGACGTAAATATTTTTACACAAGTAGATTATCACTGAATTGTTCAATATTAATTTTGGAGAAGATTGAAATTTGTAGATTTTGAATTTAGAAAAAAAAAAAGTTTAAGGTTTCAGCACGTGCAATTTTTTTCGATATGGAGAAAAAAAATTTTCAGATATTAATAGATCGCATTAAAACTTTGAGGATAAATGGAACTTAATTAAATGATGGTTAGTATTGAAATCAGCGAGATTTGATGAAGCCGTGCCAATTTGATGAAATTATAAATTCTTCCTTGCAAATTGCTTCCTCGAAAATATCTTTCTCAAAGCTTTCTCCGTAAGAAAGCTATTAATGAGGAAGATATTTTCTTATAGAAGAGGCTTTGAGAATTGTGTGAAATTTCGAGGAAGCAATTGTGCAAGTTTTAACTTGCATATTTTTTTTAGACCCCTACATCTATCCCCAATTGTATATGTATATGTTTGACAATTTAAGTCGCTAATTCCGTTATTAGTGATCGCTATTCGAACCGATGCACGTGGGTCTTTCCACGTCGATCGCAATATTTTTACGAAAGATTAGAAGAAAAAAATCCTGGGGAAACACGCGAATTGCCTTGAACCGTATATACGATAAAACTTTTAAGCGAGGTTGTTCTTGACCCACTTTTTCAGATACGAGCAGCACGCGCGACGATAAAAATATCTATATGAAAAAAAAAAAAAAGAATAAATAAATGTAACTCCTTCGAGGAAATTATATGTTTTCCCGTGTGATTCCGGCGTCCAAAGATGTTAAACAATTAATTATAAATCATCAAACCGGTTGTCGTGAAAGCACATATGTAAGTGAGAGAAAAAAACTGTATAAAAATTCGAAAACAACGTTAGCTGGAAATTGCAGAACAAGATCTCGTATTTTCTCAGCGATATTTGTGTTAAGACCTTGTGACATATCTTCGGGTCAATTGCCTATCGGTAGGTCATGAAATCACGGGTCAATGGGGGTGCGCATGAATTCACGGAAACACGAAATCACACATATATTAATAATTCACAAGCGAAATAAGCGTGGCCTCGTTATAAATTTTCAATTGTTAACGAATCGTAAACGTCGATTCATCATCTCGCCTAATTATGTATACTTGTCGTTATCGATCTGATTTCCCCAAAATGTATTTATTTAGACGCGAATCATTATTACAAACAACATTACTCGGAATTCATGTTTCTTGATTATATGTAGCAAAAAAACAAACAGTGATTGGCAATAATCATTCAGACAAAATTCCCAGTGACGAATTTCTTCTTGGTTTTTGTTCGAAAAAAAAATCTAAAAAATACAAACTGTGGGTCGTCGCGTCATATCGCTTAAATTACGAACTCATTTCAATCGAATCTTTGGCTGATTGGCAATTTCAAATAATTATTGCCTTCCCAGCACGATTTGAACGAAAAAGAAAAATGAAGGCATTGACACGAGGAAAACCCACTTGAGAGGAAAACTTATTGGAGCAACGATTAGAGGACATAAGACTGATGTAAATTGGAACTTGGATATTGCATATTGTTTCTTTAACATTATAGCGCCTTCACAAATTTTAGCTTCCTCATGGAGGAAGCTTTCTGTATGAACAGTAGTGATGCGGAAGCAATATGCACGTTTCCATTTGCACCATTTTTGCTTCCACATAGAGGAAGATTTGTTTTGTTGGTGAAGAAAAACATCTGGAGTTTGCAAAATTCGGAGTAACGTACTAGTTGATAAAAATCCACTAGTGAAGCGATTGAATGATTCGAGAGGTATGAATAACTGAGAACGAGAAGAAGCGAGACTGAGAATATCATTGAGGCTGTAATACCAGGAAACTCCGAACGAAAGTGGATCTGCACCGTCGTGTTTGCAACACGGATGTAACAGGTCGAGAATATTTCAATCCCGTACTCGTGACACATCGCACACCGAGTATGGTACGAATGAACCGGGATACGTGTGTCTATCCGCAATTAAACATTAACACAGAGAAGAAAAAAAAATTATAATCACTGGTCCAAGTGGAAATCGAAGGTTGTAAATAATGTCGAATGAATCACAATTGTATTTATAGTAATGAGTTACTCAACTCGATCGACAGTCAAATGCATGTTACAATAGAGTCGTGAGGTAATTCGATAGAAGTAGTATTCTCCGTTTAAAAAATGCAGCTGTTTGTTTATGAAGATAATTTTGTTAATTGGTAAACAAATGGGTGCAAATTTAAACAGAAAATATTCGGCAATATCTGGATACTGAGTTCATAGAGATTCTTTGAAGAAAAAGAGTGAGCCGTACTGCATCAAAATCGAGAAAAGAAAATACGAATTATTCTTTGATAAAAAGGAACATTTACTATTTTGAAAATTGGCACAAACCAATTAATATTTCTATGCTGCAACAGCCGTTTGAATTTTGATGTCTGACGCATCCGTACATTTTTTCCTAAATATGATTTTCTGACGTTTTAGCAGATTTCAAACACAATGGCGTTAAAAACTTGAAAAATACATTGTTTCTGTGACGAAAGCAAAGATTTCTCTGTGACGAAAGCAAAAAGATTGAATGTTCATTTTATATTTCGACCGAGGATAATCTCGTTTTATAGAATAGAGGAAGAGTTCTATTTACGCGAAGATTCCTGAAATATGTCCCAATAACATGGCCGATGAGGCGGATATCTCCGTGTTTCGGATGAATGAATTTACCGCGAACCCCGGTTGCGTTAGCTGATAAGTGGACATCGTTGTGGAGAGCCAAGTGGCAAAGGAGCATATTAAAATATATCAGCAAAGCTCAAAAACTATCGGGAGAGAGACAGCGACCCAGAGAGAGAGAAAGAGATATATATATACATAGAACGACATCGGGAATTCTCGCGAAGATGATCGAGAGGGGAGATCGACGATATATTGAATCAACTCAGCTCGGCACAGTTACTCGTTCGTCATTACTTTTCTCGACAACATCGACCATTACGAAATTGTGAAAAATATATTACGGTATTAAAAAAAAAAAATTGTTCTTGTGCAGCGTGTGTGAAAAATTGGTCTGCTATCTGAAGGTAATTTTTTTTTTACTTTAGCATCCCTGGCAATGTACGGTTAGGGATTTTTGCATCCCTATTATAGAATAACGATTTATCCAACGAACCTATATCGGATTTCAAAACACGAGCTCTTTTTGTTGCAGAGGCCAAAAGTGCGATACGTAGCGATGTTGCGTTCAACGTTTATCCTGTGCACCTTAATTATTCAAGCGCTGTCGGCGCCAAATCCAAACGGTTGCACAGACGCGTGCACGAATTATCATCGTGGCTCGTCATTAAATAACGGACACATCGAGCATGAGATTCTCGATACACAGAGATTGCTCGACGCGACGAGACTGGCTCAGCATAGCAGTCATCAATCGGAGCATCATAGCGAATCGATTCATCGCACGAGCACCGATTTCGATGATCATCAATCCGGAAGGCTGGCGATACCACGACAATCGTCGGGTCAATTTCAAGTGTCGAATTCGTTGAACGCCGATGGAAATTGGCATCGCGCAGACTCGTGGAAAACCGACGACGGACACGGTCAAGTTCACGAGGAGGAAGGACAAGTCGTCAATGGACCGACCAAGATAAAATATTATCGGAAGAATTACACGTCCAGCTACTCGGGATCAGGTGACAGCGATGTCCGTGTGCCATCGATAATTTATCCGAATGTACAATCCCAGGTGGAACAATTCCGTAAACAATTTGACCGTGACGGTCATGAGATTCATCGAACGACTCTGGAACAAAATATCGGTACTGGTCAAACAACTGATTATTTAGAAAATAATTATCATACATCTGCCAACGTAATACGTCCACGACCGATAACTACGACGAATTACAAACAAACGAGAGATGAGAGATACGAGACGAGCGGAACAGTGGGACATGATGCAACCTCGACGAGTACTGATTTCAATGATCGCGGAAACGGTCAAATAACGCATCAACAACAATTCTACGTTGTACCTTCGCGACCACTACCGGTCGTCAAGACATCCGAGACTCATAGCGTCTATGAAGAGACTCGCGTGCCTCGGCCAGAGAGAATTATTCATCGGGTACCGATTCACACAAATTCCGAGTCCTTAACGATTCATGGAAGCGATTCACGCACTCACTCCAGTCAAACGACAAACGCGGATATTCGATCGATCGCCGAAGAGCAAAGAATCGCTCAACAACAATTTTTGAACGAGCGCGTGCACAATCAGCGTTACGGTAATGAGAATGTTCAGACGTTCGATGTCGTGCAAAAAATAGCGCCGGTACAACATTACGAGGAACACTGGAGCGAATCTAGTCACACGAGCGGCGGTAATGTTCCGCAAATTACCACCGGCCAGATTATTCAAAAGCAACATGCGGGTTATTCGAACGATGGTCATTCTACCGGTCATCAGCAACAATCTTGGAGCGCGACCAAGACTCACGAGAGCCAACAAGTATCTGGAAGTATTTACTCCAATGGATACAACAATCAGCAAGGAAAAATGGTAGTTGGAGCTGTTGATTTGGGCACGAGCGGAGCACAAGTTCCCGATTGTTATGAAACGACGCGCGATCAACACGGATATCTCCGTACGAATGAGAGAAAGTACAAACGTGATACCTCCTTTGATAATCAGAATAGCGAGGAACTCGGCCAATGGGGTCAAGATTTTATGCAACAAACTAGCGATTTTGGAGATTTTAGCCAGCAAGAGAGCCCCCAACAATCCCAAGATCTCACGCAACAGACAACTGGAAAACTCGAGTTGGGTCAGAAGATTCAGCAGTTTGAGGACTTACCGCAACAGAGTCATGATTTAATTCAACAGAATCACGATTTGACACAACAAACAAACGAATTTGGGGACTTTAGTCAGCAGCAAACGGGAAATTTGGAATTTGAGCAAGAGAGCCAACAATCTCAAGACCTCGCGCAACAGACAACGGGAAAACTCGAGTTTGGGCACCAGCAGCAGCATAGCAGTGGGAAACTCGAGTCTGGTCAGGTGACTCAACAGTTTGGAGATTTACTGCAACAGAGTCACGATTTAACACAACAAACAAACGAATTTGGAGGCTTTAGTCAGCAGCAAACGGGAAATTTGGAATTTGAGCAACAGAGCCAAAAATCCCAAGACCTCACGCAACAGACAACGGGAAAACTCGAGTTTGGGCACCAGCAGCAGCATAGCAGCGGGAAACTCGAGTCTGGTCAGGTGACTCAACAGTTTGGAGATTTATCGCAACAGAGTCATGATTTAATTCAACAGAGTCACGATTTGACACAACAAACAAACGAATTTGGAGGCTTTAGTCAGCAGCAAACGGGAAATTTGGAATTTGAGCAAGAGAGCCAAAAATCCCAAGACCTCACGCAACAGACAACTGGAGAACTCGAGTTTGGGCACCAGCAGCAGCATAGCAGTGGGAAACTCGAGTCTGGTCAGGTGACTCAACAGTTTGGAGATTTATCGCAACAGAGTCATGATTTAATTCAACAGAGTCACGATTTGACACAACAAACAAACGAATTTGGAGGCTTTAGTCAGCAGCAAACGGGAAATTTGGAATTTGAGCAAGAGAGCCAAAAATCCCAAGACCTCACGCAACAGACAACTGGAGAACTCGAGTTTGGGCACCAGCAGCAGCATAGCAGCGGGAAACTCGAGTCTGGTCAGGTGACTCAACAGTTTGGAGATTTATCGCAACAGAGTCATGATTTAATTCAACAGAGTCACGATTTGACACAACAAACAAACGATTTTGGAGGCTTTAGTCAGCAGCAAACGGGAAATTTGGCATTTGAGCAAGAGAGCCAACAATCCCAAGACCTCACGCAACAGACAACTGGAGAACTCGAGTTTGGGCACCAGCAGCAGCATAGCAGCGGGAAACTCGAGTCTGGTCAGGTGACTCAACAGTTTGGAGATTTATCGCAACAGAGTCATGATTTAATTCAACAGAGTCACGATTTGACACAACAAACAAACGAATTTGGAGGCTTTAGTCAGCAGCAAACGGGAAATTTGGCATTTGAGCAAGAGAGCCAAAAATCCCAAGACCTCGCGCAACAGACAACTGGAGAACTCGAGTTTGGGCACCAGCAGCAGCATAGCAGCGGGAAACTCGAGTCTGGTCAGGAGACTCAACAGTTTGAAGATTTACGGCAACAAAATCAACAACCGGGAAAATTGCAATTTGAATTACCCACTTCGAAATTCAAAGATCCAACACCACAGTTCTCTGAAAGTTTAGAGATCGGTAATCAACATCATTCACACTCCGAAACCCTTGGAGTCGATCAAAATACTCAACAGATTCGAGATTCAACGCTGCATGCCCCTGCTCACCAATATTACCGACACTCGGGACATTTGCCTTCTAGTCAGAAAAATTACCCACACTCTGGAACATATACATTATATTATAATTACAAACCGCCCCACGATCTATCTCAATCACGCGTTATACATTCGACAAGTAGCTCTTCCGGTCAGACACTTAATGTTCCCAATAGTCAAATCGCTGAAAATGATAAAGATCTAGAGATGCCTACTTATTTAACAAGAAAATTTTCCAAAAAAATTGATACCGTTGATGAAAATCAGAACCAACACTCTGGAAATTTTCAATCCGTTCAAAACAACCAACAAGCTCAAGATCTATCACAGCGGAACACAAAATTCCTTTATCTAAATAGAAAAGTTTCTGGAAAAGTTGAGAGCCTCGATGAAAATCAGCCGCATATTGAAAATCAGGAAAAAGGTCAGTTTATCAAGTATTCGCAAGAACCGCAAAAGCAAGGGAACTCAAAGATTGAACAAAAAAAAAATGTCGCACAGTCAGAAAAGACTACAACCTCCGATGATACAAACCAATGGTCATTGGGAAAATTCGACGATGTTAATGAAAATCCTCAGCAAATTGATAACGAGAATAACGGTCAGAACAGTTATGATTCGAGGGAATGGAAATACGTAACGCGCCAAGAACAAACAGCGCCCATATTTGGCGAGCCTACCAAACGCCCAACCTTGGCATTGATGAATGCTAGAGTCAAGGGAACTTTTCACGATTCACGAAAAATTCAATGGGGATCAACTTCCAAAAATGTAGCGCAGTCAGGAAAGACTACAACCTCTGACGGTACCGCCCAATGGTCATTGGGACAATTCCGCCATGTTAATGAAAATCCTCAGCCGATTAAAAACCAGAATAACGGTCAGAACAGTTATGATTCAAGGGAATGGAAGTACGTAACGCGCCAAGAACAAACAACGCCCATATTTGACAAGTTCACTACAGGCAAACCCTTTGGAGCGACCAAAGGTGGAGTCAAAGGATCGTTTCACGATTCACGAAAAGATCAATGGAGATCGACTTCCAAACAGCCAATCTCGGAGATTCAAATTGGAGATACGAATATCTTAAATATCAACGGTTCACCATTTGAGGTGCAGCCAGAACCGGAACTGGAGCATCATTTACGGCTAATGTACGGTGAAAATCTAAAATCTTTTCCAGCTTCTAACGAAAACGATGGTTCCAATCAATCGGATTTGCCGACAGTAGTAACGAGTATCGAGGATCAGGAAACTCGTCAATGGCGTAATAAAGCAACGACTCTGGATACAAATAATCCGAGTGTACAATGGCATCTCACCCACTCACCTGGAGACCTGACGGCTGATGAAAATCAACGGAATCATCGATTATCAAACGACAGAGATGATTTAAACGGTGCAAAGGGATACCCAAGAAAATCTCGTATCTATAAGGAAAATGTGAAGAACTACTCGAACGAGGAGCGCCATTCCGAAGGAGTTAAAGATACCGACGAGAGGGAAGTCAAATTTGAGTCGCGAATTCTCGAAGCTTACGGCGGAAGAGGACCCTATAACTCTCGTCACAACGAAGATGTCTTTTCAAACGCAAAGCCAAATCCCGGCGTAACGTTCGCTCCAATTTCTAACGGTGCAGATTCGTGGGTAATTCGCAACAAACCTTTATATCCCATCGAACCAACGAGTACAGTATTACCCACTGAAAAGCCTGTAATTAAAGAACCAACAATGGACATTCCCCCTGAAGAACCTATTACAACTCCAGCTCCATCTTTTTGGGCCAAGATAGGAAAAAAATTGGGCAACGCTTACGAAAAAACAAAACAAAAAGCGACAAATATCTTCGGAAAGTAATATCAGTATATATAATACAAAAGATGAAAATAACAAAACTTTTTTTTTACCAATTTGCAAGCCATAATAAATCGAGATTTTCTACAATTTATTGAAAAAATTATGCAACGGAATTAAATGATTTCTCCTTACCTCGGGAAGACGTTGGAAAAATCTAACAAAACTCTGTTGAGTCGCGGCATCTGTATGAAACAACAATCTATTATTATTGGATTTTTTTTTTCATAACAATTCTCCACCTGCCACTTGATATTGTTAACTCCGCAGAACTGCTCAAACCTTTATTAATATGTAGTATTAAAGGTTTTTCAATGAATTCAATCTCATTTTTTTAATCCATCCGTCTGGTCGACGCATTATTTTTCTTCAAGTCACTGTATAGTGAAAAATATAGCATGCATGAAAAAAAATACTGAAGCGCAAAGAGTGCAGCTTTCTATCGAGTTTATAAGAAAATTGTTGTCATAATTTGGTTGACCTTAAATAAATAAATATCGAACAAAAACATAAAATTGACCGAAGTGGCTGAGTCGATGGAAAATGCTTATTAAACACGAATTTTTCCCTCTGAAACATCGTTCCGTAATTGTTCAATATATTGGATAGAAAAGGACAGAAGGATATTTCCGAGACAAAATAAGGGAACGCACTCGAGACTAACGAGTCTTTGTTATTGTTTTAATGGACCTTTTTGGAAAATAATGTTTGGACTTACTCATGCCGAATAACTGATTTGGCTGAGTTTTGGCTTGTGTTGACATCCTCTCGACAAATTTTCTACACGCACTTGAATGGATATTACGCCAAATGGATTAAAAATTGGAGGTAGTAATCTGAAAAATTAAAAAACAAATTACGAAAGGAACAGAACCGGCTCCGTGCGACCGTGTAATATATGTGTAGTAACTGATGATTGCGTTCAGATCAGATATGCTGAGATATGCGCGTTGTTCTACTTGGCGGGAAGCAGGACGCGTGCGAAAAATTACAAAGTAATATTAGTTCTGGCGGAAGTTCAACAGAGAGCGCAGCGGAGTAAATAACTGCGGGAATAATTATGAATTTCGGAAAACGCAACTTCAACATGACTCGAAAACGTTATGTATATTGTTGATAGTTATTTTTATGATTAATTGGTGAATAAACATATTTCGAAAGACAAAAAACAAATTAAAAAAATAATAAATCACCGAGTGAATGAACATAAAGTTTAAAAATCGTGATATACATATTTGCGTGCTCCTATAAAGAACAAGTACAAAAGAAAAACGACATACGAAATCTCAAATATCGGTTAGTAATTATAAAAAATAACGAGACGACAAAATTAATTTTCGACACGTCTTATTCTCAATTACAGTTATTACATTGTCACTTACAGTACAGAGCTTGGCCGGGATCATACAGAAGGAAAACGAAAATTTATTGGCATTACCAGATCTAATGTACGGCGATGTAACTATACTTTTTAAATTATGTATTTTGTACGAGACTGAGCCAACTTCTCGCGTCACCAGCAGCAGCTGACGGCATTCTTATTTGTACGACTCGAACGGATTTTTTGTTTTCACCAACAATCTCTTTGTAATCAGTAGTCGCTGGAACGACAATCGCCTCGCCATCCTCGCTCGTGTTGTAACTATAAACCTGTTCGATTTGTGGTCCCTGATCGTCTGGCTTGCATTCAATTGTCTCGGCGTCCTCGAAAGACATCTTTAACGGGTTTGGAAAAACAAAAATTTACAATAGTTTTAACATATTCATTGGGTAAAAATAATAATAAAATAATGATGATACGCTTTAACGGTACAAACCTGTCCATCGACAACCAGCTGATGATCAATTTCCTCCTCTTCTATACACTCCTCTATCGGTGTGTTCAACACATTTTCCTCGTGATAAATACTCTCGTCGTTCTGTTGTACAATAACGTGATTTTTGAGACCGGCGACGTAAAGCTCGGTTTCTTCGAGTTGTTCAGTTTCCGTGCTCTCCATCAGCAATTCCACATGACCGTCCGCAATATTAATTATGTGATCGTCCTCTGTTGTTAATCTCGGCTGATTCACCACTATCGTGTCGTTCAGATGGCCCTGACGAAATTTTCAGTGAATTAACACTCTTTTTTAGAAGAATGAACAAATACACTGTTAAATCATTTGATTCGATTTTTGCTTTGTTTTCGTTAAAAAAATATTCGCCAACACGTTTATAAAAAATATCCGTATGGATGCGTGTGAGTGTGTGTATGTGACGCAAATCAAAGTCTGCTTGATTTACTAATCTGTTCATAGAAATTTAAGATCATTAAGGGCGGGGTAAGGGTTTTCACTTTCGAAAAATCGAATTTTTTTTGTCTTATCTTATTGTTTAACATTTCAAGAATATGTCCTTAAAATTTTAAACCGATCTAAGCAATATTCTTGAAGTTATTGTCTTATTAATCTCCTGGCCTTTAACGCTATACCTCTAACAGCTGCGGGCGGTCGGGCTAGCAGTGCAGCTGTCGAACAGGTATACAGTTTATTCATTGCTGTTGTGTATATAGTATATAGTGTATACTATACACTACAATATTTTAAAAGAAGAAACGAGCTGGAATCGGCTGTGTAAGTTGGAAAAAAAAAAATTTTCTTCACTTTTTTACTTCATAAACTTTAGACGCGTTTTTCTCAAAACTACTTTTTCAAAGTCCGTGTTCACTGCCATTTAAAAACTACTTGACCGATTCATTTCAAACTTTGTACACATTTTCTACATATAAAATACCTCCCCCCAACGTTTAGTTAAATTTTTTTTTTTTACATTAAGGGTGTTTCCCACCCACAAAATGGCGGAATTTTTCGTGGAAAATAACAGTTCACACTTGAGATGGCGCCAAAAATTTTTAAATGAAAAAAAAAAAATTATCAGAGAACGTTGGGGGGAAGATTTGATTATAATTTGACAAAATTTTCATGGTTTTTCATTTTCAGATAATTTCCGGCCGAGTTATAGTGAACACCGCAAATTGTTTTTTTTCCAAGACGTTCCGGGGAAAGTTCTGTTACGGGCTTATGCTTCGATATTTCTGCATGAAAAAATTACACAACATTGTCAAAAGTATGCTCAATAATGTACAAAAGGTTCGAATAAAATTGCTCAACCCATATTTGAGAAAAAAAATCGCAAAAAAAGTGTTTTTTTTAACGCTGAAACCCTTACCCCTCCGTTAAAAAAACGTTCGATACTAAATTTTACGAAAATCGGTTCAAAGGTTAGAGTTTTCTTTAAATGAAATCACCTGTGTCTGCATATGAGTATATAACAATGGTTTTCTCATGAATCCCATACCGCATACAAGACACTCGTATGGTTTTTTGTCACTGTGAATGAATCGATGAGCGTTTCTGTTGTCACGACTGTTGAAAGCTTTTCCGCATACCTGAAACGATTTTTCATCGTTATTTAAATAACAAAATGTTTGTTACGCGAAAGGCTGCTGAGATTATAAAAATGTATGTATTGACAAACCTCGCACAAATACGGTTTTTCTCCGGTGTGGATACGCATGTGTTTCTTGAAATGTTCGGGATAAACAAAAGTAGCTGTACAAGTTTCGCACTTGTACGGTCTTTCGCCGGTATGCGCGGCCTTTGTGTGATAATCGAGGAGTCTTCGTCTCTTGAATCCCTTGCCACAGTCGTCGCACTTGTATCTCTTGTCGTTATAGTGAGTCGCACGTTTGTGGGATTGTAAATTTGATCTTTGACTGTATCAATCATTTATAGCGTTATTAATTGTCTACAAGTCTTTTTTTATATTCTCAATTAAAAAAACAAAAACAACAATTACCTGAAGGTAGCTCCGCAAAATTCACACTGATACGGCTTTTCTCCGGTGTGCGTACGTTCGTGATCTCTTATTTCGGCCTTACGAGCAAAAGCTTTGCCACACATTCGGCATATGTAAGGCTTGTAACCGGTATGAACGATATTGTGAACTTCTAGATTGTGCTGAGAACCGAATGCCTTTCCTATTAAAAAAATTGAGTTACATATATTTTTTACACGGATAAAGTGAAGACGTTGATTAATTTTGTATTTTTTTTGTTTGAAAATAGATCTTTCAAATAATTTTGAATAAATAAAAAAGAAAATTAGAAATAGTAGGACTTATATACGGAGGATGGATGCGGTATGCAGAGGGTCTGAAATGGATCTATAAAAGAGATCAGTAGGAAGGCAAATGACCGAAAAATACTGAAAAGAAAAAGCGGGATTTTTAACTGGAAGGGAACCCAACGAAATGGAGAAACAAATTAGAGACAGCAATGGAGAATATAGGGGAAAGAACGGTATATGGAATACGGTAATGAGCGGGAAGGAGACATAACTCAATCAGAAGATAGAGAGTCGACTTATTGCAGAGAATACCAAAATAGGAAAGAGGACACTGAAATGGAAAAATACTGAAAAACACCACGGAGATAAAAGGATAAACTAAGGAAATGTAAGCTAAAATTGAGGTGCGGAAGTGTTGAGAAAGAGAGGAAAAAGGATCTTAGGCATACAACGTGTCGACTATGTAGGGTAGCGGAGGAGACGTTGGAACATATGTGCGTGTGAGAGGATGGGAAAAAAGTTGCCAGTTGGTTCAACGAAAATTCTGATGAATCAACCGGCAACCTTTCTGGTATCGTCAGTCAGCATGTCATATAAAGCTGAAAGCTTCCTTTGTGTAAAAGAATGGACAATGGAAAAAATCCGAAAGAGTATACGCGGAATAAATAATATCGCTACTATATTCCTTTCTTCTTCGGATATTCGTAATACAAACCACATTGAAGACACACGTATTCCTTGATACCGTTGTGAGTTCTCTCGTGCTGATTGAGATTTTGTTGACTAAGAAAGGACTTGCTGCACTGGCTACATTCGAATGGGCGCGGTCGTACCTCGTGAGTTTTAGCGTGAGCTTTGTAGGTGTATTTCGAGGCAAAATCTTTGCCGCAACTTTCGCAAACGTACGGTCGTATACCCGTATGAGTGTTTATGTGCTCTTCCAAAAGATTTTTCGAGCTGTAACGGTCAACATCGATATGATAATTTTCATTTTGCGCGACATCACAGAAATAAACAAAATAAAATGTTAAATTAATCACCTGTATCTTTTTCCACAAGTCTCGCAAGGCCACGATTTAACTTGCGGATAATGTATGCGTTTGTGAATTCTGAATAATCGCAAATTATTAAATATCCTGTTGCAAACCTCGCATTGAAAATCTCCTTCCTCCTTGGCTACGTGATCGTCCAGATGAACGGACAATTCGTTTCTCTTATCAAAATCAACGCCGCATATATCGCAGATGTAGAGACGAGAATCGTGAAAACCCTTGAGGTGTGATACGATAATTTTTGCATCGCCGATGACTCGTTCGTCGTCATTCGTGCACAGAAGACAAGTGTATTCCATACCGTCTCTCCTAACTACCTGTTCCCGAGTCTCCTCTATTTTCATACTTGTTTTCGATTTTTTCGCTTGGCCCTTTGAGTCGTCCGCATTTTCGGCTTCCGGTCTTGCTTCTAGTCCGGTCTTGACCGACACGTCCTTCCGAACCTCAATGTACTCGATGTTTTCCATCGATGTTTCGATCGATGTTTTGTCCAAATTATGCACCAAATACTGCTATTAAAAAGAGATAATTCATATTTCATTCATTAAGAGAATTTTCATTGTAACAAATTAATTTGTCACAATGTAACATCGATGTAAAATGTATCTAGGAACGTGTATTTGACATAAGAAATTCATCATCGATCGTAAGAGTATTTGACATTATAGTTTTTTCATCCCTCCATCGACGTAACAATTATATACCTCAGTCAAATTTTCAGAGCAACTTTCGTTCGCTTTCACATCGTACTTTAGATCCAGCGATTGATTGTCCACCAATTGACCATCGGAATTGTCAATGTAGTCGTGATCGTTATACTCTTCCTGAACTCGAATTTCAGATGTTATTTTCATGATAGTTTGTTCATAATGTGTGTAGATTTCCAATCTAATCTCGGCGAGTCTATTCTCGAGCTTTTCAAACTGGAATAATACATAGAACCTTAATGCCCAAATAGATTCTCATGAATCTTGATAACAGGGATTGTTACTTAAACATGTTTCTACAACTATTTGCAAAATTTTCAACAACGCTAAGATGCGTAGCTATATACAAAAAAAATAAACGAGTCGTTGAATCTCTCCACGTACCTCGGTTAACAATTTGTAACATTTTTTACACAAAACTACCGAATGTACGGTCTCTTTGTCGATATGTTTTTCTAATACCGAGCAGATTGTTCCAAAGAGAGGCTTAACAGAGCCAGCGCTGGCTGTATCATCGAAAATGCGTACGCTATTACGAGTTGATACTCCAACTTTGCTGTTGCATATCAGACAATGGGTAGAATCTTTTGCGAGACCCTCGCTCATTCTTGCAACGACTTGGAACACTGCGGAAAGAAATCAGAAAAAAAAAAGTAAATGACCGTTGAAAAAGAAGATTTCATCATTCTCTGAAAAATCGATTTATTTAATAAAAAAAAGAAAAAGAAAAAGGAAGCGAGCCTTTCGATCGATAATAAAATCGTAACGTTACTTTATGATGAAATCGATGCGATCCAAATCTACTTCGCAGCAAACGCCACAAGAGACACCCATATTTTGAATGTAAATAAACAAAATCAGTATTGTAATCCATATTTGTTACTCGTCGAACAAAAAACACGGTTTATCAGGCGACAATGTAAAACTCAATATTTCCACTATATATATATACGGATAACAGCATTAGCATGAAGGAAAAAAAAAACGAAAATGAGAGCGTTAATAATCGATCGAGCTTTATATTCCCTACCGCCGCGTGGATCGAACAAATTTTTACAAGTAAAAATAATATACACAAAAAAGTTGTCAGCACTGACTCTGAAATTTTCCTTTTCTCTATTCGGACGATTGGTAACGAGTCAAGGGGCAACAGTACGCAACGAAATCTTCTTGAGTACCAACGCCATTTATTTTTCCATGATAGGGTAGGGCATCGCGCTATCACTCGCGGGGGTATACTACACGTCGAGGACAGAGACGTATGTGAGAGACAAGCCAGAATCTAAATTAACCTAACACATTATTATCGCGCATTATCGATCGTGAAACGATATATATACGTTATTATTGTGAATGTAAAAAAATGATGTCGATGGAGAAATTAGATGTGAGAAATATTAATCGATTTTTTTAGTACTCCGTTTGACTCATATAATTTTAACTTTTGAATGACAATGTACTTATGTGAATATGTACATTCTCATTCAAAAGTTGAAATACCTTAAAGCACGGTCTTGTGCACAGGTCTGGAGACTCCGTCAAATTTCGGCGGTGGGGGGTGACCGTCTTAACGAAGTTCGTTTTACTTTCTGTAGCAACCACTAGAGGCGTTCCGATCTTAGTTGCGAACTTATAATGCCAACAGACATAACCTGAAAAGCCCACGATAGCTCCCACGGTTGTATGCCTCTGTCTCACTAACGACTTCTGCCGCATTACACACATTCATTATATGTAATTATGAAAGCGTTATTAATCCCGTCAACTTCAATGAATATACTGAATAAATATGCTGTTAATTTGAACCGGGTTTTAAGGATTCTAACTGTTAATCGAGCATGATAAATATAAAATATTTGTAAATATCTATCTCATATGAACATATATTAGGCGAAATAGTTGTCTACCTCTTGATGAATCGATCGCCGTTAGATTTTTTATTAAATCCTATAAAATAAACAAAGGTTTTCATTTTTTTAAATAGAAATATATCGAACCGTTTCATATATTTAATTTGATCCTTTTTCATTGTATTTTCGTGAAAATTACAGGTACTCGAATAAAAAGAAAAATTTAAGTATTTATTTTTATTCGCACTTGTTTGATTTTGAAAACTGGAACACTTGCGAAAACTTAAAAAATGAAGTGTAATAAAAAGGAAAGATGCTGATTTTTACTTACGTTAATCTACTATTTTTTTGGCACGCTGTTAGTCTATTTCGGAATATTGACAAAACTCGAATAAAGAGAAAAATTAAAGAATTTATTTTTATTCATACTTGATGCAGACACTTACAAAAACTTAACACAAAATTTGTTCATTAGTTAATTTAGACAATTTTTTTTAACAACAAATTTCTTTTTCAGTTTTGAATTTTCCTGATGGCAATATTGCCTCATTCTTAATCTTTCATAGTAAATTATTGCTTATGAAAGGTTTTCAGATCCATGCTCTATACAGGGATAAGTGAAGGTGTAAGAATCAAGTACTTCATCTAGAGTCATATCGAAGACATCAATTCGAGAGGAATATTTTGTAAATGATGCTTCGATATGACGGATCATATGAAAGAAATGAGGATTTGCGTGAATCGGGCCATCGCATGATTTCATTTGCACCAGTTGCGACTCTGAAGATCCGCAGCTGGTTTTCAATCTCACGGCTTCTTGACACACTGGACAGGATTCATTTTTTTGATGGAACTTCAGGGATATCTGAAATATCAATAGAAGAAATTTCTGTATGTTTAAATTACTTTTATTTCATCGCTTTTAAATACTAACAATGCAATAGGTACTTTCTGTTAAGGAAACTCACCGATACAAGTACTGATTCCTTGAATTCACGGTTTCGTGACTCTAAAGGACGGAACAGTGCTCGGATAATTTATTTCAAAATTCAAAATTTGTTTCGCATAACCAGGCTCTGGCACACAATTTTCCTTTTCTATTGAGACGTCATTGAACCTTGGTGGCACAGCAAACTCGTTGATTTGCATTTTTTTCTACGTGACCTTACATATTGAAAAATACTTGATACGAGTAACTATCTTCTCAAACTACGTGTAAAATTTTTTCATTAAACTTACCCGTGCAATTACTTGGCCATTTGCGTCGAGCTTGCGAGCTTGACCCATTCGCGAACTATGTCGTCATGATTAAAATGCTGTTCACATACACGATCCGTCTTTTGTAATTTTACAACATTTTACAATGCCTGGAATAGAGTCTTTCCACTTTTTCCGCATATCAATGTCTTTTGGCACGTGAAATGTAGAACATTTCGTCTTTCTTTTCCTGCTGGTTTTGCAATTTGGGATCACACACTGATATCTCATTTTCAATATAATTATCACTAATAGTCGTGATATAAACGAAATAAACGTAATATGCAAGGATAGCAATATCGAGGGGTTATCAGGTTATGCCTGTTGGCATTATAAGTTCGCAACTAAGATCGGAACACCTCTAGTGGTTGCTACAGCAATTAAAATTGACTTCTTTAAGGAGGCCACTTTCAGCGGAGGAGTTTCCAGACCTGTAGAGAAGACCGTGCCTTAAAGTGATTCGGTTAAACAACCGATAATAGAGAGGAAGAAGAATAGGCATCCGCCGTTAATTCTCTTTACCGAATTGATGACCTTTTTTGTTGCATTGTTAATCAATTACCTCAACATCTCTACAAATAAAAACCTGAGAACGATTTTACACCCCTCGATATTCCTACTATATCCCCATCCGGCCCAAATATCTAAAAGAGAGAGAGATAGATCCAACTTTTTTCAAAGGTGCAGTTAGTTTTTCGGGAAAAAGAAGAATTTTAGAGGTAGAATTGATGACAGCACTCTGTAACACTGAGCACTATTCCTATAAATCAAGAAACCTTAAGAAAATTATAGCTTCTTATGACCGTCAGTCGGTATTTCATTGCTTTTCACACATCCCACAAACTCTACCTTCCGCTCTGTCGGTATGTGCGCAAAAGTTAGTGCAACCGCCGCGTCCACCGCTGTCGGTATATACACCATATAATTCAATCATCAAATATGGCCTTCGAGGCTATTTCGATACTTCTAGCTTTTACAAAATCGTTCCGCCAAGAACAAAATTTGAATTTTGAATGGCGGCCATGGAAATATCGAACGCAGCGCTACAATCGTCAATCAGTTGAATTTTCTTCTTCTTCTTCTTCAAATAACTCGCGGCGTAGCTTTTCTCTTTCAAAGCGACGTTAATTAAAATGATTACGAATGTCTAATTATGCTCGGTTATCGACGTCATCGCTTAATAAGATAAACAGAATTGGTGTACGATGACTTATCGATTTGTTTTGCGCATGTCCCCTTCTCGTAGTTTCAATTGAGAGAGTCATTCTATCGAAACGTTAATTGAGTGGTATGTACACGCAAGGAAAATCACATAACGCACGTATACATACGCTATATATTTTGTTGTTCTGTTAGAAATTCCCTCGTGGGAAAGTGCAGAGACATTACCCTCAATATCTTTATCTCGGATTGTGTAGTTATATACATCCTCGAAAGTGCAATTACAACTGAAAAAAAAAATACATATATCCATTATAGCATTGTTAGAGAATATTGAGGAGGTATATAGGAAAGCGCACAATGAATAGCTGCCGTTACGTTCTTGGAACGCGTTAATAAGCGCATGAGGATAAAAAAAAAAACTTGCATTGCAAAATATTATGAGCAATTGCGTAGATGTAACAACTAGCAAATTTTTTTTCCAACTAGGGAATAAAAAGGAGCTCTTTGAATTTGTTGCTCGGAATTGAGACGGTCAATGGGGGATACAAAAAAATGGGAGCAATTATATTTATCGCTTCCATATATTCGCTTCTTGTAACACAGTGAGGCAGGATAATTTTGCTGCTATACCGTATACTAATTATAGTCACAGTTAATTATGGATAAACAGTAATTTTAAGAAAAAAAAAGTTGTGCAATGAAAGATACACGAGTACAAAGTGGAATGTCCCGCGGGGCTGTTGATCTCGGTGAGATCAGGTATGTACGCGGATCTTCTCTCTATTATAACATCTTCTTCCTCGTTGATTTCACTTTTCACTTGACTCGTGCCTCTGCATTACTTACCAAACCTGTACGTCGGAAAAGCATTGAGTCCTGAGCCCCTGTAATCAATCATATTAAGGAAGAACACCACTGTGACCCCCTGTTTTTTTTCACATTTTTCAAGAATTTTTTTTTGTGGGAAAAAAAAGAGATATTCGAAAAATTTTTTTGGGTTTTGTTCCTTGTTTATTAATGTATCAAAAAACATTTTTTTCACATTTTTCACGCCGCATGGTGGCGCTGGGGAAGCTCTCGCGTCAGGTACTGTCATTTCCGCGGCACGCAGCAGAACTCTCTTCAACGTCGATCTGAAAAAAAATACCGAGTGTTTTCGTTAATAATATGATATTTTGAAGAGAAGTACACAGGGATTTGGAAAGATATTGTTTTAAAAAAAATAGGCACGCCTTTGAAATTAAAGTTAATTTCAAAGGCGTGCCTATTTTTTTTAGCGTGCCACCATGCGGCGTGAAAAATGTGAAAAAAATGTTTTTTGATACATTAATAAACAAGGAACAAAACACAAAAATTTTTTTCGAATATCTCTTTTTTTTCCCACAAAAAAAAATTCTTGAAAAATGTGAAAAAAACAGGGGGTCACAGTGGTGTTCTACGTTAAGTACATCAGCATTTTTAAATATTTTGAACAAAACTTTAGAACAAAAAAATATAAAAATTTGCTGTAATTCTTAATCTGAGATTACTTTATATTGCACTTCTTAGTTTACTATAGAATAATTGAATTTTGTACAGTAAAGTGCGAAATTGTATGTTTGTGTGAATTTCTTAAATTTTCAATAATCAAGGCGGTACTAGCCATAATAATCGGTTTAGAGATAACGACATTGAGCATTGAGTTGGAAATCAATTCATAAAATTCTTCAAATTTGTAAAAAAGATTTGAATGTTTGGCCATTCGTATATTTTGCAATATCAATTGCTTTAACTTCAGCAAATTTTGCAGAATGATTATGAATGATAAAAATTTGCGACCCGTGGTACCACCGTAGAATTGTTTAGGTCGAGTTCACAAAACAGATCAGCAGAAAATTTCCGATCGATTAGGGTATCGAAACATTGAATGAAAAAAAAATAAAAATAAAAATAATTTTTTGCCCACTTTTTCGAAAATCTAAAAATGTCGAAATTTCAAATGGTCATAACTTAGCTCCCGTTTCATCGATTTTGGGTTTTGACGAGCGTTTTCAAAACGTCTCGACTAGACTTAGAGAATGCATTTTGGATCATCCCGATATCTCAATTATTGTAGACGTGAGAGCGGGTTGAAAATCGGTGAAAAAAATGAGAAGGGGTATGTATGGAGAAATTCACAAAAATCGATGGTCCGACTTTAAAAATCTGTGAAAAATCGAAAAATAATGATAGCACAATGATTCAAGCGCCATTTTAAAGGGTTTTCGATCACGAAAAGAATGAACACAGAGTGGGGTTCCAACTCCATCGGGAAGCAACGTTACAGCGATTTTAGTGAAGCTACTTCTGGTTGGCCGAAATGCAAAAAAATTTTGAATTTTTAAATTTTCTTTTAGGACGCTATATCGATGTATTTTGACTCGCTGATTACTAATTCAGTACTCGTTTCCTTGAGAAACTCGAAATTTCATTGAAAATCGTTCAAAAAGTGATTTTTTTCGTTTTTCGCCTTTTTCACATTGATATTTTGAGATTTTGACTAAAACTCAGTGTTATTTGTAATCAGCGGAAAATTTCCGATCGAATAAGGTGTCGAAACATTGAAAAAAGAGAAAAAAGTTTTTTTGTAATTTTTTGCCCACCTTTTCGAAAACCTAAAAATCTCGAAATTTCAAATGGTCATAACTTGGCTCCCGTTTCATCGATTTTGGGTTTTGACAAGCGTTTTCAAAACCTCTCGAGTAGACTTAGAGAATGCATTTTGGATCATCCCGATATCTCAATTATTGTAGACGTGAGAGCGGGTTGAAAATCGGCGAAAAAAATGAGAAGGGGTATGTATGGAGAAATTCGCAAAAATCGATGGTCCGACTTTAAAAATCTGTGAAAAATCGAAAAATCATGATAGCTCCATGATTCAAGCGCCATTTTAAAGGGTTTTCGATCACGAAAAGAATGAGCACAGAGTGGGGTTCCAACTCCATCGGGAAGCAACGTTACAGCGATTTTAGTGAAACCACTTCCGGTTGGCCGAAATGCAAAAAAATTTTGAATTTTTAAATTTTCTCTTAGGACGCTATATCGATGTATTTTGACTCGCTGATTACTAATTCCGTACCCGTTTCCTTGAGAAACTCGAAATTTCATTGAAAATAGTCCAAAAAGTAATTTTTTTCGTTTTTCGCCTTTTTAACATTGATATTTTGATCTTTTGACGAAAACTCGGTGTTATTCGTAATCAGCGGAAAATTTTCGACCGAATAGGGTATCGAAACATTGAAAAAAGAGAAAAAAAGTTTTTTTGTTATTTTTTGCCCACCTTTTCGGAAACCTAAAAATCTCGAAATTTCAAATGGTCATAACTTGGCTCCCGTTTCATCGATTTTGGGGTTTGACAAGCGTTTTCAAAACCTCTCGAGTAGACTTAGAGAATGCATTTTGTTTCATCCCGATATCTCAATTATTGTAGTCGTGAGAGAGGGTTGAAAATCGGCGAAAAAAATGAGAAGGGAAAAATTCGCAAAAATCGATGGTCCAACTTGAAAAATCTATGAAAAATCGAAAAATAATGATAACACAATGATTCAAGCTCCATTTTAAAGGGTTTTCGATCACGAAAAGAATGAGCACAGAGTAGGGTTCCAACTCCATCGGGAAGCAACGTTAAAGCGATTTTAGTGAAGCCACTTCTTTTTCGCCGAGATGCAAAAAAATGTTGAATTCATTAAATTTTCTTTTAGGACGCTATATCGATGTATTTTCACTCGCTGATTACTAATTCAGTAGCCATTTCTTTGAAAAACTCGAAATTTCATTGAAAATCGTCCAAAAAGTGATTTTTTTCGTTTTTCGCGGTTTTTCGATTGCAATCAACGAATAAATCTCCGATCGAATAGGGTACCGAAACATTGCAAAAAATTAAGAAAAAAATTTCAGGTCGGATTAGGTCTCAGGGGGATTAGCATGCAGGGGGCGCAGCCCCCCTATTATATATATATATATCGCGAATACTTCGTATGAACAAAAGGACACATCGCGCAGTATTCTTCCACAATGCGTAATGTATATAAATATATATATATGAATAATCTTGTGCCCGCAAAAGTCCCCCGGATTCGCGGTACACACGATCCGGTGTGTGGGCCCCTGGCCACGACAATTCAAACGGGACTTTCAGTTTCTTTTGGCGTCCCGGGAGTGCAGGACCGAGAGCGCCGTGAACGCGCTCGCGTGTGTTAACATACAACTGTACGCGTGAAAGTTTGCTCCGTCCATAATAAGAAGACCTGTCCGTCCATATATGCGATACACATGCGCAAAGAGAGGGCTGGGTATTCGTCCATGATCGCGTCACGCACCGGCACGGTCGCTCCATCTCGGGAAGATTCAACGATTAGGTACAGCTTGTTGTGAATCTGTGCCATTTGTTTTCCTTTCTTTTTCCCCATTTTAACGATCCGTACCTATAAACAAAAAAAAAACAAAAAATTAATGATATATACATATAGTTTTTTTAAATGTTTGCTATTGGTAGGGGCCATTCTCGTGAAATTAATTTTATCGTACCATTTCCTGTCGCATTGAGGTAGTTGGTAACTTAAGCCGATTTTCGTGTCTTTTTTTAGAGGGCGTTTTTTTTGTAGGAAAAAATAAATGAATCGTTTTGGATATTTAGGACGTTTTCATTTACATATTAAAGATAGAAAAAAAAATTTGTTTGAAAAAATTTTATAGTTTATTATTATTATTATTATTGATGAAAGTTGGCACCTTGAAAAAAAAGCGCGTGGGTGGCCCCGGTGATTTTGGCTCTTGATGTTATCTGAAATCAAAAATTTTTGATAATTCTTAATCTATGGACATGTCATTCTGGTCGGAACTACTTTAGTTAAATTTCATGGATAAATAACAAATTGGCGGACTTTGGAAAAAAAAAGTCTTTTTATTTTGGCAAAGAAGGGGTTGTAAAAAAAAAAGTTAGGGGTGAAAAAATTTCTCGGTAGTTCCGACGAGAACTATAAGTGTGTAGAGTAGCCTGTTAAAATTTCAAAGCAATCGGTTTGGTAGAAAAAAAGTTAGGACCCGGGCTGCCAATTTCGAGGTGCCAACTTCCATCAATAATAATAATAATAATAAACGATTAAATTTAAAAAAAAAATTTTTTTTTTGTTTCTTTAATATGTAAATAAAAACATCCTAAATATTCAAAACGATTCATTTTTATTTTCCTACAAAAAACGCCCTCCAAAAAACACATGACAATCGGCTTAAGTTACCAGACTACTACATTAATAGAGCATAATATTACTCGGTAAGGTTTGGTCATAGTTTTTTTGTGTGTAACATGAGCACGCGAGAATATATTTCAATTTTAGTGCTCTTGTTACAAAGTCTGAACGTTATTAATGATATAATTGGTATATATGAGCCGTTCTTTCTAGAGTATACGTTTGACCGGTACTCATCAATTTGCCTTTTTCGTCTGCAGTTCGTTCGTTTTAGCTGTTTCTTTTTGTAAATCGGTTACATTTATTATTCTCTGATGCTGTGGTAGTCATAAAAATTGTAGCACGAAACTGAAACTTGTTTGTAAAATTAACAGATTTTAAAAAAATGATTTTAAAAGAAGTGTTCCAAAAAATATTACCAAATCGTTGGTAGAACTAAATCCAGTAAAAATTGGAAGAAAAAAAAAATGCAAAACCCTAAGGGCAACGTTTATGTCCTGATTTTCTACATCTCGATCATTGGGACATTCTTTTTTTTTTAAATTCCATTGTCGTCCACGTGGCTCTTTGAAATATAATAAAAAACAGGAAGTAAACTCTAAACGAGCATAAGAATTGCTGCAACTTAGCAAAAAAAAAAAAAAATCTCGGTTCTTCGTTCGAGGAAGAAAAGCCCATGTGTATAAATTTATTGTGTTTGTAATAAAATATGTACGAGAAATATATGATGACGAACGGAGAAACGAGCACGTATCTCCTTGTATGCAATAATATTATACTCGCGTATAAGTACACGTTTTGACGTAATGTAACGAAAGAGAGAGAGGGGCAGAATCAGATACACAGATCTCTCTTTGAATAATAACTAAACTGGTTGATTTTCGCTTCGGTTTTGTATTGGAAGGAGTTTTGAGGTGAGGGCATAGCAAAAATCCGAAGCTAAAAACCTCTCGTCTCGCCGGGGCACTTAAACGCCACCGAATACTTTCTCCGTTCCTATATCTCTCCGATGACGGAAGTGTGTGACTAATAACGAAAACACACAACGTCGATATACATCATACTTGTATGGTCGCTGTTGTAACTTCTCTGTGCGTTAAAACCGTTAAAAATCTTTCGGCGATGACTCGCTGATAACAGTTATTAAAAAAATTTAAGATAAATTGAGATTTACGCTACTTGCTGGAGAACCTTCGTTTATAAAATTGTAGGAAATCGAATTTATTCATTTCTTTGATCGAATGAAATTAACGTACATCTATTTTATATTAAGGTAGTAGTCTGGTAACTTAAGCCGATTTTCATGTCTTTTTTGGAGGGCGTTTTTTTTGTAGGAAAATAAAAACAAATCGTTTTGGATATTTAGGATGTTTTTATTTACATATTAAAGATACAAAAAAAAAATGTTTGAAAAAATTTAATAGCTTATTATTATTATTATTGATCGAAGTTGGCACCTCAAAAAAAAAAGCGCGTGGGTGGCCCCGGTGATTTTGGCTCTTGATGTTATCTGAAATAAAAAATTCTTGATAATTCTTAAGGGAGAACACCACTGTGACCACCTGTTTTTTTTCACATATTTCAAGAATTTTTTTTTGTGGGAAAAAAAAGTGATATTCGAAAAATTTTTGTTGGGTTTTGTTCCTTGTTTATTAATGTATCAAAAAACATTTTTTTCACATTTTTCACGCCGCATGGTGGCGCTGGGGAAGCTCTCGCGTCAGGTGCTGTCGTTTGCGCGGCACGCAGCAGAACTCTCTTCAACGTCGATCTGAAAAAAAATAACGAGTGTTTTCGTTAATAATATGATATTTTGAATAGAAGTACATAGGGATTTGGAAAAATATTGTTTTAAAAAAAATAGGCACGCCTTTGAAATTAAAGTTAATTTCAAAGGCGTGCCTATTTTTTTTGATACACTATTTTTCCAAATCCCTATGTACTTCTCTTCAAAATATCATATTATTAACGAAAACACTCGGTATTTTTTTTCAGATCGACGTTGAAGAGAGTTCTGCTGCGTGCCGCGGAAATGACAGCACCTGACGCGAGAGCTTCCCCAGCGCCACCATGCGGCGTGAAAAATGTGATAAAAATGTTTTTTCATACATTCATAAACAAGGAACAAAACCCAAAAAAAATTTGTCCAATATCTCTTTTTTTTCCCACAAAAAAAAATTCTTGAAAAATGTGAAAAAAACAGGGGGTCACAGTGGTGTTCTCCCTTAATATATAGACATGTCATTCTGGTCGGAACTACTGAAGTTAAATTTCATGGATAAATAAACAAATGGAAAAACTTTGAAATTTGGAAAAAAGTTTTTTTTTTCCAAAGTTCGCCATTTTGTTATTTATTAACAAATTTATTAACAAAATTATAAGTTAAATTTCATGGATAAATAACAAAATGGAAAAACTTTGAACTTTGGAAAAAAGTTTTTTTTCCCAAAGTCCGCCATTTTGTTATTTATCCATGAAATTTAACTTTAGTAGTTCCGACCAGAATGACATGTGTATAGATTAAGAATTATCAAGAATTTTTGATTTCAGATAACATCAAGAGCCAAAATCACCGGGGCCACCCACGCGCTTTTTTTTCGAGGTGCCAACTTCGATCAATAATAATAATAATAAGCTTTTAAATTTTGTCAAAAAAATTTTTTTTTGTATCTTTAATATGTAAATAAAAACATCCTAAATATCCGAAACGATTCATTTTTATTTTCCTACAAAAAAACGCCCTCCAAAAAAGACATGAAAATCGGCTTAAGTTACCAGACTACTACCTAAAATCACTATAATTGCTTAATAATTTTTATAACAAATCGAATTCTCGTTATCCCGAAAAGGGAGAAAATAAAATATTTTCAATAATTTCACTATCATCCCCTATATTCAATAACGCTGAACAACTGATTTTGTTTGTTCTTTTTTCTTTTTGTCAACTTTGAGAACAAACACACGCTTTTTACAACGGTTACAGATGACACAAGATTGAGAGTTAGTGTAATAGATAGAGAGAGAAACAGAAGAATAAGATGGAGTAGAAGGTATAAAATCGTATCGAACATGAAAATAGTATTAAAGAGGCCAGTGGTACAAAAACAGGTTTTTTTAAGCGAATAAAATATTGCCTCTCGTTTCAATCGGGTACGATATATAAATTGTTTTGTAGTGATCGGTAGGACGCACGCATATATCCATACATGTACAATACGTACATACAAAGAATTGAAACACACGTGCAATAATCTCGCATTCAATTTCGGAGTGTAGGAGTGGTGGGATGTTGAAAAATAAAAATCGATGAAAAGACAGACTTTCTTAGCCCGAAGAATTGAAATTCCAACGTAGGACGCGACCATCGTTGAGGGATAAAGAGAGAGTGAAAAAAAAGAAAAGATTGAAAAAGGTAGGGAGAGAAGGACGAATGAGAGAATGTCGAAGAGGAGAGGTTTGCTCTTCCCGTAGTACGATTTCGGAGCACGTGAAAATACCTCGTATGAGAGAGTAAATACGTTTCGTTTTTTTTTCTTTTCTCTTTCTTATTTCGAACTCTCTTTATGGTAGTAGTCTGATAACTTAAGCCGATTTTTCATGTCTTTTTTGGAGGGCGTTTTTCTGTAGGAAAATAAAAATGAATCGTTTTGGATATTTAGGATGTTATTATTTACATATTAAAGATACAAAAAAAAAAATTTTTGACAAAATTTAATAGTTTATTATTATTATTGATCGAATGTGGCACCTCGAAAAAAAAAGCGCGTGGGTGGCCCCGGTGATTTTGGCTCTTGGATGTTATGTGAAATAAAAAATTCTTGATAATTCTTAATCTATAGACATGTCATTCTGGTCGGAACTACTGAAGTTAAATTTCATGGATAAATAACAAAATTTTGGAAAAAAAAAGTTTTTTTTTCCAAAGTCCGCCATTTTCTTATTTATCCATGAAATTTAACTTCAGTAGTTCCGACCAGAATGACATGTCTATAGATTAAGAATTATCAAGAATTTTTGATTTCAGATAACATCAAGAGCCAAAATCATCGGGGCCACCCACGCGTTTTTTTTTTCGAGGTGCCAACTTCGATCAATAATAATAATAATAATAAACTATTAAATTTTGTCAAAAAAATTTTTTTTGTATCTTTAATATGTAAATAAAAATATCCTAAAAATCCAAAACGATTCATTTTTATTTTCCTACAAAAAAACGCCCTCCAAAAAAGACATGAAAATCGGCTAAAGTTACCAGACTTATGTCTCAGCGGAGGAGAGCCGGAGAGGTACACACGTGACTATCAACGACCTCGACCCGCGCGAAGAGAGACCCCGTTTTTACGAGCAAACGTTTCGGCCCGTTTGCCTCAATTTTTTGTATTATTATCGTTACTTAATTCATCCCTCCATCTCCTCCTTCGATCAAAGAAATGCTTTCTGTGAATATGTACAATAATATATGCAAAGACATTATCATTCCAAACACCGGGAATAACAACTTTTTAAATATTATCATTATGAATTCCTTCGGTTTGCCGCTAATATTTATTTGCCGTTCGATTATAACGCCCGAATCGAAAACGACACGGCTGGTTATCTCGCGTTCTTTCTGGTGTGTCGCGACTATGGGACCGACCGGCCCTGACTCGAAGGCGCCTCCGTGATGCGCGCGTTCGAGTGAAAGTTTGTAAATCAAATATTTTTTTTGCGCGAGCGACGAGACCCCGAACCTCCGTAAGACGACGCTTCTTTAGCTTCTTCGCGGACTTGTCTCGACGCGACTAATGGCAATGGTATATCTCGCGTGAATGAGAAAAACTCTTGTATAGACTGAAAATCGTGTCAATTTTACGGCTCGAGACTGTACAACCGATCGTATATATAGTAATTTGTATGCAGAGTTGACGAAGATCTGCCATTTCGAATTTTAGAATTCTCTCAGCGACAGTTTCGAAGTCCAGCGAAGTCTTGCCATCTTGAAGTTTGAATATTTGAGTTTGTACTGATATTTCACGGAACCTCAAACATCCCGCCTCCGGAAGAGATTTTCGTACGAACTCAAACGGAGTAAAAATGTCCATCATTCTAGGGTTACAGAGATACGTGACTCTTAATTCAGTAAAGCCATAATAAACGATTGTTTCCTCGTGAGTAAACAGTCTAAACGGAGAAAAACAGAGAGCAAACAATCATTAGATAAGATCGTCATTTAAGGTAGTAGTCTGATAACTTAAGCCGATTTTCATGTCTTTTTTGGAGGGCGGTTTTTTTGTAGAAAAATAAAAATGAATCGTTTTGGATATTTAGGAAGTTTTTATGTACATGTTAAACATACAAAAAAAAAATTTTTTTTTTAAATTTAATAGTTTATTATTATTATTGATCGAAGTTGGCAGCCTGGGTCCTAACTTTTTTTCCACCGAACCGATTGCTTTCAAATTTTAACAGGCTACTCTTCACACTTATGGTTCTCGTCGGAACTACCGAGAAATTTTTTCACCCCTAACTTTTTATTTTACAACCCCTTCTTTGCTAAAATAAAAGGACTTTAGCAAAGAAGGGATTGTAAAATAAAAAGTTAGGGGTGAAAAAATTTCTCGGTAGTTCCGACGAGAACTATAAGTGTGTGGAGTAGCCTGTTCAAATTTGAAAGCAAGCGGTCCGGTAGAAAAAAAAAGTTAGGACCCGGGCTGACCAGAAAAACGCTGTTTTGAGAAGAACTTCGAGGCGCTCTCGAAAACTCATTATAAGTCATTATAACTTAACGCTAAAATAAAAGGACTTTAGCAAAGAAGGGATTGTAAAATAAAAAGTTAGGGGTGAAAAAATTTCTCGGTAGTTCCGACGAGAACTATAAGGGTGTAGAGTATCCTGTTAAAATTTGAAAAATTTAGGACCCGGGCTGACCAGAAAAACGCTGTTTTGAGAAAAACTTCGAGGCGCTCTCGAAAACTCATTATAACTCCGGAAGTATTTCGAATTTCGGTCCGAAATTTTCACAGTATATTCTCAAGACATTGTACTTTGAAATTAAGCGAAAAAAATTTTTTCGATTTTTCGAACCCAAGTTACCAGACTACTACCTTAAAAAGACAAATACGAATGCCTATTACACGGTGGAGTAACTAGAGGGAAAACGCGCGTGGCATTCGTTCATATTCCTAAAGTGAAAGTTGCGATATTAATGGGCTTCCTTCGGCGGGGGTGGTGGGGGATGAGGGCAAACGTCTCGCAAAGATGTTTCGAGATACATTTCTATGTATATATATATAAATATAAACGGGAGAACGACTCTAGGCCACGAGGGTATACACAACCGGGAGAGGGGAACACGCTGCGGGTTCGACCTTGATCGCCCAAACGAGCCTCCGAATGCGAAAGCGCGCGGTTTTGGGACTCGGAGATAATATTATAAGCCCACGCTTTAATTTCTCTCTCCCTCTCTCTCGCGTTCTTCCTCCAGGTAACGTTTCGTGCCATCGTTTCGTTACACATTTGCAGAGAAACATTTCTCCCGTAGGCACTGGGACAGTAACACTTAACCGACGATTTATCGATTGTATAGATTGCTAACGAACAAAACGGCGTAACTCTAATGATTTAACGATTACACTTATGTTAACGCTGTGTCTTTTTGTTTGTTAACAATCGTCAATGTACCTGTAACAATAATTCATGGTTTAACAACATTATTTATGACATTATAACGAATAAATTCGAATTCACCGTCCACCCAGATCCCACAGTCGATGGTCCGCAATATATCGGTAGGGGAAAATCAATAAGTTGCTGCTAGTAGTATAATTATTTTCAATCATTTGCCGCAATGCTATTTCGCAACCTGTTGAATTGAATGTCATGAAAATTATGTTGTTGAAGTTAAGAACGTTATGGCAAAATAGAAAAAAAATTGAATTTGGTTAATTAGAAAAAACTTACACTTTAAATTAACGGGAGCATATATTCGTACAAAAATCTCATGTTTTAGTCTGTTGAAGGGCCTGATAGGCGATAAAATGAAGCTGCGGCTGAATTTTGTTGAAAAACAAAAATTGACTCTTCAAGCTTGTGTCCTGTTTTTTTTTTTTTTTTTTTCATTTATTGTTTCGCTAGAACGTTCGTAACCTCTACGACATTGAAAATTTGACGAGTTTCAACGATTTTTGATATTTCAAACTTATCATTAATTAATTGCATGTATTTTACCGATATTTGGCAAGAAATTCGTTTTATTTCATACGTGAAATTGGAAAATGAGAGTTTGGTTATTCTGTACAATGATTATCAATCTGTGTTTTCGTAGAACAAAGGTCAATGTCAGTGGGGTTAAGTCTGTAAAGGTCCAATGGAGAAATCATTAATCATCAATCATTTGCCATTGGCAAATCATCATTTGTATCGATTTTTTTTTCTCAAACCACTTATCATCATGATGAAAATGAGAAAATTGGCCATCTCGGTTGAACGGTTTAAAAAAATTAATTGCCTTTAAAAAAACATCGTTGAGGCTCGCTATATTTAGAAAGCCTCTTGTTCCATCAATATGATTGTCAGAAATTGCTGATATTGCGTCTGGCGGAATTCTTTGTTTGTTTCATCGACATATCTCTTTGTAGCTGTTGTTACTTTGGGTCTTGATACGAAGTCGATGAAAAAAAAACAGGCTTCTCTCTCTCTCTCTCTCTCGGTTACTCGTATGAACGTTAGTAGGTACTTTGAAGGAAAAAAAAAAAGATGAAAAATGCCACCACAGCAGGCCGACAAAGTGTCCGCCTCCGTCGAAGTTTGCCTCGTTCGCGCGGAGAAGTGAAAGTCTCTCGCGAGCCCAAGAGCCGCGACTATACAGAAAACTTGGGACAGGTTTGCGACTATGTGACCCGGCATGCTTCGCTTTATTCCTGTATGTATATATACATACACAAGAATAAAGGGTATATATAAATACTGCATTTTTCCAATGCAACGAAAGAAGCCTACATGAACCGCTGAGATTCCAGAGCTTCGAGCACTTTTAACGAAGACACGATTGCCCGGCTAATCGTGAAGAATTATAGATTTACATCTGTATAAATTATAAATATTCGATAGCGTAATAAATACTTGCAGTTTGAGCTTCATTTATGAATGTTTATGTTGATCAACCTTAATGGACGTCCGCGCGTGGGATTATGAAAATTTCGTTAATTCTTCAATCCTCATCATCATCGTAGAATCACTAGATCGCTGTCTCTCTCGCAACGTCTTTCCACGGGAATCTTCGCGTACACGATCATTGAGTACACTTCATGACTGAACTCAAAGATATTCGCGTTATTCGAATAGCTAATAACTTCTCAAATGCTATGTGTGTGTGTGTGTGTGTGTGTATATATATAAGCATATTTAATATCGGAGTAATGGATTTTTATGGATTCAATTTTCAAGTTTTACCCTTTCAGCATCTATTTTAAGTATTTGAAAAAGAATCATAGTAATATTTTGTCAAATAAGTACAAAGTTTGTGCCTAATTCTGAAAAAAAAAACACATTTTCACTCACTTTTTTGTTAAAGATTGTAATTTTGGTCCCGTATTAATTTTCCAACACTTCGTTTCGTTTAACGTGCGAATTGAGGTGCCATCTCGTGGGCAGTGCTGAAAAAGCTGCAGATTTTTTTCGTCCTTTTGTGTCACAAGCTTCGAACTTCCGAACGGTTTAACCTACCAACTTGAAATTTGCCATACAGCAAATAGCATATATATATAAGCATATTTAATATCGGAGTAATGGATTTTTATGGATTCAATTTTCAAGTTTTACCCTTTCAGCATCTATTTTAAGTATTTGAAAAAGAATCATAGTAATATTTTGTCAAATAAGTACAAAGTTTGTGCCTAATTCTGAAAAAAAAAGCACATTTTCACTCACTTTTTTGTTAAAGATTGTAATTTTGGTCCCGTATTAATTTTCCAATACTTCGTTTCGTTTAACGTGCGAATTGAGGTGCCATCTCGTGGGCAGTGCTGAAAAAGCTGCAGATTTTTTTCGTCCTTTTGTGTCACAAGCTTCGAACTTCCGAACGGTTTAACCTACCAACTTGAAATTTGCCATACAGCAAATAGCATATATATATAAGCATATTTAATATCGGAGTAATGGATTTTTATGGATTCAATTTTCAAGTTTTACCCTTTCAGCATCTATTTTAAGTATTTGAAAAAGAATCATAGTAATATTTTGTCAAATAAGTACAAAGTTTGTGCCTAATTCTGAAAAAAAAAGCACATTTTCACTCACTTTTTTGTTAAAGATTGTAATTTTGGTCCCGTATTAATTTACCAACACTTCGTTTCGTTTAACGTGCGAATTGAGGTGCCATCTCGTGGGCAGTGCTGAAAAAGCTGCAGATTTTTTTCGTCCTTTTGTGTCACAAGCTTCGAACTTCCGAACGGTTTAACCTACCAACTTGAAATTTGCCATACAGCAAATAGCATATATATATAAGCATATTTAATATCGGAGTAATGGATTTTTATGGATTCAATTTTCAAGTTTTACCCTTTCAGCATCTATTTTAAGTATTTGAAAAAGAATCATAGTAATATTTTGTCAAATAAGTACAAAGTTTGTGCCTAATTCTGAAAAAAAAAGCACATTTTCACTCACTTTTTTGTTAAAGATTGTAATTTTGGTCCCGTATTAATTTACCAACACTTCGTTTCGTTTAACGTGCGAATTGAGGTGCCATCTCGTGGGCAGTGCTGAAAAAGCTGCAGATTTTTTTCGTCCTTTTGTGTCACAAGCTTCGAACTTCCGAACGGTTTAACCTACCAACTTGAAATTTGCCATACAGCAAATAGCATATATATATAAGCATATTTAATATCGGAGTAATGGATTTTTATGGATTCAATTTTCAAGTTTTACCCTTTCAGCATCTATTTTAAGTATTTGAAAAAGAATCATAGTAATATTTTGTCAAATAAGTACAAAGTTTGTGCCTAATTCTGAAAAAAAAAGCACATTTTCACTCACTTTTTTGTTAAAGATTGTAATTTTGGTCCCGTATTAATTTTCCAACACTTCGTTTCGTTTAACGTGCGAATTGAGGTGCCATCTCGTGGGCAGTGCTGAAAAAGCTGCAGATTTTTTTCGTCCTTTTGTGTCACAAGCTTCGAACTTCCGAACGGTTTAACCTACCAACTTGAAATTTGCCATACAGCAAATAGCATATATATATAAGCATATTTAATATCGGAGTAATGGATTTTTATGGATTCAATTTTCAAGTTTTACCCTTTCAGCATCTATTTTAAGTATTTGAAAAAGAATCATAGTAATATTTTGTCAAATAAGTACAAAGTTTGTGCCTAATTCTGAAAAAAAAAACACATTTTCACTCACTTTTTTGTTAAAGATTGTAATTTTGGTCCCGTATTAATTTTCCAACACTTCGTTTCGTTTAACGTGCGAATTGAGGTGCCATCTCGTGGGCAGTGCTGAAAAAGCTGCAGATTTTTTTCGTCCTTTTGTGTCACAAGCTTCGAACTTCCGAACGGTTTAACCTACCAACTTGAAATTTGCCATACAGCAAATAGCATATATATATAAGCATATTTAATATCGGAGTAATGGATTTTTATGGATTCAATTTTCAAGTTTTACCCTTTCAGCATCTATTTTAAGTATTTGAAAAAGAATCATAGTAATATTTTGTCAAATAAGTACAAAGTTTGTGCCTAATTCTGAAAAAAAAAGCACATTTTCACTCACTTTTTTGTTAAAGATTGTAATTTTGGTCCCCTATTAATTTACCAACACTTCGTTTCGTTTAACGTGCGAATTGAGGTGCCATCTCGTGGGCAGTGCTGAAAAAGCTGCAGATTTTTTTCGTCCTTTTGTGTCACAAGCTTCGAACTTCCGAACGGTTTAACCTACCAACTTGAAATTTGCCATACAGCAAATAGCATATATATATAAGCATATTTAATATCGGAGTAATGGATTTTTATGGATTCAATTTTCAAGTTTTACCCTTTCAGCATCTATTTTAAGTATTTGAAAAAGAATCATAGTAATATTTTGTCAAATAAGTACAAAGTTTGTGCCTAATTCTGAAAAAAAAAGCACATTTTCACTCACTTTTTTGTTAAAGATTGTAATTTTGGTCCCGTATTAATTTACCAACACTTCGTTTCGTTTAACGTGCGAATTGAGGTGCCATCTCGTGGGCAGTGCTGAAAAAGCTGCAGATTTTTTTCGTCCTTTTGTGTCACAAGCTTCGAACTTCCGAACGGTTTAACCTACCAACTTGAAATTTGCCATACAGCAAATAGCATATATATATAAGCATATTTAATATCGGAGTAATGGATTTTTATGGATTCAATTTTCAAGTTTTACCCTTTCAGCATCTATTTTAAGTATTTGAAAAAGAATCATAGTAATATTTTGTCAAATAAGTACAAAGTTTGTGCCTAATTCTGAAAAAAAAAGCACATTTTCACTCACTTTTTTGTTAAAGATTGTAATTTTGGTCCCGTATTAATTTTCCAACACTTCGTTTCGTTTAACGTGCGAATTGAGGTGCCATCTCGTGGGCAGTGCTGAAAAAGCTGCAGATTTTTTTCGTCCTTTTGTGTCACAAGCTTCGAACTTCCGAACGGTTTAACCTACCAACTTGAAATTTGCCATACAGCAAATAGCATATATATATAAGCATATTTAATATCGGAGTAATGGATTTTTATGGATTCAATTTTCAAGTTTTACCCTTTCAGCATCTATTTTAAGTATTTGAAAAAGAATCATAGTAATATTTTGTCAAATAAGTACAAAGTTTGTGCCTAATTCTGAAAAAAAAAACACATTTTCACTCACTTTTTTGTTAAAGATTGTAATTTTGGTCCCGTATTAATTTTCCAACACTTCGTTTCGTTTAACGTGCGAATTGAGGTGCCATCTCGTGGGCAGTGCTGAAAAAGCTGCAGATTTTTTTCGTCCTTTTGTGTCACAAGCTTCGAACTTCCGAACGGTTTAACCTACCAACTTGAAATTTGCCATACAGCAAATAGCATATATATATAAGCATATTTAATATCGGAGTAATGGATTTTTATGGATTCAATTTTCAAGTTTTACCCTTTCAGCATCTATTTTAAGTATTTGAAAAAGAATCATAGTAATATTTTGTCAAATAAGTACAAAGTTTGTGCCTAATTCTGAAAAAAAAAGCACATTTTCACTCACTTTTTTGTTAAAGATTGTAATTTTGGTCCCCTATTAATTTACCAACACTTCGTTTCGTTTAACGTGCGAATTGAGGTGCCATCTCGTGGGCAGTGCTGAAAAAGCTGCAGATTTTTTTCGTCCTTTTGTGTCACAAGCTTCGAACTTCCGAACGGTTTAACCTACCAACTTGAAATTTGCCATACAGCAAATAGCATATATATATAAGCATATTTAATATCGGAGTAATGGATTTTTATGGATTCAATTTTCAAGTTTTACCCTTTCAGCATCTATTTTAAGTATTTGAAAAAGAATCATAGTAATATTTTGTCAAATAAGTACAAAGTTTGTGCCTAATTCTGAAAAAAAAAGCACATTTTCACTCACTTTTTTGTTAAAGATTGTAATTTTGGTCCCCTATTAATTTACCAACACTTCGTTTCGTTTAACGTGCGAATTGAGGTGCCATCTCGTGGGCAGTGCTGAAAAAGCTGCAGATTTTTTTCGTCCTTTTGTGTCACAAGCTTCGAACTTCCGAACGGTTTAACCTACCAACTTGAAATTTGCCATACAGCAAATAGCATATATATATAAGCATATTTAATATCGGAGTAATGGATTTTTATGGATTCAATTTTCAAGTTTTACCCTTTCAGCATCTATTTTAAGTATTTGAAAAAGAATCATAGTAATATTTTGTCAAATAAGTACAAAGTTTGTGCCTAATTCTGAAAAAAAAAGCACATTTTCACTCACTTTTTTGTTAAAGATTGTAATTTTGGTCCCCTATTAATTTACCAACACTTCGTTTCGTTTAACGTGCGAATTGAGGTGCCATCTCGTGGGCAGTGCTGAAAAAGCTGCAGATTTTTTTCGTCCTTTTGTGTCACAAGCTTCGAACTTCCGAACGGTTTAACCTACCAACTTGAAATTTGCCATACAGCAAATAGCATATATATATAAGCATATTTAATATCGGAGTAATGGATTTTTATGGATTCAATTTTCAAGTTTTACCCTTTCAGCATCTATTTTAAGTATTTGAAAAAGAATCATAGTAATATTTTGTCAAATAAGTACAAAGTTTGTGCCTAATTCTGAAAAAAAAGCACATTTTCACTCACTTTTTTGTTAAAGATTGTAATTTTGGTCCCGTATTAATTTTCCAACACTTCGTTTCGTTTAACGTGCGAATTGAGGTGCCATCTCGTGGGCAGTGCTGAAAAAGCTGCAGATTTTTTTCGTCCTTTTGTGTCACAAGCTTCGAACTTCCGAACGGTTTAACCTACCAACTTGAAATTTGCCATACAGCAAATAGCATATATATATAAGCATATTTAATATCGGAGTAATGGATTTTTATGGATTCAATTTTCAAGTTTTACCCTTTCAGCATCTATTTTAAGTATTTGAAAAAGAATCATAGTAATATTTTGTCAAATAAGTACAAAGTTTGTGCCTAATTCTGAAAAAAAAAACACATTTTCACTCACTTTTTTGTTAAAGATTGTAATTTTGGTCCCGTATTAATTTTCCAACACTTCGTTTCGTTTAACGTGCGAATTGAGGTGCCATCTCGTGGGCAGTGCTGAAAAAGCTGCAGATTTTTTTCGTCCTTTTGTGTCACAAGCTTCGAACTTCCGAACGGTTTAACCTACCAACTTGAAATTTGCCATACAGCAAATAGCATATATATATAAGCATATTTAATATCGGAGTAATGGATTTTTATGGATTCAATTTTCAAGTTTTACCCTTTCAGCATCTATTTTAAGTATTTGAAAAAGAATCATAGTAATATTTTGTCAAATAAGTACAAAGTTTGTGCCTAATTCTGAAAAAAAAAGCACATTTTCACTCACTTTTTTGTTAAAGATTGTAATTTTGGTCCCCTATTAATTTACCAACACTTCGTTTCGTTTAACGTGCGAATTGAGGTGCCATCTCGTGGGCAGTGCTGAAAAAGCTGCAGATTTTTTTCGTCCTTTTGTGTCACAAGCTTCGAACTTCCGAACGGTTTAACCTACCAACTTGAAATTTGCCATACAGCAAATAGCATATATATATAAGCATATTTAATATCGGAGTAATGGATTTTTATGGATTCAATTTTCAAGTTTTACCCTTTCAGCATCTATTTTAAGTATTTGAAAAAGAATCATAGTAATATTTTGTCAAATAAGTACAAAGTTTGTGCCTAATTCTGAAAAAAAAGCACATTTTCACTCACTTTTTTGTTAAAGATTGTAATTTTGGTCCCGTATTAATTTTCCAATACTTCGTTTCGTTTAACGTGCGAATTGAGGTGCCATCTCGTGGGCAGTGCTGAAAAAGCTGCAGATTTTTTTCGTCCTTTTGTGTCACAAGCTTCGAACTTCCGAACCGTTTAACCTACCAACTTGAAATTTGCCATACAGCAAATAGCATATATATATATAAGCATATTTAATATCGGAGTAATGGATTTTTATGGATTCAATTTTCAAGTTTTACCCTTTCAGCATCTATTTTAAGTATTTGAAAAAGAATCATAGTAATATTTTGTCAAATAAGTACAAAGTTTGTGCCTAATTCTGAAAAAAAAAACACATTTTCACTCACTTTTTTGTTAAAGATTGTAATTTTGGTCCCGTATTAATTTTCCAATACTTCGTTTCGTTTAACGTGCGAATTGAGGTGCCATCTCGTGGGCAGTGCTGAAAAAGCTGCAGATTTTTTTCGTCCTTTTGTGTCACAAGCTCCGAACTTCCGAACGGTTTAATCTACCAACTTGAAATTTGCCATACAGCTAGAGTAAGATGTCCCGAAACATGGCAACGGGGTTTTTTCTGAAAGAAGGAAAAAAAAAAGTATTATATATTATGAATACGATGATATCTTCCAACAAATAATAAATGAGCTCAGACAAAATGGATCACCCGTAGTGGAGTCGTGGCAAAAAAAAAAAAAACCGAATGAAATGTACAAATTTGACGATCGGCACAAACTAGGAGAAATTTGCAAATAATTCGCTCGTAAGAGTTTTCCATGTTGAGGATAGATACCATAGTTCCACCAGTGACTCGATATTAATACTGTAGATTGTTAAGAAAATTCGTAGATAATGCATACAGGACTCAACGGACATGTATAATACATAACAAGAGTCCCGGGATATATATAAACTATCGAGAATCACGCAATGCAACAGGCTCGTAGACGCAATCGACCTTGATCGTACACACGAACCTGCCGAACGCGAAAAACCCCGTCGATAATATAAACCGGGGAAACGTGTGTGCCGGTTGCTCCGTCTTTTCGATTGGAGGCGTGCAGTATGTATGTGCAGTTCGCGTATTTTACACAACTACAAGTCTCTTGATCAGCAGGTCGTGGATTTTGAGATCGACAACGCGACGCCACTCTCGTCGTTGTGTCCTGCCTCTTGTGACGCCAATAACGAGTTTTTCCAGCTTCGCGGCTTTTTTTTCTCCCTTTTCTCTTCTCTCCTTCCTTTTTGTACGATACAGAGGAGAACTCTCGTTGCTCGAGTTACAAGTACTTTTGTAATGTATAACCGGGGCAGGGATTGTCTCTGAACGTGTGACTCCTCTATATATATATATGTGTGTGTGTGTGTGGTATATTCGCGCGGTGTCTCCTCTCGCGTGCACGCGTATATATGCACTTTGGCGTCCAACGACATTCCGCACGCGATTACCGTGCGCGACTCCCTATGCCTCAGCTCGAATGTATGCCACCGGAGTCACAGGAGCGCTGGTAACGCATATGATACTTTAGCGGGAATACGCGAGCCCACTGTCGCAACAAAATGCACAAATATATTGATAATATACTTGCGTGGAAGCTTTTTGAAAATAGAAGAAAAAAATCTCTTTTCTTCTGTTTACTCTTCGCAAGATCGCGGTCCTTTGTCCTAGCGATGAAAGTCGTAACATTCCAGGATGTCTGTCCCTTAAAAAGATAATTAGCGTTATTACCATGCTGATTGATTAATCTTTTATTTATTTTTTTCAGATTTTTGCGTTCCTCCACCTCTCTCTCTCTCTATAAGGCGAGAGTATACCTACCGCAATGTTGATGACTATGGGAAGAATTTCGTGCATCGCCGGTTCGGTCGGCTGATGAACGGAGTCACGAGAGAAAGTATAAGAGAGCATGCCGCGATGGCTCCTTGCCCTTGACGAGCCAGCATCCGATCCATGCGTTATTACACGAATATATATAGCGTAAAACGCGACGAGAAGGGCAGAGGTGAGGTGGCAGGGAGACACGTGTGTTGGGTGCATTCTCCCGCCGGCCTCTCACGAGGTAATGCACCAGCTTGGTGGTAAAACGGTAACGAGCACCGACGTCGGACAGGCTAACGTTCACGAACAACGGCACAATCAGCTTCGTCCCGATTGTCCACGTTTTAACGAATGGTTGGAGAATAAGAAAATTTAGAGAGAAAAAACATGTTTGTGGATGAAATTTTTCACATTTTACTTCCTCATTATTCACAATCGGTCGCGAGAGTTTTTGTAAATTTGATACGAAGGAAATGAGAGAGCAATTCGATAAAATTTCATTGTCAGACTTTCGGTTTTTGTTGTTCGTACGTGCGATAAAATAATGAAAAATAATGATATGTCGTTGATACAGGATAGATCCGTCATTGGATGCAACGGACACGGAAGTGTCTCACCTGGTGACCGGCACACCAAGAAAAATCACAAAAAATCATCAGAAGAGATGCTGCAGAAACTCGACGAGTTCGGGCTATTCGAGCCAATCGCCACCGCTCACGGCGGCCTCTTGCTACAACGTTTGTTGCACAAATTCCGTGATACCGCGAAATTCAACGATAATCCATCATCGTCATCATGCACATCCGACGATTCGTACCGGGACGGAAACACCGAATCAACAGCAATTAATCGGTTCACCGTGTCTGGCAGTTATTCACGAAACCGAGACAATACCGAGACCCATATGGCCTTGTATGGGCGAGGGATTACGAAACATTCGCGCGATTGGAGATTCGCCGGAAGGTTGCGACATGATAGATTACGATGTTGCTGGCAATCGCGCTGCCTCGCAGCCTCATGACAATTGTAAACGTCGCGCGTATCCCTGTTGCGATTATTGTCGAGCGTGTTCCTCTTACGCGTATCGTGATTCGTGCGTCGAGAGCGCGATCGCATCGTCAACAGCGAGACAAGTACTTTTGGATCTCTCGAGAACATTAAATTCCGTTATTGAGGCGGAAAGCGATCTTAACGCCGAGGAAATACTTCGCGATATCTCGTTAACGGTTGCTCGTGGTATCAATCAGCCGAAGGATGATCGTACTTCGTCGGTTATATGCGAGGATTACACCTATCGTTTGTCGTCGTCGTCGTCGAGCGGCGGCGGCAAAGAATCCTCCGTTGGCGTTAATCCCGTCAATCTTCGAGTATATGGAAAACCAAAATGGCTTCACGTACCCACCTCCTCAAGATCATCCTCTCAATGCCCTTACGAGGGCAAAACATTGCTCACCGAGGCGCAAAAAGCTTCTCGGACTTTACCGGCTTTCGGGGAAAATCCATGTACTCGGGAACAACGGAAAAACACTGGAAACATTACACCGGCGGTTTTTCTCGTTCCCCAAGGAAATTCCATTTATCCGAACACACTGACCGCTTATCGGGCCAGTGATGCGACGATGGAGTGCAAGGTCGGTAGAAAGCTCGATATTGACTCGGGACACTTTGACGCTGGTTCCAAGAGAATTACGCCGAACGCTAAATTAAACGCCCGGACGGGCGAGACCTGCGGTGAGAAATGTCCTGCTGGAGAACCCGTATACTCAACGGTGCGTTCTGAACATAAATATATATATGTTTTTATGTATTCATGGCATAATCCACGCCGATTCGGCTTGGGTTTGAACTTCAATATTTTTTATCTCTTTTTCCTTCAACTATATTATCGAATGACAGAGAAAAAAAGCTCAACGTCAATTTGCAGATTTTCTCGAAAAATTCCTGTTCTAATAATCGAAACTGTCGATTTGAGCGCTAATTTTTTTTGCCCTCTATAGTATATTTGAAGGGGAGATTAAGATAGTAGTCTGGTAACTTATGCCGATTTTCATGTCTTTTTTGGAGGGCGCTTTTTTTCTAGGAAAATAAAAATGAATCGTTTCGGATATTTAGGATGTTTTTATTTACATATTAAAGATACAAAAAAAAATTTTTTTTTTTAAATTCAATAGTTTATTATTATTATTATTGATCGAAGTTGGCAGTCCGGGTGCTAACTTTTTTTCTACCGAACCGATTGTTTTCAAATTTTAACAGGCTACTCTACACACTTATAGTTCTCGTCGGAAACACCGAAAAATTGTTTCACCCCTAACTTTTCATTTTACAACCCCTTCTTCGCTAAGATAAAAGGACTTTAGCAAAGAAGGGGTTGTAAAATAAAAAGTTGGGGTTGAAAAAATTTCTCGGTGGTTCCGACGAGAACTATAAGTGTGTAGAGTAGACTGTTAAAATTTAAAAGCAGTCTGATCGGTAGAAAAAAAAGTTAGGACCCGGACTGGCAACTTCGATCAATAATAACAATAATAATAAACTATTAAATTTGTTCTAAAATTTTTTTTTTTGTATCTTCAATATGTAAATAAAAACATTCTAAATATCCAAAACGATTCATTTTTATTTTCCTACAAAAAAATCGCCCTCTAAAAAAGACATGAAAATCGGCTTAAGTTACCAGACTACTACCTTAATAGCCAGGGTTTCTAGCCAGATTGAGTAGACGTGAAATGCTCCATATCTATATAGAGAGACATTGACGTTCTTTCGCTTAATCAGTCAACTTTACGGTACATTCTTGATGCAAGTATGCTCGATGTTTCAGCAGCTCGATGGCAGCGATGAGAGTTCTTCGTACGGGGCGATCGGCGATTCATCAGCGAAAACGGGCTGGAACGAGAGCTCAAAGGTGTTCGATCGTCATCTTGATTTCACGTTGGACGGTAATAGGGCCGAGAGATTGGGTCGTGCGATCGCCAAAGCGAAACGAAAGCGGCAATGGTGCCGTGGGCTCACGGCAATCTTCGGTCTAGTCTTCTTCGTTTTAAGCGTAGTCATCGTCTCGTTGTCCGTGACGAGGGGGCGCAAAGTATTCGGTAGCATGTGAACAGAAAACAATGATTCCAATACGAACGACGATAAAATAACAATTATATCGAAGAATATAGTTTCTCGCCCCTTCGATCATTACGATTAAAAACTATTATTATTATTACGATTATCAATTAACAATTTAAAGTGCGCTTTTCGTGTCGTTGCGATACTACCGCGAACATAGCACATGTTTCTCAGTACCTTATTATCATTACTATTGAATATAGAACGTGCGGGAATCATCTTTCTTTTTTTTTTTTTTGTGTAAAAGTGATATATATCCCGCAAAGCAATATAGTGGCTGTGACCATGACGATTACAATTTTGTTACATATATATCGTGGAGAACGTACTATATATCTCAGACAGCATAATTAAACAGGTAAAATAAACGAATGTATTGTTTCAATGGTGCCTCAATAATTTTTCTAATGTTTTTCGAAGTACCAGCGACACTTGGCAAAAATCGGTGGGTTAATTTAGAAAAATTGTCGATGAAGTGATAATATTAATAATTTATTCTCAATTAATTTATACGTTTGTAAAAACAATTTTTTTTAAATTTAACACCCATTTTACTAGTGCCTGTTGCTACGTTAAGCCAGGCTAAGTACCGTCAATCCTACTTCAAAGTTTTCAACACATTTTTGTTGGAATTGCCTGAATGAAATATAAGGAAATTTTGCTAGCAGTTGGTGGGAGAACGCCAGAGCGACGTGAGAAGTTTGGAATGAGAATGTCGTTATTTAGCCTTCCCCTTAACCCTTCGTGGGTTAAGGGGTCAAAATAACCCGGAGCGCAACTTTAAGGGCGGGGTAAGGGTTTTCACTTTCGAAAAATGGAATTATTTTATTTTTTTCTTATCTTATTGTTTAACATTTCAAGAATACGTCCTTAAAATTTTAAACCGATCTAAGCAATATTCTTGAAGTTATTGTCTTATTAATCTCCTGGCCTTTAACGCCATACCTCCAACAGCTGCGGGCGGTCGGGCTAGTAGTGCAGCTGTCGAACAGGTATACAGTTTATTCATTGCTATTGTGTATATAGTATATAGTGTATACTATACACTACAATATTTTAAAAGAAGAAACGAGCTGGAATCGATGATTCTGTGTAAGTTGGAAAAAAACTTTTTTTTCTTCACTTTCTTACTTCATAAACTTTAGACGCGTTTTTCTCAAAACTACTTTTTCAAAGTCCGTGTTCACTGCCATTTGAAAACTACTTGACCGATTCATTTCAAACTTTGTACACATTTTCTACATATAAAATACCTGCCCCCAACGTTTAGTAAAATTTTTTTTTTTTACACTAAGGGTGTTTCCCACCCACAAAATGGCGGAATTTTTCGTGGAAAATAACAGTTCACACTTTAGATGGGCGGCAAAAATTTTTAAATGAAAAAAAAAAATTATCAGAGAACGTTGGGGGGAAGATTCGATTATAATTTGACTAAATTTTCATGGTTTTTCATTTTCAGATAATTTCCGGCCGAGTTATAGTGAACACCGCAAATTGTTTTTTTTTTTCCAAGACGTTCTGGGGGAAGCTCTGTCACGGGCTTATGCTTCAATATTTCTGCATGAAAAAATTACACAACATTGTCAAAAGTATGCTCAATAATGTACAAAAGGTTCGATTAAAATTGCTCAATCCATATTTGAGAAAAAAAATCGCAAAAAAAGTGTTTTTTTTTAACGCTGAAACCCTTACCCCTCCCTTAAGCCAGGCTAAGTACCGACAATCCTACTTCAAAATTATCAACACATTTTTGTTGGAAATGCCTGAGTGAAATATAAGGAAATTTTGCTAGCAGTTGGTAGGAGAACGCGCCACCAGAGAGACGTGAGAAGTTTGGAATGAGAATGTCGTTATTTAGCCTTTCCCTTAACCCTTCGTGGGTTAAGGGGTAAAAATGACACGGAGCGCAACTTTAGGCTAGAATTACTATACGTTATTAGCGCCCGAGAGGACTGGCCTCCCGTCCAACAGTGCTTTGGGGTTCCCTTCGTAAAAAGAGACTAGGGTCGGCCGAATCGCGACAGTAGTTCCTTCGTGGCAGTCGATCCTAGAAGACCGTGCGCGATCGTTTGATCAATTTGACCCGAGTGTGCCACGTAATTATTTCGCGAAAAGTGATATTTTTTTTGTTGGTTTTTTTCTGCGTGAAATTACTTCACGTAATGTAAGTATGACTATGTGAATCGTTACATTTTTTTTTATCAAGTCGATATGTGTCTTTAGTCCGAAATTCCAACGGTAGGAGACCTCCGAAACGACTTCAAACAAGGAATCGCGGGAATTCTTGACTCCGAAACGCGTTTACAATAGTCCCGGGAGCGGCAAAGCGGTATTCGCACAAGAGGCTCCGCTGCGGATTGTGTAAACGACATGAGGATCACAAAACTCAACAGCTGTGCTCCTCGTGCAGTCGCTCTATGTGCACGCACAGAATGTTTATCTGCGTCGACTGTGGTGGAGAATAATAAATTGTGTATATATACACAATTATATATACATTTTTCAAAGCAATTTTTATAATAAATCGCTCACTTTTCATTATTATCGTACTTTATTTCACTCCAAAATGAACCCTCTTCAGATATCAAAATAAATACCTTTTTTTGAAACGCCCACTATGGAGCTATTTTTTTCCCGTAAACTATGATATCTCAAGAGTATCACCCTAAAATTGTATGAAAAAATATTTTAAATCGCCAGAGTTATGATTTTTTTAGTGAAAAATGGTCTTTTTCACGCATTGCCTCCTTGCTGATTTTTTTTCGCCATTATAAAAATTTGATACAAATTTTTTGTCACGATATTCTCATTCTGAAAGGTTCAAACTAGTATCCTGAATTTTTATGGGTCGTTCGGAACGATACTAGCAACGCGGCAATCGTTTAAAAATGGCTGGGTCATTGTGACCCGAGTGTGACCAGCGCGTTATTTCCATGTGTGACCACGAAGAGTTAAATAAACAAAACAATGTTTGTCAAACAAAAACAACTCATGGTCACCAATTTCGAGTTTAATCGAAAAAACTTCTTATTCCTTGAATATAAATCCTTTGTCGACGATAATGAGTAAGCTTAATAACTGAGACAATAAAAAACGTAAGAGGAAAATGATAAGGAAGTTTATCTTGCGCGCGCAATTCTCCGACTAACCTGGAGACGACTTTTTATAATTGGAGTGTGGTGGGGGCCGAGGCCAATCGTTCGGTAGGACTCAGTAGGACTCGAGAGAGGACACGTCACGCTTCACTTCGGGTACGTTTAACCTCAAACCGCAGCTATTGTCAAAAATCATAATATTCAAACTATTTTTCTAATTCAGGCTAGAAATTGGAGTTTTTGTTTCTCACTGGGGAAAAAAAAAAAAACAGAACGAAAATGGTTTGCTTACCGTGCGTCGTAGTACCCGTATTACTTCTCATCTGGAGGTTCCTGATTCAGCCAATAATTATAAAATTGTGGCAATTGAGAGTGAAAGACAAGTCTGTAGAGGGTGAAAATGATCAACCACCGGAGTTGGTGAAAAAATGTGAAAACGGTGTTTGCACTCTCGGATGGAACAAGGCAGAAAAAACGACGAAAGTCGAATGATCATTCCAGCTTTCTGGCCAATCTTCATTACGTTCACAGACACCTCGTCGCCAGACTTTAGCAATATTTTTGCCAGTATTGTAGTCTGAACTTCCCATTAATCTTACAAATATCCACTAGGTAACAAAAAAAATCCTATAGACCATCATTCCAGATATCACAGATGAAGGAAAAAAACTAATACAATAAAAGTTTTATAAAATCGATTGAAAGTCTGATTGAAAGTAGTAATTGGTACGATCAAGAGAACGCAGCGAGTTGTTAATCCTAATGAAAAAATAAAAATAAAAAAATAACCTACGAATAATAAACTATCCTAGTCGTTACAACGGTGTTGTCCCAAAACTCACTTATAAATGTTGATTTATTCAATAAAAGTTGAACAGGATTATTTTCCCGTTTTAATACTCCTCCGATTCGCTTCTGGAATATTTCACATGCACAGCTGTACAGTTCGAAGGTGGCAATGAAATAGATTAGGGCCGAAGATGAACAGTGATCATAACTAAATATGTATGAGAAAAAATATATAAAAAAATAATAATTTACAGTAATGTTTTGTTTTTTTCTTTTCGACTAATCTGAGACTCCATTGCCTCGCCGGTCCTGTTTTTTACGCAAACGCCGTTATCGGATCCAGTATGATTGTATCGTGATGTATAAAACGAGAGAAAAACGGTGAAAAAAATTCGCCCGAGAAATGTTGATAAAAAACTTTTATACAATCATGAAGCTCAAATGGCATACCTTTAAAATAAATCTAATGAACGTTTTTGAGCTCAACCTCGAACACGAGGGTACTGTTGCCGGGAATCGTTGGTGGAGAACCTTTGGCGCCATACCTGTAACGAAAAAAAAAGGACGATTTTTGATGAAATATAGACAAATTATTTATTTCATGTCGATAATTCCAGACGCATACTTTTTTACACGTTATACTTATTAATATTGTTCTGAAGATTGAGTGCCGCTGAACATGTAGGATATTAATCGTTTAAAAATTATAGACACGTTTATTAATTGATATCTTAACAGTGTAAATACAATCGAATGATTTATTGAGAGAAATTAGACAAAGACCGTCTGAATTCGTAAAACGGCATTTAACAAAAACAATTAATTAAAAATATTATTTTATACTTACGCAAAATTTGGAGGTATCGTGATTCTTCTCTTGCCCCCGACCTTCATTCCGAGAATACCAACGTCCCATCCTTTGATCACTTCGCCCTTTCCAAGACGAAACTTAAAGCCATCGCCCTGCGTCGTGGAGTCAAATTTTTTGCCATTATTCAATCTACCGACGTAGTAAACAGAGACGAATTTGCCCGATGTAGCGGGTGTTCCGGTTCCCAATTTAACGTCATCGATTTGTACGCCACCTTCGACAATTCTCTTTTTCGGTACTTGTTCGGCATTTTTCTGTTGCTGCTCTTTCTTGTTTTTTTTCGTCTGCAATTTCGTTTCTTCTTTCTTCACATTTTTTCCATTTACCAATTTTTGTTTTTCCTGCTTTTGTTGTTGAGGCTGCTGTTCTTTTTGTTTATTTTTATTCTGTCTCGGTTTTACCTCAATCTTTTCTTCCACCTCATCCTCGCTTTCGTCCTCCTCGTCCTCCTCGTCATCTTCATCGTCATCATCGTCGTCGGAATCACCCTCTTCGCTGGATTCCGCGCTCTCTTCATCCTCCTCCTCCTCATACTTACGTAATTCGTTTTCCACATCGTCGGATGATTCATCTTGCCTAACGACACCTTTCAATCTCTTTGCTTTTTTATTGTCTTTCGGCGATTCGTTGGCTTTTCTCTTGGGCTGATTGGCGACCAGCTGCGGCACCTCTTCGTCGTCGTCCTCCTCCTCTTCCTCCAGCTCATCAAGATCAAGATCATCTTCTTCCTCGGGTATGAGATAACCCGTTAGGTGAACATTACCGCAACCATTTGACGTAAAAGCTATTTTTGTGCCCTCTTGGAAATTAAGATCCAACGGTACCTGCCAGATTGAATCTTTCCTGAGAGTACAGAGTAAATAGTTACTCTCACCGTAGCAGAGCATTACTTGAACGAGGGCAGTATCTGTAACAGCAATCTTATTTGTTTATTGAAGCACAAATTTAAGAATGCTTAATGGATTTTTGCTCATTGAAATTTGCCATTATTTTCATTATCTATTCTGAACTAATCAGAGATGGACAAATCTTTGTACGGTGCAAAAAAACATTATTGTAACTTACATTTTTAATTATTATTAGTAACCCTTCCCCTTTGTTCAAATTCACGCTCCATGCCATAAAACTCCCCCTCCAAGAGTTGCCCCGCAACCGCATGGAGCACGGTGCATCCATCTCTGATATCAGTCCAGTCAGATTTTTAACATTGTCAACATTGTCGATTTAAGTACTTGAATTGATTTTTTGCGGCGAGTGTCATTTCTGTAGAATTGTCTATCGACCACGCGGTCGTGTAAAAACTTACTGGCGGTTGCGGCGTCGAGACTCGCCATCGACACGTGGAATGATTTGTCTACAATCTGTGTGTACCGTTGATACGGTTCGATGATTAGTCCTGTCGAATAAACAATAAAATATCATTGTCTTCGCGGTAAATATATGAAAAATTCAACGATACTATTCGAACGTCGTTCGACGTTTTTTTTTCTGCAACCACATGGCGACGCCATTCTTGCGACTTGGAACACCGGACATGTCTTTTCTTGCTCCAAAGACGGACCAATTGTCAGAAAAAAATTGCAATTCACTTACCCCAAAACATTTCGGCTGATTTTTATTTTGTTACCCGTTCGTTAAGAAATAACTTTTCGATAATTAAAAATATCTCTTTTATGAAACGGGCTACGGGCGGACGATACAACGGTTGTTCTCTCGCGCCAAGTCCTCTCGCGTATGAAAAACTCGTACGGTGGTCATTCGCATTTCATATTCGCACCAAATGCGTCCGAGAGAGCGCGCTACGAGCTCGGAAAAGACTGGTGGCGCTGATCGTCCTTACCGATGATCGCCAACCTATCAATAGTACGATCTTCGCTCTCTATAGCCGAGGCGCGCGCAAAATACAGTTTGCGATGAAATGAAGGATGACAGCATGAAAAACTAATTTTAACAAAATAATTTTAACAAAATAAGGTAGGATTTCTATACAACAGGATTGTATAGAAATAGATCTAATCTCATACACTGCGAGTTTATTTTATTGAAATTAGCCTCTAATAAAGTAATATCGTAATTAGTAATTTTCTTTTCAAATACGCTACTAGCGCCTATACAAGGGCGGATCAAGTACTATAATTAATGGTCGTCGAATGTCAGCACCACCGTCTTGTATATGCGACCGTGTGTGAGATTTTCATTCGGACATCTCCCTTTCTCTCTGGTTCTGTTAGGTTTCGGATTATTATATGTATAAGAATGATGTACGGGTTCGGATCGTCGGTAGTTCGGTAGTTAAAAACTTTATTAGCTGCAAGTACATATCAAAATACTTCGGCGCATTTCCGGATTCCTGGCATGTGATATTTTCTGTATATTCCGAATCGTCCTCGTAACAAGAAATCGAGAGCCCCCGGGACATTTCTTCAATGTAACAATGGTGCAAAGTACGTGTTTACGAATATGTGCTCTTCAAAGTTTTGCACGAGATTTCGTGTTGTGAAAACAAATGATAAAAAAACATATATATAAAAAGTGAAAGAAGCACATATATAGTTATATTTTTGATCTAACTGTGTATGGCGAATGACGTGACAATTGACGTATATAGTTTTTTTGTCGATTGTATTTCACGATAACGATGTCTGTACATTTTTTTCGATAAGTACGACATTTGAAAAGTGGGCGTAACGATTGTACATTTATTTCTGTCACATCTGGGTTATACGTAATAAGCTGACACGTTGATTTCATGAAATAGCTCTTATTCTTTTATCGTCAGTTTTGGTACGCAATTACACGGATATGACTGGGAGAGTGGGCGCTCAAATGTGTGTTTCTTCGGTGACGCGCGTACATTATCTCTGTGTTGGTTCGTCGTGACGTTTAGTGTCAGGCGGAGCACGTACCAATAATAGCGTTATTCTGAAATTTCATTGTTTTTCCAAGTGTCAAATTGTTTTCTGTTAATCCTGTACTATTTTAGAAATGCCTATTCCAACTAGATCAGCTCCTCGGCCACCGGCAAATTATGAAACGCAGAATAATACGGGATGGAGCAACAAGTGAGTTTATTTTATTTTTTTCTGTACAATCGCCGATACTCCAAATATTTTATCTTCATTGACTTTTTTCTCTTTTTTTTTTCCTGCAATAGCGACCTTTTCGGAGCTACTTCGACGACGCCATCTGTTCAGAAGAAAAAACCACCTCCTCGTCCACCTCCTCCAAGATTTAGAAAAGATTGTCCTCCGAGACAGGACGATAGAATTAAAAAGGCTGTGAGTATTTGTATATATCATAATTTTTTAACGACAGCAGTGGACGCACGGTCCGTGCGTCGATATAAAGATCTCTCGAGTTATTTTCGACTTAAAAATGAAGATTCTTATGTATTTTCATAGCCAAGGCCAACGGAACTTTTGTCCAATCTCTTCGGGCGTAAAACGCAACAGAAGCAGGAATATCACAATGTAGGATTATCCATGAATCGTCTCCAAAATTCGAGTTCACAATCGAACAATCCAACAGACGTGAGTGTATCTCTGATCGATCTAAGTCCGCCCGGATCGCCGACTTTTACAACGAGATCCAGTAGCGACGGCGTTAGCGTCGATAGTTTCGGTAGCGATGGAAATTCAAATCCATCAGTTTTCACGAGTAGCGGCAATACGTCGCAGACCGAGAGTGCCTTCGAGGACGATTTTGACTTTTTTGGAAGTCTACCGAGTGGCAAAACGATTAGCGGCAATGATCCGTGGAAAGTAACGAGTAGTCAAGATCCTTTCTCGTCTATGTCATCGAGCATCGCAAATTCCACGATTACGACAAAACGCATTGGCGAAACGAGTTTTTTCGCTTATAACGACGTTACAACGAGCAATCAAACGACTTTCAATTCACCAGTGACGAACGTCGCTCCAACAATGCCAACGATTATTCGCGCGAGGCCACCAAAGCCACCAGCTCCAAAAAGTCTTTATCGTAGTCTCGCACCGATTGTCACGGATTTTAACGTCGCAACGACGTCTTCCACGTCCTCCAATGGTAATGTGCCTTCAACCGAGCAATCGGATATCACTTTCAACTCGATAACCCAGTGGCCCGCTAATTTCGATGAAAATCCATCACCACCAATGCCTTCGATACCACCGCCTGCTCCGCCCTCACAATATTTCGAACATATCGAAAATTCACCGGTAGGTGCCGAAAATTCGTTCCCGAAAATTTTCTGCTTCACACTCCACGATAAACATCATGTTTGAATATACGCTTTCTGTGCTGCAGGGACAAATAAAAGTGTTTCCTCATGGTATCGCACTATATGATTTTGCTTCTTCGCAAACTGGTGATCTCACATTCAAGCAAGGCGATATTGTTACATTGATGAGAATTATCAATGACGAATGGCTCGAAGGTCGTATAGACAATCGCATCGGAATGTTTCCAGCTAATTTTGTCGATATCGTCGTTCCCCTACCGGACGCTAGCAACAATGTTGTTAATGCACTTTACACGTTTACCGGTGAAACGTGGGAGGATCTTCCGTTTGAGGCGAGTCTCGGTCATTTTCATTTTAAGACTCTTTAGGAATTACGGCTAATCCATCAATGGTTAAATGATCGTTGAACTAAATAGAATTGTTGATGCTCATGTTTGTTTGAAAAAAAACGTGTTATTGATGTCGAGCAAAAATGTTTGCAGAAATTCTTTTTTTTTCTTCCAGTTCAATACTGATATAACCGGCAAATAATTTAATTTATCAACGATAACCAATGGTTTTGTGCTTTTTTGCAGGAAGGAGGAAAGATAACGGTTTTGTCGAGAATATCTGACGATTGGCTCTATGGCGAGTACAGAGGTAAGAGAGGACAATTTCCGGCGAATTACGTTGACAGAGTTCCGCAGTCATTGCCGAAATCATCGTAAACCAGAAAGTATAATTTGCAAATGAATAATCTCGATTAGTAGAGCGAAAACATTTTATTTTCGCTCATTTTGTATAATCGAGAATTTGTAGGAGAGGGGCGAGGTGGATTCGGGTAACTGAGAATACTTTCACTTCCCGACATTTTATCGTCGTCGCTCTACCATGCAAGCATAAATTGCTTCACCTCGGCGTAGTTAGCGTTGATTTTTTTAAATTTATTGCTGTCGGCGTAGAGTAATTTTCTTTCGTTTTCCTTTTTCTTTTTCGTTTTGAATATTTTCCGATAAAAAAAATATACTTTCGGTTAATAAAGAAATAAAAATGACGATTGAAGATGCGGAGAACTGTGAGGCGCGTGTAGAATTTCAATTCACAAAGTTAACAAAAAAAAACTCGAAAAAAAAAATTATTACCGTGATTGTATCTTTAGACCGCTTATTGATTAGCGAATTATCATCACTTATACGCCAAACATGGCGAGCAGTTCTCCACGATTACGGCGCCATCACGGACGTACCTTGAATGAAGCACGATAGTACGATTGTAACGTGTATCGCGCTTTTTTTACTCAATTTTTCCGCTTCGCGAGATATATCAAACGATTTGTATACATTATATATCTGGGGTGAAAAAAAAATACCGTTCGATAAGTACCCGGGGGGAAGAATATTATCTTTGAACGATTTCATAAGTGAAAAGTGTACAAATTTGAATGTACAATATAAAGGATTAATTTATATCGCCTCAGTAATTTTAGTCTCGTTGAAGAGCGAGGAGGGAAAAGTTCTCTTGTAAATAACTTCCGAGATTGCTTTAATCGATTCAGTGTTAATTTTTTTTCTATAACAATTGTCCATTAAGTATACGAGAAAGAAGAGGCGCGTAGTGACGGTTTTTTTTCTTTGTAGACGATAAAGTCTTGGTAATTAGTTTATCGATGAGGATTTTTGTTTCTAAAATGATAAAACATTTTTTAGTAGATAAACATTGGAGTTAATTTTTTTTTTCTCTCTCAGTATTAACAAACTTTCCAAATTCGGAAATTCTAATTGTTAGTGGGGACCAAGACTAATATCACTTTTTTACATAACATATTAAAGTGCGGGAGACAAATCGGTCGTTTGAGAGAAAACAAATTTGTAAAACGGCGCAACGAATTTATATTTACAGATATGCATATGTCGCGAACGATTTAACAATGTTCAACGCCTCTCCGATATCCGTACTGACACAGAATGTGATATTTTTCCGTTGTCAATATACGAAATTTCAAGATTGACGATCATGTGCTTTATTCTAGATTCGATGAGTCGTATCATTTTACAAAATCACGAATCACGAATATTACTTCCTAGTCAAATCAGAAGTCGAATTAAAAAGAAAAAAAAATTCAGGCTTTTAAAGGCCGGATTATTAATAATTGTTTAAATTAAATTAACATGTTTACGAGGTAAACGTGCTAAATTTATCAAAGGATTGTTTAAAAAAAGTGTCCTAAAACGTAAAATTCGATAATCCGTTTTCAACTTTGAATCGTAAACTTTAAACGACAGCAATGTTATTTGAAATATTAATTATTTTTCGGCACTGATTTAACGAGGAATTAATGATAATGTAATTATTTAACGCTCGAACGAAAACCATTTCCATTGTGAAGTGATACATTGCCATTGACGGTTTGTTCGCCAATCGTAATAACGCGTATAAGTAATATATTCGATGTTCGAGATCTCGTTAAATTTCTCGTTATCTTGCAACACGAGTTACGTCGAAAAATGCACGTAGGATTAATAGTCTTTGTGAAATTCTTGAACGCGCGTATCACACCGTCGCGAAATTTTTTACCGGTTAGGTAATAGAGAAAAAAATTAATAGCAAAGTTCCAGTGATAAACGTGAAAGAAGAATCCACGGCACCATTTCAGCAGCATTTTTTCTTCGAGCCTGAAAGGATATGTGAAAGTGATTTCTTAGCGATAATTTATGATTAACGGAACGACGAATCTTTTGTAATAAAAAAAAAAGTAAACATTTTGTTTTGCTTAACCAGCTTATGTAACGTGCGTTCACGTCGTTGTTTCCCGATGGATATTTCACCAGAACAACGTCCCAATAGAGTTCAAGAGTTTCGACTATTCCGATAGGTAATAAAAGAACGAGATATACTATGGAAACGGCAAGTAACATTCTACTCGTTCGATTAGTCGTGTTCGAGGAGTTTCCCGAAGTTCCTGAACAAAAAAAAAAAATAATTTTTCGCAAGTATTATAAAATTAAATTTTCATGCTTAAAAAGATATTTTTACTACGTTAAGTTGTCTCGTTACCGCAATACTTACGCGTCAATTGATTTCTAATTAGATCGGATTTTCTCATGTGTATTACGAGCAACACGTTCCCAATGAATATAAAGAGTGAGGGTAACCATGTGGAAAATGCGATGTAAAAATACATTGCGTTACCCCAGGGTTTGGTCTTTTTCTGACAGGGTACAAATTCGAAAACGCTGTCGGACTCGTATCCTGGTAAATAATTAAAAGTAAATTACGTGAAGGAAGGAAATAAAAAGCATGCAAGTTGAAACTTGGAAAGTACTTCCTCGAATAGAACGCTCAAAGTCCCCACTACGGAGAACTATAGATCTATCTCAATTTTGAGTTCCTCTTAGAGGAAGCTTCAAGCGTTGTGTGAAATCTCGAGGAAGCTATTTACAAGTGTCAACGTATTGTAAATTTGAAATTTTTCGAATCATTATGAATTTAACATAACAACAACCGACATTTATTCTAAATATGATTTTTCGATGTTTTCGAACATTTTAAATACATTGATATTAAAAACACGATAAAAACGAACGTACATTTTGGACAAAGTGATTTCTCACTTACCTCCGTAATATAATTTCGTTAGTGACACTACGAAACTTGTGCAAGTGAGGGTCGTTATAGTTAGAACTGTCGAACGACCGTTGTACAATTTGTTGTGAGTTTGCAGGGGAAATATAACGGCAGCGACACGGGCCCAAGTCAAACAAACAACCAGCCAGGTGGAAGTGAATTGAAAAAATTCCATAGAAATTGAATTTGTTCCACAGAGAAATCTGCTGTTCTATTGAATCAGATGGAAATCGGTAAAGAAAAATATCATTTTTTTTGTGTGTTTTACTTGTATCAAAAAGTTCTCAAAATGAATCGTGTATAAGGACAAATCCGTTGGATTTATTCTTTTTTTTTTTTTTGACTTACCATAAACAAAGAATTAACGTACAAGGATTGGGACCTTGCGACTCCTACCGCGTAATTAAATACAAGCGCGCCGTTGTCCGAGAGCGCGAGAGCACGAAGATAAAGTGCCAAACCCGAATCGGACATCGACAGGGTGCTCAGCATCCCGAACGATACGATGTTCAACGTCACCCCTAAAGTCATCACCGAAATTAATTCTAACGATTTTCATTTCACGTTAATCTAATATTTAGATTAAAAAATAAAAATTTGAGATTATTTCATGAATTATGTGAGCTTTGTGGAGCATTCTTAACCGGAAATGGTTTGTATTGCCTCCCACAGAAGCCGTGCGGTTTTCACTGCCAATGTTTCAAATTATCGGGAAAACTTTTCTTTTTTTTTTTTTAAATCACGGATGGATAAGTGTGAAATAAAGCAAAATGTTGCAAATTACAAACTTGCGTATTGTTTCCTCGTCATTATTGCCCATACACGAAGTTTCCTCTAGGAGGAAGTCAAAATTGAAAAAGTGGCCCCTCATCGAGCAAAATTTGTGAATTCGCAAACACGACGATGAAGCGATAAGCTTGTTTCAATTTGCACAATTTTTCGCTCAAAATAAAATCTATCATCCTCACCGCTAATAATTATGAACGGTGTCACGTAGTTTAACAGTACTCGAACAAACTTGACGAATGGCTGAAGATTGAGCCAGTAATATCGCGCCTGACATGGCCAAATAAGCTCCAAATCTGGCTGTGTAAAGTCGTAAATAAAGTCCAAAATTTCGAGAGGCAACGGGCAATCGTTTTGAGCTCGAAATATTTCTGTCGTTGTATCGCTACCTCCTGCCATACGTACAGCAATAATTCAATAACGAAATTTTTCACTGTCGTTTTTTTCTTTCGTTTCTCTCCTCTTTTTTTTTTTTTTTTTCGTCCAACGCGAAAAATAGAAAACTCAAGTACATTCCCTCCGGAACATCTCGGTTCTTATATCGTTAAGATATGTAAAAACCGTATCCTCACGAAACATTGAATATCCCAATGGTATTTCATCGAAAAAATGATTTTTTTCTTTCGTTGCCTATTTTTAATACCAATTGCCATTCACTCTTGTAAAAACGTAAATATTATTATTTTTTTTTAAATGCACGAACGAACGATTAATTTATGTGGATGAGGAAAGAAAAATATATGTAACGTTCAGGTACGTCGCACCGTGTGTTATGATCCGTTCGAGCAGAGGTATTTCTCAGCGTTGACGTATCGTTACGAGAAACTCTCGCGCGTATAGCGAGTCCAAGTTGGTCGTGAGGCTCTTTGGGTGGAAGCTGCAAAGACACCTGTCTTCAATTATCATAACATAGAATTATTCTCGGTAAATACAATTTCATTGGAGATAATGCGGATGACAACGCGCCAAGTTTGTCTACGTGTTACACAGACGTTAAAAACATACGGTAAACTTGAGTTATGTATTTTATGGTTACACAAGGGATACTAGCAAACATATAGCTTACTTGAATTGTTAATGAGGCTGTTGAATAGACTAAAGGAGCGATATTTAATTTTTGTCCCGCAAACGTCACAGAACCACCGAAACCCCCGTAATAATTTTTGCTTCTTCATGGAGGAATTTTTATTTATTTTTTCGACTTTTTAATGTTAGTTCAAAATGTCCACGTGTGTGTGTGTGAGATATGTTTCAAAAATGTAACTTGTATCTCGAAAAAAAGTCTCTTGCTCATAGAGAAAAATTTGTCAATGCGCGAGAATGATGAGACAGCAATATGCAAGTTATATTCTTCGATTTTTCTATTTAGCAGCAATACGATAGTTTCACGAGTGAGCAGATTATTGATTCCTTTATTTTGTACCTCATCATGTATATCATCTCTTGAGATTGCAATACCGGCAAGCTGAGTCACAGCTCACGAGCTTATATCGTGATATGCTAGTTTTCTTCTTTCAATACGGTTTATTTTCATTTTCTTTTATTCGCACATTTTTTTTTCTATCACAACTACTTTTTCCTATAATTTAATATTATTTACATTGTCGTGTAGGAACTGCTCTACTATATTACAGACATTACACTTTTTTTTATTCGTTCATGACCGAAAGGCACATGTCGAGACTGTCTTTTTGTTGTTGTTTTTTGTCGCATTTTTTCTCTTCCACTTCGTACTAATTGTCGAACTTAAATCGATACACTTAGTTTTCTCATAAATGTCACCGCGTGATTTACTTATTATCAGAGATGTGCAAAATCAACTTTTTTTTGTTGAAACACCACCTTTTAAAAATGCCAATTTCGAAATATCTCGCTAACAGAATTTTCGAATACGAATTTTTTGTTGTGGGTTATAATTTCTAGTAGCAACGAAACACGGCACGAAAAGGCAATATCAAAGAGTAATTAGAAGTTTAAACTTGAAAAATCCGATTTTTAATGACAATTAATCAACTTAATTTTGCCTATCTCTGCTCATTATGTTACTAAGTCGACGCGTTTTCGAAGTACAGATCTGAATAATAGATAACGTTGCATTATACATATAATCAATGAAAAAAGCAATTTAATGATTAATTATTAATTATCATTGTGGAAAGGCAACAAAGGTAAAGTTTTTTTTTGTTCTTTAACGATCTCCCACACATTCCCGTGGTTGCACCGATCTCTTTTAATCACGAGAATAATCCATAACGACTTTCTCAAAAGAAATCCTACGAATATTCAGACTGTGTTCTATTTTATGTTGTTGTTTCTTTTTGTTTTCATCTTTAGAGCCAGCACGATCAAGAGTCGGTCGTTGAATCGCGTTAATAAACATTATTCATCGGTACCAATCGAAGTACTGGCCCTTCTTTTCTGCATCTTCCTGTAAAAAAAGCAACCTGCGCCTTTGCATCATAAGTTCTAGTCTTTTGTTCTCAATCACAGCCGTTCAAAATGAATCGTCCTATAAACAAGCTTTTTCTCGTTGAGAGATTCCAATATAAATGTAAAATCTCGATAAACATAACGATTTAGAGATTTTTCAATAATTTCTTTGTGTTTTTTTTTTATCGTAATAGAGAAAAGTTGAGTTTTTATTTTCCGAATTGGAGATCGAACTGCGTAGAATCCTGAGACTTTCGTTAAAGTTCGTTGCACGTGTGTCTTATCGCTGGACATTACAATTATGGTAACGAGATATGAAAATAACGTGTAACAAAAAAAAAGTAACAAATGTCTACTTTGTACCGAGCGGAGATCGAAATTTATCGATACAATTCGTACAAGAGATGCGGAAGGGCAAAAAGCTTCGAAAGTAATTATTAACCGAGATAACAATAAATCACCCGAAATTCTATTGCAGGCAAATGAAAGTCGACTCTTTGACAACTTTATCAAATGTATATATTATCATTATTATTATTATTATTATTATTATTATTATAGGGCTGTCTCAAAGGACGGAGATGGCTTTTTTTTTCTATCTACGTGACTCGCAAAGCTCGATGTTTCAATATTTCGGTGCAACCCTCGAGTCAGGGTACAAATTGTGGATAACGTGTGTAGAAAACACACGTTTTCGGCAATGTGTTTTTTTTTTTACTCTATCTCACAAAATCGTTAATGTCCGTATTTTTACCGATTTTTTTCTTTGTCATCGAACGTAACGTCATATTTACAAAAATACGTTAAATCCACATCCCTGTTGGGGACGCGTTGTTTCAACACGTTCAGATCATAATGCTCCTCCAACGTATTTAAAAAATTATTTTGCCGTTTATTCTTGTGTGTATGTTGAGAGATATCCAACATCAATGATTTTCCTCGTCATCCCCCAACCCCTTTTTTTTTTTAATCGGGCCTGTATATCGGTATTTTGGGGACGAATTCGACTAGAAGAACCTGAGATAGCAAGAAAAATCAACAAAGATCAGTTTCTTCAATATCCTCTTTTTTTCTTCACTTTCTTGTTCGAGACAGAGATGACAAAAATTTTATTTTTTCTGTTACTGTTGACGATATTCATGGTCTACAATTTTTACAATCACCGAGTACGAGCAATTGTAGTTTATTTTTGTTGTTTCTCTTCGAGTAATTAGAAAATTCAATTTTCTCCCATCTCTGCGCGATGGTTTACATTTATCTTTTAGAATTCTTGTTATTCCTCAAATGATGGTAACAAGGTGTCTCTTTTCACCAGACGATTTTGAAACAATTCAGAACGCATCTGATCACTACACCGTACTGTCGCTATCCAAATATCTATTGCTATACTCACATATTCCATCATGGACGAGCTATCGCATCTCTGCTTGGTGAGACGCCAATGAAGACCCAGTTTGTGATAAAGTTTGCTGTTTTCCCATTCCAGCAATTTATTTAAAGAATGTTGTGTCTGAGGATTTGTGAAAATAAAAATAACACTGTGAAAAGAACGTTTGCTATGCCCAAAAAAAAAAACTAGTAAAAAGTTCCTTTCTCATAGAGGAAGATTTGTGTATTCGCAAAAATTATAAAGAAGCAACGTGCAAGATTCAATATGTGACCTTTTGTTTCCGATATTCTGACCCATTTTCAATACATTGGCATTGGTAACTAGAACGAAAAAATGTATTCACGAAAACAATGGCTTCTCTATGAGGAAGTACAAAAAGTTCTGTTTCTCTCCGATACATACCCTTTTACTGAGACAGATAACGGGCCACAGGGAACATCCCAATGTACAGCAGCAACATACGCAACCGCAGAATAACCATTTTACATTAACGGGTAGAGTTTTCTTCAATACACCGTTGACCCTCATAACAGTGGCCTTAAATTCTTCGGGTGCAACACGGGACACAAGCCCATTTGGAAATTCTGATTCAAATCTGTTACTGAGGCCGAACCTGTTTAATGAAAAGTAGGCAATAATTATTTGTCGTTGTTCGATGCAATTGGATAGATAAAAAAAAAAGGATCAACGGACGGACAAAGGATTTGATTTGGAATCGAGCAAATGCAGCATATATACACGTTGTGTGTGTGTATATATATCGATGACGATCATAGAAAGGTCAAGGATCTCGAGAATCGCGTGGGAAGTACAATACGAAAAAGAGCAATAGCGTGAAATTAAACTTTTTCTTTACTCGCTCCATTATCTAACTTAGTATAAATTTATCGAGTCTGACGAATAAATGAAAATGATAGACGATAAATAAAAAAAAAAACAATGCAAAACTTACACTGTCATGTTACCAGCACCGCGAACGACAATGGGATCGGGTACAGCGGGAACGTACTGTTCTTCCGAATTTTGTTCATTATCTTCCTCTTCTTCGTAAATCGCATCGAAATCTGCCATTTCCGAAAGCTCACAATTTTGCACACGTGAAGAGAAAATAATAAACGTACGACAACTCAATGTGTTCGCACTAAGAGATAACAAAAAAAAAAGCAAAACACTTCTTTTTTCGAAACTGTCCCGCAGTCACGTTACCGCGAGAAACATTTCAGGTACTTGGGGGGGAAATACACAAAATTTATACTTAAAACACACTCTGTCGTTGAAGATCAAAGATTCGATCTTTGTATCTATAATAATTCCCACAACACAACAGCGAAACGTTCTATCGCGGACTAAAAGAAACTAAAAGTCACGGAACGCACGAAAAAATTAATTTCGCGACTCGCACGAGAGAAAACCCGTGGTGCTCGTTGCAGAGCATCGGCGTACTGCTGATCATTATTATTAAAACATGGCAGCGGCGAGGACGAGAATTAAAGAGAGGAGATGCGACAAGGTCGATTGTTGTTAATATAAAAGGGGTCGAGCTACAGATCGATCAATCGATTTTCGAGACTTTTCGACTAATCGATTATCATCGCTGCTGCTGATTTATTATTATTATTATAACAATAGTGTCAGTAACACCACAGTCTTGTATACAGGCTGGAAACTCCCGCAATTTTCAGTGGCGGGGGGCGGCCCGTTAACGACGCTGTTTTTAATTTCTGTAGCAGCCACTAAAGGCGTTACGATCGGATAATGCCGATAGACATAACCTTAAAACCCCTCGATAGTTCGCGCGGTTGTCTTTGGTTCCACTAACGGGCATCGCGTTACACATATTTATTATATGTAATTATAAGTTATTAATCCCGTCATCTTTAATGAATATACTCTTAAATATGCTCTTAATTTGAATCGGGTATTAAACATTCTAACTGTTAACCGAGCATGATAAATATAAACTATTTGTAAATATCTGTCATATGAATATATTTCAGGCGAAATAGTTGTCTACCTCTTGATGGATCGATCTCCGTTAGACTTTCTTTTAAATCCTATAAAATAAACAAAACTTTTCATTTACAAAAATAGAAATACATCGAACCGTTTCATATATTTAATTTCATCCTTTCTCATTATATTTTTGTGATAATTGCAGGTACTCAAATAAAGATAAAAGTTGATGTTGAAAACTGGAACACTTTTCAAAAATCTACAAAATAAAGTGTAAGAAAATGTAGAGCCGATTTTTACTTACCTTAATCTACTACTTTTTGGCATGCTACTAAATATTGTCCATTTCGAAACATTGACAAAACACAAATGAAGAGAAAAATTAAAGTATTTATTTTTATTCATACTTCCTTGATTTCGAAAACTGGAACACTTGCAAAAACTTAACATAAGATTTATTCAGTAGTTAATTTCGACAATTTTTCTTAGCAACAAATTTCTTTTTCAATTAAAAATTTTTCTGGTGCGCATATTGCATCATTCTTAATCTTACATAGTAAATTATGGCATACGATAAGAATTCAGATGCATGCTCTTTACAGGGATGAGTGAAGGTGTATGAATTAAATACTTCATCTAGAGTTATATCGAAGACATCAATACGAGAGGAATATTTTGTAAATGATGCTTCGATACCGCGTGATTTCATTTGCAACCAGTTGCGACTCTGAAGATCCGCAGCTGGTTTTCAAACTCACAGCTTCTTGACACACTGGACAGGATTCATATTTTTTATGGAACTTCGGCGATATCTGAAATATCAATAGAAGAAATTTATGTATGTTTAAATTACTTTTATTTTATCTCTTTTATATACTAACAATGCAATGGATACATTCCGTTAAGGAAACTTACCAAGGCGAGTACTGATTCCTTGAATTGACAATTTCATAACTCTGAAGGACGGAACAGTGCTTGGAGAATTTCTTTCAGAATTCGAAACTTGTTTCGCATATCCATGCACTGCCACACAATTTTCCTTTTTTGCTGAGATGTCATTGAATCTTGTTCGCACAGCAAACTCTTTGTGTCGCATTGTTTTGTACGGGACCTTACGTATTGAAAATACACGATATGAGTAAGTATCTTCTTAAACTATGTTTAAAATCTTTTCATCAAACTTACCCGTGCAATTACTCGGCCATTTGCGTCGAGCTTGACCCATTCGCGAACTATGTCTTCATTGTTAAAGGATGAGTGAAGGTGTATGAATTAAATACTTCATCTAGAGTTATATAGAAGACATCAATACGAGAGGAATATTTTGTAAATGATGCTTTGATACCGCATGATTTCATTTGCAACCAGTTGCGACTCTGAAGATCCGCAGCTGGTTTTCAAACTCACAGCTTCTTGACACACTGGACAGGATTCATATTTTTTATGGAACTTCGGCGATATCTGAAATATCAATAGAAGAAATTTATGTATGTTTAAATTACTTTTATTTCATCTCTTTTATATACTAACAATGCAATGGATACATTCCGTTAAGGAAACTTACCAAGGCGAGTACTGATTCCTTGAATTGACAATTTCATAACTCTGAAGGACGGAACAGTGCTTGGAGAATTTCTTTCAGAATTCGAAACTTGTTTCGCATATCCATGCACTGCCACACAATTTTCCTTTTTTGCTGAGATGTCATTGAATCTTGTTCGCACAGCAAACTCTTTGTGTCGCATTGTTTTGTACGGGACCTTACGTATTGAAAATACACGATATGAGTAAGTATCTTCTTAAACTATGTTTAAAATCTTTTCATCAAACTTACCCGTGCAATTACTCGGCCATTTGCGTCGAGCTTGACCCATTCGCGAACTATGTCTTCATTGTTAAAATGTCACATACACGATTCGTGTGTTTTAATTTTATAATACCTGGAATAGATTGTTCCCACTTTTTCCACATATCAATATTCTTAGGCACACGGAATGTACGACATTTTTTGTTTATTTTGCTACCGGTTTTACAATGTGGCACCACACACCGATTCGTCATTCTTAATATAATAATCACTAAAAGACTGTGATCACAAGATCGTGCTGTGATCTACACCAAATGAACATAATATTCCGGCATAGCAGTATCGAAGGGTTTTCAGGTTATGTCTATCGGCATTATCGCAACGCCTCTAGTGACTGCTACAGAAATTAAAAACAGCTTCGTTAAGAGGCCCATTCTCGGCGGAGGAGTTTTCAGGCCTGTATACAAGACCGTGAGTAACACACGAGGGACAGAGATCGCGATCATATGGACAGCCAGATTGTGCTTTTTCGAGCATTGACGTATCAAGTTGTACATCGTTATTTAATTATTACCTTGACACACAAAGATTAAATAATAGGATAATTAAACGAATAACTGCTATTTTAATTTTCTCCACTGTCATCTTCGTTTCGTCGAAATGACGTACATGAATTCCTGGGAGGAATTCGAAAAGGGAGCAGAGAGGTTATACCTACAAGATCCAGTGAAGGTAAACAGTTAATATAATGCATTAAACATTTATTGAATAAAAAGAGAAATCTATCGACTAAGTATTCCTTATTTTATAATTGCAACATCGATTATTATTAAAAAATAATTGTTATTATTATTGAAGGAACATAATGATGTTACAGTAATAATAATTTTACATAGGCTCGATACTCAATGAAGTATTCCCACAATAAGGGTTTTCTCTGTCTGAAACTTACCGACAATCGAACAGTGAGTATCAAGCAACGTGTGCTCCGACCCGAATACCATCCGCTTTATATCTGTATTGCGTTTCATTGTGATATTTCCAGTGTATACAGTACAAAACGGAGATAGCGCAAGATTTAAAGAAGATGGAGAAGTTTATTGGTAATCTGATGAGGCACATGGCGTCGAAGGACAATTGAGTCGGGAGGATTACTCTAGGAATATATATTTTATAAATAAATGAAATAAATGATTTATACACCATTATGGAGCATAAGTTTTGTTATTTATCCTGTGACTAGTAGGATTATAGTTCGTTTATTCGTTTAACGTATAAACAAGAATTAAATTTAAATATACAATATGTGCATAGCAGTTTTCTTTGTATAACATATATATATATATATATATATATATATTTAATATATTTATTTTAATATTAGAGTACAGTACTTATTTTGGCCGAGTTCGTGGTCTTCGAGTCAATGTCCTGTAACGATTGCAAAGATATTGTTTTTGTTATAAAAACGTTTTGTATTTAAAAAGAATGCGCAAGAAAGCTTCTACTGCGTTTTGTTACAGCATCGAGAGAATTACGTTAGTTTTTTTTCTTTTGTTTTCTTGATGTCACGAGAATCGTGTAAACTTACGATATAATGGGTTGAAGAACCGCGTCCAGAGTAGCATCGACAGGAGAGTACATTTCTTGATTTGAGGACAGATCATAGCGCCCTTCTCCCGCTAATTGCATTTGCGTCTACACACACCAAAGAGAACAAAATCTATCTTTACTCGAGAGAAAAAAAGAAAGTTTCTGCCCAAAAGTGAGTACAAACGGTGGCTTTTAAAAGTTTTTACGCGAGTACGAATTCTCGCAAGCTCACAAAACTTCAAGCCAGCGAGTATATGTGAGATATCGTATGTCTAATGATAAAAGATATCGTAAGCGCCGAAAATTATAATTTTTGACAAACCGTATATTTTCTTCTTTAATGATATTTTTTTTTATCAATTGGAGAAGGTATCCGTTAAATTAAAAAAACAAATATACGTGCCCATTAGAATTAAGAGATTTTAGAATTATAAGATGATGCTTACAAAACGTTTTATCATTTAGCCACGCGTTATTTTACCGGGCAATAATCAAACAACCTTTTTTTTCTCTTCTTTTGTTTCATTTTCTTTTAGTACGAAAATATACAGGGCGCGTCGGTTACGTAAGCGAAAGGCGGGATATTGGAAAAAAATAAAAATAAATATTACGGTACGTACGGGACGAGATGGCCTGGCTGAGCTATCGGCAGAGCTCGAGCAACAACTCGAGAAATCCTGTGGTGTACTCTCGCCGAGGCCGCTGTCCACGTTACCTCCTATCAAAATTCTTCCATTACGCGATCCAATTGTACACGTCGCGTAATCCATCTCTCTGCATCTGGGATTATAATCACCCCTATCCACGGTATACTTTGGCTCGATACGAGAGTGTCTCGCGCTTGGAAAGTTATATATCTCCTCGCGATTATGACGCGGATCTCTTCTACCTCTCTTTCCAATGGATCCGATATTTCTGAAAGTTAATTTTTTATATGGCAGGCCTCTCCCTAATCGAAAATTTTACGAGACGAGATTCCTTAGACTACACAGCCCCCCTCCTATTGCCCTTTATGAGGAACCGATTTTTTTTTTGGTTTTCATTAAATGAAGAGTTCGGTGAACGACGAGTCGACAAAATGGCATAGCTCCGTTAAATTGCAATTTGGGACAGCTGTTGTTCACATTTTTTTTTTCCCCCGACAACGCGTCAGAAATGTTGAATACCGTTGTCTAATGTCAACACAAAAGCTCCAGGAGTGCACGTACAAAAAAGGGCTAACAAAAAAAAACATAAACACACACAAAACAAATAAACAGGTGCGTCAGGCTGTTAATCAGTGATTTATTTTAAGGTAATTCATGCTTTAAATAAATAGAGGGTTCGGGGCCCGCATGCTTATATATAGTATGCTGTAAAACGGTGTAAAACGACACTGTACATGCTCGAAGAAATAAATTAATGAAAAAAAAAGTACTAACGAAGAAATAAACAAACAAATCATGCACGAGAAGAGGGGAAGGTAATGGGAGGGTTGACGAGGGTTTCGAAACGTCGAGGATTCATATATATTCTCGTCAAACAATGACTACAGATCCCGTTTCATCCTCCTGCGGAGGATGGTTGTAGTGGGTGCAGACCATCTTGAGATCATCGTACCTAGGCGGTGAGATTGTCTCACTTTCGTTCAGACGTGTATTGCTCGATTGTAGAAGACACTGCGGAACGGATTGTGACTGTACAATCGTGTACGGTATCTCGCGTCTTTGTTGCTCACTCATTCCCGTCGTATCGATAAGACCAAATTCTAAATGTCTGCAAAAGTATATTGATTAAAATTCATCAATATTTTCCGGAATATATTGATTTATTTTAAAAAAAAATAATAAACAACGTTATAGACCCACTTTCTAAGTTCATCGGGTAAAGTTTGCTTCTGCGATGGACTTCGGTGTCTGCTTCTGTGTCTTCTTCTAGGTTCCGTATTGCTAACGACTGCTCTTTGGACACCTTCACCTTTTCGCTTCTGCGCTTCTCTCCACTGTGGCTCCGAATCTACCAATTCGTGTCTGAAAAAAATTTGCCGTTAGAACGATAATTAAACGGACTATCGTGCAACAGTGAACGGGCGAAAAAAAACATGAACACCAGAGTCGAGGTAAAAAAAAAAAATTGAGCACCTGGAATTGCGTGAGCTTCTATGCTTTCTACGATGCTTCCGGTGACCCGATCTCGTGTCGTGTGAACCTCTCGATAACTCGGACTCGCAGTCCGAGTGTCGACTGTGCCGACGATGACTGTGACTGTGGCTACGCCGACGATGACCCCCGCGACTGTGACTGTCCCCCGAACTCTGACTCTCTACGGAGCTGCTTCGTCTCTGAAGTCTATTTAACAACTGAATAGGCAGAAACGTTTTTTGTTTGTTTGTTTTTTGTCACACTTTGATCGAAACGGCAAGGTATATTTTTCTTTATATTTCACTTCCCCATTATTGTTTTCTCGTTAACTATTCAATAAATTTACTTTTTCTTTCGCTTTTTTAAATTTCAAAAAATATCTTTTGTCATTTAAATGTACGAAGAGAGGGTTTGTAATTGAAATTTCTCGATCTTCCAATTTTTGGTTTATTCATAGACTAAGTTTTGCTTTTCGAGAAACAAAATTTGCACGCTTTTAAAAAATTATTTCTTTGATATTCAAGGGAAAGGAAAATGACAGACAAATATGTGCATGTAAACTCGAACTCTGACTCTCTACGGAGCTGCTTCGTCTCTGAAGTCTATTTAACAACTGAATAGGCAGGAACATTTTTTGTTTGTTTGTTTTTTGTCACACTTTGATCGAAACGGCAAGGTATATTTTTCTTTATATTTCACTTCCCCATTATTGTTTTCTCGTTAACTATTCAATAAATTTACTTTTTCTTTCGCTTTTTTAAATTTCAAAAAATATCTTTTGTCATTTAAATGTACGAAGTGAGTTTGTAATTCAAATTTCTCGATCTTCTAATTTTTAGTTATTTCATAGACTAAGCTTTGCTTTTCGAGAAACAAAATTTGCACGCTTTTAAAAAATATTTTCTATGATCTTCAGGGGAAAGGAAAATGACAGACAAATATGTGCATGTAAACTCACTGCTGGTGCCGTTCCGGCGGATCTTACGGAACGCGGACTCGACGAAGTATAAAGTCCGCGCGGTTGGCTCTGTGACCAAGGAGCACTTCGCGTGCTTCGTGGACTGGAATTATTTATACCGTGCCGCGTGGCGTTATTGCAATTATTAATGCTCGCCGGAACGTTACGTTCGATCGGTGGTTTTTCAACAAACGGCCCGTTCATCTCTTGACCCTCGACGACGCGTCTCTGTGCCCGACGACTCGGTGCACGTTGAAAAGCCGGCGGTGGATTTCGACGAATCGACGTTTGATGCTTTTCCGAGCTCGTAGACGGGCTGTGAGAACGAAAACGTGCGTACGGACTTAGTGGCGGTGGTCCGGTCGACATTAGACGAAAAAATGCTTGATGCTCCTGACAACATTTCCAGAGATGACGACATGCTCCGCGCGACGGTGTCTCAAAACCGTGCGTTCTCTCCTCGGAATTTTTTTCGCTCACTCGTAGCATAAAGTATCTTCCCTAAAATTCATGTTTATCGGTTTGTTTTTTATCTTTCGACCGTGTGCCGGTTAGTGATGATTTCAGGCTCGTTAAAAAATTACAACAAATCGCGAAAAAAAATCGATGAAATACCTTGTAATAAATTTTATTGATACGAGGCCAGTAATAATTGCCCACTTTGGTTTTGTTCCGCAGTAGTATTATACCGCTCGGTGTAAGCCCCAAATAATACTCGACGTTGTCCTCACCCTAAAAGAAAAATAATAATATAATATTTATTTTTTATTTATTTATATAAAATAGGCTTTATACGTGTAATAATGAAATTTGTCGATAATAAAATATCGAAATACTGACCAACACGGGATGCAAATCAACTCCGTACATCTCCAGCCATTTAACTTTGTCCAAATAATTGAGTTCAGCAGCCGATGGCAGTTGACCACTGTGAATAAGAATAAAAAATTAAAATTAAATTAGTTTGAAATGGCGACAAAAGGTGAATTTATCGAATGACGGAAATGACACCGGGTAAATAAGAGAAACAAAAAAACAATCGATATAACTCACACCAAAGTTTTGTGTAACTCGACTATCCTCGCTTCTAGTTCAGCGGTCTGGTTAGCGAGAAAACGAAATTCCGTAACGTAGCCGAGCGAGTGCCTTCTGGGATCGTAATCTCCGAGTTCAGCTGGAACGATATAAGAGAGGAAAAATTTAGAAAAATTAATAAGTATTTTCATATGGTTTGGTTTTTGAAAAAGTGAGGAAAAATTTATTTTTTCGTCACATTTTCCATCCATGTTCGATCGGAAATTTTCCGCTGGTCATTAATTGCATTGAGTTTTTGTTGTAAACTCAAAATATCGATGGGAAAACGTCAAAATGGAAAGGCTCAATTTCTGCATTAATTATTATCAATTTGAAAACGTTGAACAAGATAAAATGTAATCGAAAGTTGGAACGAATGGGTGCTTTAAAAATGCACAATTGCGTGGAGCAACAGCCTTCGAGTTCGCGTAATTATACTCTTTCGACGGTAAAACTCATATCAGACTGATCGTTTGAGCGTTTATCGAGACGAGGCGAGAGCGACGAAGCGATTAGCGAGTGAGGCCGGATGTCGGTGTCAACAATTTTTTTTTTTTATCTCTTGAAAAACGAGATATGGCCACACCTATGGGATTCCCTTGACCCCTTATGCTCCCTTTCAATATTTAAATTTCATCAACGAATACATAATTAAGGGAGAACACCACTGTGACCCCCTGTTTTTTTTCACATTTTTCAAGAATTTTTTTTTGTGGGAAAAAAAAGAGATGTTCGAAAAATTTTTTTGGGTTTTGTTCCTTGTTTATTAATGTATCAAAAAACATTTTTTTCACATTTTTCACGCCCCATGGTGGTGCTGGAGAAGCTCTCGCGTCAGGTGCTGTCATTTCCGCGGCACGCAGCAGAACTCTCTTCAACGTCGATCTGAAAAAAAATACCGAGTGTTTCCGTTAATAATATGATATTTTGAAGAGAAGTACATAGGGATTTGGAAAAATATTGTTTCAAAAAAAATAGGCACGCCTTTGAAATTAACTTTAATTTCAAAAGCGTGCCTATTTTTTTTAAAACAATATTTTTCCAAATCCCTATGTACTTCTATTCAAAATATCATATTATTAACGAAAACACTCGGTATTTTTTTTCAGATCGACGTTGAAGAGAGTTCTGCTGCGTGCCGCGGAAATGACAGCACCTGACGCGAGAGCTTCCCCAGCGCCACCATGCGGCGTGGAAAATGTGAAAAAAATGTTTTTTGATACATTAATAAACAAGGAACAAAACCCAAAAAAATTTTTCGAATATCTCTTTTTTTTCCCACAAAAAAAAATTCTTGAACAATGTGAAAAAAACACAGGGGGTCACAGTGGTGTTCTCCCTTGAGTTGTCAAAAATATACCCATTCTTTAAACGTTTTCGACAATAAATCCCGAGGAGTTTGCAAATTTTTTGTCTTTTTTAAATTAGACGTACGAAAAATTGACTAAGATCGTGCGGAATGTCTCCAACAAGAAGACAGACCTTCTGCAGTAAAATTTCAAACGTTAATTACAAAATCTCACGATTTATAAACGTCCGAGGTCGTGGAAGGATTTATCCTCGGAGCGAGATTTTTCATCGAGAGAAAAATTGTTTGTTAAAATGTTTCTCGTTCGTTTTACGAGAGCTCTCGCGAACATTTTACGTCGTTAAAGAAGGAGGAATAAACGTAGGAGCTTCTATCAACGTGAAATATGGTATGTACTTTAAGAACGATACATAATACCCTTTGGTTATACCTCTGGTGGGTACTTTTATTCATAATTGAATTCGCTGACTTTGATGAATCTTCGCGAAAGAGTAGCTTCACGGATATAAACATATGTTTCTTTGAATTTCTCGATTTTCTGTAATCAGGTTAGAGCGAGCAATTTTCCTTGGGGAGAGACTTTTTTTTCTCTCTCTTTCACTTTTGCCCTCGACGTTTCTAGTATGTACTTCTGATGCCAATTATTACGAGCGCAGCTAAAAGAGAGAGAGAGAGTCTAGGGTATCGCTCATAAACTCACCGGTACGTACATAATTACGCACGATACTCGTAACCGTGAGATCGAGGTAGGGAGAGAGACGAGATTGGGGAAAGGAACACGACGAGACGGAGGAATTTTTATAAGTGTAATTCACATGAAAATGAGAGCAACAAAAATTTCATATAGATTCTCGGGGAATGTACAGAACGAGAAAAGGTCTCGTTGACTCAGCGAAGAGTGGCATTATCAGGGACTCTTGGTTTCCACAAGGGGACATTTTTTAAATTGACGCAGACTACTTGCGGGTAAATGCGACTGGAGGGTGAGGGAGGGTATAAACTTCAAGAAGAAGAGAAAGATATACATATATATAGGCACTTGAGAAGCTTTCCAGTAAGCTCGAAGTTGAAAAATAATATAATACATTTGTAGGAGGGACAATTAATAAAGAGAGATGCTAGGATGGCCAAACGTAAGTTAGAAGATTAGAAACGTAGATTAATTACATGAAAATTTACTAACGTAAACATTTATATACATATTGTGGCAACTTTCAACTTTATTTTTATATCTTTTATTTGTAAAAATAATGATTTTTAAAGCTGCTATAGCCGATCTCCGGGAGCTCCTCTAAAAAAAAAGGCGTTTTGCAGTGAGCACGATATCTCTGGATTGGATCATTTAAATTAATAAAAACAAGGAAAATAATCATTTTTAACAAAATGGCGGCTTTGCAAAAAAAAAATTTCGATTTCCGATAAGAAATGTTGGCCTTAAGGTAGTAGTCTGGTAACTTAAGCCGATTTTCATGTCTTTTTTTGGAGGGCGTTTTTTTGTAGGAAAAAAAAATGAATCATTTTGGATACTTCGGATGTTTTTATTTACATATTAAAGATACAAAAAAAAAATTTTTTGAACAAATTTAATAGTTTATTATTATTATTATTGATCGAAGTTGGCACCTCGAAAAAAAAGCGCGTGGGTGGCCCCGGTGACTTTGGCTCTTCATGTTATCTGAAATCAAAAATTCTTGATAATTCTTAATCTATAGACATGTCATTCTGGTCGGAACTACTGAAGTTAAATTTCATGGATAAATAACAAAATGGCGGACTTTGGAAAAAAAAGTCCTTTTATTTTAGCGAAGAAGGGGTTGTAAAATAAAAAGAAATTTAACTTCAGTAGTTCCGACCAGAATGACATGTCCATAGATTAAGAATTATCAAGAATTTTTCATTTCAGATAACATCAAGAGCCAAAATCACTTTGGCAAAAAAAAACTTTTTTCCAAAGTCCGCCATTTTGTTATTTATCCATGAAATTTAACTTCAGTAGTTCCGACCAGAATGACATGTCTATAGATTAAGAATTATCAAGAATTTTTTATTTCAGATAACATCAAGAGCCAAAATCACCGGGGCCACCCACGCGCTATTTTTTCGAGGTGCCAACTTCGATCAATAATAATAATAATAATGAGCTATTAAATTTTTTCAAAAAATTTTTTTTTTGTATCTTTAATATGTAAATAAAAACATCCTAAATATCCAAAACGATTCATGTTTATTTTCCTACAAGAAAACGCCCTCCAAAAAAGACATGAGAATCGGCTTAAGTTACCAGACTACTACCTTCAATTGTTTATAAGATGGAAAATATTTATCGGAAAATATTCATATATTTATAAAGCTTGTGTAAAAATTTGAGACTGATCGGTTTAGCCGTTATCGAGGAATCTTCCTCACCGACTTTATAAAACACAGTTTTGAATTGTTTTTTTTTTTGAGGATTGACATGAAATTTTCTGTGTATATACTTAAATATATGTACATTTCGAAAATGAAATTAAACAAATTTTTTTCGCAAATCCAAACTGCGTATGAGCCCTTAAGAACACGTGTATGGCGACTAACTTTCTTACACATTCGTCCACGAACGAATCATGGGCTTGAACTAATTATCAGTACAGCCGAACCCGCTCCACGTGAACTTTTAAGGTAGTAATCCGGTAACTTAAGCCGATTTTCATGTCTTTTATGGAGGCCGTTTTTTTGTAGGAAAATAAAAATGAATCGGTTTGGATATTTAGGATGATTTTATTTACATATTAAAGATACAAAAAGAAATTTTTTTGAAAAAATTTAATAGTTTCTTATTATTATTATTATTGATCGAAATTGGCACCTCGAAAAAAAGCGTGTGGGTGGCCCCGGTGATTTTGGCTCTTGATGTTATCTGAAATAAAAAATTCTTGATAATTCTTAATCTGTAGACATGTCATTCTGGTCGGAACTATTGAAGTTAAATTTCATGGATAAATAACAAAATGGCGAACTTTGTAAAAAAAAACTTTTTTCCAAAGTCCGCCATTTCGTTATTTACCCATGAAATTTAACTTCAGTAGTTCCGACCAGAATGACATGTCTACAGATTAAGAATTATCAAGAATTTTTAATTTCAGATAACATCAAGAGCCAAAATCACCAAAAAAGTTTTTTTTGGAAAAAAGAACTTTTTTTCCAAAGTCCGCCATTTTGTTATTTATCCATGAAATTTAACTTCAGTAGTTCCGACCAGAATGACATGTCTATAGATTAAGAATTATCAAGAATTTTTTATTTCAGATAACATCAAGAGCCAAAATCACCGGGGCCGCCCACGCGCTTTTTTTTCGAGGTGCCAACTTCGATCAATAATAATAATAATAATAAACTATTAAATTTTTTCAAAAAAAATTTTTTTTGTATCTTTAATATGTAAATAAAAATATCCTAAATATCCAAAACGATTCATTTTTATTTTCCTACAAAAAAACGGCCTCCAAAAAAGACATGAAAATCGGCTTAAGTTACCAGACTACCTTAAGGATGCTTCACATATACAGTGCGATCGACAGTTTGATTCTTTCGATGCGGTACAGGGACGACTGGTATTAAATTTCGCGAGAATCGCTCGACGGGCTCGGATTTTATAAAATGTTGAATATTTTGAAAAATCTTTATCCACCGAATCGAACGATTGAGACTCTCATATGCTCGGTGAGACAAAACTATAAAAGCTTTGCCAATTAACGTTCCGCTTGATCGAGGAAAATCCGGTCCGGAGAAAACAAGACAGAGATATTCCCGTCTGTTTGGGAGCAATGCGAAATAATACTCGATCAAAGTCGTGAATCGTTCGATGCTTATCTATTGAATTGAGAGAAAGAACGACGATGGGGGGAGGCTGAGTTGATAGAGGGTGGATGAGAGAAAAACTGTTAGTACGGGAGAACGTCTCGGGAAGATTTCGTGAAACGGCGATTTTCCTGATTGGATTCATTCTAGCTCTTCCTTTTTTTTTTCCCTCGCATTTTTTCTTGTCGCTTTGGTCGCATAAAAAATGTTCCTGCTACGGATAAAAGAGGAAATTCGTTGCTCGAGGCCCCAAGAGTCAACGGTTCTATCTGAATATCCGAGTGAAACACATTAGACTCGTCGAAATGAGGAGGATGAAGAAAAAAAAAAAAAAAGAAAAGAAAAAGTCGTCGAAGGGCCATTCATCCGGATTCTTTACAGAACCATATCCGAGATGAGAGGCAAACGGACACACGTAACCTCGGCACAGAGAGAAAGAAAGGGAGAGACTCTTTCTGGGTTGTACATAAAGATCTTTCCGTATCTCTATTTGCCTCGTGATGTACTTTGAATCTCGCGGTTTGATAACACATCCCGTCCCTCGACGAGAGCACGCGAAGAGTTTAAAATCGAATGGCGAGTCGAGGAACGTCTCTACTTCAACGTGAAACTGACCATATTTCCTAACAATTTATTCAACAAAATTTCGTATACCAGTGAAATTGGAGACGAGTCAGTTTCGCGTTAAGATTCTCGATTGCCGAAGGGACTCTCTGATTTTCTCAACGTTTCGCATCTTTTTGCTCGTTACTCGATTCTCGACGTATATAATAAAAGACCTCTTGGATTCTATAGATTGTCCGACGGTGCGATCTTGCGACCGATTGAAAACGATTAAACGAGGAAATTGAGGATCGCCTTGCGTTCAAATAACGAATAGTCTCAATTCCATGAGAATTTTAATTGATCGCGATAAGACGGAAAATGAAAAAAATAATTGTATCGACAAAATCGAACGAGAAATTTTTTCGAAATGATCTTCTAATCGAGTGAAAAAAATATTTAAATCTGTTTATAAATTTTCGAAGGTTTGCGATGTGCGGGTTTCAATTTTTAAAACGATTTTTCTTTTATGGTAGTCTGGTAACTTAAGCCGATTTTCATGTCTTCTTTGGTGGGCGTTTTTTTGTAGGAAAATGGAAATGAATCGTTTTGGATATTTAGGATGTTTTTATTTACATATTAAAGATACAAAAAAAAATTTGTTTGAAAAAATTTAATAGTTTATTATTATTATTATTATTGATCGAAGTTGGCACCGCGAAAAAAAAAGCGCGCGGGTGGCCCCGGTGATTTTGGCTCTTGATGTTATCTGAAATCAAAAATTCTTGATAATTCTTAATCTATAGACATGTCATTCTGGTCGGAACTACTGAAGTTAAATTTCATGGATAAATAACAAAATGGCGGACTTTGGAAAAAAAAGTCCTTTTATTTTGCCCGCCATTTTGTTATTTATCCATGAAATTTAACTTCAGTAGTTCCGACCAGAATGACATGTCTATAGATTAAGAATTATCAAGAATTTTTTATTTCAGATAACATCAAGAGCCAAAATCACCGGGGCCACCCACGCGCTTTTTTTTTCGAGGTGCCAACTTCGATTAATAACAATAATAAACTATTAAATTTTTTCAAAAAATGTTTTTTTTTCAATCTTTAATATGTAAATAAAAGCATCCTAAATATCCAAAACGATTCATTTTTATTTACCTACAAAAAAACGCCCTCCAAAAAAGACATGAAAATCGGTTTAAGTTACCAGACTACTACCTTAAACTTGAAATATCGCCGCCGTCCCTCAAACGTACTTAGAGATATTCGTTCACTTTGTACTATCTATATAAGACTCGGTCTCTCGAGTTATTTTCGGCAAAAAGCCCGAAGATCGGCGTAGTATCCCGTTGTGGAAATTCTCGCGGTCCAAAGAGAGTGATAAGAAGGGGTAATTTACCGTCATTGAGGTTGCCAGAGTATGCACACACTCGAGAGAAATCGAGTATGTAATACGCGCCTACGAATGATTCACGATCCTCCGTTTATTCGCACTTACCCCGCCTTATAGATTGCATTAACGACCCCTAGCAACTACATTCACTCTTTTATTATTTTTATACCCTCTCCGTGTATTGCAGAAATCTTGCGCGTTCAACGAGGCGAGTATCGAATGCACAATATCATTGTAAACAAGTTGCATTATTGATATTATTATTATTTTAATCGAAAAAGAACTTTATGTCCAGTTTTACTCACATTGAACGACGTAAGCTCCGAGCTCAGCCGCCAGGTCAAAGGACACGGGAAGCCTGCCTTGCACAATGTCCTGTTTTACTTGAAGAAAGAATTGATACCTGAGAACAAGAGAAAAGGATATGATGCCGAGAAGAAGAGAAAAAAAAACGCAGTAAATCCGGTACATCGGATTTATTTAATGCAATTTTTATAGAAATTTCATAACCCACGTAGAAATTGCCGGTGTAATTCTATTGGCCAAGCTTTGGGCCAATATTGGCGGCCAAACTTTGGCAGCCAGTATTGTTTCAGTACTGGCTGACAATCTGGCCAAGCTTTGGGTCAGTATAAAATATCGTCTTGTGCCAGTACTGGTTGTCAATCTGGCCGCACTACGGGCCGGTATAATAATCAGATCTGGGCCAAAATAGGCTATAGAATACGGCCAAGCTCTGACTTCGATACGGGCTTAGTATTGGGCTATAGAAAATGCCAATACTAAGAGTATTTCACTTTAACAGTTTCGTTCTGTAATGTAATTGTAGATTAGGTTATTCCGATCAAAAGTCCATTATTTTGCAAACAACCAAATTGTTGAATTATAATTTGCGCCGAACTTGAAATTGCACGATTAATACAATATTTTTTAGTGTAATATTTGCTTCATATAGCCTATATCTTATAAACACTGTTCTATAAACATTCAAGTACGTATTTTAGACCTGTATATGTACATAGTCTCTTATTAATAAAAACTACTCCGAGTATTTAGTATATATCAAGTGCATTTAATTATCAAACATTTATGCACAAACAACCCAGACAACACAGACATCCAAAGGACGTCCTAAAAACATCCGAGGAACGTCCTTACGTCCAAAGTAAATCCTTTGGACGTACGTGTGCTGATTGGGAAACATCTGGTAACGTGGTAAAAAGAAATATAAATTACTCCCAGAGAGAAATAGAATTTAAATAGACATTGGATCGGCGTCCACTAGACGCCAAAAGTGTCTAAAAGACGTCGATTCGATATCTATTTAATTTGCCATTTCTCGCTGAGATGTAATTTGCACCGTCGGCAAAATCGTCTGCCAAGATCCGACCCAATGAAATAACCATTATTGGTACGACCGTTGGTGCCAGTAGTAAGCCCGAAGTTTGCCAGATCTAGGCCAAAGTCCGGGCCAAAGTCTGGTCCAAAGTCAGAGCCAAAGTCCGGGCCAAAGTTCGGGCCAATTAAATAACCGGTACTGGCCCGACTGTTGGTGCCAGTATAACGGCCGGCTATTACACTCCTGTACCAAATCTGTACTGGCCCAATACTGGCAGCCAGTACCGGCACTACGGCAACCAGTATTGGCCCAATGCCTCGGGTTTTGTGGACTTTTTGAATTTCCAAAAAATATTTGTACCAGGCTAATATGTTTTGTCTTTTTTATACAAGTGGACCATTATTAAATGGGCACATCTTCGTTAAAGGTTCAAGCATTGAAACGTCGTTTAATTTAATGAGCTACAAAGTATTTTTTGAATTTTTTCCCTCCTCAGGATTCAATTTCCAACGTTATTCAGAGTGATTTTTAACGATGAATATTAAAAAAAAAGAACAAATGCCCAACTAATAATTGGATATTCACCGATATTTGCATCAGCAATATATTCCATCGTTCTCTTTTGTTCATAAATTCATCCTGTCTCTCGCGAGCGGTTTTTCGTTCTCTGTAGTTGTTTCTGCGGTTATGCGACAACCGCGAGAGTAGCTTCTCCGGGCTTTATCAAACCTCACGAGACTCGGTATAATGCGCAAAATCTGTATGTATGTATCTCGGTACTTTCGAGCATTTTGCCACACATTAGCAATTCTCGTGTGGCTCTCGTTTTTTTTTTTTTTTTCCTTTCCTATCTCTCCGCGGTACGGATAAAACGGTAATGCTGAAACAGGGTTTGCACGCCGACTCAACTCGGGACACAGTCTCTTTCTCTGTCTCTCTGCGTGTATGTACGTCTCATTGTGGGCATTACGGAACCGCGAGACGATTTATGATAAGAGTCTGAAACGCGTCTAGCAATAATACATTCGAGAATTTATCATAGACGCGAGAGTGAGAAAGAGAGTGCGTGTGTTAAACTGGATTTAAATATCATTGGAAAAGTCTTTGGAACGATTTGAGAGTGTGACCGAGGGGGCGAAGGGACTTGGGACACAAACCGCAAAACCGATTCCGAATGAAAGTTGCCTCACGGAACAAAGGTGCCCGTTTACTCCCACGCAAATTGTACACGCACAAAGATATATTTGTGTTATACTTGAAGCAGGATTTCGGCACAAAAATTATTTTTATAAAAAAAATGGTAAAATTTTCGCTTCTCGAAATATTCCCATGGCGTGCGCTCTCCCTCTCTCTCTCTCATTCTCTCAAAAATCAAAAGTTTCATTTTTCTTCCGTTGCCGCGTGTTCGTGATACGAGATTTCGGCAATTTGGGTCTACCGGGAGGTCGAAAAGTTTCTGGACCGCGAGATCATTTTTAGAAAAGCCCGCGGGCCACTGCGCGAGGATAATTCACAAAGAATACCCAAACAACGGAGAGAGAGAGAGAGCGAGAGAGAGAGAAAGAATCGCACCACGCTATGTGGTACAATGAACGAGAATGGCAAAAGAGAGAGGCGAAGAAAAAAAAAAAACCACGAATTTCGTTTGCCTCACGAAATGCCAAAGTGGTGGATACGTGTATGTACGTCACGAGGGAGGCGAAACGCTCACTCGCGCGCGCGCGCCCCGCGATCGACCTCTATAATTTACCCCTTTTCGTTCGGGTAATTGGTGAGTTCGGTTAATTGCCAGGGCGAGAGTGAGCTCTCGGTGAATTCCCCTGCGGGCTAGAGATTCGCCCGCGGAGGACGAAAATAAGAGAACGAGATACGTATAGGAAGAAAAAAAAGCTCAGCCAACGTCATGGCGAATTTTATGAAGGATGGACAGAGCTCGCCTCGCTCGTTTACTAATTTCCCCGCTAATATCAATGTTACACTGTACGAGGGGTGACCCAAAAAAACGGGAATTGCGCTGCGGCGGGGAGGGAGAGCGGGGGAACCCATTGCTCGACCAGGTGTCCGTTGGGGACACGTCTCCCGAGGTAGTGTGCGAAGTTCTGTCGCCGTGAGTGCATCGGTTCGCCCGTGGGAATTTTTGTAGCGAAACAAATTTTTCCATTTCGGCGAAATCGTGATGGCCGATTTCCTGTTGGGAAAATCAGCCGCGGAAACTACTGTAACGCTTGAGACTGCTTATGGAGATGCTGCCTTAAGTAAAACCAGAGTCTACGAGTGGTTTCCACGTTTTAAAAATGGAGAAATGTCAATTGAAGACTAACTTCGTTCGGGACGCCCCTCAACGTCAAGAAGTGACGAAAACGTCGACAAAATCAATGCTCTCATTCGTGAAGATCGTCGCCGAACCATTGATCAACTCTGTGAGATGTCTGGGATATCATGGAGTTCAATTCCGAGGATTTTATCCAAAGATTTGCACATGAGCAGAGTTGCAACCAAATTTGTCCCTCGCCTTCTCACGGACGAGCAAAGGGAGCGTCGACTTCAGGCATGTTTTGAACTTCAAAATCAGCTCGAAGAGGATCCTGAACTTTTTTTCACGGTGTTTACTGGTGATGAATCGTGGTGCTATGGATACGAGTCCGAAACAAAGCAGCAATCAAGCCAGTGGAAGACACCTCACTCTCCTCGTCCGAAAAAGTGAAGTCAAACATCAAGACAATGCTCATTTGTTTCTTCGATTGCAGAGGTGTTGCGCACGCGGAGTTCGTTCCCCCGGGTCAAACTGTAAATCAGAAATTCTACTTAGAGGTTTTGAAAAGATTGAGGGCGAGTATCCGGAAGAAAAGGGCAGATCTTTGGCGCACAAGTGGACTGGTTCCTCGATCATGACAACACGCCCGCCCACGCCGCTCTCCCCCCCCACCCCCCTACTCACCGGATCAAGCCCCCTGTGATTTTTTTTGTTCCCCAGACTCAAATGGATATGAGAGGAAAGCGTTTTGCCACTGTGGAGGAGGTAAAACAAAAATCGCTGGAAGGCCTAAAGAACATCCCGATAAGTGAATTTAAGGGCGGGGTAAGGGTTTTCACCTTCGAAAAATCGATTTTTTTTTGTCTTATCTTATTGTTTAACATTTCAAGAATATGTCCTTAAAATTTTGAACCGATCCAAGCAATATTCTTGAAGTTATTGTCTTATTAATCGCCTGGCCTTTAACGGCGGGGTAGGGTTTTAAAGGCGAAAAAAAAGCATATTTTTATGATTTTTTTGCGGCGACATGAGTAATGTAATTTTATTAAATATAATTACATATTATTGTACAACTATTGAAGTATCTCAGAAAAAAATTTCAATGAAAAATATTGATAAATAAGCCGGTGACGTTGAATCTCCAGAGGCGCCTTGAAAAAAAGTGGTTTTGCGGTGAACATTATAACTCGTTACCGGATCATCCGAAACAAAAAAATTGATATGCATTTTAAAGGTGATGTATTTCTCGAGGTAATCAGGAAGAGTTTTTTTTTTTTTTTTTTTTTTTCTATTTTTTGCAGCACTTGGAAGTGAAAAACGCAATTTTAGCTAAAAAAATCGCGCTAAATTTGTTATTAAAAAATTGAAAAAATTGAAAAAAAAAACTCCTCCTGATTACCTGTTGATTTATGTGAAGAAGTAATGTTTAAATTTTCAAAAGGATCGATTCAGTAGATTTTGAGTTCTAATGTTCACAAACTTCAAAAATGACGTTTTCGGGAAAATCGATTTAAAGTTTTTTATACGTGATATACAGGTATCACGGCCGGTCGTTTGAAACGCTGTAACTCCGTTAGTTTTACTCCGATTGACTTAAAATTTATACACAATATTCTCGACATATTGTTCATTCAGAAATAAAATTTAAAAAAATGCAAAAAAAATAATTTAAAAACCCTACCCCACCCCCCTTAACGCTATATCTCTAACAGCTGCGGGCGGTCGGACTAGCAGTGCACTTTAGACGCGTTTTTCTCAAAACTACTTTTTCAAAGTCCGTGCTCACTGCCATTTAAAAACTGCTTGACCGATTCATTTCAAACTTTGTACACATTTTCTACATATAAAATACCTTCCCCCAACGTTTAGTTAAATTTTTTTTTTTTACATTAAGGGTGTTTCCCACCCACAAAATGGCGGAATTTTTCGTGGAAAATAACAGTTGACACTTTAGATGGCCGCCAAAAATTTTTAAATGAAAAAAAAAATTATCAGAGAACGTTGGGGGGAAGATTTGATTATAATTTGACTAAATTTTCATGGTTTTTCATTTTCAGATAATTTCCGGCCGAGTTATAGTGAACACCGCAAATTGTTTTTTTTCCAAGACGTTCCGGGGGAAGCTCTGTTACGGGCTTATGCTTCAATATTTCTGCATGAAAAAATTACACAACATTGTCAAAAGTATGCGCAATAATGTACAAAAGGTTCGAATAAAATTGCTCAATCCATATTTGAGAAAAAAAATCGCAAAAAAAGTGTTTTTTTTTTACGCTGAAACCCTTACCCCTCCCTTAAAAAATGTTTTGAACATTGGAAGGATCGTTTGCAGAGATGCGTTGTGGTCAAAGGAGAATACTTTGAAGGTGATCAAAATTTGGTGTAAAAATATTAAAAAATAAAGAAATTATGACGAAATTCCCGTTTTTTTTTTGGGTCCCCCCTCGTATATGGTATCGTCGAGTTTCGGCGAATTTTGCTCAATTGCTAAAGGAATAAACATTTTTGAGAATTGATTTACGACGAGTTGGCGTTCGATGCCAACTCGTCTCAATAAAATTCGAATTCGATGATGCAACCGTACATTCGGTGATTTTTTTATGATTGCTTTTCTGGGGGTTTTCACAGATTTTCAACCCCATCGGCATCGGAAGCTAGAGAAAAATGTTTCACCGAAGAAAAAAAAAAAAAAAGAAAACAAAAAATCCATACATCCTTTCAAGATTTTAAAATTAATTCATTATTTTCAATATAAATGAAAAATTGACAAATTTTTTTAGTAAAGAAGTAAGACATCTTTTTGTTATTTCTTTGTGAATAGAGATGCAATTTTCTCCCCAAAGATATGAAAAGATTATCCAGGTGGGATATGCACTCGAGTCGATTAATTTTACACGTTTTACGATTTCTACGATCCAGGGGGTTGTTATTGTTCCCGATGTGTTCTCTAACAGCACGAGAGCAATAATGGATATGAATACGTGAGAACGTTTGACGTACATTTATTTGCACTACGGGTAGATTCGAATGAGAATATTACTGTTAGAAAACGAAAGGACATTGTTCGAAAGGACTATGCTCGGTAAATCTTTCGAATTACGCCCTTTTGGCTCTCGGGAATCGAATTAACGTGTATATGCATAAGAAAATCGTGGAGGAAGAGTACGGAGGTTTTTCATACACTGGAGAGGCACTTTACTGACGCTGTGGGATACCCCCATGGTCGCTTTTGCATCAATGCCCCTCTGTTTCTCTTCGTGGTCTCTCGACGACGATAGCTCGTCATCCACATACACGCACGATGGTAAAACAGAACGAGAACAGAATATTAGCATATAAATCGAGCTCTCTTGTCCTCATACTTACACAGTCGTATTTTATATCTGACACTTTCAATTTTTTTTTCTTTTTTTTTCTCCTTCAAATCCACATACTCTACCGTGGTGAAACGTACTTTTACTTTGAGGAAGTACGATCATTACCTTGGAGTAAAAAAAAGTGCTTGTATTAAAATTATTATTATTATTAACTGTGATTGCTATACTTATCCTATATTCTTCTATCCTTATGTCCTATATTCTTATGTCCTATATTCTTCTCATTTTTGGATATTGACAAATTAAAAGTGAAATATCAAACAGACAACGAGTCGCGCGGAAGTTGTCGCACGCGGGTCGGTATACGAGGGGGGACCCAAAAAAAAAACGGGAATTTCGTCATAATTTCTTTATTTTTTAATATTTTTACACCAATTTTTGATCACCTTCAAAGTATTCTCCTTTGACCACAACGCACCTCCGCAAACGATCCTTCCAATGTTCAAAACATTTTTTAAATTCACTTATCGGAATGTTCTTTAGGCCTTCCAGCGATTTTTGTTTTACCTCCTCCACAGTGGCAAAACTCTTGATTGCTGCCTTGTTTCGGGGTCGTATCCATAGCACCACGATTCATCACCGATAATCACTTTGGAAAAAAGTTCAGGGTCCTCTTCGAGCTGATTTTGAAGTTCAAAACATGCCTGAAGTCGACGCTCCGTTTGCTCGTCTGTGAGAAGGCGAGGGACAAATTTGGCTGCAACTCTGCTCATGTGCAAATCTTTGGATAAAATCCTCTGAATTCAACTCCATGATATCCCAGACATCTCACAGAGTTGATCAATGGTTCGGCGACGGTCTTCACGAATGAGAGCATTGGTTTTGTCGACGTTTTCGTCACTTCTTGACGTTGAGGGGCGTCGTGAACGGGGTTGGTCTTCGATTGACATTTCTTCATTTTTAAAACGTGAAAACCACTCGTAGACTCTGGTTTTACTTAAGGCAGCATCTCCATAAGCAGTCTCAAGCATTACAGTAGTTTCCGCGGCCAATTTTCTCAGGAAACAAAATTTCACAGCCGCGCGATACTCTCGACAATCGGCCATCACGTTTTCGCCGAAATGGAAAAAGTTGTTTCACTACAAAAATTCCCACGGGCGAACCGATGCACTCACGGCGACAGAACTTCGCACACTAACTCGGGAGACGTGTCCCCAACGGACACCTGGTCGAGCAATGGGTTCCCCCACTCTCCCTTCCCGCCGCAGCGCAATTCCCGTTTTTTTTGGGTCCCCCCTCGTATGAAGTGAGGAATCCTAATATCTCTTACTTCTTTTTTTTTCCTATTTCCTCTATAACGCTTCGCTAACTTGAAGGATCCGGCCACGGTAGAATTTTCAAAAAAAAATCGATAAAACCTGCTGAGCAAAAAATAAATCATTTGTATTTCGCGATTAGATTCACAATCGGTCGAGGCGTTTTCATGTTATAAATTGTGTTATTTTTACAAAAATCACCGTGACCGCTCGAACTTTCGTCATTGTTTACACATCGGACTTGGAAAATTCTTGGCACGAGGCCGTTTGAAGAAAAAATTCTCTATCTATGAATTGTCATTGACTCACCTGGTTATCTCTTCAATGAGCTTGCAAGGATCCGCAGCGTAGAATTTCACACCGAAGTAGAGAGTATGAGCGTCCGAGGTAGGATCTCCTTTTCTCGCTTTCAGCTGCTTGCTCACTTTTTTGCTCGGATCCAGCCATTGCTAAAGAGAAATAAGCGGGGATAATGTAATTTAAGTTTATATTGTTTTACATTGAGCGACGAGATCGAACGGCTATAACGTATTTTTTTTTTTTCAGTTCGCTGATGAGGAATCGAACGCGAGGTACTTTCGTCGATGAGTAAACCAAAAAACAATCTAATTCCAAATTTATCACTTATTCGGTCTATAAGATGTACAATTTAAGGTAGTAGTCTGGTAACTTAAGCCGATTTTCATGTCTTTTTTGAAAGGCGTTTTTTTGTAGGAAAATGAAAATGAATCGTTTTGGATATTTAGGATGTTTTTATTTACATATTAAAGATACGAAAAAAAAATTTGTTTGAACAAATTTAATAGTTTATTATTATTTTTGATCGAAGTTGGCACCTCGAAAAAAAAGCGCGTGGGTGGCCCCGGTGATTTTGGCTCTTGATGTTATCTGAAATAAAAAATTCTTGACAATTCTTAATCTATAGACATGTCATTCTGGTCGGAACTACTGAAGTTAAATTTCATGGATAAATAACAAAATGGCGGACTTTGGAAAAAAACGTCCTTTTCCATTTTGTTATTTATCCATGAAATTTAACTTCAGTAGTTCCGACCAGAATGACATGTCTATAGATTAAGAATTGTCAAGAATTTTTGATTTCAGATAACATCAAGAGCCAAAATCACCGGGGCCACCCACGCGCTTTTTTTTTCGAGGTGCCAACTTCGATCAATAATCATAATAATAATAAACTATTAAATATTTCAAAAATTTTTTTTTTTCTATCTTTAATATGTAAATAAAAACATCCTAAATATTTTTATTAAAAACATTTTTATTTTCCTACAAAAAAACGCCCTCCAAAAAAAAACATGAAAATCGGCTTGAGTTACCAGACTACTACGTTAATTGATGGGACATGAATTAAAGATTGTTTTTCTTCACCAGTGAACGATCAAATATTTTTGTTAGCTATTTTAACGAGAGAATCAACGTCCAAGTGGTCGGAGATCGATATATACTTTGACGATGAGAGCGAGTAGAAACCGGAAGACAACCAACGCCTCCTCGTTCGGACGAACCGGAAATTACGAAGAAGTTTCCCTATAATGATAAATCCCTCTCGTTCTCTTCCTACCCCTATAAGAGGGAGAGTGAGAAATCGTCGTCGTTCTAGCCGCGATGGCGAAGCATCAACCGAGTTTGCCTCTTCGAGAGAGAGTGAGCTTTATGAATTCCGGCAGTCCCACTCCATCAAGGATTTATGATCAACGCACGAGCGAATTAATTTGAAACGGCGAGGGGTTCTTATATGTGAATTCAATTTGCGAGAATATTGAAACCGCCGTCCCCTCCACCAAATCCTCTCTCTCACCTCGTCGAGTCGTCTTTGCTTTTCGCTCTGCTCACTCGTACATAAGAGACTGACGAGATAAATGAATTATCACAATTTAAAAACTCATTTATCATTGCTGACGAGAGTTTGATGTTTCTTTTTTAATTATAAAAAAATCAGTTTCTTCACGCTTTCGATGAAATTTCTTTGAAAAAAAAATAGCTCGGGAAATAACAGATGCTTTTAACAACGATAAAAAAAAAAGGATAAGTATTAATAATAATGACTTGAGGTATTGATTTTCTTACCGTTTGATTCTCGTGATCGAGATAACGAAGCCCAAAGTACGCTGTCTCGAGAAGATTGAGATGCCTGAAGACTCGATCGAGCAATTCCTGGCCAAGATTCGAGCTCTGAAACAGAAGCGAAATAACGAATTAATGAGTAAACGATGAAAAGAAAAGAGGAAACAGAAGAATCGAGACTGGTATGGGAGTGCATAATTAGCATTGTACAGTTGAAGATTCGAGGTACGAGAGTCGATCGTCGTACTCTCGTTGTAATAGTCTGGTAACTTGAGGCCGTAGTCTGGTCTAGAGCGAGATTTTTGACGTCATTTCTAATGTGCAATAACGTTTAAACCGTTGAAGTTGTCCTGATGAAAATTTACACGTGCATTTATTGATCCTTAGAGAATACTTGTACATTAAAAAAAAAAAATTATTTTAAATATTTTCATGTAGTTTTTTGCCTTGTTCGGCGCCCACTCTGGACGATGTAGTATGCATCTGAAAAAAAAAATATATATATATTCTCAATCTGTATGAGTATTCTGAGCACTGGTAGCAGAATTGGTGCTTAAAAAAATTTTTTGACAAAATGGCGGCCTGCTGAACTTCCATTAATGATATTTCATTATTCGACCAGTTATAAAATGTCGGCAAAATTATTGTTCGACTCAATAAAAAAATGTTTGAAGTACCAATTCTGCTATCAGTACTGAGAATACTCATACAGATTGAGAATATATATATTTTTTTTTTTTCAGATGCATACAACATTGTCCAGAGTGGGCGCCGATTTCGGCGCATCATGTTGCAACAAGGCAAAAAACTACATGAAAATATTTGAAATAATTTTTTTTTTCATGTACAAGTATTCTCTAAGGACCAACAAATGCACGTGTAAGTTTTCATCAAGACAACTTCAACGGTTTAAACGTTATTGCACGTTAGAAATGACGTCAAAAATCTCGCTCTAGACCAGACTACGGCCTTAAGCCGATTTTCATGTCTTTTTTGGAGGGCGTTTTTTTGTAGGAAAATAAAAATGAATCGTTTTGGATATTTAGGATGTTTTTATTTACATATTAAAGATATGAAAAAAAATTTTTTTGAAAAAATTTAATACTTTATTATTATTATTATTATTATTGATCGAAGTTGGCACCTCGAAGTTGGCAGCCCGGGTCCTAACTTTTTCTCTACCGAATCGATTGCATTCAAATTTTAACAGGCTACTCTACACACTTATAGTTCTCGTCGGAACTACCGAGAAATTTTTTCACCCCTAACTTTTTATTTTACAACCCCTTCTTTGCTAAAATAAAAGGACTTGTTTTCCAAAGTCCGTCATTTTGTTATTGATCCATGAAATTTAACTTCAGTAGTTCCGACCAGAATGACATGTCTACAGATTAAGAATTATCAAGAATTTTTAACTTCAGATAACATCAAGAGCCAAAATCACCGGGGCCACCCACGCGCTTTTTTTTCGAGGTGCCAACTTCGATCAATAATAACAATAACAATAAACTATTAAATTTTTTCAACAAATTTTTTTTTTGTATCTTTAATATGTAAATAAAAACATCCTAAATATCCAAAACGATTCATTTTTATTTTCCTACAAAAAAACGCCCTCCAAAAAAGACACGAAAATCGGCTGAAGTTACCAGACTACTACCTTAAAGCGGTAGTCTGGTCTAGAAATTTGAAAAAATCGTTTTTTTTTTTTTTTTCATTTTCTTATTCCTTAGACCTTTCTTCATACGCTCCTGAAAACCGTTTATTGATATTTCGAAAATTAGCCGAGAAATAAAAATTTTAAGCAAGCCGCGCGCTCAGGTAGCGCGGTCGGGAAGCAGCTAACGCAGAGGCTACTGAGTCGCTCATTTAACGGTGTCAAAACTTTGAACGCGTTTATCTCAGAACTATGTTTTTCAAATCGGCGCCCACGATATCTCGATAACTAATGGACCGATCGAGCTCAAATTTTGCACGTACCTTAGGTAGCCTGTTTCCGAGGACTGGTAGCAGAATTGAGTCGAACAATAATTTTGCCGACATTTTATAACTCGTCGAATACCCGAAAATGTAAGAAACATCATTAATGAAAGTGCAACAGGCCGCCATTTTGTCAAAAAAATTTTTCAAGTACCAATTCTGCTACCAGTGCTCAGAATAGTCATACAGATTGAGAATATATATATATTTTTTTTTTCAGATGCATACAACATCGTCCAGAGTGGGCGCCGATTGAGGCGGCTTTCGGCGCACCATGTTGCAACAAGGCAAAAAACTACATGAAAATATTTAAATAATTTTTTTTTTTCAATGTACAAGTATTCTCTAATGATCAATGAATGCACGTGTAAATTTTCATCAAGACAACTTCAACGGTTTAAAAATTATTGCACATTAGAAATGACGTCAAAAATCTCGCTCTAGACCAGACTACCGCGTTAAAGCCTTCGGGGGAGGATCGAGAAGAAGATTGATCGGCGCTGGAAGTGATCACGCGAGCTATAGAGTGATCTGCGAAAGAAGATACAAAAAGCTGCAAGTTGTTTCCACGAAATTTTACCCTTTCTAACAGCTAAATCTTTATCAATTTTGGCTTTCTATTTCGATTTTTCGAACAATTCAAAATTCCATTACTTCAAAGCGTCCAGATTGATTTTCTTCGCATTCAATAGCGAACATCCCGTGTAGGGATAAGTCTGCGTGGAAACTGTTAGCCCGACGATCGTCGTTGTTTTTGCGCGTATACAACACTTGTAAGATACCTCTCGTTTTGTTAATGTTTACCGTCGTGGTCACAGAACCGTGATACGCATTGTGTTCCTCGTATTTACTTTTTTTTATTCCTCTCCTCTTCTTTTTCAGTGCTCTCCCTTCTCGTGGAAACACTCGCGCGCGCGTGTGTATACGTACGCTCGTCGTACCCAGCGAGATAGAAATCGGCGGTTTCCGGTTCCCACTGGAATCAGGCGTCCATGACGTTCGCGCACCTTAACCATTTGTTTTTCCTATGCCCGGCAGTTTTAACGATTACCGAGCCGTGATATATCGTTCGTAATAAGGTGAATCGCGTCAATTCATTCGACGAATAATAGTCGAGGAAAGATTATTTTTTTCTTTTTCTTTTTAGAGAAAGAAAAAACATTAAAACAGCATAAATATAGAATTTATTTAATCGACACTCTCTCTAAATTCAATATCGTTTCAGAGGTACACAATTTGGTAAATATGGAGCAAAGGGGACCCACTTCCGATTGACTTGCCTTTAATATATTTTGTGTTTGCCTTTAATATATTTTGTGTAGGGACCCTTTGTGAACAACTTTTTCCTCTGACACAATTGGCGGTCGTTATTTATTAAAAAGTTATTAACAAATAAAGTTAATAATTCATATAGCTATTTTCCTTATATCAGCCAGTCCTAATCATCTTGTCCTTCACGTTTGTTGTTACGGATACAACCCTGAGTAGCATACAAAAAGTTTTATCCGTCGCTTATTGTTTGTTAAAAAGTTATTAAGAAAAAAAGTTTCAAAAATCAAACATGAACTACTTGTTCTAGAGTATGGTGAACAACACACGCATGAGAGGGGCGCTGCGCACCCCTGCAATCCTCCACTCACCAGCCCAAAGACAAACCAAAAACAACCCAAAAAACAACCCAAAAACAACCCAAAAACAACCCAAAAACAGCCCAAAAACAACCCAAAAACAAACCAAACAAACTTATAAACAAACAATTATTTGTTTTATTCATTATTTGTTTTATGAAGCGGATACATGGTACTCACAATGTCGAAGAAACTGTCGATACGCTGGTCGACAGTTTTGGATTTGTTTGTATATTGGGTTTGGGTTTTTTGGTTTGGGTTGGTTTTGGATTTGTTTGTTTATTGGGTTTGGGTTTTTGGTGTGGGTTTGTTTATTGGGTTTGCGTTTTTGGTTTGGGTTTGTTTTGGATTGGTTTGTTTTGGATTTGTTTGTTGGGTTTGTTGGTTTGGGTTTTGGGGTTGTTTTGGATTTGTTTGTTGGGTTTGTTCGTTTGGGTTTTGGGGTTGTTTTGGATTTGTTTGTTGGGTTTGTTCGTTTGGGTTTTGGGTTTGTTTTGGGTTTGTTTGTTTGTTGGGTTTGTCTGTTTGTTGGGTTTGTCTGTTTGTTTCTTTAGATTACTGGGGTTGTTTTGGGTTGTTTTTGGTTTGTCTATGGGCTGGTATGCGGTGCTGGTAGGGGGGCTGCAGTCCCTCTGGTCATACGTGTACTGGCCGCCATGCAAGTATTTCATATTCTATTTATTAATTTTCTTTCGTTAATAACTTTTTAACAAACAGTGAGGACGGATAAAACTTTTGGTATGTTACTCAGGGGGATATTTTTAAGGTAGTAGTCTGGTAACTTAAGCCGATTTTCATGTCTTTTTTGGAGGGCGTTTTTTTGTAGGAAAATAAAAATGAATCGTTTCGGATATTTAGGATGTTTTTATTTACATATTAAACATACAAAAAAAAATTTGTTTGAAAAATTTAATAGTTTATTATTATTATTATTCGAAGTTGGCACCTCGAAGTTGGCAGCCCGGGTCCTAACTTTTTTTCTACCGAACCGATTGCTTTCAAATTTTAACAGGCTACTCTACACACTTATAGTTCTCGTCGGAACTACCGAGAAATTTTTTCACCCCTAACTTTTTATTTTACAACCCCTTCTTTGCTAAAATGAAAGGACTTTTTTTTCCAAAGTCCGCCATTTTGTTATTTATCCATGAAATTTAACTTCAGTAGTTTCGACCAGAATGACATGTCTATAGATCAAGAATTATCAAGAATTTTTTATTTCAGATAACATCAAGAGCCAAAATCACCGGGGCCACCCACGCGCTTTTTTTTTCGAGGTGCCAACTTCGATCAATAATAATAATAAACTATTAAATTTTTTCAAACTAATTTTTTTTTGTATCTTTAATATGTAAATAAAAACATCCTAAATATCCAAAACGATTCATTTTTATTTTCCTACAAAAAAACGCCCTCCAAAAAAGCCATGAAAATCGGCTTAAGTTACCAGACTACTATCTTAACAACACATGTGAAGGACGAGATGATTGGGACTGGCTGCTATAAGGAAAATAGCTATATGAATTATTAACTTTATTTGTTAATAACTTTTAAATAAATAACTAGCCCCAATTGTGTCAGAGGAAAAAGTTGTTCAGAAAGGGTCCCTAGAAAACATATATTAAAGGCAAGTCCATCGGAAGTGGGTCCCCTTTGCTCCATGTTAACCCACAATTTAAGTATCACACAAAATTCCAATCTTTCCTCTCTCGGTATAGCTCAAAACTTATGCGTTATGGATGATACGCGGTGCCGTGTGGTGAGAAGGCAGACGCGATAAACTTTGGTGTGTATCGAATGCTCGGCGGTGTGCGGTTACCTCTCTGGATCGTTTCTTCGGTATGGAAAAAAAAAAAAAAAAAAAAAATGAACCCCCGATTGTTCGCTCGTTCTTTGACCGCAACGATACGCGAACATCCTTTTGTACGTCAGATTAACGGCGTGAGATACAAGGGAATAGGATACGTATGAGGGGAAAGAAGGAGAGAAAAGAACGGAGATATAGAGAATTTTTAAGTTTCGAAGTAACGATCTCGAAACTGCACCGTTATTACAGAAGTATTGGGAAGGACTTTGCGTGTCGAGGGATGATTCATGCTCGCTTCTAAAACCACTTTAAGCGTTAGTTAAAGTCTCGACGAGAGGGGAACTCTCGGAGGAGCTTGAGAATTTCTCCTTCTCGATTTGTACGGGGAACGAGGTAAGAAATGGCGAGAGAAATGTGAAAGAAGAAGTTAAGTGGCCAATAGAGAAAATAGAGAGTCGAGTTTTCTCTCTTTCAATCTCATAATTAGCGATCGTTTAGCCACTTTTGCGGTTTAGGGCCTCGTGTGCCCCGGGGAGTGTGGCGCGCGTACACGGTTGTTTCGTTGTGTCTTTCGCCTTTCTTACGGGTTCCCCTTGTTACGTCTAGAATTTCATTATTCTTTCGGGCAAAAATAAATATAAAAATACTTTCGTAGCGTATAATAATCGCTGATCGTTCGTAGGACCCTTTTTCGTACTTCCAGACACGCGATGTGAGAGCATAGTCCCACGGGATACCGCGAACTATCTGCGCTGTTTTACGAGAAATCTGAGCCGAAGAAGCCGACCCAATGATCGTAATCCTTTCGTTTGTTTTTTTTTGTTTTGTTTGTTTTCAAAGCCTTTTGTCGTTTTTTGTCTTGATCGGGTGCAACGCGGCCGTGGCTCATTACTCGATGAATCTCGAGGAATTGAAATTGTTGAAACTTTGTGTGGTGACGGGTATTGTGGAAAAACGAGTTTTCGTCGTATCCTTGGATATACCCTCGGACTCTCTGTACTCCGTCGATCTCTCGGCCTTATCCTTTCTCTCTCGCTCTCTCTCTCCTCCTCTCACTTCGCTTTCGTTCGCTCAGTTACGTCGAGGTTCCGTCCAGAGGTCAATGGCAACGAGGCGTTCGAATCTGGACGCATCAAGAATACATATACAGCGCTGGGCATTCGAAGTGAAATTTGAAAATTACACTTGGACGTTACACACCTCCACACCGTTTCCGGTGAATGATAGAGACATTTTTTTTTTCTTCGCGTGGTCACGGGGCTTTTGTGAACAATACATTCACGATAAAAATGGGCAGAATCGGTTCAGTAGTTTTCGCTCTAATCCCGACAAAATATTTCCACTTTAAGGTAGTAGTCTGGTAACTTAAGCCAATTTTCATGTCTTTTTTGGAGGGCATTTTTTTGTAGGAAAATAAAAATGAATCGTTTTGGATATTTAGGATGTTTTTATTCACATATTAAGGATACGAAAAAAAATTTTTTTGGAAAAATTTAATAGTTTATTATTATTATTATTATTATTGATCGAAGTTGGCACCTCGAAAAAAAGCGCGTGGGTGGCCCCGGTGATTTTGTCTCTTGAGGTTATCTGAAATAAAAAATTCTTGATAATTCTTAATCTATAGACATGTCATTCTGGTCGGAACTACTGAAGTTAAATTTCATGGATAAATAACAAAATGGCGGACTTTGGAAAAAAGTTATTTTTTTCGAAAGTCCGCCATTTTGTTATTTAGCCATGAATTTTAACTACCGAAGTTAAATTTCATGGATAAATAACAAAATGGCGGACTTTGGGAAAAAGTTATTTTTTCGAAAGTTCGCCATTTTGTTATTTATCCATGAAATTTAACTTCAGTAGTTCCGACCAGAATGCCATGTCTATAGATTAAGAATTATCAAGGATTTTTTATTTCAGATAACCTCAAGAGCCTAAATCACCGGGGCCACCCACGCGCTTTTTTTTCGAGGTGCCAACTTCGATCAATAATAATAATAATAATGAACTATTAAATATGTTCAAAATTTTTTTTGTATCTTTAATATGTAAATAAAAACATCCTAAATATCCAAAACGATTCATTTTTATTTTCCTACAAAAAAACGCCCTCCAAAAAAAGACATGAAAATCGGCTTAAGTTACCAGACTAGTACCTTAAGGGGAGAAATAGGGTTAGACAGTTCAAAAAATCGATTTTTTTTTAAATTTCATAAATTGTTAGTAAAACTATTGAAAAATATGTTCGCAAAATTTTTAATGAAAACTCCGACTCGTTCTATTGTTATAAGCCATTAAAGTGAGTAGCTCTCCTTCAGGCCCCGAGCGCGCTATTTTTTCAAACGCGTTTTTCCGAAAACAACTTTTTTTTAACTTGCGTACACGCTAGTTTGAAAAGTTTTCAACCGATCGTTTTGAAAATTGGCAGTTACTTTCTTCATAGTATTGCGCTCTGTATGAACCTAAAATTAGAATATTATCGTTATTTAAAATAATTTTTTCTTTGCAAATAAAGTTGTAAAAAATGGCAAAAAATTACATGTTCTATTTTTTTTATAGCATTTAGGTTCATATAGAAGAGAGACATATAATAAAAATAAATTCCAACTTCGTTTGATTGCAGATGAAAATTGCGGCTTCCAGGATGTACGCAAAATGCTGAGTCTGATTGTGACCTGCAATATGGAGTCGCGAATATGTTCGGTGTTTTTCAATGAAATTCTTCAAAAGTTTTATAGTATATACTTAAATATATGTATAAAATATTCTCAAAGTTTCAATCAATTAAATTCATTTTTTATACTATAAAAAAATTCATGAAAATCATTGAGAAAACGCTGTCCTAACCCTATTTCCTCCCTTAATTCCCTCCCCTGCGACCGGGGTGTTGGGCATCCAATTGCTCCTGGAGTAATTTTCATCCCTTTTCTTAATCCTTCACCCGAATACCATATTCACTCTCTATTGCATCCGCAACCCTTAAGGTAGTAGTCTGGTAACTTAAGCCGATTTTCATGTCTTTTTTGGAGGGCCTTTTTTTGTAGGAAAATAAAAATGAATCGTTTTGGATATTTAGGATGTTTTTATTTACATATTAAAGATACAAACAAAAATTTTTTTGAAAAAATTTAATAGTTAATTATTATTATTATTATTGATCGAAGTTGGCACCTCGAAAAAAAAGCGCGTGGGTGGCCCCGGTGATTTTGGCTCTTGATGTTATCTGAAATAAAAAATTCTTGATAATTCTTAATCTATAGACATGTCATTCTGGTCGGAACTACTGAAGTTAAATTTCATGGATAAATAACAAAATGGCGGACTTTGGAAAAAAAAGTTTTTTCCAAAGTTGTTATTTATCCATGAAATTTAACTTCAGTAGTTCCGACCAGAATGACATGTCTATAGATTAAGAATTATCAAGAATTTTTTATTTCAGATAACATCAAGAGCCAAAATCACCAAAAAAAATTTTTTTTGGAAAAAAAAACTTTTTTCCAAAGTCCGCCATTTTGTTATTTATCCATGAAATTTAACTTCAGTAGTTCCGACCAGAATTACACGTCTATAGATTAAGAATTATCAAGAATTTTTGATTTCCGAAAACATCAAGAGCCAAAATCACTGGGGCCACCCACGCGCTTTCTTTTTCGAGGTGCCAACTTCGATCAATAATAATAATAATAATAAACTATTAAATTTTTTCAAAAAATTTTTTTTTTGTATCTTTTATATGTAAATAAAAAGATCCTAAATATCCAAAACGATTCATTTTTATTTTCCTACAAAAAAACGCCCTCCAAAAAAGACATGAAAATCGGCTTAAGTTACCAGACTACTACCTTAACCGATATTTCTCGTTCTTTTTTTTTCTGTTCGTCAGGTATTCCGTGGCTCATGCCTCCTTCGCTGGTGCATACGCGAGCGCATCGGGAGTGCGTCTGGTGCATATAGCGCGCTAAAGAGAGGAGGGGAATTCCGTATACATTGCGCGACGAACGAACGCAGAGGCGGTGCTGCACTCACCGAAACGGAGAATACTTTGTGTGTATAAAAGTTACTCTTTCTCTCTCGGTTATCCACGAATATACGTATGAGTAACGTACACAATGAGATAAAGGGAGAAAGAGACAAAGTTGTGTAAGTAGCGAGAACTCTCCGCAAGGGTCTATGCCCTGATGCTCCACTCGAAGACGACGCTGTTGGTGCCTTCTGACTCGCTCGCGCGTTTCTTACAGTAACTATACACTACCTTATATATGTTACCTATGGTGTCCTAAGTTCTCGCTGGAAAATAAGTACCGCCGAAAGGAAAGACTTTTTTTCCAATACCATGTCGGTTACGTAATACATTCCCGCTGAGTTTGTCGTTGTGCGGACGTATGCGTATAAATATGTTGAAGCCTCCTCGCAGCCTGATCTCACGGGTGAGACGAGCGTTCGTAGTACCGCGAACGGTACTACGATGTTCGTCTCACTCGGAGAATCAGCCTGCCGACATCTCAATTGTTGTGAACGCAATGTCATCTCGAAAATCGACGAAAAAACATTAGAAGTAATGGAGAAATTTGCAAATATTGATGGTTCAACTTTGGAAAACTGTGAGCGGGGTTCCAACTCCATCGGGAAGCAACGTTACGGCGATTTTAGTGCAGCCACTTCTTTTTGCCCAAAATACCAAAAAATTTTGAATTTTTAAATTCTCTCTGAGGACGCTATATCGATGTATTTTTACTCGGTGATTACTATTCTAGTAGCTATTTCTTTGAGAAACTCAAAATTCCGTTGACAATCGTCCAAAAAGTGATTCTATTTTTCATTTTCGCATTTTGCATATTGATATTTTGAGATCTTGACTAAAACTCGGTGTTATTCGTAATCAGCGGAAAATTTCCGATCGAATAGGGTATCGAAACATTGAAAAGAGAGAAAAATTTTTTTTTTTAATTTTTAGCCCACCTTTTCGGAAACCTAAAAATCCCGAAATTTCAAATGGTCATAACTTGGCTCCCGTTTCATCGATTTTGGGTTTTGACGAGCGTTTTCAAAACGTCTCGAGTAGACTTAGAGAATGCATTTTGGATCATCCCGATATCTCAATTATTGTAGACGTGAGAGCGGGTTGAAAATCGGCGAAAAAAATGAGAAGGGGTATGTATGGAAAAATTCGCGAAAATCGATGGTCCGACTTTAAAAATCTGTGAAAAATCGAAAAATAATGATAGCACAATGATTCAAGCGCCATTTTAAAGAGTGTTCGATCACGAAAAGAATGAGCACAGAGTGGGGTTCCAACTCCATCGGGAAGCAACGTTAGAGCGATTTTAGTGAAGCCACTTCTTTTTGGCCGAAATGCAAAAAAATTTTGAATTTTTAAATTTTCTTTTAGGACGCTATATCGATGTATTTTTACTCGCTGATTACAAATTCAGTACCCGTTTCCTCGAGAAACTCGAAATTTCATTGAAAATCGTCGAAAAGGTAATTTTTTCGTTTTTCGCGTTTGTCTCATTGACTTTTTGAGTTCTCATTTTGAGCATCGTGGTACCACGAACGTTCGCCTTGTCAATATCCATCATTAATTATACTTCAAATCTTTAGTTCGAAAAAGTCAAGAGTGGAGCAATTAAAAACGATGAAACTATTGAAATGATGCAAATAGAACATCGGATAGAGCACCTGACTCTTCGCTACTGAAACATCGTTACCGTAAGCATGTATATATATATTCTCGGGCAAGTGGGAAGTATATTGTAATCGCGGGCAAGTTCGTTGAGCCGAGGTATTATTAAAGTAACACTAGGATAATTCTATAGCTCGGTATGTATATATAATGATAGATCATTCATCATGATTCTATCGTTAAAACGGTTCGTACAGTTGGTAACACAGCAATAGTTACAGTCTATTTCTCGCACGATGCTGCACTCTCATCCGAACTAGACGCACGAGAGTGTTGATAGGATGTAAAAAAAAAACGATAGGGAGTCCCTATCTATCAAGTAATTTGAATAAAAAAAAAAAGAAAAAAAAAAGTTACACGACCGCGACCCTCGTTACTCCGTTATTGTCGGAGAACAAAGTCCAGTTCTTCACTTAGACTTTAAAAGTTCAAACTTTTTCGCTCCCCAATTCCAATTTTTCGTACACCGGCTCGATAGTTTTTCGACACAATCGTTAAAGTATTTTCACCAATCTTTCGTTACGGATTTTCAACGAAAAATAGAAAAATCAAGGGACAGAGGAAGTTTTGTTTTCGTGGAAAAGAAAAAAAAATGAAAAAAAAAAAAAAAAAAAAAAACCCACTGGACAAGCGGTAATTCTAAAGAACAGCGAGTCCATACACGTAATAACGATTATTATCCCGCGTGCTTACACACGAGAGCAACGAAAACTGTAGTTTAGTTTAACTGTTGGGTTCTAACGTTTCTCGTTTCTACTCGCACAGTGTTTAACTATTTGCGTGAAATACCAAAAGGAACCGGGGAGAGTGAAGCTAGTGTGTCATATTATATAGCTTCTGTTTTATTGTAAATGTAAACCGTCTCTCGGTACGACGATACGTTCCGCAAACGTGACGCAGGCGTGTCACAACGAAAAAAGAGGACGCCGTATATATCGTTGTGGCTGACGAACAAAAAGCCCGAATTCACGTCGCTTAAACTTTTAAAACGTTCTCCAGTTACGCCATTCTCTTTGTTAATCGAACAGCATCGACGTGGATCCGTACGTACAAATATGTGCGTACCTGTGTATAACGATTATTATTATTATTGTTATTATAAAATAAACAGCAGCGGAGCAGGACGGTAGAAGCGTGTAATAGTATGTAGCGAGAAACGAGGAAGAGAAACGAGAAACGAGAGAGAAACGTGTATAGATAGGTAGATATATATAATGGTTCGCATACCAAAGTCGTCCGCATGTGATTACCCCTTTGAATACAAATTCTCTCGATGTCGCCATACCCGGCGGGACCGTATCGATACCTCTTGTTCCTTATATATATATATATATATATATATATATATATATATATATATATATATATATATATATATATATATATATATAGTGGGTAAAAAAAGTATTCATACACCTTGTTTTTTTGCGATAACTTTATAGACATAAGCGATACGCAAAGAAAGCCAATTTTATTTAATAGTACATCAAGTGCAGAGATAAACTGCAAATGGAGAATTTTTTCCCAGGAATAATAGAAGAATTATGCCAAAAAAACGAAAATTTTCGGGCAAAAAAAGTATTCATACACTTACGATCATAGTGAAAACCTACATCATCATAGTTGTTAATTATAACTAATATTTGGTGTGCAACCCTTTTGCTTCAATTATTGTCTCGAGTCTCTTAGGCATGGATTCTACTAGCTTTTGCGTTGTTTCTTTTGTTATTTTCGTCCATTCTTCTAAAAGCACTCTTTGGAGATCGGATTTGTTTGTTATTTTTCTTTTTCTAATTTCTACATCCACCAAGTGTCATAAATTTTCAATAGGATTGATGTCCGGAGATTGTGGTGGTGTAATCAATTGTTTGCGGACATTATAGAGTAACCATTCCCTCGTTTTCATGGCGGTATGTTTCGGGTCGTTATCTCGTTGGAAGTAGAAATTTCCATCCAGGCCCATTTTATCTATACTCGCTTTCAAATTGCTGCGCAACACGCCGATATACTTCTGGGCATTCGTTGTACCATCTATAAAAGCCAGATTACCAACGCCATAATATCCCATACAGCCCCAAACCATGACGCTTCCTCCGCCGTGCTTTACAGTCGGTATTAAATTTTTCTGCCGGAGCTCGGTATTTGGTTTCCGCCAGACGAATTTTTTTCCATCGGACCCGAAGATGTTAAACTTCGTTTCATCCGAGAATACGACACGTTTCCAAAATTCTATAGATTTTTTTACGTAGGTTTTTGCGAAACCTAAACGTTTTTCTCGATTTATATTATTAATTAATGGTTCTTTGCGGGCAGTTCCGCCGTATATTTGGACAGAATGCAAAACGTTTCGAATAGTCCGGGGACACACGCTCTTCCCCGATTTTGACGCGACATCATTCGCTAAACTGCGAGCACTTGTGAACGGTTTTTTTTGTACCCTCTGTAACGATACTCCGACGCTCTCGTACCGTTAGTATTCTCGGTCGACCCCGGTTCGTGGCTTATTTTCTCTGCTGTTTGTTCTTTCGTATTTTTTTTATTATATATTGCACTGTTGCGAAACTTAGATTTAGTTCTTTACTAATTTTTCGATAACTTTCATCGCGTTTCCGAAGAAAAATCACTCTATCTCGCATGGATATTGATATTTCGCTTTTCTTTGCCATCGTGTCTGTCAGAGCTCGAAGATCTACTACCGCATGGAATAGGTCAAAAGCATTGTGTAAACGAAGGGCTTGTTTACATCGTACGCAGGGGTCAGACCGTCCGTGAGTGAATATCGAGGTTTAGCAGCTCAATCGTAAGTGTACGAATACTTTTTTGGCCCGAAAATTTTCGTTTTTTTTTGCATAATTCTTCTATTATTCCTGGGAAAAAAATTTCCATTTGCAGTTTATCTCTGTACCTGTTGTACTATTAAATAAAATTGGCTTTCTTTGCGTATCGCTTATGTCTGTAATGTTATCGCAAAAAAACAAGGTGTATGAACACTAGGGTGGTTCTTAATTTGGTGACGTTGGAAATTCTTTGGTATTGTTCCTTGAAAGTAATCAACATATGCAGAAAAAAAATTGGGCGCAAGCGGAACTTTGTCCAGTAATTCTAACCCACCCCACCGAGCTGTCGAATTTTTATATGAAAAAATGCATGCATTCAAAATTTTGTCAAGAAAATTGTTTATTGTTTCAAAACTATTCATGATAAAAAAATTTTATCTTGTATTTTTATAGGAAATTTAATGCTCTACAAAAAAGGTATTTTGTAAAATTCTTGTGAATCTAATATTTATCACGTTATTAGCAAAAAACTGTCATCATTTATTCCAAAAGTCCATCATTATGGCCAAAACAGGAGTTTGACGTCGAAAAACTGCAATGTATTCTTCATATGCAATTAGAAATATGAAGAGATACGTAGTGCACTCATTAACGGTATGTGAACGATATTTAAATTTTCAATTTTATCAATTTTATTATCATTCATGATAAATTTTTCTTCTTTGATCGATAAGGACATTGATTTCTTTATCAGTTTCAAATCGATGGCTTTTTTCGAAAGATTTGAAATCAACTCCTCATTTTTTGACATCGATGTGAGCGAGTGGATTTCTAATGAAAATTATTTACAAGGCTTAAAAATAGTTAAAGGAATTAAAGTGGTTAACGATGTTGCAGAAAGAGGAGTGAAACTTATTACAGAGTACAATGATCGTCTCACTTATGACGAAGATCAGAAACAATTCATTGTACAAATAATTGAAGAATATAAAAAAAAATATCCCGATATTAACAAAGCAACTTTGCTCCAACCGATGTAATTCATTATTGTAAGTTGATTTTAAAAATATATGACATCATTCATTATAATTGACAATAAAATTGATAAAATTGAAAATTTGAATATTGTTTACATTTCATTGTTGAGTGCGCTACGTATTTCTTCATAATCTTATATACATACGAAAAATAAATTGCAGCTATTCGACGTCAAACTCCTCTTTTGACAATAATGATCGACTTTTGGAATAAATGATGACAGTTTTTTGCTAATTACGTGATAAATATTAGATTCACGAGAATTTCACAAGATACCTTTTTTGTAGAGCATTATATTTCCTATAAAAACGTTATATAAAATTCTTTTATCATAAACAGTTTTGAAATAATAAACAATTTTTTTAACAAAATTTTGAATGCATGCATTTTTTCATATAAAAATTCGACAGCTCGGTGGGGTGGGTTAGAATTATTGGACAAAGTTCCGCTTGCGTCCAATTTTTTTTCTAGATATGTTGATTACTTTTGAGGAACAATACCAAAGAATGTCCAACATCACCAAATTAAGAACCACCCTAATGAATACTTTTTTAACCCACTGTATACAAACATCGCGAACGTCAACCGTCTCCTGTTTTACGTTTCTCGTGTACATAAACGCACAGTGGCCTTTTCGAAGCAACAGCTCATTTTTTTCCACAATTTTCTCATTTTCCTTAACGTTCATTCCAAAACTTTTAACGTATCCCACCTCTCCGTTAAACAAAATCTTCAAAAACAAGTATCGGATCGTTACTTTCTTCGTTACTCGTTGATCCTAATTTTTTTCTTTCCACGACTTTTCCCTACAATAAATTTACCGAAATGTAATAATTTACAAATTATGTAGGCAATCAACAAGAGATTTTTTTTTTAATATTTTTTTTTATTTAAAAAATAACGCGAGTCGCTAATCTTCGGTTAGAATTCACGAAAATTCGTTGATTCACTAATTAGCGAAGAAACGAAAGCGTTGTACCGGGAGTTAATTACACACGTCTTGCTGTGACTGGAGAATGTGCTAAGGAATGAAAGAGAGAGAGAGAGAGAGACAGGAAAAAAGTGGACTCCGACACGATGGTCTGGAACGAGTCTGTGGTCCTGAGAGAGAAAAAGAGAAAGAGAGAGAGAGAGAGAGAGTTTGGCTGATGTGAGTAATAATCTCTTTGGGGTGTTGCGTGCTCCAAACGACAGCCTCCCCGGATTTATCGCACCTTCCTCTCTTAGTTAGTCACCGCGAATCTCGTTCAATCGTCGCGTTACCTATACGCAACATATTTAATTTTTTTTATTTTTTTTTATAATACGAGATTGTGATAGAGCGTAATGCTCATCTGGTTATGCCGGAAAAAGTGTTGTTTAACGCTTACCCGTGTTATCGAGTCGCGCGTAGAACGAATTATCGGCATTTACAGATTGCAATTTTGCTATGTACCTATATGCATCTCGCTTATCGTAGCCGAGCAATGATACGAATATAATTGTAGAAGGTAAAAGCTTGAAAAACCCTTTTGCAATCGTTAAATGGAAGATGTATAAAAAAAAAAAATAAAAAAAATATGAAAATCATTGCGAGAGCACGAGGAAAGAGATGAGTTCTCTAATCAAGAACGTGCGTCCTACACGGGAAGACCGGTCTTCCAGCTGCCGGCCCGGAAGCACGAGCGTATTACACACACACACACACACACACACACTGTCGTTTATCAAATGATGTAAGAATAATAATAACAGGAGAAGAAGAAAAAAAAAAACGGATTAATGCAACGAGTGGTTGTTTATTTTTTATGCCACTAAACCTAACGGTGCTCGCAATCGTCCCGGATGCGCTTATATATTAATAACTTTACGTGGTGAAATAATAATAATTATTATTGTTTCACCACGTAAAGTTATTACTGATAATTATTTGTATTTCTGTCGGTAATACAGAGTCGATAGAACGAACCTTTCGCGTGGTCTGAAAGGCTCAAAAAAATTTTGTGTCAAGGAGAAAAGTGACTTTCTTCGCGAGGAAGCAAAATGATTATAAAATAATGATAATGCTCATAAAAATATAATGATAAGACCCCGCGTTACGTAATAACTTATGTGTAACGTTATATTTCGCAAAGCATGCATCTATCTCGTACGATGATACTAAATTAGCGTTTGTATACCGGAGTAATTTCGAATTAACCGTAAGGTCCAATTAATTAGATTAGATTGGATTAATTGGACAACGGAACGTTCCGTTATATACGGCGAGAACATTTTTACATTTATATGTATATTTTATATTGCCGTGGGCTTTATTAAGGCGGGAAATAGGGTTAGACGGTTCAAAAAATTGGTTTTTTTTTTTTTTTTTTTTCATAAAATGTTGGTAAAACTATTAAAAAATATGTTCCCAAAATTTTAAATGAAAATTCCGACTCGTTCTATTGTTGTAAGCCATTAAAGTGAGTAGCTCTCCTTCAGGCTCCGAGCGCGCTATTTTTTCAAACGCGTTTTTCCGAAAACGACTTTTTTTTAACTTGCGCACACGCTAGTTTGAAAAGTTTTCAACCAATCGTTTTGAAAATTGGCAGTTACTTTCTTCATAGTATTGCGCTCTATATGAACCGAAAATCGGAATATTATCAGTATTTTTAATAATTTTTTTTGGCAAATAAAGTTGTAAAAATGGCGAAAAATCATGCTTTTTTGTTTTGACCCCTGTAAAATATATATAAACCCCATATAATAAAAGTAAATTCCAACCTCGTTTGATTTCAGATGAAAATTGCGGCTTCCAGAATGTACGCAAAATGCTGAGTCTTTTTTATTTTATAGTATATACTTAAATATATGTATAAAATATTCTCAAAGTTTCAATAAATTATATTTATTTTTTATACTATAAAAAAATTCATGAAAATCATTGAGAAAAAAGCTGTCCTAACACTATTTCCCCCCTTAAGGTGGTAGTCTGGTAAATTAAGCCGATTTTCATGTCTTTTTTGGAGGGCGTTTTTTTGTAGGAAAATAAAAATGAATCGTTTTGGATATTTAAGATGTTTTTATTTACATATTACAGATACAAAAAAAAATTTTTTTGAAAAAATTTAATAGTTCATTATTGTTATTATTATTGATCGAGGTTGACACCTCGAAGTTGGCAGCCCGGGTCCTAACTTTTTTTCTACCGAACCGATTGCTTTCAAATTTTAACAGGCTACTCTCCACACTTATAGTTCTCGTCGGAACTACCGAGACATTTTTTCACCCCTAACTTTTTATTTTACAACCCCGTCTTTCCTAAAATAAAAGGACTTTTTTTTTCAAAGTCCGCCATTTTGTTATTTATCCATGAATTTTAACTTCAGTAGTTCCGACCAGAATGACATGTCTATAGATTAAGAATTATCAAGAATTTTTGATTTCAGATAATATCAAGAGCCAAAATCACCGGGGCCACCCGCGCGCTTTTTTTTTCGAGGTGCCAACTTCGATCAATAATAATAATAATAACAATAATAAACTAGTAAATTTTTTCAAACAAATTTTTTTTTGTATCTTTAATATGTAAATAAAAACAGCCTAAATATCCAAAACGATTCATGTTTATTTTCCTACAAAAAAACGCTCTCCAAAAAAGACATGAAAATCGGCTTAAGTTACCAGACTACTACCTTAATGCACGAGGAGAGGAGAGACAATGAGTTAACCGAGAGAAATGATATTCCGAACGAGCGGAATAACGTTTTTTTTTTTTTCGACCGGTCGGATAAAACGACCGAGTATGATTCAACGCGTAATTATACACGACGGAAGACTGTAGCGAATAGGGTCGCAGGAGTAGAAGGGAGAGCGCGGTTATATTTTAATTTGAATGGCGGGAAACTTTTGCGATCTCTCTGAAGCGTGCGAACGCGAGCGGAGGCCGGGCGAGGGATCTATACTCTGGCAGAAGTGATCTCTGAAAACGATGGAACGTCTCTTCGTTGTCCAGCCGCTGCGATATAGAGATAACAAAATCCTGAAATACGCCGATTCGTCGGCGAGGAACGAGAAATAAACGAGAGGCTGCAGAGGATTTACTGGACAAATGATCTCTCTGTCCTTTCGGTTAGGTCGATTCGGAAAAATTGCCAAATTCACGATTCACGATGTTGATTGTTGAATTGAAAATGGGGGAGAAAAAAAGCGGGGGTCGGCAGACTTTCCAGGATTTTTTTGGAGTAAAAAAAAAATCCTTAATTCTCGCCGGGAAAGATATACCTTGATTTATTAATTTTATCAATTCCAGGAAAAGAAATGAGATACCGCGAGATCAAAGCGACTCTCGTCGAATACTTAATTGAACATGGAGAGAAAAAAAAATAACAAGAAAAAAAATACAAAAATGATAGTGAATTCTTTGGAAGCTGCGGATGAAAGAGGTTGAAGGATTCGCCAACGTACGAGGGAGGACGAGCATATAATTCCGAAATGTGGCGGGAGAAGGAGGACTTATCCAGGAATTTGAAGGCTTTTGAATTTGAGGGGGCCTCGGGCGAACGGAGCTCTAAACGGTTCACCTTCTTCTCGGGCGTGTTCGCGGTATTTCGCGAACCATATACACACTGTTCGAGACCCTCGGGGCTGATAACCATTTTTTTTTTCCTCCTCCTTCTCCTCCTCCTCTTCCTCATCATCTACTTCTTACCTCCTTCTCATCCATACAATAATATAGGTACCCTCTTGACTGGCGCGTTTATTTAATGACAGAGCGTGCTTTTGCTTCTGCCAGCGATACGACTCTCATTTCTTTCTCTTCTCGCTTACGGCAGTCCGCAACGCGCACGGTCTCGAGCAAAACACTCTCGAGAACTCTCACCCGTACGAGAGTCGAAAAGGTCCGACAGTGGCGAGGATAACAAAATTTTGGAAGATGAAAAAAAAAAAAGAAATGTACCAGAGAGTAAAATATCTGTTTTACCGACGATCAAACCGAACGATTTGAAATTTCGTCGATTACTTCCGGATAAATGTTTAAGGGGGGGGTAGGGTTTTAAAATTATTTTTTTTGCATTTCTTTTTTAATTTTTTTTCTGAATGAACAATATGTCGAGAATATTGTGTATAAATTTTAAGTCAATCGGAGTAAAACTAACGGATTTACAGCGTTTCAAACGATTACGTGATACGGGTTCACGTATAAAAAACTTTAAATCGATTTTCCCGAAAACGTCATTTTTGAAGTTTGCGAACATTAGAACTCAAAACTTACTGAACCGATCCTTTTGAAAATTTAAACATTACTTCTTCACATAAATCAACAGGTAATCAGGAGGAGTTTTTTTTTTTTTTAAATTTTTTCAATTTTTTAATAACAAATTAAGCGCGTTTTTTTGAGCTAAAATTGCGTTTTTCACTTCCAAGTGCTGCAAAAAATAGAAAAAAAAACAAAAAAAACAAAAAAAAACTCTTCCTGATTACCTCGAAAAATACATCACCTTTAAAATGCATATCAATTTTTTTGTTGCGGATGATCCGGTAACGAGTTATAATGTTCACCGCAAAACCACTTTTTTTCAAGGCGCCTCTGAAGATTCAACGTCACCGGCTTTTTTATCAATATTTTTCATTGAAAATTTTTTCTGAGATACTTCAATAGGTGTACAATAATATGTAATACTATTTAATAAAATTATATTACTCATATCGCCGCAAAAAAATCGTAAAAATATGCTTTTTTTTCGCCTTTAAAACCCTACCCCGCCGTTAAGAAACAAAATAAAAGTCAAAATTATGACCGAGAGAACGCTGCGAATTTTTTTTATTTACAGGCTTTCATTTCGCCACATATTGTTAATCCATTTCCTCAATATGGTAAAATATGTCCGTGGAAGAAGAAGAGAGAGAAGAAAAAAAAGAGTTGGTGGTTCGAGAGCTTCGAGAGCCTCGAGGGGGTTCACGAGCAAAGCTAAAGGAGAATAACGAAAAACAGAAGAAAAAAAAAAAAAGGAGAGGAGAAAACTGTCGGAGAATCGAGACAGAGAGAGAATGCGCCTCGGGACAGGACTCCTCCCTGCTTGAAAAGAGGAAAAGAGACGGGATTGCGATAGCTGTGTGAGCAGAGAATTTTCTCTTCGGGAGCTTGTGAATTCTCGAGCGAACAACGAGAGTACCAATGAGGAAGAGAGAGAGGAGAAGGAGAGTCCTAAAAGCCGCGTGAATTACTAGGGTCTAACCCCACGGTAGAGTGGGGTGGGCACGCCAATTTTCGTATATCATCTAATAACAGAGAAGTAGCCGAGCGAGAACGAGAGTTCGAAAGTGCTTCGAGACTCCCTCACTCTCCGCCCTCGGTATATTACCGCATATAGCCCCCAGGAATACACCAGGTATGATAGGTATTCCAGAGCATATAGAATATATACATACGCGTTATGAATAAAATCTATTATTATTATTATTATTATTATTATTATTTCATGCATTTGTACGAGACCTCGCTGAATGTGTACCATAAAACGCGATCGAGTCATGCACGCGTGCCCCCAAGCGTTTAACCGTCTCTTCACCGTCCCTCCCTCCGCCGCCCCATAAGTCGATAATTATTATTCATTTCACCGTAAATTTATATACAATATATCGGCCATGAACCATCAACACTCTTTTTTCTCAATATAATAATAATAATGCGTTTACTACTTTACAATACGCGGAATAAACGAATGGTTGATTCTGTTAAGGTACCCACGTAGAAATTGCCAGTATAATTCTACTGGCCAAGCTTTGGGCCAGTATTGGCGGCCAAACTTTGGGCCAGTATTGGCGGCCAAACTTTGGCAGCCAGTATTGTTTCAGTACTGGCTGACAATCTGGCCAATCTTTGGGTCAGTATGAAATATCGTCTTGTGCCAGTACTGGTTGTCAATCTGGCCGCACTACGGGCCGGTATAATAACCAGATCTGGGCCAAAATAGGCTATAAAATACGGCCAAGCTCTGGCTTCGATACAGGCTTAGTACTGGGCTATAGAAAATTCCAATAATGAGAGTGTTTCACTTTAACAGTTTCGTTCTGTAATGTAATTGTAGATTAGGTTATTCCGATCAAAAGTCCATTATTTTGCAAACAACCAAACTGTTGAATTATAATTTGCCCCGAACTTGAAAATGCACGATTAATTCAATATTTTTTAGTGTAATGTTTACTTCGTATAGCCTATATTTTATAAACACCGTTCCATAAACATTTAAGTACGTATTTTAGACCTGTATATATACTTAGTCTCTTATTAATAAAAACTACTCCGAGTATTCAGTATATATCGAGTGCGTTTAATTATCAAACATTTATGCATAAACAACCCAGACAACACAGACATCCAAAGGACGTCCTAAAAACATCCGAAGAACGTCCTTACGTCCAAAGTACAGCCTTTGGACGTACGTGCGCTGCTTGGGAAACATTTGGTAACGTGGTAAAAAGAAATATAAATTACTCCCAGAGAGAAATAGAATTTAAATAGACATTGGATCGGCGTCCACTAGACGCCAAAAGTGTCTAAAAGACGTCGATTCGATATCTATTTAATTTTCCATTTCTCGCTGAGATGTAATTTGCAACGTCGGCAAAATCGTCTGCCAAGATCCGACCCAATGAAATAACCAGTATTGGTACGACCGTTGGTGCCAGTAGTAAGCCAGAAGTTTACCAGATCTGGGCCAAAGTCTGGGCCAAACTCCGGGCCAAAGTTCGGGCCAATTAAATAAGTCTGGTAGTCTGGTAACTTAAGGGCGGGGTAAAAGTTTTCACTTTCGAAAAATCGAATTTTTATTTTGTCCTATCTTATTGTTTAACATTTCGAGAATGTTTCCTTAAAATTTTAAACCGATCTAAGCAATATTCTTGAAGTTATTGTCTTATTAATCTCCTGGCCTTTAACGCTATACCTCTAACAGCTGCGGGCGGTCGGGCTAGCAGTGCACTTTAGACGCGTTTTTCTCAAAACTACTTTTTCAAAGTCCGTGTTCACTGCCATTTAAAAACTACTTGACCGATTCATTTCAAACTTTGTACACATTTTCTACATATAAAATACCTCCCCCCAACGTTTAGTTAAATTTTTTTTTTTTACATTAAGGCTGTTTCCCACCCACACAATGACGGAATTTTTCGTGGAAAATAACAGTTCACACTTTAGCTGGCCGGCAAAAATTTTTAAATGAAAAAAAAAAATTATCAGCAAACGTTGGGGGGATGATTTGATTATAATTTGACTAAATTTTCATGGTTTTTCATTTTCAGATAATTTCCGGCCGAGTTATAGTGAACACCGCAAATTGTTTTTTTTCCAAGACGTTCTGGGGGAAGCTCTGTTACGGGCTTATGCTTCAATATTTCTGCATGAAAAAATTACACAACATTGTCAAAAGTATGCTCAATAATGTACAAAAGGTTCGAATAAAATTGATCAATCCATATTTGAGAAAAAAAATCGCAAAAAAGTGTTTTTTTTACGCTGAAACCCTTACCCCTCCCTTAAGCCGATTTTCATGTCTTTTTTGGAGGGCGTTTTTTTGTAGGAAAATAAAAATGAATCGTTTTGGATATTTAGGATGTTTTTATTTACATATTAAAGATACAAAAAAAAAATTTTTTGAAAAAATTTAATAGTTTATTATTATTATTATTATTGATCGAAGTTGGCAACTCGAAAAAAAGCGCGTGGGTGGCCCCGGTGATTCTGGCTCTTGATGTTATCTGAAATCAAAAATTCTTGATAATTCTTAATCTATAGACATGTCATTCTGGTTTGGAAAAAAAATTTTTTTTTTCCAAAGTCCGCCATTTTGTTATTTATCCATGAAATTTAACTTCAGTAGTTCCGACCAGAATGACGTGTCTATAGATTAAGAATTATCAAGAATTTTTTATTTCAGATAACATCAAGAGCCAAAATCACCGGGGCCACCCACGCGCTTTTATTTTCGAGGTGCCAACTTCGATCAATAATAATAATAATGATAAACTATTACATTTTTTCAAAAATTTTTTTTTTTGTATCTTCAATATGTAAATAAAAACATCCTAAATATCCAAAACGATTCATTTTTATTGTCCTACAAAAAAAACGCCCTCCAAAAAAGACATGAAAATCGGCTTAACTTACCAGACTACTACCTTACAAATACCGATACGTCATTTCAAAGTCATTTTGTTTTTCGGTCGTAAATATTATTTGTCTGTTTTTCACGAGGGCGCAACGAAGAATGTGATTTTGGAAGGATCAAGGGAGTCTTTCACGATTGAAAAAGCCCAAAATACTTTTCTAGTCGCGTAAAATAATATTCCGAACAGTTTATTACAATAAATAAAAGAGAATCGTGAAAATCCGAAACTGGAACGTCGCTTCCCTCATTATCGGATCCACATTCGATGATACTGGAGATAGCAGATTTAATGAATTTTTGATTTTTCTGTTTGGAATAGTTAAAAAAAAAAACAAAGTCCGTGTTTGTTGAAATGAAAGTCAGAAGAAAAAAAGCGTGAAAATTCCCCAACTCGCAAATTGTTTCGCTCATATTTTATCTCGCTAACGAAGTTTTCACCATGAACGTTAAATTGAAAAAATAAAATTCCTCGTAGCGGCGGAATTTTATTTTATTTAAGGAAGGATTTGTCAGTGAGATATTTTTCATAATTATAGATTACAATTTTGCCAATCGCAAAACGAGAGCCGCACATGATCCTGTTTTTTTCCTTCTTTTTTTTTTTCGTATTTGCATTGAGAGTGTTGGGGAAATGAAGCACCGAGGTTTTCAATTCTCTTGGACGAATTGCCCGTGCGAGAAGCACTCGGGAAAATGAGGAGGACTCGGTGAAAACGAGAGGAAAACAGAGAGAAATGGATGTACATAGAGGGGATAAATGTTGAGTGAGAGATTCTCTTTCTCTCTCGGTTATAAACACACATCTTGAGGCTACGAAAGAGCGCGCATGATAGTTGATGAATGGAGGAATCCACTGATTCTTCCAAACATAGATAGAGAACGAGAGAGAGAGAGAGAAAGGTGAAAATAGAGAAAGACGAGTAAACGAGACTATTCGCAATCTCTCGTGATGGTGCGGAGTTGTTTTTTTTTTTTTTTTTTCAATTCTGGCTTCAACCAGAGCCAAAAGAACGAGAGACCTCGAGTACTCGAGCGGATTAAATTTCCCATACGCGGTATTATACGTACAATCACCGGAGTCAGGATTGCAATTTTGTGATTACTCTTATGACTCGCGTTCGATGGTTGTTTTTTTTTTTTTTTCATACGAATTTTTCCAGACCACACTTTGTACTATATTGTTGTTCATTTGAAACGGTAGTTTGGCGACTGTTGTAAATTTTCCACGGACTCTCGTCAAAATTGCCTGTTCGCAAATAACGATGTTATTTGAAATGAAACGACTTCTTTCGTTCCTTATCGGCGGTACTGCGGGATTTTTAAAAGAATTTTCGTTCAATTTAATATTTTACTTAGTGCACGTCCTTCGACTTACTGTCCAAACTAAAATTCCGCAAAGAAGGCGTAAAAAAAAAAGGGCTGTTAAACGTTGCGATAAATTTGATAAGTGTGGAAATTTATGATTTTCTAACTCACCGGTACGTCTTGAACGAGCTCGTGCTCATCGAGCAGTATGACTTTACAATGAAGCAGACGAGGTCTTCGAGTACCGGTGGGCCTCAATCCCGGACACAGCCATTCGACCACCATTGCAATTTCGGATTATATTTCTCTCCAAGTCCCCGATACCTCTTGTATCAAAGCGAAGGCTTCCTCCGGTTCGCGAAACTTGTTGCCCACGTCGGTTCACTTCCTTCCGCGTCTGATGTCCTTTGTTACGTTCAGGTTTCAGCTTTCATCGGCTAGCCACGTTCCACTCATTCTGCAAAAGCATCGAAACAACGTTATTCGATCCGCCGTGCCATCCGCTGTATCGATGTACGAGGAGTTTCCATCACGAATCAACTTGAGGGGGGGAAATAGGGTTAGACGGTTCAAAAAATCGATTTTTTTTTGTTCATAAATTGTTAGTAAAACTATTGAAAAATATGTTCCCAAAATTTTTAATGAAAATTCCGACTCGTTCTATTGTTATAAGCCATTGAGGGGGAAATTAGGGTTAGGACGGCGTTTTCTCAATAATTTTCATGAATTCTTTTATAGTACAAAAAATGAATATAATTTATTGAAACTTTGAGAATATTTTATACATATATTTAAGTATATACTATAAAATTTTTATACATATATTTAAGTATATACTATAAAATATTAGCGATCCCATATTGCTTGTTTTTCTTGGTACTATTTTTTCAAACGCTTTTTTCTGAAAACGACTTTTTTTTAACTTGCGTACACGCTAGTTTGAAAAGTTTTCAACAAATCGTTTTGAAAATTGGCATTTACCTTCTTCATAGTATTGAGCTCTATATGAACCTAAAATCGGAATATTATCATTATTTAAAATAATTTTTTTTTTCCAAATAGTTGTAAAAAATGGCAAAAAATCATGCTTTTTTGTTTTGACCCCTGTACAAAATTCAATTTTCTATTTTTTTGATAGCATTTAGGTTCATATGGAAGAGAGACATATAATAAAAGTAAATTCCAACCTCGTTTGATTTCAGATGAAAATTGCGGCTTCCAGAATGTACGCAAAATGCTGAGTCTGATTGTGATCTGCAATATGGGAACGCTAATATTTTATAGTATATACTTAAATATATGTATAAAATATTCTCAAAGTTTCAATAAATTATATTCATTTTTATACTATAAAAAAATTCATGAAAATCATTGAGAAAACGCTGTCCTCACCCTATTTCCCTCCTTAAGAGTTATATGGCCACGGTAGCGGGTATAAAATCATGAGCACATTTAGCAATTTTATTTATTTTTTCCTATGAAAACGTGATTTATTTAGAAAACTAATTACACATCTATTTAGTATAAATATCAAGCTAATAAAAATAAAAAAAATTTTATTTTTTGTTATAGAAAATGGCCGACTATCGCTATTTGCTTTTGGTATCTTTTTTTTCAGACGTGACATTTGGCATTCACAATTTTTGACGCAGAACAAAAAAAAATGCTCCTTAATTTACATTAGAATTTGGAAAATATAGTTTTATTCGAATATCGTAGGTGTTTGAACGTAAAAGGTGGGTTACCGGTGGAAAATTTCGTACAAAATTGCTCATTGAATGGAAAGTTTTGAATTAATCAGAAATGCAGAGCAGTTTTTTTTTTTTTTGGTTTGTCTGAAAATTAGAAGCTTTGCACTAAGGGGGATTAGGGGACAAGGATGTTTCGTATTGAATTTGGCACGAATCGCTGAAAGGTTTGAAATTTTATTCATTTTTTAATTGAAGGAAAATTTGTATATTTAATTTTAAAAAATTTGTATGTCCGTTTAAGTTTGTGTGATGAAAGCAAAATCGTGTAGGAGATATGGAAGGAAGGTGAGAGCCTAGTATCGATATACGTCCGCGTCTCTTGGTCTTTCTGCAGATTTCTTGGCCTCGGTGAGGAAGGAAGGCGAGATCCGCGAAAGCCTCGCTGTGGACCACGACAAAACCTCAAAGAGGATAAAGGCATATAGATGGAATAAAACGGTCCGGATCTATATATTGGGTAAGAATCGAAAGGTGCAACCGTCATCATTTTACGTATTAAACAATGTGAATTACGCCCTTTCGTTTTTAAGAACCCTATATATATATATAAATAGAGCGTATATATGGCTCGAGGCAACTCGATTGACGAGAGATAAACCGAAAAATCTCAGAGTCGATCTCATCGCGCTTCAAAGATTTCAAGGGCGGGGGGGGGGGGGGGGGGAGGAATCAGCGATGGTGCTAATGAGCGAGACGGTGAAAAAATAATGAAAAAAAAAATATATGTAACTGTGGGCCCCTTAAAAGGAATCACTGACCGACAGTCTCTCTCTCTCTCTCTCTCTCTCTCTCTCTCTCTCTCTCTCTCTCTCTCTCTCTCTCTCTCTCTCTCTCTCTCTCTCTCTCTCCCTCCCATTTTCAGAGAGCTGATCGGTTGGATCTCGTTATAAGTATGAAAGACGGCGGCGAGATCTTCTCGCGTGCTTGAAAAGAAAAAAAAAAAATATATATGTATATATATATATGTATATATATATATGTACATATATATAAAAAGTAAAAATATGTCTTTTCGAGAAGAATATAATATATAATATTAATATGAATATAATATGAATTTTTTAAGTATTTTTTTTTAGAGTTTTTGATATTTAGTCAATTACTTTTCTAATATCGTGAATAAACAATTTTTATAAATGATTTATTTAGAGGAAATCTATATAATATGAATTTTTTAAATATTTTTTTTTAGAGTTTTTGATATTCAGTCAATAACTTTTCTAATATCGTGAATAAAATTTTTTTATAAATGATCAAAAATCCAAAATAAATGTCCGCTATTGACTGTACTAAAATCACATCGATCGTCAAAGGGATCTAAGAAATAGCATTTTTTTTTCACAATTTTCAAAGCAATTTACGGTTCAGTTAATTTGGCTCGGAATGGTCCATATATTATACTGTATACAAAGAGTCTTGGTGACTCTCTGAACGGACCTCGCCGTTACTTCGTCGTTTTACCGTTACTTCATAGTTCTCTCTCTCTCTCTATCTCTATATATATATATATAAGAGTCGTCTTTTATTCGTCTTGTCTCCCGTAGCCCATTATATATATGCGTGTGTATGCAATTCGTACGAATATAATTTATGATTCACGAGCAAGTCACGCGACGAGATCTCGCGTTTCATATTTAACGCGGATCGCGCTGAATATATACGAATATAAATCGAACGAGAAGGAGTATTATAACTAAATATTATTCCATAAAATAGAGTGGTTAGAAATAATTATGCTTTTATCATAAATATTCCTAGCACAAATATAATATTGTACAATCTTTCGTTTGGGACTCTCGATACGATTATTTCGCAAAAGATTAAAAAAAACAATGGTCTGAAATGGTTTTCAACGGTCGACGGCGGTCCCCCCTTTAAGCTTGTTATTTTGACTCGCTGAATACTAATTCAGTAGCCGTTTCTCTGAGGAACTCGAAATTTCATTGAAAATCGTTCAAAAAGTGATTTGTTTCGTTTATCGCCTTTTACACATTGCTATCTTGAGATTTTGACTAAAACTCGGTGTTATTCGTAATCAGCGGAAAATTTCCGATCGAACAGGGTATCGAAACATTGAAAAAAGAGAAAAAAATTTTTTTGTCATTTTTTGCCCACCTTTTCGGAAACCTAAAAATCTCGAAATTTCAAATCGTCATAACTTGGCTCCCGTTTCATCGATTTTGGGTTTTGACGAGCGTTTTCAAAACCTCTCGAGTAGACTTAGAGAATGCATTTTGGATCATCCCGATATCTCAATTATTGTAGCCGTGAGAGCGGGTTGAAAATCGGCGAAAAAAATGAGAAGGGGTATGTATGGAGAAATTCGCAAAAATCGATGGTCCGACTTTAAAAATCTGTGAAAAATCGAAAAATCATGATAGCACCATGATTCAAGCGCCATTTTAAAGGGTTTTCGATCACGAAAAGAATGAACACAGAGTGGGGTTCCAACTCCATCGGGAAGCAACGTTACAGCGATTTTAGTAAAGCCACTTCTGGTTGGCCGAAATGCAAAAAAATTTTGAATTTTTAAATTTTCTTTTAGGACGCTATATCGATGTATTTTGACTCGCTGATTACTAATTCAGTACCCGTTTCCTTGAGAAACTCGAAATTTTATTGAAAATCGTTCAAAAAGTGATTTGTTTCGTTTATCGCCTTTTACACATTGCTATCTTGAGATTTTGACTAAAACTCGGTGTTATTCGTAATCAGCGGAAAATTTCCGATCGAACAGGGTATCGAAACATTGAAAAAAGAGAAAAAAATTTTTTTGTCATTTTTTGCCCACCTTTTCGGAAACCTAAAAATCTCGAAATTTCAAATCGTCATAACTTGGCTCCCGTTTCATCGATTTTGGGTTTTGACGAGCGTTTTCAAAACCTCTCGAGTAGACTTAGAGAATGCATTTTGGATCATCCCGATATCTCAATTATTGTAGCCGTGAGAGCGGGTTGAAAATCGGCGAAAAAAATGAGAAGGGGTATGTATGGAGAAATTCGCAAAAATCGATGGTCCGACTTTAAAAATCTGTGAAAAATCGAAAAATCATGATAGCACCATGATTCAAGCGCCATTTTAAAGGGTTTTCGATCACGAAAAGAATGAACACAGAGTGGGGTTCCAACTCCATCGGGAAGCAACGTTACAGCGATTTTAGTAAAGCCACTTCTGGTTGGCCGAAATGCAAAAAAATTTTGAATTTTTAAATTTTCTTTTAGGACGCTATATCGATGTATTTTGACTCGCTGATTACTAATTCAGTACCCGTTTCCTTGAGAAACTCGAAATTTTATTGAAAATCGTTCAAAAAGTGATTTGTTTCGTTTATCGCCTTTTACACATTGCTATCTTGAGATTTTGACTAAAACTCGGTGTTATTCGTAATCAGCGGAAAATTTCCGATCGAACAGGGTATCGAAACATTGAAAAAATCGAAAAAAATTTTTTTGTCATTTTTTGCCCACCTTTTCGGAAACCTAAAAATCTCGAAATTTCAAATCGTCATAACTTGGCTCCCGTTTGATCGATTTTGAAATGTGAGGGGCGTTTTGTAAACGTCTCGCTAAACTGCCATATAAGGATTGAAGAAAAATTCTGTATAATTTTCATTTGATGTAATTATATAAATCTCGTCGACAATAGTCGTACCTTTGCCCATAAGATCGGAATTTAGATACACATACAAGTAGCCACGAGCACATACTTTGAACAACTATAATAACGATTAAATGATGCTTATATGCACGGTATACGAATGCACGCACCGGATGCACCGTTCGCACGGAATTTTCGCCCTCCCCCATTTGTAAAGCACGCATATCAACCCGGAGCAACCTCGATAAAGGTATGAAAAAAAAGAAAAGAAAAGAAAAAAAACAGGACTCGTACGCTCTATAGCGTATCCTCGGCTAATTAATCCTCTTCTCACGCGTTGTAATAATAATACAAACGAGGTATTTACTATGTGTTCGCTGTATATAGATATAATGGATATCGAAGCGTTTCTCCCATTTCCGGAAGACAATCAACTCTCGAAGTTAAACGCCCTCTCGTGTGAATCCTATGTACTTCTATTGTTAAAAGCGAGTCAACAGATTTTTTTCCGGAGGATTAATCCCCCGGAATGGCACGGTGGATGTTAAAATTTCGTTCGCTACAAATTCCCTTCGATTATTAAAAAATGTTCTCACTGTTTTTCACTCTTCATTCAAATACAGGCGATTATATAAGTCTTAATTGAATTCAAGATGAAAAATTCGTTGTTAGGACCTATTTCACTTTGTGTGGGACGAGGGCAAAAAAAAATACTGGATGAAGCAAAAAAGAATCGAATATTACGATGATTAATTCACAATTATCCCCTCTGATCGCCACTCTAGAAAAATCCGGTTGTAGAAGAAAAAAAAACGACGCCAACTTTCAGGACCGAGAATAGAAATTGATATTGTTTAAATTTTACGAAACGACGTAGAAAGTCTTGTTACAAATGAAATAAAAATTTGAAAATGCCCGAAATTTGTGTCCCAACTAACATTCGCACTTAACGTATATCGCTGCTGTTTGACTCGGTCGAATGACATCGAGAGTGATGTCGATGTAAAGTCTCGTCCGGTAGGTAAAAGTATCGCGCCCAGGCACATGGTGTGCTTTACGTAGGATAGTAAACGTTTACGTACCCGTTTTACTATATACGTTATGTCGACTACGGTAACAAACAAAAGAGCGTATCTCACGGGTATTTAAACGTAAAATTATGAGAATTATGCCCTTTCGTTAGCTAACGATTTATATAGATATATGTTTTGAGTAAATTGCGGCGCGAGGACGGCGTGACCTCGAAGTTGCGATTGCCCGCGGGCGTGTTCCTTCTCCACACGACATATACACACTGGGTACCGGCCCTCGCAAGATCAACGACGGCAACACTTCCCACTCCCCCGAGCGAGAGCAACTTTGAGACCACGCGCTAAGCGCTATTCTCGTTGTAAAGGGCCAAAGAGAATTTAAGGTTGTAGTCTGGCAACTTAAGCCGATTTTCATGTCTTTTTTGGAGGGCGTTTTTTTTGTAGGAAAATAAAAATGAATCGTTTTGGATATTAAGGATGTTTTTATTTACATATTAAAGATACAAAAAAAAATTTGTTTGAAAAATTTCAATAGTTTATTATTATTATTATTATTGATCGAAGTTGGCACCTCGAAAAAAAAGCGCGTGGGTGGCCCCGGTGATTTTGGCTCTTGATGTGATTTGAAAAAAAAAATTCTTGATAATTCTTAATCTATCGACATGTCATTCTGGTCGGAACTACTGATGTTATTTATCCATGAAATTTAACTTGGAAAAAAAAACTTATTTTTCCAAAGTCCGCCATTTTGTTATTTATCCACGAAATTTAACGTGGAAAAAAAATCTTTTTTTTCCAAAGTCCGCCATTTTGTTATTTATCCATGAAATTTAACTTGGAAAAAGAAACTCTTTTTTCTAAAGTCCGCCATTTTGTTATTTATCCATTGAATTTAACTTGAAAAAAAAAACTTTTTTTTCCAAAGTCCGCCATTTTGTTATTTATCCATTAAATTTAACTTGGAAAAAAAAACTTTTTTTCCAAAGTCCGCCATTTTGTTATTTATCCATGAAATTTAACTTGGAGAAAAAAACTTTTTTTTCCAAAGTCCGCCATTTTGTTATTTATCCATGAAATTTAACTTGGAAAAAAAAACTTTTTTTTCCAAAGTTCGCCATTTTGTTATTTATCCATGAAATTTAACTTGGAAAGAAAATCTTTTTTTTCCAAAGTTCGCCATTTTGTTATTTATCCATGAAATTTAACTTGGAAAGAAAAACTTTTTTTTCCAAAGTTCGCCATTTTGTTATTTATCCATGACATTTAACTTGGAAAAAAAAAACTTTTTTCCAAAGTCCGCCATTTTGTTATTTATCCATGAAATTTAACTTGGAAAAAAAAAACTTTTTTTTCCAAAGTCCGCCATTTTGTTATTTATCCATGAAATTTAACTTGGAAAAAAAAAGTTTTTTTTCCAAAGTCCGCCATTTTGTTATTTATCCATGAAATTTAACTTGGAAAAAAAAAACTTTTTTTTCCAAAGTCCGCCATTTTGTTATTTATCCATGAAATTTAACTTGGAAACAAAAAGTTTTTTTTCCAAAGTCCGCCATTTTGTTATTTATCCATGAAATTTAACTTCAGTAGTTCCGACCAGAATGACATATCTATAGATTAAGAATTATCCAGAATTTTTGATTTCAGATAACATTAAGAGCTAAAATCACCGGGGCCACCCACGCGCTTTTTTTTCGAGGTGCCAACTTCGATCAATAATAATAATAATAATAATAAACTATTAAATTTTTTCAAAAAAATTTTTTTTTTTGTATCTTTAATATGTAAATAAAAACATCTTAAATATCCGAAACGATTCATTTTTATTTTCCTACAAAAAAACGCCCTCCAAAAAAGACATAAAAATCGGCTTAAGTTACCAGACTACTACCTTAAAGAAAAAAAGAAGAAGAATTTTTCCTCCATCATTTACGAAAGACAAGAGGAATTTTTAGTTTTAGTTATCGATGCAGACTGTATTGTGAAAAAAGCATAAATCTTTGGATAGCGCCTCGATGTTTAGATTTAAAAAAACGTTCGGAAGCAAAATTTAACAACGGAATAAATAAATATTGCAAAAAAGCAATAAGAGGAGCGAGCAACGGAGTGTCCTGTTTGTCGCGCGAAACAACCGGATCTCTCGTCATCGGTTTTGCAGTGGTATCACGACTGCACCACACACACACACAGAAACACACGGCACGAATGGATTAACTCGCTCTCAATCGCTCGTGAAAATCACGCTCTGTGAACTAGTCCTGCGAAAAAAAAAAATCAACTAGATCTCAGTCAGTGTCGTTGAGACATTTTTCACATGGGACATTTTTCCATTGAATTGAAAATTATACTTATTGTTGTTTTGGTTTGTTCTCGATCGGCCATATTGATTCCGCCATTTTGACCTTGAGAATTTTGACAATAAAACCCGGAATCATCAACGCGACCTTAAAGACGTCACGGCATATCAATTCTCATTACATTCGTATCATTTTCCGCTTTCTCTGTCTTAATTATCATTTTTCATTCTCAATACACAATGAAAATTTAATTTTCATTGTTGTATTGAGAAAATAAAATCCTACAATGTTTCGTAAAAGTTCACGGTCACGTGTGCGACCGTAGTCGCTCAACAACCACGTTTCGTTCAGTCAATTATTAAATATGAAGTAAAACGAAGAAATAGAAATGTTTTACCGTTGTTACGCAAACATCGTGAAAAACGACATACCCCTGAGTATCGTGGAACCCTCGTAATTTTTTTCGGTTCCGAATTTTCCTCGTCGTCCGGCGAGGATGAAAAAAATCTTGACACCGATGTGTATCGCATATCACTCTTCCTCTCGTTCTCGGTAACCTCGGTACGTCTCGGAGACTCGTTCGCTCAGCGGCACGTCACTTTGAGCGTTGTAAACAACGCGATCATCTCGTCGTGGCAGCCGAAATAAAAAGTAACAGGAATAAAATCTTCACAGATCTATGAACGACGAAAAGCGACACTGTTTTTTCCTCGAGATTAACGCGCCATGACAGTTTGTCCGATCTGAAAAAACTTTAATTTCCCGGTCGTTATCAATTGTCGTCATATATCGCTTCTGTTATCGTTCTTATTTCCCTTTAACGTCGCGAGTCGCGTCGAGACGACAATTAATAATACAAAAACATAATGAGAATGAAAAATCGTTGTGTCGCGCGAGTCTCGATGATCAAACCTTCGTGAATTGTAAAAGAGCCGGCAAAACTTATCGCGAAAGAAAAGTTTGTATCAAAAACCTGCTACGACGACGCACCGCGGGCGGCGCGCATACACTCACTGGCTCGATCGTTCCGAAGTACGAACGGTGCCGAACGAAGTTACCGACGACCCGAGCAACAGCCTGGACCGGACTGAGAGCACCCGCGAGTCCCGGTGAGCGGTGGAGGATTCCGATAGTATGACTTTGCACCGCGAGCGCCGCTCCTTCCTTTTTCCTTCTTTTCTTCTGTTCGCCGCGTCGCGCCTCTTTCGCGCGCAGACACACGACGCCTTCGGACTCTTTTGTTTTTTCATTTTCTTTCTGCTTTCTCATAGAGGAATCTTTGTTGTTCATGGAAAAAGGTATTTTTAATGTAATCGTCTTTGAAATGTACCAAAACATCGGAAAATCCCGTTTAGAAATAATGCGGATTTACACGAGCTTGTGTCTGTACGTATGTGTGTAATAGGGATGCAAAATTGAAAACGTTATAACTTCGACTCGGTTTGATCTTTCGAGATGAAATTTGACACACAAATAAATCGGTAACGGTCCTTTGGTCTCTAGAGAATATCACGATGGCGCTGTTTTTACCGGATCTTGAAATTGGACAAGAAAATGGCGGATAAATGAACAATGAAGATAACGAATAAGTAATAATAAAAAAAAAGGACGCTATGACCTCATCCCCGGCGTCATCACAATTCCGGTCCATTTCACAGAAGACAAATCATCAATCAACCATCGCTGCAATTTCCTCAGGACGCCAACGGGGTGGGTTCTCTGAGGTATGCACAATAGCTCCAGAAAGTAATAAGTCGTTGATGACAAAATTTTGATCGTTGCTCTTATTCTCGTTGCCCACAGGAACAGGCCTTTATGCTACAGAACAAAATAGACGCGTCGTCTATATTTTCTCTGGCGCGCGTTTTCTTTAATTCATTTCCTGTTTTTGATGTGAAACATCTTTACGCGCGTTGGGAGGAGGGATAGGGAACGTCGATGGCACGTCGTGGTGACGCTCCCCTCCATTCAACTCTGCGCACAGGTTGATTGGAAGATTCCAGCGGAACGACGCGACTCTCATAGGCTATCGCGCGCTAACGACACCGCGTCTACGGTCGTTGCAAGAAAAAATAATTTCCCATTGATACCTGAATGTGCTATGACTATCCATAAGTCTCAAGGGTCTTACAGCGAGTTTGTTTATGAATATAACAAAACTCATTCTATACAATTATTATGTGTAGCCCTATCGCGAGTAACAAGTATCGAAGGCTTATACATATATACACGTAATAATGATCTAAAATTCTACCACGGTAGACGAATTGATCCATCAGTTGTAGAGTTGCATGAAGAATTTAAAAGATTATCGCTTAATGGACTCGAGACACTCCAAGGATTACAATCAAATTTCATAACATCAAGAAAGGGATTGTCGTTATTCACGCTTAATTGTCAAAGTCTCAGAAAGCATGTCCCAGATCTACAAGATTCGATCGTAAAAAATAGTAATTTCTTATTATTGAGTAAAACATGGCTTGGTAATGAAGAAAACGTCGACATCCCCAACTTTGATTGTATTGTCCACTTCAAACGCAATAATGTTAGAGCTGGTGGTGCAGCTATTTATCAGAATAGAGATTCATTTGATGTTATTACATCTCGCATAATCGTTAGGTTGAGAAATGTAACGGGACTTGGTTTTGGTCAAGACGATATTAGCGATTTATGTGCGGCACAAATTGTTATAGAGGATGGAAGGGAATTGGTCATCTTTGTATATATTTCTCGAAACCAAAAAATTCACAATATTATACGATTTTTAGACGATTTTTACTCAAATATAGTCCAGCCGGTTCAATGCTATTAGGAGCGAATTTACATCACTTCCATTAACTTTAGCAGGGGATTTTAACGTTAATTTTGCTAAAGCTGAATCATTGCCACTCATAAATGTTCTCCAAAATGAATTTCAGTTGGTCATGAACAACCACGCAAATGAGCCTACAGATGCAGTGTTCTATAGATATCTTGAAAACATGACATCTAAAACATTCATTTCATACTTCAGCTATCATCGACAGATAGTTAGTTTCATCGAATCAAACGCAGCAACGAGTGCTACTATAACCGAAGTAACAGATGAAGCAACCAAATAGAAATTTTAGAAGAAAATCAAAAGCTACTTTTCTTGTTATATTTTTTTAATTCTCCACGCCACATATCCCACACGGTATTCTCAAGATGTAGGATGTTTAACATCTACCAGGCGTCCCATGACGGTTCACAATTTCTTTAATTACCGACAGTGGGATTATTCTTGCGATGATGATGTTGTAACTAAGGTTATTCGAGTTGTAAATTTTTAATCGATTTTACAAACGTTCATCAATTGATCGACAGTCACGAACGGTAAATATTAAAGTATTAAAAAAAAGGTAATATTTTAAATCCCGTTAAAGTGCACGAAAATTAGTTAAATCGAAAGTGCGGAGGTGACGCCACTATCGAAAAGATTGTTTTACCGACTCAACATATGACGCTCCATGTAACGCCAACAGTCGGCGTTGTTACGAAGCTCTTGAACTTTTTTGGGCTGGTTAGTTATATTCTCCTATCGCTCTTTCCCTAGTGTCAACTTTCAATTTGTCACGTTGCCGAACGTGTCTTGAAACGTATAACAACGTCATGTATATATGTTTCCACACAAAGTGCCAGCGGGATAAACATTTTTTCGTATTGTTTTTCGTAATTATTGTCACGTAAGAGTGAGGCGTACGTTAGGCGACACAAGGCCAATAAAGTTTTGCGACAAGCACGCGAGCGCGTAACAATCATTTTTCACGTCTGACAACGACTGTCTACGTGTAAAATGGCGTGGTTCGGTGACGGGCTCCCGAGTCTGTCGAATTTGAAGGGACAGATCACGAGTTTCACGAAAGAAGTACTCTCCGAGGGTATCATCGAGGAGACAGGTGAGAATTTGTCATGAAACATGCTCGAACGATACATACTCGGGGCAGTGCTCGAATTTTCCATAACACTCGGTGTGTTAGGGTTAGTGTTTTCATACCCAAAAGTGACGAATGTCAAAATATAGATCTACCTTACCGACGAAAAAAAACAAAAACAACACAATCTCATTAAAACGACACGTAATCATGTGCGAGCGGGAAATACGAAAATAATTCATTATTCAAATACTCAATGTACTTGATAACGAGCCAATGTGTGTATTTGCATACAATAGGACACGCCAAATCAATCATTGCCGAAGGGCACAGCTTTTCTTTTAATATATAATAAACTAAATGTGTAATGTATCTGTTTACGACATCTCTAATGTACCGGGTACTATTTTCAACCTGTATTATATATTTCCAGACGAACGAACCAGGGAACTCAACGAGGCGAACGAGAGATGCGTTCAGATGCAAGAAGTGCTCAATTCAAAAGATGCTGAGGTATTATTGTATTTAGTGCTGTAAATGAACGAGGAAAAAGTTCTTGATGATGTACCGTTATTGCTTTGCAGTCAAATGGATGTTATAAAAAATTTATAATCAATGCCCATTGTCTCAACAATGTGCCCTTAAATATATGTGTAATTATCGAATTATGCAAATTTTCATATTGCTTCTCCAATGTTATTGCGCATTAAAACATTTTTTCTCAATGAACTAACGGCAACTTTGGCTTCCTTATGAAGAAAACTGTGTTTACGCACAAATCTCAAAGTAATGTACAAATTTCAATTTCCATCATTTGTCCATCGAGCGGTGAAATTCTCGAAACCATTGACTCAAAAGTTGCTACACAAATGGGTTAGAGGAGAGCGATAAAAAAAATGAGAAATACCTCCCCTTGGGAATGACATATGGGTCGATAAGTGGTGACTTTGATAAAGGGTAGTGCGGCAGGTCGAACGAATGTAAAATATTCCAGCAGATGTTCGGTTTCCCTAGTAATCTTGACCAAGTGTAAATCAAACAAGTTCTTATCGCTTTTGATACGTTAATCCATAAACAAGGTCTCGTTTTCACCCTCTTTATCCTCTCGCATTTTCTCGATCTTTACATATATACAGTTCTGCTTAATTTTCAATTTACAGAGACAATTTTCGCGAGTTCTTGGTGTCCCATCTGGCAAATTACAAGTTACAATACGAAAATATCGAGCGAATCGCTTTTGGCACGGTTAAACTTGTGTATTTTGTACATGCTACTGTACCGATGTACCGGTCCCTACTGTACCGATTGCTGTTGATGTTTCTCATCGTCTTTCACATACTTTTCTGAAAATGTTCAAAATCGTACGAAATTCAAGAAAATGTGTCAATTGGCAAGTAGTGAACAAAGGGCCTTTGCGGATTCACTCGTATGCCAAATTTTAGCCCGAAAGCTCACACACGCACACCGGACAACGTGGAATATCCCATATACGTGATATTTTCGAAAGCACAATCCGGTTGTCAGTCGCAGTTGGTACATTTGGAATGCAAAACTTGGAAATTGTGGAAACTCACTATCGTGTTTAATGATCTCGTGGAGGCGTCCGCTCGAAGTTAAATCTGGGAATATATAAGCGTCCATTTCGTTACGTTGCAGATGAGATAGAGAAAAAGAGCACGAAAATGTTCGCTCCGTACACTAGTTTTGTTACGTGCATGATACTCGCCGCTATGTACGTCTCTGAACATGTTTAACTAACCCAAAGCAGCATACATTATAGAGAATTGCAATGTTGATGAGACACTTTGCAAGTCGATCGAGGCTATCTCGTGGTAATTTCGAACTCCAATGGCATCTGTAACATCCAATGCTCCTTCTACCTCTGAACGTGAACTTTTTCAATATGAAACTTTTATCGTCGTGCGAACCGAAAAAATTCTTCTACTCGAATTAGTGATCTTTCGAGTGGTTTTCGTGTTACTTTCATTATTGGATTTTTCAAGCTTATCATACACACGAGCGCCCAGACATTTTTTTCTAAGTACGATTTTCCTGACCATTTTGAATATTTCAAAAAGTCTAGTATGAACATTTCGAAAAAAATGTTTTCACGAAAACAAAGCTTCCTCCATAAGGAAGTGGATATTTAGTTATCGAGCCATAATTTTCTGCATCGATAAATAAACTTACATACGAAATGAACGAAATGAAAAAAAACTCTGTGGATTAGAAAATTGGTTACTTCTCGAAAAAAAAAATGTATATATATATATATATGATTTAAAATGATTTTTCAAACGTTTTTGGACACTTTTGCTCTCGAAGCGTTGTAAGCGACCAAGGGAGCGTCGGATGATCGGCGATGGTGAACAGTAACTCGGGTATACCTAGGAGGAGGAGAGAGACCGTTATCGCGGTACAAACCTGGCCTGGGGATAAGAAAAGCAAACAGAGACGAGCATTCCCCTTTGCCCGTACCGCGGACCCACCGGACTTCCTCCTGATTACGGTTACCAACATTTATGCCCAACGTTCCTCGTCGCCCAAGCGATATCGCTCCACCAACAGCTCAAACACCAAAAGCCTGAGTGTGTGTGTGTGTGTGTGTGTGTGTGTGTGTGTGTGTGTGTGTGCTAGAAGCGATTTTACCTGAGAACATTTCGTTATCCCCATATTGCGAGGAACTCTTTTTTTCCTCACATTTTTTTTCTTTATGTATCAGGACTTTTTTAACACAATGACATTAAAAATACGAGTTTTATTTCTTTATGAAAACAAAGGGGCAAAAAAAGAAAAAAGATAAATATTTAAAATGGTGTGGAAATCTAAATTGAGAAACTAACTGGCTCACTTTTATCCATTTTCTTTTTTCTATCCAGCATGCCTTTAAAACGGTTTATCTTTTTTTTTTTCAGATATCGCTGCTAAGAAGACAAAACTGTGAGCTTCAAAAAGCCGTTGTCGAACTAAACGCGAAACCTCGAGAATCGGTGAGTCTTTATTTTCTATTTTTCTTCGTTCATCCACTATTTCTATAACATAAGAATAAACTTTTGTCGTCCGACCATATGTATATTATACGTATAGAGGAGGGGTTTTCAGGATGAAAAAAAAAAAGCGTTATGGGATGTTTACAATGCACACGTTGATACATCGCTCGAAGTCGTCTCGTAGCTTCGTAACTTTTGACTCGAACACACATTCGGTCAATGAATAATGCATGCATTTGACCCCTTTCTGTCGAACGACAAAACTCCCTCCCTCTCTTTTTCACTCTCTACGCTGACAACGACTGCGATGCCAGGCGTGTTTAAGATCGAACGTCATTCGTCGATTCTATAAATGCGAGAGAATCTTTCAATATATATTTATTTATAATTTATATCAGCCGAAATAACCATAATAAACCCCTATCTCCTACTTTTTGCCCCAGAACATCGTTTTGGAGTAAAAATTTAATTTAATCCGATTTATTCACGTTAAAAATTCCTTTTATATGTAAAAGAATTTGATGATGGGTGGAGATATTTTCGAAGGAACTTAAGGCAGTAGTCTGGCAACTTAAACCGATTTTCATGTCTTTTTTGGAGGGCGTTTTTTTTGTAGGAAAATAAAAATGAATGGTTTTGAATATTTTTGATGTTTTTATTTACATATTAAAGATACAAAAAAAAATTTTTTGAAAAAATTTAATCGTTTATTATTATTATTATTATTGATCGAAGTTGGCACTTCGAAGTTGGCAGCCCGGGTCCTAACTTTTTTTCTACCGAACCGATTGCTTTCAAATTTTAACAGGCTACTCTACACACTTATAGTTCTCGTCGGAACTACCGAGAAATTTTTTCACCCCTAACTTTTTATTTTACAACCCCTTCTTTGCTAAAATAGAAGGACTTTTTTTTCCAAAGTCCGCCATTTTGTTATTTATCCATGAAATTTAACTTTAGTAGTTTCGACCAGAACCATAAGTGTGTAGAGTAGCCTGTTAAAATTTGAAAGCAATCGGTTCGGTAGAAAAAAAGTTAGGACCCGGGCTGCCAACTTCGTTATGGAGTAATCCAGAACACCGTTTTGGAGTAAAAATTTAATTTAATCCGGTTTATTCACGTTAAAAATTCCTTTTATATGTAAAAGAATTTGGTGATGGGTGGAGATATTTTCGAAGGAACTTAAGGTAGTAGTCTGGTAACTTAAACCGATTTTCATGTCTTTTTTGGAGGGCGTTTTTTTGTAGGAAAATAAAAATGAATCGTTTTGGATATTTAGGATGTTTTTATTTACATATTAAAGATGCAAAAAAAAAATTGTTTGAAAAAATTTAATCGTTTATTATTATTATTATTATTGATCGAAGTTGGCACTTCGAAGTTGGCAGCCCGGGTCCTAACTTTTTTTCTACCGAACCGATTGCTTTCAAATTTTAACAGGCTACTCTACACACTTATAGTTCTCGTCGGAACTACCGAGAAATTTTTTCACCCCTAACTTTTTATTTTACAACCCCTTCTTTGCTAAAATAGAAGGACTTTTTTTTCCAAAGTCCGCCATTTTGTTATTTATCCATGAAATTTAACTTTAGTAGTTTCGACCAGAACCATAATTGTGTAGAGTAGCCTGTTAAAATTTGAAAGCAATCGGTTCGGTAGAAAAAAAGTTAGGACCCGGGCTGCCAACTTCGTTATGGAGTAATCCAGAACACCGTTTTGGAGTAAAAATTTAATTTAATCCGGTTTATTCACGTTAAAAATTCCTTTTATATGTAAAAGAATTTGGTGATGGGTGGAGATATTTTCGAAGGAACTTAAGGTAGTAGTCTGGTAACTTAAACCGATTTTCATGTCTTTTTTGGAGGGCGTTTTTTTGTAGAAAAATAAAAATGAATCGTTTTGGATATTTAGGATGTTTTTATTTACATATTAAAGATGCAAAAAAAAAATTGTTTGAAAAAATTTAATCGTTTATTATTATTATTATTATTGATCGAAGTTGGCACCTCGAAGTTGGCAGCCCGGGTCCTAACTTTTTTTTCTACCGAACCGATTGCTTTCAAATTTCAACAGGCTACTCTACACACTTATAATTCTCGTCGGAACTACCGAGAAATTTTTTCACCCCTAACTTTTTATTTTACAACCCCTTCTTTGCTAAAATAGAAGGACTTTTTTTTCCAAAGTCCGCCATTTTGTTATTTATCCATGAAATTTAACTTTAGTAGTTTCGACCAGAACCATAAGTGTGTAGAGTAGCCTGTTAAAATTTGAAAGCAATCGGTTCGGTAGAAAAAAAGTTAGGACCCGGGCTGCCAACTTCGTTATGGAGTAATCCAGAACACCGTTTTGGAGTAAAAATTTAATTTAATCCGGTTTATTCACGTTAAAAATTCCTTTTATATGTAAAAGAATTTGGTGATGGGTGGAGATATTTTCGAAGGAACTTAAGGTAGTAGTCTGGTAACTTAAACCGATTTTCATGTCTTTTTTGGAGGGCGTTTTTTTGTAGGAAAATAAAAATGAATCGTTTTGGATATTTAGGATGTTTTTATTTACATATTAAAGATGCAAAAAAAAAATTGTTTGAAAAAATTTAATCGTTTATTATTATTATTATTATTGATCGAAGTTGGCACTTCGAAGTTGGCAGCCCGGGTCCTAACTTTTTTTCTACCGAACCGATTGCTTTCAAATTTTAACAGGCTACTCTACACACTTATAGTTCTCGTCGGAACTACCGAGAAATTTTTTCACCCCTAACTTTTTATTTTACAACCCCTTCTTTGCTAAAATAGAAGGACTTTTTTTTCCAAAGTCCGCCATTTTGTTATTTATCCATGAAATTTAACTTTAGTAGTTTCGACCAGAACCATAATTGTGTAGAGTAGCCTGTTAAAATTTGAAAGCAATCGGTTCGGTAGAAAAAAAGTTAGGACCCGGGCTGCCAACTTCGTTATGGAGTAATCCAGAACACCGTTTTGGAGTAAAAATTTAATTTAATCCGGTTTATTCACGTTAAAAATTCCTTTTATATGTAAAAGAATTTGGTGATGGGTGGAGATATTTTCGAAGGAACTTAAGGTAGTAGTCTGGTAACTTAAACCGATTTTCATGTCTTTTTTGGAGGGCGTTTTTTTGTAGGAAAATAAAAATGAATCGTTTTGGATATTTAGGATGTTTTTATTTACATATTAAAGATGCAAAAAAAAAATTGTTTGAAAAAATTTAATCGTTTATTATTATTATTATTATTGATCGAAGTTGGCACCTCGAAGTTGGCAGCCCGGGTCCTAACTTTTTTTTCTACCGAACCGATTGCTTTCAAATTTCAACAGGCTACTCTACACACTTATAATTCTCGTCGGAACTACCGAGAAATTTTTTCACCCCTAACTTTTTATTTTACAACCCCTTCTTTGCTAAAATAAAAGGACTTTTTTTCCAAAGTCCGCCATTTTGTTATTTATCCATGAAATTTAACTTTAGTAGTTCCGACCAGAACCATAAGTGTGTAGAGTAGCCTGTTAAAATTTGAAGGCAATCGGTTCGGTAGAAAAAAAGTTAGGACCCGGGCTACCAACTTCGAGGTGCCAACTCCGATCAATAATAATAATAATAATAAACTATGAAATTGAAAAAAAAAAAATTTTTTTCGTATCTTTGATATGTAAATAAAAACATCCTAAATATTCAAAACGATTCATTTTTATTTTCCTACAAAAAAACGCCCTTCAAAAAAGACATGAAAATCGGCTTAAGTTACCAGACTACTACTTTAAGAGCACGCGAAAGACGATGGTTCGTAGAGGGGGATTTTGTTGTGTGCGTTATTTTATTTATTTATTTTTCTTTTTGCAGTTCGTCACTTATTTTCCTAATGGTATTTGAAGGTAATGTGATGGCACGAGTCGGGTGAACGAGCGTTTTTTTTTTTCTATTGTAACGATCGCAGAGACTCCGAGTCCCTCGATGAATGTACCAATTAATTATTCATAATGTCGAGCGTTCAATATTTTTCTCTTTATCACTTTTTTTTTTTCTCTGAATGGAAAACTAATCGACCCATTGAATCAACAATAGTCACGGGCATTCCCATGGTTTATAATAAAATAACACACGTGCATACACGTTTGAATATAAAGAGGACTTTTTTTTTTTTTTTTTTTTTTTTTTTGAGAGAGAAACTATCGTCCAGAAGAATTTCCGGAGATCGAGAGATAAATCGAGAGACTCATGGGTCGTTTTTGTCCCTCTCATATTTTTCATGCGTATCTTGGAACAACAAAGGATCGGTCGTAAAGAATTTCTCTTTTCATTCTTCACTTTCTCTCTATCTCTCTCATTTTCCCCGTCTCACCGGAATTTGAACCTCACGAAGACGACCGTGCGCGTTATGATTCATGAGAAAGTTCAAAAGCTCCCGAAACTCGGAATTGCGCGATTGTCGTGAACCCGAGGCCCGCGGGACCGGAAGAGGAAACCGACAGAGCTCTCGTTGCTTTCCGAGAGTAATATAGATAGATAAAATGATGGTTTTTACAACGCCGTCGGATAATAGAATATAAATTTTTTAAACATTACGTATGAGGTATTCCACGCCAATTCGACTTGGCCTATGATCTTCACTATTTTTTTATTTAGATGACTACGAGAGCCATTATTGATTTTGCTTAAATTTACAATGTAAATTCCTCGATATAAAACAATATTTTTGACAATATTTCAATTATCCTCGCAGCTTTATCTCAGACTCTCGAAACATTCTTCAAAATGTTCTTTTCTAATGAGGTTTTTATTGTGTACGTTCGAGAAGAAATCGATAACGGCCCTCGTCGTGCAATTTAGTAAGTCCGAAAATTAGGTCACTCAGGTACAATGACCTATTATGAGATTTATTATGAAAACAATCGAGAAATATCAATTAAAGTAATCTGGTAACTTAAGCCGATTTTCATGTATTTTTTGGAGGGCGTTTTTTTGTAGGAAAATAAAAATGAATCGTTGTGGATATTTAGGATGTTTTTATTTACATATTGAAGATACAAAAAAAAATTTTGTTGAAAAAATTTTATAGTTTATTATTATTATTATTGTTGATCGAAGTTGGCACCTCGAAAAAAAGCGCGTGGGTGGCCCCGGTGATTTTGGCTCTTGATGTTATCTGAAATCAAGAATTCTTGATAATTCTTAATCTGTAGACATGTAATTCTGGTCGGAACTACTGGAGTGGAAATTTCATGGATAAATAGCAAAATGGCGGACTTTGGAAAAAAACCTTTTTCTTCCAAACCAGAATGACATGTCTATAGATTAAGAATTATCAAGAATTTTTTATTTCAGATAACATCAAGAGCCAAAATCACCGGGGTCACCCACGCACCTTTTATTCGAGGTGCCAACTTCGATCAATAATAATAATAGTAATAAACTATTAAATTTTTTCAAACAAATTTTTTTTTGGATCTTTAATATGTAAATAAAAACATCCTAAATATCCAAAACGATTCATTTTTATTTTTCTACAAAAAAACGCCCTCCAAAAAAGACATGAAAATCGGCTTAAGTTTCCAGACGGAAACGTAGGAAAAAAAAAAGAGCGTCAATCAATTCGAGCATTAGAAATCGACAGTTGCGCTTGGGGTTGTTTTTTCATCGTTATTTTCACACGAGCCCCTTTCGATAAAACTCCTCGGCCAGGATAACCGTAGCGATATCGTGGCCCATCCGATTGTGATATCTAATAAAGCAAAATCTCGGGGGGCGGGGGGGGGGATTGTCGCGTCGTATATACACCAACGGGAGGGTGATGATTGTCACTATGACTACCTCATCAACCGATGGTTATATATCCAAGCCCGTTCTCACAATTTCCGATTAGTTATAGATCCCAGTTCCTCGTTGGTTATCATCCGAATACTATATACAATATCACTCTCTCATCGTCGAGTCTCTGTGCAATACAAACGCGGGAGGGTGACGTCCGATCGTTATTCACGATATTTCAAGGTATTTGTTAGTGAAATTTTTCATAAATTCGAGAAGCAAACCTCGTTAGATCAATTGTGTAAAAGAACAAAATCATATTTAAGGGTAAGGGCTCCGTCCGATTAAAGGTCATAAAAAAAAAGGTAAATATGGAGCAAAGAGAACAATTTTTTCCTCTGACACAATTGGGGGTCGTTATTTATTGAAAAGTAATTAACAAATAAAGTTAATAATTCATATAGCTATTTTCCTTATAGCAGCCAGTCCCAATCATCTTGTCCTTCACATGTGTTTTTAAGAATACCCCCCTGAGTAACATACCAAAAGTTTTATCCGCCATCATTGTTTGTTAAAAAGTTATTAACAAAAGAAAATTCATAAATAGAATATGAAATACTTGCATGGTGGCCAGTACACGTATGACCGGAGGGGCTGCGGCCCCCTGCCCCCACCGCATACCAGCCCATAGACAAACCAAAAACAACACAAAACAACCCCAGTAACCTAAAGAAACAAACAGACAAAACCCAACAAACAAACAAACAAACCCAAAACAAACCCAAAACCCAAACGAACAAACCCAACAAACAAATCCAAAACAAACCCAAAACCAAAACGAACAAATCCAAAACAAACCCAAACCCAAACTAAACCCAAACCCAATAAACAAACAAATCCAAACCAAACCCAAACCCAATAAACAAACAAATCCAAACCAAACCCAAACCAAAAAACCCAAACCCAATAAACAAACAAAAAACAAACAAATATAAATAATGAATAAAACAAATAACCGTTTGTTTATATGTTTGTTTGCGTTGTTTTAGGGTTGTTTTTGGGCTGTTTTTGGGTTGTTTTTGGTTTGTCTTTGGACTGGAGAGTGGAGGATTGCAGGGTGGCGCAGCCCCCCCCCTCTCATGCGTGTGCTGTTCACCATACACTAGAACAAGTAGTTCACGTTTTGATTTATGAAACTTTTTTTGTTAATAACTTTTTAACAAACGATAAGCGACGGATAAAACTTTTTGTATGCTACTCAGGGGTGTATTCGTAACAGCAAATGTGAAGGGCAAGATGATTAGGACTGGCTGGTATAAGGAAAATAGCTATATGAATTATTAACTTTATTTGTTAATAACTTTTTAATAAATAACGACCCCCAATTGTGTCAGAGGAAAAAGTTGTTCGGGAAGGGTCCCTACACGACATATATTAAAGGCAAGTCAATCGGAAGTGAGTCCCCTTTGCTCCATATTTACCAAAAAAAAAGCGTCTACTACTTGCTCATATCTTACAGGAAACCATATTCTAGTTATGTAAAACAAGTAAGCAGCGTGTTTTTCTTCTTCGAAATTTCACACAATGCTCAGAGCCTTTGCTTTAAGGAACAACTGTAAAAATCGAGCATCCTACAGTTATTTTAGATTCGTGTTTGAATATTTTTTTTAACATCGTAGAAAAACATTTGAAAATCGTTAGTTTGGCATTTTCAATGCGTTTTTTTTTTTTTTTTCAACACGAAAGAATCACAAAACCCCTTACAAAAATTCCTAAACTACGTAGTAAAAATTTGCTAAAATATTTCGTACATTACAAAATTAATTGCATGAATAGTCAGCAATATTTTCGAAAAATATGCGAAAATTAAATGTATTACACAACATCACGTAAAGTCGTTTGATAATATATTTTCTTCTATGTTTCCCAACGGTACGTGAAAATGATTGATAACAAACATCATTAAACTGTAGCTCGTTCGTCGTAACTCCTCGAGCGTCCATTTACGATAATTAAAAGAAAAATGGAAAATCGTTCATAGGGTGCAATAACGAATTGTTATCCGTTGTCTTCGTTGAAAAGTAAATTTTTGTCTAAGCAAAATTATCTGCAAGTACGGCAAAGCGTCATTAAAAAAATAGTTGGAACTATTAGTGACGATAAAATTTCACGTTTTGTATAATGACGAAACGTCTTTTTTTTTTTTTTTTTTTTCCAAACGATGCCGTGGACTCTGCTCTATATGTACATCGATGGATTAATTAACGTCACCAAGGACGTCACCAACTATGGTTACATATATCAGTTAGGCCCTTTTAACGCCGAGCTATTATTGTTATACAAAATACGTATATACACGACAAAACTTAACTCTCACCTTCCCCGATGTATGGGCGAGCATAATTTTCCTCACCTGCCGCCCGCAGACCGCGACAGCAATGAGGGCCGATAAAAAATGTTCTTCTCTCTCGCGAACAAGCCTCGCTGTCGAAGCAACCGAGAAAAAAAATTCAGGAAAACGAAAAACCGAGAGAGAGAGAGAGAAAAAAAAATTTATATATACATATATATATATATATATATATATATATATATATATATATATATATACATACAGTACCGTTCAAAAGTTTGGGAACATCATTTGAATTTTCCAAAGGAACAAAAAGTTAGATATCTCGGTAAGAAAAAGACCAGGAAAGAACCAGCTTTGTCATGCATTTTTGTAAAATCTGTACCCCTTTTTTTTTGTTGGATTTTTGTTGGCTCTTGTTACTCGGTAGATGACGTTGTGTAATACTTTCGGAAATAGCAATAGACAAATGTCTTCTCGGACGAACTCAAAAGGAACATGATTGAGCTTTAAGGTAGCAGTCTGGTAACTTAAGCCGATTTTCATGTCTTTTTTGGAGGGCGTTTTTTTGTAGGAAAATAAAAATGAATCGTTGTGGATATTTAGGATGTTTTTATTTACATATTGAAGATACAAAAAAAAAATTTTTGAAAAAATTTAATAGTTTATTAGTATTGTTATTGTAGATCGAAGTTGGCACCTCGAAAAAAAAGCGCGTGGGTGGCCCCGGTGATTTGGCTCTTGATGTTATCTGAAATAAAAAATTCTTGATAATTCTTAATCTATAGACATGTCATTCTGGTCGGAACTACTGTACTTAAATTTCATGGATAAATAACAAAATGGCGGACTTTGGAAAAAAATGTTTTTTTTCCTTTGGAAAAAAATTTTTTTTTTCCAAAGTCCGCCATTTTGTTATTTACGTTATTTGCGTTTTTTTGTAGGAAAATAAAAATGAATCGTTCTGGATATTTAGGATGTTTTTATTTACATATTAATGATACAAAAAAAATTTTTTTTTTTTAAATTCAATAGTTTATTATTATTGTTATTATTGATCGAAGTTGGCACCTCGAAAAAAAAAGCGCGTGGGTGGCCTCGGTGATTTTGGCTCTTGATGTTATCTGAAATAAAAAATTCTTGATAATTCTTAATCCATAGACATGTCATTCTGGTCGGAACTACTGAAGTTAAATTTCATGGATAAATAACAAAATGGCGGATAAATTTTGTTATTTATCCATGAAATTTAACTTCAGTAGTTCCGACCAGAATGAAATGTCTATAGATTAAGAATTATCAAGAATTTTTTATTTCAGATAACATCAAGAGCCAAAATCACCGGGGCCACCCACGCGCTTTTTTTTCGAGGTGCCAACTTCGATCAATAATAATAATAATAATAAACTATTAAATTTTTTCAAACTAATTTTTTTTTGTATCTTTAATATGTAAATAAAAACATCCTAAATATCCAAAACGATTCATTTTTATTTTCCTACAAAAAAACGCCCTCCAAAAAAGACATGAAAATCGGCTTAAGTTACCAGACTACCTCAATTTAGTTTTTCGACATTATTTATTGCGATTTATTTTCGCGAAGCGGAGCAGTATTGAGAAAATAATTCGTAACTTTTGAACGGTACTCTATGTACAGTAGGTACATATAATTTATATATATATATACATATATATATATAAAATAGTATTCTAGTTAACAGGAGACTGTGTAAATAAAAGCATCAGCCACCCTCATTACATTATTCATGAGTGATGTCGCGTCGAGAACTTCCACGTCGTTCATGGTTCAGTCTAGACCCGACATTTTATAAACTATGATATAATACGATCGTAGTATTTTAAAATTTATTTATTTTTTCTCTCTCTCGCTCACTCTCTATCTCTCTTATTCCATCAACGAGACGAATTCACAACGTTCTTTCCCCCATTCAGTTACACTCACTTCGCATTATTCTCCCGAAGTAAAAAAAAAAAAACAAAGATACAAGATCTTACAGAAGGAAAATGAAAAATTGCAAGTGTTTTTTCGCTTTTTTTTTTTATTGGGGACAAAATGATTCTTCGTACAATGAAATCGGTATGATTAAGCTCGATGAATTTCACCGTGTTCTCATTCTCTTCTACTATACGTTTTTGAATTATTTTCAACAAATTTTTCATGGCCGATCATCGGAATTTTTCTTCATTTTCCCACGCGTCACCCCTTTACATAATTTTCTGCGACGATTATTCGAAAAGTCAGACAATAATCCAGCCTCCTTTGCTCAATATAATTTTCGTCAAGTTTTTTCATCTTCTTTTTCTTCTTCTTCACAACAGCCACCACCCCTCATCGGCTTCAACGCGCTTCGTTGTCGTTTCTCCACGAGGACTCTTGGAATTGGTCGAGTTTGTCAAGACTCTCGTAAGAGATTGTCCGTCGCTTTTTTTCCACGTATTTACAATCTATTGCCGTGTCTATGTGTGTGCGCTTCGTAGCCTCATCATGATCGAAAAGAAGCGCGTGTGTGCCCTCTTCACAAACGAGACCGGTACGAAACGTTTTGTTTGCTGGCTCGAAGCGCGCGAGCCACGTTACGAGGACTCGTGGCTCGAGGCTCAGTCGCGTCTCATCGAACGTGCCGTTCGCATCATCAGTCCCGCGTCATCGAAATTTTTTTAATTCATATATTTATTTTATTTATTTTGTCATCCTTTATTTCTCCCTCGTATGCAATCGCGGGATCACGGCTAACATTCGACTAACGCGCTCGGTATATTCATTTTATTTTTCGAATTGAAAATAATTATATTCATTTGAAAAGTTTGTTCGAAACAATTCCATGTAATTCTGTTCGTCGAGATTTCTCGATCGTTTCGACGAACGAGCGAAAAAAAGAACAAGGAAAAAGGACGAAGAATCATCCACGGGGGCTCAACTACACTCGCCGGCTCTCATATACGTAAGCAGAAAACAAAATCGGTAATTAAGAATCTTTGGCGCGCACAGAATCGGCTAAAAGTTCGAAAGAAAAAAAAGAACAAATCACTGTTGCACCGGTGAATATATGGAAAGTCGTTTCTTTTTCTCTTTCTTTTTTGGAGTAATTTTTACGTGTGAAAAGTTTCAGAAACGTTTCATCAATTTCTCAAATTAACGTCCTGGTATGAATCTTGAAATAAATCTTCGCGAGATGATATTAAATATTATTTCAAGAAATTAAATTAAATATTGCCTGGTCACTCTCGCTCTTTCGCTCTTTTAGTTATAGAAACAAATTTTGGAGTAAATTTTTGTATTTTTTTATTATATTTTTTTTCGATGTAATAAATTATTTTGTTCACATATCTTTTTGCCACTGTTATCGTTTAAACAATTGAAGAGAATGAAAAAATTGTGACAAAGTTATTTTAAAAAATTCCACATTCAAGATTATATTAGCGACAGCAGAAATAGTAGAAAAAAAAATTTCAGGCCTTTAGTTATAGAAATAAATTTTGGAGTAAAATTTTTTTCGGTGTAATAAATCATCTTGTTTTCGTATCTTTTTGTAATTACTATCGTTTAAACGTTTATGGAGAATGAAAAAATTGTGACAAAGTTATTTCTTAAAAATTCCACATTCAAGAATATATTAGCGACAGCAGAAATATTTTTTTTTTAATTTCAGCGTTTTAGTTATAGAAATAAATTTTGGAGTAACATTTTTTTCGGTGCAATCAATCATCTTGTTTTCATATCTTTTTGCAATTACTATCGTGTAACGATTATCGAGAACGAAAAAATTGTCACAAAGTTATTTCGTAAAAATTCCACATTCAAGATTATATTAGCGACAGCAGAAATATTTTTTTTTTAATTTCAGCGTTTTAGTTATAGAAATAAATTTTGGAGTAAAATTTTTTTCGGTGCAATAAATCATCTTTTTGCAATTACTATCGTTTAAACGATTATGGAGAATGAAAAAATTGTGACAAAGTTATTTCTTAAAAATTCCACATTTAAGAATATATTAGCGACAGGAAAAATATTTTTTAAACAAATTTCAGCGTTTTAGCTATAGAACTAAATTTTGGAGTAAAATTTTTTTCGGTGCAATAAATCATCTTGTTTTCATATCTTTTTGCAATTACTATCGTTTAAACGATTATGGAGAATGAAAAAATTGTGACAAAGTTATTTCGTAAAAATTCCACATTCAAGACTATATTAGCGACAGCAAAAATATATTTTTTTTAATTTCAGCGTTTTAGTTATAGAAATAAATTTTGGAGTAAAATTTTTTTCGGTACAATAAATCATCTTGTTTTTATATTTTTCTGCAATTACTATCGTTTAAACGATTATGGAGAATGAAAAAGTGATGACAAAGTTATTTCTTAACAATTCCACATTCAAGATTATATTAGCGACAGCAGAAATATTAAAAAAAAAAATTTCAGCGTTTTAGTTATAGAAATAAATTTTGGAGTAAAATTTTTTTTGGTGCAATAAATCATCTTGTTTTCATATCTTTTTGCAATTACTATCGTTTAAGCGATTATGAAGAATGAAAAAATTGTGACAAAGTTATTTCTTAAAAATTCCACATTCAAGAATATATTAGCGACAGCAAAAATATTTTTTTTTTTAATTTCAGCGTTTTAGTTATAGAAATAAATTTTGGAGTAAAATTTTTTTCGGTGCAATAAATCATCTTGTTTTCATATCTTTTTGCAATTGCTATCGTTTAAACGATTATAGAGAATGAAAAAATTGTGACAAAGTTATTTCTTAAAAATTCCACATTCAAGAATATATTATCGACAGCAGAATTAGTGACAAAAAAAAATACAGTCATTGGTAAAAGAGAAAAATAATCAACCGCTTCGTTACTATCTTTTCCTGATTATTGTTTCGATTAATCGTTATTCACATCTTCAATTTATTTATTAATGTTTTTTTTCTTATCAATCCCTTCGAACTCTTATCGTAAAAAATTTAACGTCGGCCACCGTAAACGCGAAAGCGTTCTCAATCACAATTATCAGTATCCTCCATTGACTCACAAAGTAATTCGTCGATCTAAGGGCTCGTTTCCCATACGGATATTCGAAATATTAATGCAACAGCGATCGTGGGTATCGATAAACGTCGATATCCGGTATGACATTCGATTCGATTAATAATCGTCTCGTCTGCTCGCGGTTCTCCCCGTTCTCTTAACGCACGTTTGAAAACTCTTATGACACGTATAATGACTTGCGAATAATGTGCAACCCGGCGACTCGTTGTTTTATAACGCGCGAGCAGTTTTTTTCTTTTTTTTTCTTCTTTTCTTTGCCGTTGTTCGAAACGTCGTATACCTGTAAAGAGCACGTTGCCATGCACGTTCCATGGGTGCAACGTTTTGCCGATATCGTTCCTTCGTCGTCGTGGCGAAAAAGAAATAAAATAAATGGAGGAAAAAAAAAAAAAGAACAACTTGAGTTCCTCAGTCCGGACGCGATAAGGTTCGTCCATAATATCGACCGTTCGCATTAAAGGACAAAAGAACGCAAGTCGCGGGATTAAACGCGGAAAGTTACGCCACTTTGTTTGTTATGTGCGTTACGGATGGACTTAATGTCGGAACGGCCTAAGAACCATGTTTATACTCGATCCAATAGGACCTTTTAATTTTGTACCCATCGATGAAGTATCCTTATCGCATCTAATACCAACGATGTAGCTGTGAAAACGTTTCAAACACACCGGGGCAATGTACAACTTCTATGTTACAACTGGGATACGGTTAAAATTATATTTCTCACTCGGATTCCCATAGAATTCGTAGAAATATGAAATCTAGTACGTATGTGCCTTTTTGCTGTTCTTTGTTTCAATTTCCAATCGAATTATTGCAATTAGTCCTGTATTTAATTGAGCACTACGTTTATTCGCTCATTCGTGCCTGCTTAGAACACTCGGCCATGTTTATAGAACTAATTAAACCGATCCTTATATTTCTCACTCCAATTTCCATAGGATTCGTGAAAAATGAAATCTGCTAGGTATGTGCTTTTTTTTGTTGTTGCCTTTCTTTGTTTCAATTTCTAATCGAATTATTAGAATTAGTCCTGTACTTAATTTGCGCACTACGTTTATTCGTTCTTTCGTGTCTGCTTAGACTTTCCGCTTGTAGAACTAATTAAACCGATCCTTGGACTCCGACCCGAAGTCAACGACGAGACTGTGTCGTGTGTGAAATACGTGTATAAAGAGAGCGAGGCCCTCCTTGCAACGTTTCTCGTGTTACATCGTAGAGACTGGCAAGGTTTTACGTTTCCTCGCGTGCACTCTCCATCTCGGATCCGTACAATCTTTTGGGGATACTCAATTATTTTTTTTTCTCTCCATTTCTCTATGTGACTTCTTCTAAAACAATATAGTACAATCAATAGGGAGCCCGTTACTCTTGTCAATTGCACACTAAATTACAAGAGTTATTTTTTTTTTTTATTAGGTTCAGTATCACGTACTGAATGTAAATAAACAAAATCCTTACAAATTAAGTGACCGCAAGTGTCGCCATTGTGAGGAAAACCGTATCGGCCAATATCTCCGTTACCGTGCACTTTAGGCCAAAAATGCTAATAACCTTTCTTGTAGATAACTTAATTTCCTATCTTTTTTTTGAATATTTTTTTTTGTATCACTTACCGTTTACGACTTATACGATTGTTAAAATTTATTTATTCACTTTTTGACCTGTATCTCTCCTAATAATTGTTTAAACAATAAAATGCTAATAACTTATCTTTTAAATCCATAAATTTCCCACACTATTTTTTTTAAACTTTTTTGTCCAAAGCTAATATTCTCAAAGTTATAACGCGTTTTTATTAGCCTTGCACCCAGTAGCGCAACATTGAACGCGTTATAACTTTGAGAATATTAATTTTAGCCAAAAAAGTTTTAAATAAAAGTTGTGGAAAATATATGGATTTAAAAGATAAGTTATTAGCATTTTATTGTTTAAACAATTATTAGGAGAGATACAGGTCAAAACGTGAATGAATAAATTTTAACATTCGTATAAGTCGTAAACGGTAAGTGATACAAAAAAAATTATTTAGAAAAAAAGATAGGAAATTCAATTGTCTACAAGAAAGGTTATTAGAATTTTTGGCCTAAAGTGCCCGGTAACGGAGATATTGGCCGATACGGTTTTCCTGAAAATGCCGACACTTGCGGTCACTTAATTTGTAAGGATTTTGTTCATTTACATTCAGTACGTGATACTGAACCTAATTAGAAAAAAAAAAAATTCTTGTAATTTAGAGTGGCACAATATTCCCTATTGAATGTACTAATAGTTTTCCGTGGAGTCTAGGGATTAGACTGTGAAACAATTTCTTGTCTTTTTGTGTCGGTTCGAAACCATTGATCGTCGAAAATTGAATGTCGCACATTGCTTCATCGTCAAAAATTCTCAAATAATCGGTCAGGTCGTTATCCGCGATGTAACAAGTTCAATTTTTGGAGCGTATCGCGGCTCCAAAGTGTTCGATATTAAACATTCTATTGACAATAAGAACGAGGAGAGAGAGAGGCAAATAATTTTTCGCCGTGACTGCAGGTGCCATTGCACAATCAGTAACCACTTTTATTCATTCTCGTTTTCCTTCGTTTATTGTACGGTTCTACCTCTCGCTCTCCCCCCGACCCGCCGACTCTCTTTCTTTTTTTTCTCTCTTTACCAATTTTTTTTTTCATTGTCGTTTACGTTATTGTTATTCAATTTTTTGCGTTTTATGTAAGCGACCTTTCGGTTTACCTCTCTCTATCTCTCTCTATTTCTCTACCTCTCGCTGCACGCTTATTTTGTATAAAAAAAAAAATTCCAAGTACGAGTTTTGTGCGTGCGACCGCAACGTCATGTTTCGATCGTTTTCTAATTTATGTGTGGCGAATTGTCATTATTTTTTAACGCACGCTCCTCCGCGGAATCGAACGATAAATCCTCGTGGACTCGTGCCACAAGTGAAACACTTTTTTTTCTTCTTCTCCTTCTTCTTCTCTTTTTTCCTTTCTCAAAATACCATTTCAATAAATGTCGTACCGCGACTTACTTTTATTTCGGTTGAGCAAAAAAAAAACAATTATTAAGAATCGATTGCGAGCGCCAACTTGAGAGATTCGATCTTCAATTAATAGCGTGTCCGCAACTATCGTGTGGAACGTTCCACGCAAACTCGTCCTGACTGTGACACTCACAATTTTTATTTATTTTTTTGTTTCATCTATATCATAGAGTAAAAACACACGAAAAATGAGCCACCCTAGTTTGTAGTTTTTTTTTAGGTAGTAGTCTGGTAACTTAAGCCGATTTTCATGTCCTTTTTGGAGGACGTTTTTTTGTAGGAAAATAAAAATGAATCGTTTTGGATATTTAAGATGTTTTTATTTACACATTAAAGATACAAAAAAAAAATTTGTTGAACAAATTTAATAGCTCATTATTATTATTATTATTGATCGAAGTTGGCACCTCGAAAAAAAAAGCGGGTGAGTGGCCCCGGTGATTTTGGCTCTTGATGTTATCTGAAATCAAAAATTCTTGATTATTCTTAATCTATAGACATGTCATTCTGGTCGGAACTACTGAAGTTAAATTTCATGGATAAATAACAAAATGGAAAAGGACGTTTTTTTCCAAAGTCCGGCATTTTGTTATTGATCCATGAAATTTAACTTCAGTAGTTCCGACCAGAATGACATGTCTATAGATCAAGAATTATCAAGAATTTTTTATTTCAGATAACATCAAGAGCCAAAATCACCGGGGCCACCCACGCGCTTTTTTTTCGAGGTGCCAACTTCGATCAATAATAATAATAATAATAAACTATTAAATTTTTTCAACATTTTTTTATTTTTATCTCTAATATGTAAATAAAAACATCCTAAATATCCAAAACGATTCATTTTTATTTTCCTACGAAAAAAACGCCCTCCAAAAAAGACATGAAAATCGGCTTAAGTTACCAGACTACTACCTCAAACAAACCTTCCCGCATGAGGAAGTAAAACATACAAATGATTATTAAATTTGCGGAAAAAAAAAAATTAATTTCACGGTGCATTTAACGAGAAAATTAGAAAGAAAAAAAACAGATGCCAAAATTATATTCGTAAAAAAATGAAATCATCGATCCTGGTTACGAAAAAAAAAAAAAAATATTACGAACGTTACGAAATTTCTTTGAATACGAGTAAATGGTGGAAGGACAATGAAAATTAATTTTCCAACTCCAAAAAAAGCTTGAGAATCACGATCTCAGCATCGGCTACTATATCTCACACTGTCTGTTTCTGTGACACGTGAATTTTCTTAAGGTGGTAGTCTGGTAACTTAAGCTGATTTTCATGTCTTTTTTGGAGGGCGTTTTTTTGTAGGAAAATAAAAATGAATCGTTTTGGATATTTAGGATGTTTTTATTTACATATTGAAGATACAAAAAAAAAATTTTTTGAAAAAATTTAATAGCTTATTATTATTATTATTATTGATCGAAGTTGGCACCTCGAAAAAAAAGCGCGTGGGTGGCCCCGGTCATTTTGGCTCTTGATGTTATCTGAAATCAAACATTCTTAATAATTCTTAATCTATAGGCATGTCATTCTGGTCGGAACTACTGAAGTTAAATTTCATGGATAAACAACAAAATGGCGGACTTTGGAAAATAAAACTTTTTTTTCCAAAGTCCGCCATTTTGTCATTTATCCATGGAATTTAACTTCAGTAGTTCCGACCAGAATGACATGTCTATAGATTAAGAATTATCAAGAATATTTGGCTTCAGATAACATCAAGAGCCAAAATCACCGGGGCCATCCACGCGCTTTTTTTTCTCGAGGTACCAACTTCGATCAATAATAATAATAATAATAATAATAAACTATTAAATTTTTTCAAAAAATTTTTTTTTTGTATCTTTAAAATGTAAATAAAAACATCCTAAATATCCAAAACGATTCATTTGTATTTTCCTACAAAAAAACGCCCTCCAAAAAATACATGAAAATCAGCTTAAGTTGCCAGACTACTACCTTAATGAAAAATCGACGCGGTCGTAATAATCAGATATCTAGTGTAGAAGCTTTTTTTGTTTTTCGTTTCACCGTATAATATACTTGAAGGAAAGAAAAAAATGTACGAGGACCATTGTCAGCTCGAATTGGTTGTGGAATGTCTCATATATATTTCACATTGAATTTTAAACCGTACATTGTTCGACGCCATCGACGAGTTTTATTTTATTTTAATATTTAATCCTCTCCTCCATCCCGCCGACTAAGGCTTCTGCGTATTCTTGTAAATGATACGTGCCTCAGCGCGCATTATAAACCCTTAATCAGCATAAGCAACGCGGATAACTAAATTTTTATTTATTTTTCTCTCTTCTCTCGTAGGCTCGCAAGGAGCTTGAGATGTGAGAAAAAAAATGTTGTCGCACGTTTCTCTCGGGGTCTCGTTTAATCGCTAACAGTGTGTGTGTGTGTGTCTGTGTGTATGTATACAAAAGTCAAGTTTATCATTAAATTCAATGCGCGTAACAATATTTGCCTGACAATTCAACGAATAAATTAGTTTTTCTTTTTTTTTTTATTTAATCCATTTATTAAGATAAGTATCCGCGATTCAAAGTCGGATAAAACGTCTTTTTTTTATTAATTTTATTCGTTACGAATTTTTTTTAAAAGATGAAAGAGATTGTGAAAGTTGAAATATTTGATTTTCTGTTAATTTCCCTTGGTAAACAAATTTTCCTCCATGCGGTCGTCAAAATTGAACAAGCCCCCTTTGCTCAAAGATAAACAATTGTCAATGCTCCAAAATAACGAGGAAGCAATATGCAAGTTTCAATTTGCAACATTTTTGTTTTTTTTTCTTGTTAACTGTACCGATATAGATAATTAGCTCATCATTTATAAACAAAAGGAACACTGGTGAAAAGTCGAGCTTTTTTTTTCATATCAAAACCTTTTTTTACCCGGCTAAAATTTTTCACGATTCGAGGATAAATAGGTTTTTGTCTCGAGGACTCGTTGGCGGTGTGTCTCGCTTATTTTTTGCACGAATGACTCTAATAAACGCATCGTCATTATATTATGCGCATATGCGTGTGTATGTTGTATATGAATTCGTCCAAATCTCGCACAAGGATCATATACGATGGCGTTACGTCGATTCTGTATATTTGTATATACGTGCATGTCGTATAGACGATGTGGAATAAGCATAACATTTTTTTTTTTATGTATTGAAATATGCACGTATGTAAACGCGGGATCTTTTGCCATTGGAGTTTGCTTTTGCTGCTCTCGGGATTACGTGACACTCGTTACTGATCGCCAGGAGGGAGGTGGTAACAAACGGAAAGACGAGTCGTGCGACATTATTGCTTTTATTCTTTGAAATAGTTCACTGGCTATGCACTGAGAATTGCAACGAACAAATAAAAAACTGAAACTGATGGAAGTATCTTCTTATTTTAACGACGAGCCTTCATTTATTTGAACACGAGTCGATAATACATTTTTTTTACTCCAATGCAGTCAATCTGAGGACAATAAATATGAGTGAAATGAATAAAATATTAATTGAACGAAATAATTATTTTGGTAAATGGTAATTTAATGAAATACCGCATAGTTACGATAATCAGAAACTGCAACAGCGTCGGTTTAGCGGGGATCATTGAAATCGAAATAATCTTTAAAGGGGGAAATAGGGTTAGCACAGCGTTTTCTCAATGATTTTCATGAATTTTCTTATAGTATAAAAAATTAATATAATTCATTGAAACTCTGAGAATATTTTATACGTATATTTAAGTATATACTATAAAATTTTTGAAGAATTTCCTTGAAAAACACCGAAGATATTGGCGACTCCATATCGCAGGTCACAATCAGACTCAGCATTTTTCGTACATTCTGGAAGCCACAATTTTCATCTGAAATCAAACGAGGTTGGAATTTACTTTTATTATATGTCTCTCTTCTATATGAACCTAAATGCTATCAAAAAAATAGAAAATTGAATTTTTTACAGGGGTCAAAACAAAAAAGCATGATTTTTTGCCATTTTTTACAACTTTATTTGCAAAAAAAAAATATTTTAAATAATGACAATGTTCCGATTTTAGGTTCATATAGAACACAATACTATGAAGAAATTAACTGACAATTTTCAAAACGATTGGTTGATGACTTTTCAAAAAACTAGCGTGTACGCAAGTTCAAAAAAAGTCGCTTTCAGAAAAACGCGTTTGACAAAATAGTACCAAGAAAAACAAGCAATATGGGGTCGCTAATATTTTATAGTATATACTTAAATATATGTATAAAAATTTTATAGTATATACTTAAATATATGTATAAATTATTCTCAAAGTTTCAATAAATTATATTCATTTTTTATACTATAAAAAAATCCATGAAAATTATTGAGAAAACGCTGTCCTAACCCTATTTCCCCCTTTAATGGCTTATAACAATAGAATCAGTCGGAATTTTCATTTAAAATTTTGGGAACATATTTTTCAATACTTTTACTAACGATTTATGAAATTTAAAAAAATCGATTTTTTGAACCGTCTAACCCTATTTCCTCCCTTAAGGTAGTAGTCTGGTAACTTGAGCCGATTTTCATGTCTTTTTTGAAGGGCGTTTTTTTGTAGGAAAATTAAAATGAATCGTTTTGGTTATTTAGGATGTTTTTATTTACATATTAAAGAAACAAAAAAAAATTTGTTTGAAAAAATGTAATAGTTTATTATTATTATTATTATTGATCGAAGTTGGCACCTCGAGGTTGGCAGCCCGGGTACTAACTTTTTTTCTACCGAACCGAATGCTTTCAAATTTTAACAGGCTACTCTGCACACTTATAGTTCTCGTCGGAACCACCGAGAAATTTTTTCACCCCTAACTTTTTATTTTACAACCTCTTCTTTGCCAAAGTCCTTTTATTTAAGCAAAGAATGGGTTGTAAAATAAAAAGTTAGGGGTGAAAAATTTTCTCGGTAGTTCCGACGAGAACTATAAGTGTGTAGAGTAGCCTGTTAAAATTTGAAAGCAATCGGTTCGGTAGAAAAAAAGTTAGGACCCGGGCAGCCAACTTCAAGGTGCCAACTTCGATCAATAATAATAATAATAATAAACTATTAAATTTTTTCAAAAAATTTTTTTTTTGTATCTCTTATATGTAACTAAAAACATCCTAAATATCCAAAACGATTCATTTTTATTTTCCTACAGAAAAACGTCCTCCAAAAAAGACATGAAAATCGGCTTAAGTTACCAGACTACTACCTATGACCGCGGGTAACGGGTATAAAATCATGCGCACATTTACCTTTTTTTTTTTTTTGTATGAAAATGGGATTTATTTATAAAACTAATAACACATCTATTTAGTATAAATATCAAGCTAATGAAACATTTTTTTTTTTTGTTATACAAAATAGCCGACTACTGCCATTTGCTTTTGGTATCATTTTTGTTTTTTTTTGAGGCGCTCCGCGGCATTTGGTATCCACAATTTTTTAGTTGGAAGAAAGAAAAAAAATTGTCGTTAATCTACATCAGAATACCCAGAGGAGTACGTACGGATTTTGAAAAATATTGTTTTATTCGAATATTGTCGGCATTTGAAGTTAAAAGGTGAATTTCCAGTGAAAAATTTCGTATAAAACTGCTCATAGAACGGAAAGTTTTTAATTAATCAGAAGTTCCGTACTTAGTTCTCTGGGAAATACAATTAGAAGTGTAATTTGAAAATTTGAAGTCAATCGGACAAAAATTGTCGAAGTTATTTATCGCGCGGCGCGCCCGGAGTATGGTCCGTGCCAGAGGTAAGGCTTTTACGTTGTACGCTCAAAGTCGGTGGAAAAAAAAAACTAACAACTACCTTAACTTAACTTACCTTCTTGATGACGATAAAGCATCGTTTGGGGCAAAGAAAAAAACATGAATTTTTTGTTAATTCTACCGTGGCCATAAGCCTCAAGGCAAATGTGCGAAATCCGCGAGTTAACTGTGCCATGAAATTGCGGTGAAAATTGAGTAAGAAAAATTTGACATTCGCGTCTGCAAACCCAAAATGCGCCGGGTAATTCGTAACGATATTGCCGGAATTTCAGAGTCGGGGAAAAAAAATATTGTTGTCGACCTCGCGGATTCACTACTATGATATTTCACTGCTTATTCACGGAGCTACTAGACTCTGCAATCCCTCCATATATTAATGCCGATTGCATATTTTTTTTACGCGTATACATGTGAGAAAAAAAATTATATATGTTGAAACGTCGTGTCGTTACATAGGTATATGAAATTGCTCATATGTTTGAATATATCCTTAAGACCGATTGTCCTTCGATAACTGCATATATATTCCGTATACGTTATTTACACGGTGATTGACGAGGTCAGCAAATCCTTCTTCAATATCCACCATGAACACTTCTTTCGAGCACACAAATATGCATGCATTTCGAAAGTTTCGTTGACTCTATCCAGGCACATCCACTTGTGTGTACAATGCGACAGGCTTATATTCCAGTCTTTGGCACTGTTATTATCTTTCCCGGCTACTCCTCGCCCCTTACATTTTTTCTAAGGTTTTTTTTTTTTTTTTATATATATATATATAAAATCCTTATCACTATCGCGGTAGAGACGGTACTTTCAATGCTGCCAGGTGTGTTCGTTATTTGCAGATGTCGAGCGCGTTTCGTTACTTAAAAAAACTAGCATTTCTTTATTCCCATATCTCTGCTTGTAGCTAGAATTTTCATTCCATTTTAAAGAGATAGTAGCATTGGAATGCCGATTTATAATCGGAATAAGAACGGACTGTTAAGAAACTCTCTTTTATTTGGTAACAGGTGAAAACCTTCGTACAAACTATACTAACTATATTGTTTTTGTACATCTGGTATACAGTGGGTCAAAAAAGTATTCGTACACCTTGTTTTTTTTGCGATAACTTTATAGACATAAGCGATACGCAAAGAAAGCCAATTTTATTTAATAGTACATCAGGTACAGAGATAAACGGCAAATGGAGAATTTTTTCCCAGGAATAATAGAAGAATAATGCAAAAAAAAACGAAAATTTTCGGGCCGAAAAAGTATTCGTACACTTACGATTGAGCTGCTAAACCTCGATATTCACTCACGGACGGTCTGACCTCTGCGTACAATGTAAACAAGTCTTCGTCTACACAATGGTTTTGACCTATTCCATGCGGTAGTAGATCTTCGAGCTCTGAACAGACACGATGGCAAAGAAAAACGAAATATCAATATCCATGCGAGATAGAGTGATTTTTCTTCGGAAACGCGGTGAAAGTTATCGAAAAATTAGTGAAGAACTAAATCTAAGTTTTGCAACAGTGCAATATATAATAAAAAAAATACGAAAGAACAAACAGCAGAGAAAATAAGCCACGAACCGGCCGACCGAGAATACTAACGGTACGAGAGCGTCGGAGTATTGTTACAGAGGCTACAAAAAAACCGTTCACAATAGTACAATCAATAGGGAGCCCGCTACTCTTGTCAATTCAACATTAAATTACAAGTTTTTTTTTTTTAATTAGATTCAGTATCACGTACTAAATGTAAATAAACAAAATCCTTACAAATTAAGTGACCGCAAGTGCCGCCATTTCGAGGAAAACCCTATCGGCCAATATCTCCGTTACCGTGCACTTTGGGCCAAAAATGGTCATAAGCTTTCTTGTAGATAATTGAATTTCCCATCTTTTTTTTTTTATAATTTTTTTTGTATCACTTACCGTTTACGACTTATACGACTGTTAAAATTTATTTTATCACTTTTTGACCTGTATCTCTCTTAATAATAGTTTAAACAATAAAATGCTCATAACTTATCTTTCAAATCCATGAATTTTCCACAACTTTTATTAAAAACTTTTTTGTCTAAAATTAATATTCTCAAAGTTATAACGCCTTCAATATTGCGCTATTGGGTGCAAGGCTAATATAAACGCGTTATAACTTTGAGAATATTAACTTTAGACAAAAGAGTTTTTAAAAAAAGGTGTGGGAAATTTATGGATTTAAAAGATAAGTTATTAGCATTTTATTGTTTAAACAATTATTAGGAGAGATACAGGTCAAAAAGTGAATAAATAAATTTTAACAGTCGTATAAGTCGTAAACGGTAAGTGATACAAAAAAATTATTTAGAAAAAAAAGATGGGAAATTCAATCATCTACAAGAAAGGTTATTACCATTTTTTGCCTAAAGTGCACGGTAACGGAGATATTGGCCAATACGGCTTTCCTCAAAATGGCGGCACTTGTGCTCCCTCAATCACGTACTGAATGTAAATAAGGCAGCGCAAGTGCTGCCATTTTGAGGAAAACCGTATTGGCCAATATCTCCGTTACCGTGCACTTTAGGCAAAAAATGGTAATAACCTTTCTTGTAGATGATTGAATTTCCCATCCTTTTTTCCAAATAATGTTTTTTGTATCACTTACCGTCTACGACTTATACGACTGTTAAAATTCATTTATTCACTTTTTGACCTGTATCTCTCTTAATAATAGTTTAAACAATAAAATGCTAATAACTTATCTTTTAAATCCATAAATTTCCCACACCTTTTTTTTTAAACTTTTTTGTCTAAAGTTAATATTCTCAAAGTTATAACGCGTTTTTATTAGCCTCGCACCCAGTAGTGCAACATTTAACGCGTTATAACTTTGAGAATATTAATTTTAGAGAAAAAAGTTTTAAATAAAAGTTGTGAAAAATGTGTGGATTTAAAAGATAAGTTATTAGCATTTTATTGTTAACCTATTATTAAGAGAGATACAGGTCAAAAAGTGAATAAATAAATTTTAACAGTCGTATAAGTCGTAAACGGTAAGTGATAAAAAAAAAATTATTTAGAAAAAAAAATAGGAAATTCAATTATCTACAAGAAAGGTTATTAGCATTTTTGGCCTAAAGTGCACGGTAACGGAGATATTGGCCGATACGGCTTTCCTCAAAATGGCGGCACTTGCGGTCACTTAATTTGTAAGGATTTTGTTCATTTACATTCAGTACGAGATACTGAACGTAATTAAAAAAAAAAAATTACTCTTGTAATTTAATGTGGCGCAATATTCTCTATTGATTGTACTACAAGTGCTCGCAGTTTAGCGAATGATGTCGCGTCAACATCGGGGAAGAGCGTGTGTCCCCGGACTATTCGAAACATTTTGCATGCTGCCCAAATAAACGGCTGAACTGTCCGCAAAAAACCATTAATTAATAATATAAATCGAGAAGAACGTTTAGGTTTCGCAAAAACCTACGTAAAAAAATCTATAGAATTTTGGAAACGTGTCGTATTCTCGGATGAATCAAGGTTTAACATCTTCGGGTCCGATGGAAAAAAATTCGTCTGGCGGAAACCAAATACCGAGCTCCAGCAGAAAAATTTAATACCGCGTGTGAACCACGGCGGAGGAAGCGTCATGGTTTGGGGCTGTATGCGATATTATGGCGTTGGTAATCTGACTTTTATAGATGGTACAACGAATGCCCAGAAGTATATCGACGTGTTGCGCAGGAATTTGAAAACAAGTGTAGATAAAATGGGCCTGGATGGAAATTTCTACTTCCAACAAGATAACGACCCGAAACATACCGCCATGAAAACGATGGAATGGTTACTCTATAATGTCCGCAAACAATTGATAACACCATCACAATCTCCGGACATCAATCCTATTGAAAATTTATGGCAGTTGGCGGATGTAGAAATTAGAAAAAGAAAAATAACAAACAAATCCGATCTCCAAAGAGTGCTTTTAGAAGAATGGACGAAAATAGCAAAGGAAACAACGCAAAAGCTAGTAGAATCCATGCCTAAGAGACTCGAGGCGATAATTGAAGCAAAAGGGGATGCGCACCAAATATCAGTTATAATTAACAACTATGATGATGTAGGTTTTCACTATAATCGTAAGTGTATGAATACTTTTATTGCCCGAAAATTTTCGTTTTTTTTTTGGCATAATTCTTCTATTATTCCTGGGAAAAAAATTCTCCATTTGCAGTTTATCTCTGCACCTGATGTACTATTAAATAAAATGGACCCTCTTTGCGTATCGCTTATACCTATAAAGTTATCGCAAAAAAAACAAGGTGTATGAATACTTTTTTTGACCCACTGTATACTTTTTTTTTTTTCTACAAGAAGGTTGTTTCCGAGGGATATACAAAATTCTCTTTTTTGTCGTTGGAACGAAAAGGCATGACTCACAACACCGTCGGCTTGACGTCTTTCGTCTGTATATCTTATTAGTCACGCGTATGTATGTATATTTATAATATATATCGAGACAAGAACACGAAAATGTCGTTGCGTCGACGTTTCGTTTAATATTTGCTCAAGGAACAATTCCGCCACGACTCCGCCATAACATATTTTATACAACGTATCGATTTTTTTTTTTTTTTTTTTTTTTTTTTATATACATACCATCGCGTTACAAAGAATGCTCGAAACATTTGTCGTGACTACATCATCATTGTTGTATTCCCTAGAATTGGAGTATTTATGTGGGTGTCCAAAGAGAAACCTTTTTGGAGCGAATTTTAGTACAAATCCATTGTTGATCGCGTGGAATCCCAAAGAATAAGAATTCATATCCAAAATTTCAAATGAGAAATTGTTCTAAATGCTTTTACGATATTTTATCGTGTAAACAAATATTCAGATAAAAAAAAAACAATAGAACTTTTACAATTTTTAATAGATCCACTTGAATGTGTTCTTTTTTTACATGACCAGAAAACCGTTTCTCGAAAATTCGTTTCTCGACAAAAAATGGAACACTGTTTTCCTGCCTTTTCATCGTCGAGCTCCGCCATTAATAATAAACAAATACAAATTTATCGTTTATTCAACTAGTTCGATTTTTCATTATATTTATTTTTTTATTATATTTTTCGAACAAGCTGGTCTCAACTTGCGACAACAAGCTTCTGACATCAATTTTTTTTTTTTTTTTTTTTTTTTTTTTTTTTTTATATACATACCATCGCGTTACAAAGAATGCTCGAAACATTTGTCGTGACTACATCATCATTGTTGTATTCCCTAGAATTGGAGTATTTATGTGGGTGTCCAAAGGGAAACCTTTTTGGAGCGAATTTTAGTACAAATCCATTGTTGATCGCGTGGAATCCCAAAGAATAAGAATTCATATCCAAAATTTCAAATCAGAAATTGTTCTAAATGCTTTTACGATATTTTATCGTGTAAACAAATATTCAGATAAAAAAAAACAATAGAACTTTTACAATTTTCAATAGATCCACTTGAATGTGTTCTTTTTTTTACATGACCAGAAAACCGTTTCTCGAAAATTCGTTTCTCGACAAAAAATGGAACACTGTTTTCCTGCCTTTTCATCGTCGAGCTCCACCATTAATAATAAACAAATACAAATTTATCGTTTATTCAACTAGTTCGAATTTTCATTATATTTATTTTTTTTATTATTTTTTTCGAACAAGCTGGTCTCAACTTGCGACAACAAGCTTCTGACATCAATTTTTTCTTTTTTTTTTTTTTTTTCTTTTCATATTCTTCATTCCAGGGCATATTGACACAGCCCGTGGCTGCATCTGTATACACGCATTTGGTAATATGTGCTCTATATAAATGAACCGTCTTCTAGATTAAACGTCAACAAGTTTGTACTGACGACCCTTTCGTTTGCGATTCAACGGAAAATTATTACGAATTATAATAACATTAATTTTTTTATTAAGCCTAAGCGTGGATCGATGATTTTTTGAAATTTTTTATAGAAGTGTTATTGTACTTGTTAAAAATGTATCGTAGTCATTGAAAAATCAAGAGACCAAACCATTGTCTAATGGAGCAACATTAATTTTCGATTAAATATTTTTTTCTTTACAATTATACCTATTCCCGGTAATAATTATATAATACGTAACCCGATACGTGGTGGGCACATATATATATGTATGGGCTTATGTTCCTTCTCTATTTACCTATCGACTTGCAAACGTCACGCAGAGTGACTTCCCATATCTCTTGATAAACGACGAGCACCATTGAGTTATATGCAAAGCCAGCAATGGTCGTTCCAGTAAGCCCCTGGCGTGCAATATATACATATAAGAATAAGCGATATGTTTCGGACTTCCTTTCCCACGTTCGCTATCGGTTGTCGCTTATTACCCGATGCTCGAGTCCGTGCGATGAGACCTACGGGCCCCTTTAAGGGGGGGAAATAGAGTTAGGACTGCGTTTTCTCAATGATTTTCATGAATTTTTTTATAGTATGAAAAATTAATATAATTTATTGAAACTTTGAGAATATTTTATACATATATTTAAGTATATACTATAAAATTTTTGAAGAATTTCCTTGAAAAACACCGAAGATATTAGCGACCCCATATTGCAGGTCACAATCAGACTCAGCATTTTGCGTACATTCTGGAAGCCGCAATTTTCATCTGAAATCAAACGAGGTTGGAATTTACTTTTATTATATGTCTCTCTCCTATATGAACGTGAAGGCTATAAAAAAATAGAAAATTGAATTTTTTACAGGGGTCAAAACAAAAAAGCATGATTTTTTGCCATTCTTTACAAACAAAAAAAAAGTCGTTTTTGAGATCACACGGTTTGGCCTCTTAGGGGTGGAAATAGAGTTAGGACAGCGTTTTCTCAATGATTTTCATGAATTTTTTTATAGTATAAAAAATGAATATAATTTATTGAAACTTTGAGAATATTTTATACATATATTTAAGTATAGACTATAAAATTTTTGAAGAATTTCCTTCAAAAGCACCGAAGATATTAGCGACTCCATATTGCAGGTCACAGACTCAGTATTTTGCGTACATTCTGGAAGCCGCAATTTTCATCTGAAATCAAACGAGGTTGGAATTTACTTTCATTATATGTCTCTCTTCTATATGAACCTAAATGCTATCAAAAAAATAGAAAATTGAATTTTTTACAGGGGTCAATACAAAAAAACATGATTTTTTGCCATTTTTTACAACTTTATTTCGAAAAAAAAAATTATTTTAAATAATGATAATATTCCGTTTTTAGGTTCATATAGAGCGCAATACTATGAATAAAGTGACTGCCAATTTTTAAAACGATTGGTTGAAAACTTTTCAAACTAGCGTGTACGCAAGTTCAAAAATTTAAGAAATAAAAAAAAATCGATTTTTTGAACCGTTTACCCTATTTCCCCCATTAAGGTAGTAGTCTGGTAACTTAAGCCGATTTTCATGTCTTTTTTGGAGGGCGTTTTTTTGTAGGAAAATAAAAATGAATCGTTTTGGATATTTAGGATGTTTTTATTTACATATTAAAGATACAAAAAAAAAATTTTCGAACAAATTTAATGGTTTCATATTATTATTATTATTGATCGAGTTGGCACCTCGAAAAAAGCGCGTGGGTGGCCCCGGTGATTTTGGCTCTTGATGTTATCTAAATTCAAAAGTTCTTGATAATTCTTGAGGCTATAGTCTGGTCTAGAGCGAGATTTTTGACGTCATTTCTAATGTGCAATAACGTTTAAACCGTTGAAGTTGTCTTGATGAAAATTTACACGTGCATTTATTGATCCTTAGAGAATACTTGTACATTAAAAAAAAAAATTATTTAAAATATTTTCATGTAGTTTTTTGCCTTGTTGCAACATGGTGCGCCGAAATCGGCGTCCACTCTGGACGATGTTGTATGCATCTGAAAAAAAAAATATATATATATTCTCAATCTGTACGAGTATTCTGAGCACTGGTAGCAGAATTGGTACTTAAAAAAAATTTTTGACAAAATGGCGGCCTGTTGAACTTTCATTAATGATATTTCATACATTTTCGGGTATTCGACGAGTTATAAAATGTCGGCAAAATTGTTATTCGACTCAATAAAAAAATTTTTTAAGTACCAATTTTACTACCAGTGCTCAGAATACTCATACAGATTGAGAATATATATATATTTTTTTTTTTTCTGATGCATACAACGGCGTCCAAAGTGGGCGCCGATTTCGGCGCACCATGTTGCAAAAAAAGGCAAAAAACTACATGAAAATATTTAAAATAATTTTTTTTTTTTATGTACAAGTATTCTCTAAGGATCAATAAATGCACGTGTAAATTTTCATCAAGACAACTTCAACGGTTTAAACGTTATTGCACATTAGATATGACGTCAAGAATCTCGCTCTAGACCAGACTACGGCCTTAAAGGGGGAAATAGAGTTAGGACAGCGTTTTCTCAATGATTTTCATGAATTTTTTTATAGCATAAAAAATGAATATAATTTATTGAAACTTTGAGAATATTTTATACATATATTTAAGTATATACTATAAAATTTTTGAAGAATTTCCTTGAAAAACACCGAAGATATTAGCGACCCCATATTGCAGGTCACAATCAGACTCAGCATTTTGCGTACATTCTGGAAGCCGCAATTTTCATCTGAAATCAAACGAGGTTTCGATTTACTTTTATTATATGTCTCTCTTCTTTATGAACCTGAATGCTATTAAAAAAATAGAAAATTGAATTTATTACAGGGGTCAAAACAAAAAAGGATGATTTTTTGCCATTTTTTACAACTTTATTTGCGAAAAAAAAAATTATTTTAAATAATAATATTCCGTTTTTAGGTTCATATAGAGCGCAATACTATGAAGAAAGTAACTGCCAATTTTCGAAACGATTGGTTGAAAACTTTTCAAACTAGCGTGTACGCAAGTTCAAAAATGTATGAAATATAAAAAAAATCGATTTTTTGAACCGTCTACCCTATTTTCCCCCTTAAGGTAGTAGTCTGGTAACTTAAGCCGATTTTCATGTCTTTTTTGGAGGGCGTTTTTTTGTAGGAAAATAAAAATGAATCGTTTTGGATATTTAGGATGTTTTTATATACATATTAAAGATACAAAAAAAAATTTTGTTGAAAAAATGTAATAGTTTATTATTATTATTATTATTGATCGAAGTTGGCACCTCGAAAAGAAAAGTGCGTGGGTGGCCCCGGTGATTTTGGATCTTGATGTTATCTGAAATCAAAAATTCTTGATAATTCTTAATCTATAGACATGTCATTCTGGTCGGAACTACTGAAGTTAAATTTCATGAATAAATAACAAAATGGAAAAACTTTGGACTTTGGAAAAAAGTTTTTTTTTCCGAAGTCCGCCATTTTGTTATTTATCCATAAAATTTAACTTCAGTAGTTCCGACCAGAATGACATGTCTATAGATTAAGAATTATCAAGAATTTTTTATTTCCAATAAGATCAAGAGTCAAAATCACCGGGGCCACCCACGCGCTTTTTTTTCGAGGTGCCAACTTCGATCAATAATAATAATAATAATAAACTATTAAATTTGTTCAAAAAATTTTTTTTTTGTATCTTTAATATGTAAATAAAAACATCCTAAATATCCAAAACGATTCATTTTTATTTTCCTACAAAAAAACGCCCCCGAAAAAAGACATGAAAATCGGCTTAAGTTACCAGGCTACCACCTTAATGGACGCCTCTATGGCACGTGAGCTCGAATATTGTGTACCAGAAGCGAGCTTTCCTTTGTCAGCGACGGCAAAAATCGGTAAAAAAAAAAGAAGAAATACCAAGAACAAAGAGAAAATGTGGACGAAAGGAAGTCGCGATAACGCCGAAGAAGAGTCCTCTAGATTATTTCGAAACCGCTTTTAGTTACCAAGTCAAATTCGTTCTTGTCCGATAGATAGTCTTTGTTAAGTCGAAGGTTAAATTCATGGTTTGAAGAAAGAAGAACGCATTTTTAAGCAAAGGCGAGCAAGAGCTTTTGTCTTTGCCCAACGAAAAATTACAGCATGGTCGGGCATTGTAAGGGTTTCCACCTTTTTACTGAGTTATCCGTGGAATCGTTACAAAACTCTTCCAAAAGTTTTTCCATCGGATATTTCACCATGCTGTGTAAAGACCCCATTTTTTTTTTTTTTTTAACTCTTAAGCGCGTGCGTTTCTCGTACGGATGTTTTGTCACGAGCCCCGGTACTACACGCACCGAGACGCCCATGCAAGTCAAACGGCCCATTATTCCTTGACCTGACCCAACGCTAAAGCCCGTTTTATATTCATTAGCATTGGCCGGACGAGCTGCCTTGGACCGCACAGCCGTGTATAAGCTGTATATACCGCGTGTCACCTCTCGTCCCGTGTCCTGTTCCTCTTTTTTTTTTTTTTTTTTTTTTGCATAACACATTATGACAATCGAGCTCGGACACTAGCGCGTGTACATATCATAGCCTCGAGCCATTAGTCCAATGATGTAATCTTCCTCGGATCTCGTCTTGTTCGATCCTTTTTTTTTTTTTCATTTTTATTCGTCGTTTATCACCCTCGAAAATCGAGAAACTCTTCAGCGATGACAACCCCGATGAACCCTGAAAATATGCAAATTCGGGGCACATTACCATTTATGGGTCTGTTTTTTATTTTCTTTTTTTTTTTCGTGTCTTCTTAACAATTTGTATCTCATAAACGACACATCTGATAAAATGAAAATTGTAAAATAATGAAAAAAAAATTTATTGTTTCAAAGAATGACGGCAACAGCCTGGGCGACGAGGGCGGAGGAGGTTTCTTCTGGGATCCGCCGCCAGTCAAAAATCGTGACATCACGAAAAATCCAGAAAGAACATCGATACTCCAGGAGCGATTGTCCCAAGCCACCCTGAGAATTTCCCAATTGGAGGACGAGCTAAAGCTGTTTCGTGCCAGTTCGAGCGAGCGCAACGACGAGATCAACGATGGTCATCGTAAAGCCGAGTTATTAAGAGCAAAACAGGACATGGTCAATCGTATTATCCAGATCGGTGAAAAGGTGATTGTAAGAATGGAAAATTTCCTCAAAATACGTGGCTCTTCGCGTTACAGCCGTTTGCTAGTTTTATTATCTATATAGTTTATATATACAACGGTTGAGTTTTGAGGACGCGATAAGATTCGTTGATGACACGTTGTTAAGTGGAGGAAAAAAAAATGGAAAATACTTCTGCGTACGTACGACACTACGGGAAACCGATTATCCGGCATAATCGTCAAGTAAATTGGCACGGTAGCAGTTAGTTTCTTGATAATGAGCCAGCTTTTGATAATTCGAGGATAAAATGGTTGCGTAAGAAAAAGAACAAATTATAAAACGAAATATAGCATGTGAAAGGCGATGGGAAACTCTAACGGCGTCGGTATAGTGGGAACTTGAAATCTGGTTAACATTCAAGAAACATGTAGAAAAAACTTTTTTTGTACGCGAGTTAATCGTGCCAGAAGCGATATACGAGGGGTGACCCAAAAAAAACGGGAATTTCGTCATAATTTCTTTATTTTTTGATATTTTTACACCAAATTTTGATCACCTTCAAAGTATTCTCATTTGACCACAACGCACCTTTGCAAACGATCCTTCCAATGTTCAAAACATTTTTTAACGCGGTAGTCTGGTCTACAGCGAGATTTTTCACGTCATTTCTAATGTGCAATAATTTTTAAACCGTTGAAGTTGTCTTGGAGAAGATTTACACGTGCATTTATTGATCCTCAGAGAATACTTGTACGTTAAAATAAAAAAATTATTTTAAATATTTTCATGTAGTTTTTTGCCTTGTTGCAACATGGTGCACCGAAAGCCGCCGAAATCGGCGCCCACTCTGGACGATGTTGTATGCATCTGAAAAAAAGAATATATATATATTCTCAATCTGTATGAGTATTCTGAGCACTGGTAGCAGAATTGGTACTCAAAAAAATTTTTTGACAAAATGACGGCCTGTTGAACTTTTATTAATGATATTTCATAAATTTTCGGGTATTCGACGAGTTATAAAATGTCGGCAAAATTATTGTTCGACTCAATTCTGCTACCAGTCCTCAGAAACAGGCTACCTGAGGTACGTGCAAAATTTGAGCTCGATCGGTCCATTAGTTATCGAGATATCGTGGGCGCCGATTTGAAAAACATAGTTCTGAGATAAGCGCGTTCAAAGTTTTGACACCGTTAAGAGATAACACCACTGTGACCCCCTGTTTTTTTTTACATTTTTCAAGAATTTTTTTTTGTGGGAAAAAAAAGAGATATTCGAAAAATTTGTTTGGGTTTTGTTCCTTGTTTATTAATGTATCAAAAAACATTTTTTTCACATTTTTCACGTCGCATGGTGGCGCTGGGGAAGCTCTCGCGTCAGGTGCTGTCATCTCCGCGGCACGCAGCAGAACTCTCTTCAACGTTGATCTGAAAAAAAATACCGAGTATTTTCGTTAATAATATGATATTTTGAAGAGAAGTACATAGGGATTTGGAAAAATATTGTTTTAAAAAAAGAAGGCACGCCTTTGAAATTAAAGTTAATTTCAAAGGCGTGCCGATTTTTTTTAAAACAATATTTTTCCAAATCCCTATGTACTTCTCTTCAAAATATCATATTATTAACGAAAATACTCGGTATTTTTTTAAATTAATAAACAAGGAACAAAACCCAAAAAAATTTTTCGAATATCTCTTTTTTTTCCCACAAAAAAAAATTCTTGAAAAATGTGAAAAAAAACAGGGGGTCACGGTGGTGTTATCCCTTAAATGAGCAACTCAGTAGCCTCTGCTTTAGCTGCTTCCCGACCGCGCTACCTGAGCGCGCGGCTTGCTTAGAATTTTTATTTCTCGGCTAATTCTTGAAATATCAATAAACGGTTTTCAGGAGCGCATGAAGAAAGTTCTAAGGAATAAGAAAATGAAAAGGAAAAAAAATCGATTTTTTCAAATTTCTAGACCAGACTACCGCCTTAAATTCACTTATCGGGATGTTCTTTAGGCCTTCCATGCGATTTTTGTTTTATCTCCTCCACAGTGGCAAAACGCGTGATTGCTGCTTTGTTTCGGGGTCGTATCCATAGCACCACGATTCATCACCAGTAATCACCTTGGAAAAAAGTTCAGGGTCCTCTTCGAGCTGATTTTGAAGTTCAAAGCATGCCTGAAGTCGACGCTCCCTTTGCTCGTCTGTGAGAAGGCGAGGGACAAATTTGGCCGCAACTCTGCTCGTGTGCAAATCTTTGGATAAATCCTCTGAATTGAACTCCATGATATCCCAGACATCTCACAGAGTTGATCAATGGTTCGGCGACGGTCTTCACGAATGAGAGCATTGATTTTGTCGACGTTTTCGTCACTTCTTGACGTTGAGGGGCGTCCTGAACGGGGTTGGTCTTCAATTGACATTTCTCCACTTTTAAAACGTGAAAACCACTCGTAGACTCTGGTTTTACTTAGGGCAGCATCTCCATAAGCAGTCTTAAGCGTTACAGTAGTTTCCGCGGCCGATTTCCCCAACAGGAAACAAAATTTCACAGCCGCGCGTTGCTCTCGACAATCGGCCATCACGTTTTCGCCGAAATGGAAAAAGTTGTTTCACTACAAAAATTCCCACGGGCGAACTTCGCACACTAACTCGGGGGACGTGTCCCCAACGGACACCTGGTCGAGCAATGGGTTCCCCCACTCTCCCTCCCCGCCGCAACGCAATTCCCGTTTTTTTTGGGTCCCAGCTCGTATGTTCTGAGTTTGTAATATATAATTTTCCGGGGTAGCACCCCAAAAACTCACGAAAATTGTCTGTAATCTGAAAATTGAGTAACGAAAATCTCACGTTAAGGGTCTGCGAGCAACGCCAGTGGAATATAAGCCAGCTAAATCGAAACACTTTTCCATGATTACTGTGTATTTTTCAATTAAAGTTCGATTATTTATTGTTACACAGGGTCGCGACGCTGAGAGAAATCTCAAGAGATTGCCGCTGGACGAATCAGCTCTTATCAATGATTTTCGATCGGCTCTAACGAAACTCGACTCGCACGAGCAATTGTACATGATAAAAAGCGCTTTGCGAGCTCTGGTCGTCACTCAACGAGACGATTTAACGCTAAACGAGGAAATTGAGAAATTTGACGTTGACGAGAAACGCGAAAAATTCGATCGTCCTCGGCTCGAGAGCATATCGCTCGTTTCTCATTCCGAGGAACCGGATATTCATAATGGTATAACGGAAAATGGAAATTCCGAGACCAATAGCTACCGTGAGATCGAAAATTTGCGCGAGAGGATACAAGAATTGCAACAGGAGAACGAATTTCTAACGACAAGCCTCGATGAACTGGACAAAGAACACGCGCAATCTCTTGGTGAGTCAGACAGAGAAAGATTCAACAATTTTTGGCTTCGTCAGAAAGGAAGCTCGGTTTTTTGGGAACAAATATTTTTTTCTCAATTTCTAATGCCAGTGTGATCAAAATTAACAAGTTTGAAATCTGTACGTTGTTCTTTTTTTTTTCCAAGAATGCATAATTCATTATTTTCTTACTCAAGAAATTCAAGAATTTTGTTACTAAAACCCTTGAAACTCCGTGGGAACTTTATTCACCTTAAATTTCGTCATATCATTTCAGATGCGATTCTCGTTATGAAGGATCAATTGTTGAAGAAGCACGAATCGTTGCAAAATGCTTACGAACAGCTGTACGTCGAGTGCAACGAGGCTCAGACAAAATTACAATTACTCGAGAGTAAATCCGCGAGTGTTTCCAGCGTGGAGGCTAATAACAACAGTATATCGAATAATTCATCGATTAAAAAGCCCGATGATATTTCACACGAGGAGAAAGAAGTTCAGACTGAGATACGATCGAGTGAAACGAGCGTGGCTATTGTACAAACGGCGAATATCGTTAGTAAGGACAAAGACGTTCAAACGGGTTCGGGCCAAACGAAAATGGCTGTTATACAACCAATGGAAGTAACGAGCGAGGATAAGGACGTTCAAACCGAGTTAAAAAATGAAATTCCAGTTTTTATGGAAAATAACGATGGCCAATCGAGCATCAACGATCTGACACGAAGCGTCAATGAAATCCTGAAGAATTGTCACATTGAGGCACGGGAGGGTGAAACTATATTCGAAAGTTTGGCGAAACAGTACGTCGAGGCCAATTGGAAAAAGGAAATGCTCGAGAGAAAATTGACCGACGTGACTCGTGAATTGAAACAATCGTCGGAGATGAGAGACTCGTTACAGATGGAATGTTACGATATGCAGACAAATATCGAATCTTTGCTTTTACAGATCGAACATCTAAAATCAAATTTACCATCGATACCGGAAGCCAGCGAGGAGAGAGTCGCTTCCCTCGAGACGGAAACGGAATCCATGAGTGAGGAAATAAAACGTCTTCAAAATGAGTACGAGGCTCTTAAATTAAAGCATTTCGAATTAATCACGACTGTCAGTGTGCTCGAGGGTTCGTTGAGAAATCAAGAAAATCTCGAGGCCGAGGTTAGAAATACGAAACAACAGTTGGATATAGCTAAGCAACAGTTGGACGGTGCTTCGAAAAATGTTGAAAACAACGAGAACATGATGGAGGATCTTAGTCGTCGATTGCATTCGTCTCTCGAAGAGAACAACGAACTTCGGAAGAAAATTGATAATCTCGAGATTGCCGAGAGACGCGCGCACGAAGAGAGAACGAAAAAATCAGAAGAATATGAGAAAGCGATCGAGGCGCTCCAGAAAGAGCTTGAGAATATCGCGAGTGAATTGAAGGATTCGCGAAAAAATGGTCAAAGTCTCGAGAATGATCTTGCTCTATCGACAGAAGCTAAAAATGAACTTGAGCGAGACTTAACGGCAATATCCGAGGAGAAAGAGCATTTAGAGACTGAACTCTCTGTTTTACGGGAGAACGCGTCCGAGAAGGAGGCTAGCGATTTACTGAAAAATCTTCGCGATCAATTAGACTCGGCTAATCGTGAAAAGAACGATTTGGAATACGACCTGCTGAATATGAGAAAAGAACTTGACGAATCACTCGCCGAACGTTCCTCCATGGACGCTAAAGTCGCAAATTTGAACTTTGACAATGTAAAACTCACGAAGGAGAATAACGAGTTGATCGAACAATTGGCCGGCAATGAGAAAGAATCAACGGAGAGAATCGAACTCCTTCAAACGGAAATGAGCCTCTTGGAGCAGGAATATTCATGCCTGAAAAATGATTGCGCATCCGACCGAGAAGAGATTACGAAAGTTCACGAGAAACTCTCCGTTTCGGAGCAAAAACGTATAAGCTTGGAGCACGAATTGTCCGTCACGATGTCAAAACTCGAAACTCTGAGATTGAATTGTCGAGAGCTCGAGATTGGCGCTGAAAGAATCGTTGTTCTCGAGAAACAAGCAGAAAGTTTGAAATTCCACGAAGATGAGTTTCGTCGGGCGGAAAAAAAATGTCAGAGTTTGGAAATTGAATTGACGAAATTACGCGATGTCGAGAAAGAATTAAAATTACTGAAAAATACGTGTGACACATTGGAAGTGCGATCTAACGAGGCAAAAATTGTTGAAACGAAATTCGTCGAGATGGAAAAAAGATGTTGCGAATTGGAGACGCTTCTCGCGCTTGTGGAGTCGGAAAAAAATAATCTCCAAGTTTCGAACGATGACGAGGGTAAAATAATCGCTGAATTGACGGAAACCATAGCGAAACTCGAGTGTTCATTGGATAAATCGAAAGAAAATGCGGCAATGGCGAAGGAAACGATCGAGAGTCTGTCTCGGTTGGTTAAGGAAAAGGATAAAGAAATTGAGAATCTTCAATCTACAGCTGTGACAAGCGCCGAGAATAAACATCACGAGGAAGAAAATGCTCTTGCTAGTTTAAAAGCCGAACGGGAAGAATTCGTGAGACTTGTTCAAGAGAAGCACAACACAAGTTTGCAATATTACGCCGAAATACAGAGACTCGCGCAACTTCTCACTGAACAAACGACCAATCTTCAAATGGTTATCGCCGAACGTGATGAAAAAACGACGAAATTAACGGAGAAAGAGGCCGAGATACTTTGGTCACAGAACGAGCTTAAGGTGGTACGTCAGCGTCTAAAGAGTCTCGAGGAATCGCAAAATTATGGGCAAACGTGCGGTATCGTCGAGCATTCCGTGCAAATAGCACAGTCAACGATACTCAATGAGAAATGTAACGCTCTCGAGGCTGCACTGATAAAGGAACAATCGAGTAATCGTATTATACAAAATCAATTGACCGAGAGCCAATCGAGAGAGACAAATGCGGCTAAAGAATTGGAAAGATTGAGAACGCATTTGGTCGAGATGGAAGCTAGTTACACGGAGGAAGCTTTAATTGCCGAGGAAAACCGTAAACAATTGGAGGTGAAGCTTCTTCAGGCGGAGGAAAAAGCTCAAAATAGCTCGACTGTATATACATCCGCGAGTATAAGAGCTAATCAACAGGTTGAGACATTACAGCAACAAATGGCACTTATAGTACAGCAAAGAGATGAGATTCAGATTAAGTTGTCGGTGGCCGAGGATAAAGTTTTGTCGCACACCGCCTCACTCACGAATCTGCAAATTGTACTGGAACAATTTCAGCGAGGTAAAATGTCTTTTGATTCAAGTACCGTAAGATTTTTTTTTTAAAGCGTGTAGAAGGTTCATTCGAAAATTCGAATTAACGAAAATTTAGAGACAGTGGAAATTGAATAATTGACACTTAATTTAATTTCTGCTTCCCGTAAAGGAAATCTCGATTTTTTTTTTTAACGAAATCATTCTGTCCAGATAAGGAGAACGACATTCGTACAGCTACCGAGAGAATACGGCAGCAACTGAATCTGTCGTACAAGGAGCAGGAAGATTTACGAAACGAGATCGTCAATCTAAGGGTATGTTTGTTCGACGTTAGGGGGGGGGGGGGGGGGGGGGTAGGTTAATTCGTACAAAAAAAGGCATGCATTTGTGATTTTTTTGTGACGACGCAGTTAAAATCTCTTTATTAAAACTAATGGTACAGTAAAATATCACATTCGAAGAATATTATATAAAATTTTCACGAAGAATTATTAAAAAATACGGCAATGGCAGCAATTATTCGGACGTGTCTCGGAAAAAAGTAGAATTGCGGTGTCCCTCATAACTTGGTGCTGGATCATCTGAAATGAAATAATGAAAGTTCATTTGTTAGATAATAGTTTTCCCCAGGTAACGCTGGGAGGGTTTTTCGAAATTTCAATTTTTCAATTTTTTGGAACATTTTGAAGGGAAAAACGCGATTTTTTTTTGTCGTAAAAATCGCGTTCTTCCCTTCAAAAATGTTCCAAAATATTGAAAAATTGAAATTTCGAAAAACCCTCCCAGCGTTACCTGGGGAAAACTATTATCTAACAAATGAACTTTCATTTTTACATTTCAGATGATCCAGCACCAAGTTATGAGGGACACCGTAATTCTACTTTTTTCCGAGACATGTCCGAATAATTGCTGCCATTGCCGTATTTTTAAATATTTCTTCGTGAAAATTTCATATATTATTCTTCGAATGTCATATTTTACTGTACCATTAGTTTTAATAAAGAGATTTTAACTGCGTCGTCGCAAAAAAATCACAAAAACATGCCTTTTTTTGTACGAATTAACCTTACCCCAACCCCCCTTAAGGTGGATGGTCACTTTTTTCGGGATTATGGCAAACGCAAATGTTTATGCTATAAATGTTCATTTCAACAAACAGACTCAACTGTCCGAAGCGAAGGAATGTTTGCAAGCGGCGTCTCGATTGAGCGAGCAGCTCGACAAAAAGAGCGAAAGAATCGAGGAACTCAATCAAGAAGGTAAATTAAACACTATAGCAGATATATCATCGTCTTTGAATAATTTTTATTGCACCTAGCACTTTGAATTTTGTATCTCTAGCATTTAAGGATCAATGTCATTCTTATAGTATTTAGCGCATGATGTATTATCATTAATTGTATTTTAAGATATCGAAAAATTCACTAAATGTTCATTCACAAAGTTTCTATAATGATCACCAACAACAAAAAAAAACAAAAAATAATTGCCTCCATCGTTTCATCACAGCAATGAACATGTTACTGTATGAACCCATTTTTTTTTCCGTCTCTCTTGACACGACATCATTTACACCACTTATTTATCGTTAAGTATTAATTTGAGTGTGAACCGTGTGTGACTAATCCACGAAAAAAAAGAAAAAAAAACGAATGCACATACAATCCGGTGACGTAGTCAAATATCAGCTGGTAATTCTGGGATTGTTAATTTAGCCCAGGATTCTGGCTGGTATCCGGCTGCGAACTGGTTTCGTCGCCTTTCTCACATAAAAAAAAAACACACACACACACACACCTACATCTTTGCGTTCTCACCCATTGCCATCTTGCTGGTGCTGGTTTTTTTTTTTTTGTTCGTTCTACAGTTTTACGGGTTGACAAGATTAGTCTTCAAGGAGAATGTATTTTGATATAAAAGGCACCAAAGAATTTTGTCGATACTTCGAAACAGTGTTAGGAGATATAGAATCGTCACCGGAACGTCGGAATGTTGAAAAAATTAGAGAAAAACAGAAGACAAGTAGAAATGGAATGAAAAAGCATGCTGTTGCTCACCGATAGAAAAGCAATTTTTTTTTTTTTTATGCTCAATGTTACGAAGCTTGTACTAACCACTATTGTTACTTTTTTTTAATTTTCTTCATTCGACACATTTAGTTTAATTTAATTTAATTTTTTTATCCAAAAACTAACGTTGCCGAACGATATTGACATGAAATAACAGTGACATTATAGTGCTTGGTAGCGCGAGAGTGTGTAATCTCATGTGGTAACTGTGAGCGGATTTGATTTCGAGTGTTCATATTACCGCGTGGGATTTCCCACCCGTTACCACTATCCTACAACTATGACAATAAGTGTAATTGCGATAAAAGAAAAAAATATATATATATAAGACAACCCCATTAATCCTCCATTTCAATATCCATTTTCTTCCCCTTTCACTCCCTGAAGACCCGCAGATATTCCATGATCGTTTAATTTCGTTATAGCTTTTTTTTTATAGCGCATCGTTGAACTTGGCATGAATAAAATTTCTCTCCTAGTTCCCCTAGAACGGCATGTCATTAGGTGGAAAGAGAAGAAAAAAAATACATGTAAAAAAAATTAAAGTTAAATAATAGAGAGAATGCAGCATGAAAACTTAGGGCACGGGTGTGAGTATTACATCAGGTACTGGTGTAGAACACTGAAAGCCAGTGCTTGTGTTATACTTGCGCTCATGTCTTTGCGAAACGCCAGAGCCTGCTGCCCGAAAAAAAAAAAAAAAAATCACAAAACTAAAATAAAAATTGAACCAAATATACACGAAACAAGAAGCGTACGAAAAACATTTAAGTATAATATACGCAGTACATTAATGTTATTGAAGTTATTTATCTTGATTCGTAATTTTGTAAAGTAATTAAGTCACTTTTCGACGCGTCGCAGCTATTTATATTTTTAATATCGTTAAATTTACAGTCACGAGACTTACCGAACTCGTGAATACCGCTGATCAGAGAATTCAGGAGGCTATCAGCAATGAGGAAGGAAAAGTTGACAAGTGAGAATTTTTAAACTCCTACGATGAACCATCCATTGTATATCATATTGATGTTATTTATTTATTTATTTATTTTTTCAATATTTTAGAAACCTTGTGAAAAATCTGCTGTTAGGCTTTCTGACATCATCGACAATGGACAAATCATCGGTGCTTCGAGTCTTTGCAACTGTACTCGAGTTTGACGAATTGGAACGAGAAAAAATTGGTCTCAATCATCCGGCCGCTAATAACGGATGGTTTTCTGGATTATTGGGTAGCGGAGGTTCCGCACCGACTAAGGTTCGTTTAATTCATCATTTGCCCCATTTGACGTTATTTGCATTAATTAATAATAACCAGAAATATACAAAATCGAATTTATTTATTTTTTGTCAGGATCAAGAAGCATCTCTGTCGGCCGCGTTTGTGAGATTTTTGGAGAGCGAGTCCAAACCAAAGCCTCAACTGCCAGCCCTGACAATATCAAACTCTGTAAGAATTTCAAAGTTCAAAGAATGAAAAAAATTATTTTTCGTCACAATAACATTTGATATTTACGAAAATTTTCAGTCATTGTCACGTCCGGGCCACAGCCGTCAGCATTCGTCATCGTCAACGCAATCGGGCCTTCTACTTTCCAGTATTACCCTTCCGTCCTTTCCGGACTTTGTTCCATCGAGAAATACCGGATCGATATTGAAAGAGGTTCTAAAGGACAGCTGATACTAAGAAACTTGCCGCGTTACGAAACCGGGGGATATATGACAACAATAAAATATACACATATATTTTTTGTACTATGTAAATACGTAACGTAAGCCTCCGCGAGGCAACAATCGTTGATTTATGCATACTTTTACGGTGGAAAATGATACATGTCTCTCCGGCAAGATAAAATGATTTCTTCGAATTTCTTTTCGTTTTTCGCTCAATGTACGCATAAACGGCTGTAGAATTGTGAGTAACTGCGCTGGGTGGTTGCTTGCTATGTTATTTCTGCTTCCATTCCTCTCTAAATAAAATACACTACCAGAATGCATAAGGACACGTACAGAAGCGTTACGAGAGTGCGTTCCGTAAATATTATAACTAATAATATATTTTTAAGAGAGTTTGTACATGTCGAACTGTAGAATAAAATGTTATTCAATGAAATGCTAGGGTGTTCAAATTCAGGAGGCCTATCCACGTCAAAATGTTCAACAAGTAGTTCAATTTTATTGAGAATCTATGGCAACCATGATTTTATGCAAAATTTCAAGTCTCGTCTACATGGTTGTCGAGTGATTAATCATTGAAGTTTTAATATTAAACACGAGCGACATAACCATGCTAAAAATGTTAAGAATTGTATGAAAATGGATCCAAATTTGTTACATCTTTGGGAAGAACTTTGACAAAGGACCAAATGCTTTCTCTCCATAGTTATCAAGAAATTGCAAAAAAAATAGAAGAACTCTGCTTATACAACAATGTACGCTCAGAATCTTATAACCTCTTCTCTTACACGCTGGCCGCTCGGCAACACGCGCACCAAGCGCCCGTTCGTCACTCGAAGGTACGCAAAACCTCCAGCCATGTTTATTTTCCAACAGGGAATTCGTCAGCTGCTCTGGTGTAGATCGAACATGGTGAGAATATCCTCGAACATTGTTTCATTTTTGTAAACTTCTAATTGATGAAAAAAACGCACCGAACTTATACACCGAATAATATTCATCTAGGCCGAAGAGGAGAGGGAGGAGAATGAAAACAGGTGTCACCAATCAAATATAATTCACTGTATTTACTTTTAATGAAAATGTTACATCAAATCTTTCAAAGATGAGAATAAATGTTTTACGACAAATTTTAGGTAGATAACACGAATAGTATGGTTATAGATTTAAAAACCGCAAACATTACCGATGGATGTTTTATTTCATCGTAACATCATCGTTTTTGTTTTCCTTTTGCTCAGCCTTATTTGGCTGAATGTCATGGATTGCCGGCTTTCCGGTATGTTGGATCGGGATGGCCCTCTCGTTCTCGACTTGGGGTACACATTTACGAGGGGCAACGATGCTCAGTACACCGTCCGATGAGAGAGTCGTGCTCACTTGATTCACGTCGCATTGCTCGGGAATCAGGTACTTTCGTAGAAATTGACGAGATACCCAGCCGTGCTCGTCCTGCTTTTCCTCGTGTTTCGCCTCGACAGTGACGAATTTGTCGACGACCTTGACGTTTATCTCATCGGGACTGAATTGTTGAACGTCCAAGTTTACCTGAAAATAACGATTTATGTTATTACGAACAAATAAATCGTTAATATATTAATTTGAAGAAAAAAAAAAAAAAAACTCAAAAACAAAGCTTATGAGAAAGCTAAATTGCCATTTCAATTTACTTATATCAATCTCTCAAATGCAATAGACGGATAATAATAATTCACGTCTTAATTGAAAAGACATACCTGAAACTTGTCCCTGTCGGCTTTGACGGTCGAAGCACCGGTTGCGCATTTCTTCGCCAACTCGTTGGCACGACGACGCATATAGAGAAGCGGATGTCTCAGATTGTCGCGATCGCGACTCGGATAGCCCCAAAAATTAGCGAAAACGGAAGGACTCAATAATTGCTCGGGCTGCAATCCCAGACCAAAATCTTGATCGGCGATTCTGTGCGGATGCTCGAGATCTTCCCACCAGTCGGAAAACAGCATTGGTACGAGAGACATTGTTTTAATTAGTTTTCTTCTTCGGCGATTAAATTTAAAAAAATCTTCGACGATGAAATTCACAATGGTTTTCCTTCTTTTATAATTCTTCTTCGTTGACTTTCAAACGTTTTTCACTACGGTCTCTGCAATGTCTTGCCTCAGCGGTCGCACGTAACTGATGAAGTGATGACGTCGCGAACTGAGCACCGCGTTTATATAGCGGCGAGCCGGCCGGCTGCGGCCGGCTCACAACTGTCTTCTGTCTCGCACTCTCCCGAATGTTCTCGAAACGTAAACAGAAACTTCGGAAATGTACGACGCAGCCGCTCGCAATAAATATACGGTAAAAAAGGACGCGCAATCAATAATTCAATCATCGTCATGCGACGTAAATTTATAAGAGTATTCTCGAAAAATCTCAAAGTTTAATAAATACAAACGGTATTTTCAAGTGCATACGGCCAGTTTCACAAAATGCCAATTATTATATTCGTCAAATTATCCACTGAATCGAAACTAAGAAAAAAAAAAAGTACATGATATGTTATAAACTGTAACAGGAATAATAATTACATAAGCGATATAGGGGCGGAATGTCAAAGTCGCAGCTAACGAGAGACTTCTATCCTAAATCCCCTTGACGATTACTTTCTTTCCGCGCTGTTGGCTCATCTGGCCCCTCTGCTGTTGTTGATCCCGATTAAATTCTTCGCCGTGAACGTCAACAGACTTTACTGATGTTTGCTGTTCGAAAATCGCGGGTTCCCCGGTGTACTGTATCTTAATGATTTTCTCATTACTGGCAATCGATTTTTTCTTCGGTGCCGTTATCGTAAGAACACCGTCCGACGAGAGCAACGTTTCGATCTGTTCGATATCGAAGTGCGTCGGTACATTGTACTTTCTCGTAAATTGTCTCGATATCCAACCGTGCTCGTCCTCTTTTTCCTCGTGCTTCGCCTCGATCACGACCACGTTCTTGTCGATCGTTTTAACAATTATTTCATCGGGCGAAAATTGTTTAACGTCCAGATTAATGCGAAATTTGTCACGTTCGTTATTATAGTTCGACGCGACTTTATCGGGATATCTTCCTGCTAGCGCGTGATGAAACGGATGATGGCGTCTTCGTGTACGACGAAAAAATGGATATCCGAGATTTTCAGCGTGTCTGTTAGTTATAACACCGCCGCCACGATGTAAAATATCCTCGTGAACGACCGGTAGACCAAAATGTTGATCGATAATACCCCGAGGACGATCGATATCGTCCCACCACTCGGAGTACAACATTGGTACGAGAGACATTCTCTGAAAATTTCAAAATTACTTTACCATTATACGCGAAACAATTTCGTAAATTCTTACGACACGATACTTTGTTCATTTATCAATTTATTATCAGTATACTTTGTTTCTTTTTTTTATACCATATATGTAATACAGAAAAAATTCTGCGTGGAATCGTACGTTCTTTTTATCTCGATATCTTTTTGATAATACAACGCTCGTGTACGAATTGACAAAACTAATATAGAGCGTGTAGACGGCGTGTTTGGCAAGCTATTAGAGGACTAACCAGATTGTACTCTGGAGCGTGGAAAAATTCTGTTTATAGAAGCGTCCAGAGTAAGAGTATGTGTTTTTGTGTATATAAATGCGTGTGTATCTTTCGTAATGGTGGGGGGAGACAAACAGCAATGGCATAGAAGCCTCAAATTCACACAGTGAAGGTATAGAGGCGAATCTTCCTGTGGTAGTAAATTTCGCAAACTATATGCGACGTGTCCAGCTCTCTCTCCTTACGCGGCCATATTTGATTCCTACCAAATCCTCAAACGCAACTGCGCAGTACAATGAAAAATAACGATTCCAGAAGCGCAAACCGTACGAAACCTATCTCTCTTGCAAAAGTCCCTTTGTTGTGATTTCGTTGCGTCGCGAATAAAAGGGATATGTAATTACATATGCGAAGGGGAAAAAAACCGTTTCTCTCGACCGTTATATCATCTATTGTGTACTATTTTGTACAATTATACAGATATCCCGTTACAGAACTGGAAAATCAGATAGAACTCTCAATTTCTCTTTGTGTCGAAGAGTCGGTGTGTATCTTTATCCTCGTTAATTTTGTACATTGTACAACATGATATACGAATATGTAAAAGAGAAAAAAGTTCTTTGTTCAGCTTAAGGGATGTAGAAACAGCAGAAATAAAAATTTCCCAATTATTATTGAAATTTAAAACGTACTAGTTTTGTTTAAATTGTTAATTTCACAATGTAAAAAAATGCATTCAAACGTCATTGATGAATTCGTCGTTTGTCCATCTCGTGGGCAGGTTATTCGATCGAAATAAAAACAGGATTTTCGTAGGATTTATTTTAGATAGTTTATTCAATTTTACACATTGCAATGGTAATAGGAATAGTTACAATGATGTGTATTAATCAGCATGAAAATTTTCGAGTTATCTCGATACAAATGCCATATTATCCGTGATGACAATTAACGATGAATCAATGTAGACAATAGAAGAGTAGAAAATACATTGTTGAAAAAAGAAAGACAAGAAAAAGATTTTTTTTATTTCTTTTCGACTTCTTTCTGCGCAGGAATTTTTTCAGGCTTGGCGTCGCCACTCTCCCGTATAGCTGGCTTTCCAGTGTGTTCGATCTTGATGGATCTCTCGTTCTCGAGCTTTGGCACATCGTTACGTGGCACGACAATCGAGAGTACACCGTCCGACGAGAGTTTCGAGACGAGCCGATCGATGTCACACTGTTCGGGAACGATGTAACGTCTGCTAAATTGACGGGATATCCAGCCATGCTCGTCCGGTTTTTCCTCGTGTCTGCCATCAACGATAACCGTTCTATCGACGACTTTAACGTTTATTTCCTCCGGCGTGAATTGTTGAACGTCGAGAGACACTTGAAACTTATCCTTGTCGGCTTTTATGGTCGATGCTCCACCCTGACCTTGACGCGCCAAATCTGTCCAAGGTCTTGTGTACATGCCCATCGGCGGAAATTTCGCTATCATCATGTTCATCGGTATTTTCGAGTTGAAAAATGGTGAATTTCTTCGAGGCGAATCAATCGACAACATGTCCGGACATATTCCATGACCGAAATGTTGATCAGTTAGGGTGTGAGGATGCTCGAGATGTTCCCACCAATTCGAGTACAACATCGGTAGCAGAGACATGTTGAATTTAGCTTTTTATCTCGTTTTTTCTTTCTTTCTTTTGTACCCGACAAACGATCGATTTCAAATAATCTTGCAACGTTTTTTTTTATACGCTCTTGAAATATTTACTTGAGGTTCGTGCTCGTATTCGTTCACGACTGATCGTTCCGCCGGGCGACACGCCTGTTTTTGTCTTACGAGAATGGCGCTGCGATCGATAGCCTGCCGGCGTTTCGCATCGCGCACGAGCGAATTCTCGCTCGCTTCTATACAGATAATTCGACAATTTTTGTTGCGTACCTCGGGTGTATCAAAAATTTCATCCAGAACAGAGAAAATGAATAATTTATCTATATCAGAATTGACTTTCGGTATATCCTTCCGGATTACTTTTCACGAATTTCGGAATTATACTTTTCTCTTGTAAAACCGCCCTAGTCTGATTATTCGATGTATTTCGAAGTTTCGGGAACATTCGACAAAGCTCTCGATTCATCTATGATCTATGTTGTTCTCTCGCGTGTACAGTGTACGTCGTGCCAAACTTCTGTTGGACCGCGTGCACTATACCGTCAGCCGAAAAGAGGTGACGGAGGGAGGAAACAGTATAAAAGCTTGCGTGCCGGCTCCGTGATGCTCAGATAACGAGCAACAGGCAACGGTTGCGTCACTGTAAATACAACGCAAAAGTGCGTCGCAGTACGGAAAAAAAGTTACAAAGTATCTAGAAAAACAATCAAATCGTCTGCAGTCAAAAAATCATCGAAGAAGAAAAGAAAATTTGTAAAATGCGTTCGAGAATGCTGGTCGTACCGAAACTTTTTTCTCACTGGTGGGAAGCTCTTGAGCGTCCGCATCAACTGATGGATCAGCATTTTGGCATGACGATAAGACCCGAAGAACTATTCTGGCCATTGTCCTCTATCGATGGAAGACATCAAGAGAATTATTATCGTCCATGGGCGAATCTGATGAGAGAAGCCGAAAAGGGTTGGTCAATGGTTAAAAACGACAAGGATAAATTTCACGTTGCACTAGACGTACGGCAGTTCAAGCCCGATGAGATTAAGGTCAATATTGTCGACAATTTTATTGTCATCGAGGGTAAACACGAGGAGAAGCAGGACGATCATGGCGTCGTTTCGCGACAATTTGTTCGGAAATATATGGTACCGGAACAGTGCGATCCCGAGCAAACTACTTCGACCCTCTCCTCGGACGGTGTACTCAGTATAACATCACCGAGAAAACCCGAATCTCTCGAGAACAAACGTGTCAAGTCTATCCAGATCGAGCATACCGGTAAACCAACTTTGGAAAATGAAAACAAAAAGTGAAACGGAGCTCTCACAAAAGAAGATATTTCTACCCTAGTCTTATCGCCATTTTTGAAGAAAAAAAATGTATTCAACCAATAAATATTTGTCGTTCCGAAATTCATTTCACAATTTTTGTACCGCTGATTGAAATTATGTAAACCCGTAATGTTTAATTAAATAAATGAATAATTCAATATATTTCATGTTTCTTCTTCACTTCTTACCATTACAATACGAGCCCTTGTTATTATCGTTTATTATGAGTTTTGTGTCATATTACATTTAACTAAAGCGGGGGGTAGGGTTTCAAAATTATTTTTTTTGCATTTTTAAAAATTTTTTTTCTGAATGAACAATATGTCGAGAATATTGTGTATAAATTTTAAGTCAATCGGAGTAAAACTAACGGAGTTATAGCGTTTCAAACGACCGGCCGTGATACGTAATACGTGATACGTGAAAACTTTAAGGGATAACACCACTGTGACCCCCTGTTTTTTTTCACAATTTTCAAGAATTTTTTTTTGTGGGAAAGAAAAGAGATATTCGAAAAATTTTTTTTCGTTTTGTTCCTTCTTTATTAATGTATCAAAAAACATTTTTTTCACATTTTTCACGCCGCATGTTGGCGCTGGCGAAGCTCTCGCGTCAGGTGCTGTCATCTCCTCGGCACGCAGCAGAACTCTCTTCAACGTCGATCTGAAAAAAAATACCGAGTGTTCTCGTTAATAATATGATATTTTGAAGAGAAGTACATAGGGATTTGGAAAAATATGGTTAAAAAAAAAAAGGCACGCTTTTGAAATTAACTTTAATTTCAAAGGCGTACCTATTTTTTTTTAAACAATATTTTTCCAAATCCGTATGTACTTCTCTTCAAAATATCATATTATTAACGAAAACACTCGGTATTTTTTTTCAGATCGACGTTGAAGAGAGTTCTGCTGCGTGCCGCGGAGATGACAGCACCTGACGCGAGAGCTTCCCCAGCGCCACCATGCGGCGTGAAAAATGTGAAAAAAATGTTTTTTGATACATTAATAAACAAGGAACAAAACCCAAAAAAATTTTTCGAATATCTCTTTTTTTTCCCACAAAAAAAAATTCTTGAAAAATGTGAAAAAAAAACAGGGGGTCACAGTGGTGTTATCCCTTAAATCGATTTTCCCGAAAACGTCATTTTTTAAGTTTGTGAACATTAGAACTCAAAATCTACTGAACCGATCCTTTTGAAAATTTAAACATTACTTCTTCACATAAATCAACAGGTAATCAGGAGGAGTTTTTTTTTTTTTCGATTTTTTAATAACAAATTAAGCGCGATTTTTTGAGCTATAATTGCGTTTTTCACTTCCAAATGCTGCAAAAAATAGAAAAAAAAAAAAAAAAAAAACTCTTCCTGATTACCTCGAGAAATACATAACCTTTAAAATGCATATCAATTTTTTTGTTTGAGATGATCCGGTAACGAGTTATAATGTTCACCGCAAAAGCACTTTTTTTCAAGGCGCCTCTGGAGATTCAACGTCACCGGCTTATTTATCAATATTTTTCATTGAAAATTTTTTCTGAGATACTTCAATAGTTGTACAATCATATGTAATTCTATTTAATAAAATTATATTACTCATGTCACCGCAAAAAAATCATAAAAATATGCTTTTTTTCGCCATTAAACCCCCCCAGGAGTAGTATTGCTTCACTTAAGTGCGAAATGGCAGCACGGTAGCTCAAAACGTTCTCAATATATATAAAGTGGTTTAAATTTCGCAGAGCCGGTACATACACAATAACGTCGTACATTTTTTCAAATTGTGATTTTCCGGCGTTTTGGAGCATTTTTTACCATGAGGAAGCAAAGATAAAAATTAAAATACATAACTCTCTTCATAAATCACCGGCAGAGTGATAATTACAGACGCGGCATGTGACCACGATCTCTATCTTGTTTTTGTTCGATTGTGTATATCTATATATATATATATATTATGATTTGATTGCGGCGGAAACGCCATGTGATGCGCTGTCACTTGTCGCATAGCGCTCGCGAGTCTCGCGATATTCACGAAGAGGTTACGTTACACTCGTTTTTAAAACTCGTATAACACATTAATATCCGATTTTTTTTTTTTAAGTTCCCTTCACAATGATCATCGAATTATCCATTACGATAACAGTAACGATTAACGATAGGTGACTCGGAAAATATCGTGACGGCTAGTTGTCACTTTGGGTTTATTATTCGTTCGATAAACGTTCTGTGTTAAAAAGGCAGCTTAGTCATAATGATTTATTAATGTTACCGAACGTGCCATCGAAAGAGCGCGTCACTACGATTCTATTTTTTTTCCTTTTAATTCAACGTCGTTATGGAGAACGCTGTTGGTAATCCGTTGGAAAACGATTACACGGAGATAGTGAGATTGTTAACGAGGAGGCAGAAACTTGCCTATGGTGTTGGTCATGTTCTCAATGATATTTGCGCATCTATGTGGTTTACCTACATTATAGTATTTTTTCACTACGTACTGGGATTCAGCGCCGCTCTATCGGGAGCCGTTCTTCTAATTGGTCAAATAGCCGACGCAATTGCTACTCCCTTTGTTGGCCTACATTCGGACAAGAACGACGACTTTTGGTTGTGTAAATACGGCAGACGAAAGACTTGGCACTTTTTGGGTATGCACTTGTGTAACATATGTTGTTCGAAGAATTTCATGAAATTGAATGTTCACAATGATTTTGGGGCCATATCTATTGTCCTTGCAACATCCTCGCAGGTACATTGTGCGTTCTCTTTGCCTTTCCGTTCATATTCTCGCGATGCGCCGGCTGCGAAAACACTCATCATTGGGCTCAGCTTATTTACTACTCCGCCTTTGTTGTTATATTCCAATTTGGATGGGCTTCCGTACAGATATCTCACTTGTCGCTAATACCAGATTTGACACCTACCGAACGTGAAAGAACAGAGCTCACCGCTATCAGGTAACATGAATTTCTTAACGTAAGTATACTATTGTACGCTAGTACAAATGATAAATACGAATATTACTTTGTAAAAATAATTTTTTTTTTTTCATGTACTTAATTAGACGTTTATAGTGAAACTGCGAATTTTAAGGAGAACACCTTGTCTCATTCTCAGATACACATTCACTGTATTCTCAAATGTACTCGTCTACTCCATCACCTGGGGTATACTGCATTTCATGGGTGATACTCCCGACGCGCAAATCAGTCCAGCGGATGCACCCAAATTTCAGAATATCATGCTCATTGGACTGTCCATTGGCAGTGTAACATCATTGATATTTCACATAACGGTCCGGGAAGCGCCACCGGACGTATCTTCGGGTGAGATAATATGGCAAACTCCGCAAATACTTAAATTTTTCAGTCATAAACTCCCGACAATTTAACATTTACATTATTTTAATTATTAATAATTACCTTTATCTCCTAGGACATGCACGAAGGACAGCAAAATCAGCGTATGCCCTGCTCAAGGACATACAATTGTACAGAGTCGCTGGTGTTTATATGCCAACTCGCCTATTCGTAAATATATCACAAATTTATGTGCCTCTTTATCTGCATGAAAGTCTGAACATGCCCGCAACGTCATTGGCTATTGTGCCGTTAACGATATTTATCAGTAGCTTCGTAACTTCATTGATCATTGAGAGGCTAAATACGACACTAGGTAGAAAGATATCTTACGCGATTGGTGTGACGATTGGTGTATTAGCATGTACGTGGATATGGTTTGGCAATGGTGCGAGCTACACCACATACGAGATTTATCCGGTCTCGATTTTTCTAGGTAAAAGTTATTTTTTTTTTCGTTCAAGAAAAGAAAAAATAATTAAAATCATATTCGAAAGCAACGACAATTGTCAATGTTACCTTACTCGTTTGTTCGTAGGCGCGAGTGGTGCGATTATGTTAGTTACGAGCCTCGGTACAACGGCCGATCTGATTGGTGATAATACCGAGAGCGGAGCTTTTGTTTACGGCGCTATGAGCTTCACGGATAAACTTTCCAATGGACTGTTCGTTATGGGCATTCAGTATATGTAAGCGAAAAAGCTAATTCCTTATCATCGTCGTCATTTACGGTCATTTAAGGCAGTATTCTCGTGTAGGCGTGCTGTTTTGAAGGTGATTTTTAGGATAGAAGAAATTTAAAGGCAATTCCAAAAATCGCCTTCAAAACAGCACACGAGAATAATGTGTTAACCAGAATCACGAATTGATTCGGTTAGATGATTTTTTTTTGTCATAATCTTTCAGACGCTGCGACGACGAATGTCCCACATACTACAGAGATATTTTGACATTCGTTTGCGGTGGATCTGCAATATTTGGACTAATTATGATGTTTCTCATAAAACCCCTGGCGAACGGAGACGGTAAGTAACTCGTTTCTTGAATTCCAAGCGAGAGATTGGTAAATGTTGATTTTTCCGGCTACATTTGTAAACTATTAATTGTCATCTAATAATTACATTTTACTTATTTATTGATATTTCATAGTCGCACGATTACTAGAAATTTTGTAATTGTGTTAAAATTCGCGTGGAAATTTGATTTAAAAGTATACTGAGCACAGCATTCAACTTATTTGTGTCTTTACCCATTAGAATTTGCTGACTACAGAACATTGGAGGGTGAGGAGCAATTTGCGCCTATCAGCGAGGATCCTTCGAGAATTATCGAAGTCACGAACAACATCAGCATATCGTCGCAAGAAGAGGCTTAAAGATTTCGGAGAAAAAAACGAACCGAATACGTACGTGAATACGCGTTTAAGTCATTGTACTTAACACTAATCAAATAAGTGACAAATTTATAAAAGTTGTTTTTCATAATCTTTTTATATCGATCGGAATTATGATTTAACCGAAATTTCGGAAGAATTAAGGGAGAACACCACTGTGACTCCCTGTTTTTTTACACATTTTTCAAGAATTTTTTTTTGTGGGAAAAAAAAGAGATTTTCGAAAAATTTGTTTGGGTTTTGTTCCTTGTTTATCAATGTATCAAAAAACATTTTTTTCACATTTTTCACGCCGCATCGTGGCGCTGGGGAAACTCTCGCGTCAGGTGCTGTCATTTCCGCGGCACGCAGCAGAACTCTCTTCAACGTCGATCTGAAAAAAAATACCGAGTGTTTTCGTTAATAATATGATATTTTGAAGAGAAGTACATAGGGATTTAGAAAAATATTGTTTTAAAAAAAATAGGCACGCCTTTGAAATTAACTTTAATTTCAAAGGCGTGCCTTTTTTTTAACCATATTTTTCCAAATCCCTATGTACTTCTCTTCAAAATATCATATTATTAACGAAAACACTCGGTATTTTTTTTCAGATCGACGTTGAAGAGAGTTCTGCTGCGTGCCGCGGAAATGACAGCACCTGACGCGAGAGCTTCCCCAACACCACCATGCGTCGTGAAAAATGTGAAAAAAATGTTTTTTGATACATTAATAAACAAGGAATAAAACCCGAAAAAATTTTTCCAATATCTCTTTTTTTCCCACAAAAAAAAATTTTTGAAAAATGTGAAAAAAAAACAGGGGGTCACAGTGGTGTTCTCCCTCAAGTAAGAAAAAGTAAATCGTCGAGAAAGAAAAACCGATAAATTTGTATAAAACAATGATTAGGGAGGATAACTCATTATAATTGTTTTTAAGTGCAAACACAAATGAAAAATGTTTGTAAAAACGATTTTTCAAAGTTTAACACTTATTTAACTAGTACATATAGTGCCTGAGCCTTCAAGGTAGGATGAATTTTTTTCACGACGAATCAAGATATCGTCTTGCGATAAAGAACCACGATGGTGGTGTATCTCGTGTACGATATGTGTGTTCATCACATTGACAAGAATTTTTCAATATTTAACGATAACAAATTTTACGAGGTGTTATTATTATGTACAAATAAACGTATATATGCGATATTACAGAATATTATAAATGTTGGAATGCGCTTAGTTATTCGTTGATCGGATTATCGTGAACGAAGAATCTCGTGAAAGTATAAAATTACGGTAGCATGGGTAATAACAGCGGCTAATCGTTGGACGGCGATAGTTCTTGGGGTGGTAGAGGGTGTCCGTGTCGGTACGGTGCCTGTCCCACCAAAGTACGGATGGCTTTTCATCACGCGATTCACTACCAGTCTCTGGTTACGTCCCGTTGAGCCAAAGTTCGCTTTACTTGCGCCACGACTTATCGAGCTTGCTCCCTTTACCTCCCCGCCGTAACCAAAACGAGACTCGAAGATTCGTGATTTACCCTGAATAACCGTGCGACTATATATATCGTGTCTGTGGTTTCGGTGGGATCGATTTTCCTACGAATCCCACCCTCGGGCCACCATCCGCGAGACCACACCGAGGGCTTATATGTAAGGGCAGCGAAGCGCCTCGGGATCGGCATAATGCGATCGGAATGCTAGCAATGAACAGCTACTCTCGTCGTTATCGCGCTCCCTGTAACGCCACGACGTTAACAAACAGCGCTACCGGTGCGATATTGTCAAGACCAAGATTACCAATCAGATCTTACATGAAGCCTAAAAATTCGTACAATCTAACGACCCTTGACGCTACACCGTTCTGTCGATCAAAACGTTTTAAAACCAGGTAATCTAAGGATATTTTTTTTTCATTTTCTCTTCCGTAAAATATTTACTGAATTTTCATGTGTGTTTTTTAAAGAAAAATCAATGGCTGTCAGAAGATCGAGACGAACAAGAAGAAAACACCGGATTACACGGAAACTGCCTATAGAGAAGCGGTCGCAAAACTCAAATACCTGCTGGCCGAGTCTTATGCTCCGAGACTGCTTACCGGGTATGGTTTAACATTTTTTTATTTATCTCAATTTACGAAGATAAAGTGAATACATGGCTTTTTCACTATTTTCATTTTGTACAAATTCCCCTTAATTGCAGAAGATACGTTGAGTCGAGTGAATGAATATGATTTTTTTTTCTTTTATCAGAAAAATGCCCCGAGACCGTACGATTTATCGGAGAAGCACTATGAGAATAAGCGCAACGCCGGAAGACTCGGACGATCGTAGCATAAGTGATTGTTCGAGGACAAAAGGATTTTCCGGCAATCAATTCGAGGATGGTAACGTGTCCGGGACAACCGACAAAAATCGTCGTGTCGTCGCAACGTCTCAGGGCTCGGTATATGCGGCTCGCGATCTTCAATCTTCGCCGTCGGAATTGACCTCGTTTATAGCGCGGCAGGAGGAATATATCGAGCAGCTCGAGCAAGAGTCACGATACTGCAAGGACGAATTGAAGAATTTGTTGGAAAAGATTCGAGAGGTTGGTTTGCACGGGGTATTCCATAAGAAATGTTAGCTATTCCAATATATATATTTTTTTTATTACCTAAAACCCGAGTACAAATTGATAAAACCAAATTCCTGGCCAGGATAACGTTAAACTAAAGTTATATTGAGTTAAATTAATTGAATTTATTTCCAAGAAAATTGAATATTGAGAAAAATTTAAGTGAAACTTTTACCCGGCACGGTAACGTCGCGCTACGTCACTAGGCGTTGGCTCATCGATTTTCATAATCAATAAAATTTTATGGATTTTCTTTTTCCTACTACTCTCAACTTGGGTTATAGGTCGTTGCCGAGAACGAGGCATTGCACGACAAGAACAAAGCTGGCTTGCTAAAGTCCTTTCTCCGTGAGTACGAGTCCTGCGACGAAAACAAAAATCCGGAAAAGGACAAACAAACGACGATCGATGATTCATCGAGCCCTGGTAAAAAAGTGAAGATACATCAGATACTGGAAGGTCCGAGTATAGTTTTTGAGTCGCGAATAAGTGAACTCGAGGCACAATTGACACAGGCGAAAATAGAATTGAAAAAGGCACGGGAGGAGAATGAGACGAATTCGAAGAGACTCGCCGAGAGCTGCGGGAGTCAAGCTAGTCCGGAATTCGCCGCACAGCTCGATAATGCGGTGCGCGAGAAACGCGAACTCAACGTTAAACTCGAGGAGGCATTGAGAAATCTTCAAGCCGCTCGTGATCGCGAAAATGAGATAACACAAAAAGCAAAAAGAGCCACAGAATTGGCGCAACAATCAGATTTTGATAAATATCAGGCTGACACGGAAATTCGTCGTTTGAACGACGATCTCGATAGGCAGAGGGAAAAATTGCGTGAAATCGCTCAGGAAACGAACAGACGAGTGGCCGAAGAACGTCATCAGGTTGAACGTCGTTATAGCCAACAGGTCGAACAATTGTCGGCGGATGTGGCGTCTCATTGGGATGCGGCTAGTAAATCGCAGATGGAAACGGAAAAACAACGTCGCGAATTGGCCGATCTCAAGAGAGATCTCGGACAAAAGCAATTGATGATCGACGATCTGAAGAAAGAACTTCAGAATAAAATATGTAAGTTTAGTTTCGGGAATGACGTCATTTTTTTATACAAGGACATTGAATAATTGCATTAAAAAATAAAAAAAAAATTGAAAGTTGCATATTGTGTCACATTAAATTAATATTATAAAATCAATTTTGTAGATCTCACGCAAGATATTCTCCTTTAATAACGGTCAGATTACCAAATTTTTAGCCAATTTGCAGAGTGATTTGAATCAGGCAATCGCCGAAAAAGACGCTGCCGATCAAGAGATTGCCGCTGCGAAACTCGCCGCGGAACGAAGCGAAAGGCAATCTCGTCAGGAGCAAAGTCGATGGCAAGCCGAGATAAATTCGTACAAACAACGATTGGAACGAGCGGATGCGGATATTGTTCACTGTCGACGGGAGAATTTACGTTTGTCCGAACAAATAGCTTCTTTGGAAAAAGAGGCAAGTCCGTGAGTCTTTTTAAAAAACCGTAAAGAAGATAAATATTCTCGACTTTAATACTTTGGAATTGGCGCGTTTCAGTTGAACATGAACAAATTGATCCATCCACCGGAAACTCAAACGCCAGTGATGACGCCGCGACCAGATGGAGAAAAAGATCTGACGACGATGATAATGGACGTTGAGGCGAAGCACGGTAATATAAAACACGAATGTGCCTGTGTTAGGTATATTGTCTGGAAAATTTTGGCAATTATTCGATAGATCGAGAAAGATATATATAAACGTATATATATATAATATAGAGGAAATTTGTGTGGGAAATCGGCATGCGCTGACCATATGCCTAGCATAGGCAGGAACGAAAAAAAAAAAGAAAAAAAAAATCGGAAAATTAGTCAATTTATCAATAAATTGACTAATCGAAACGAAACTTCTTAGCTGCTACAGTGGGTGGTTTAGAAGACGCTCTGAGCAATCAGGCGAAGCTCGTCTCACGACTGACTGCCGAATGCCAATCTCTCACACATCGTTTGGAAGCTAACGACCGCACCCACAAGTATTACTTTGAAGTATAACTTTTGAACCGTCCACTCGGACGCTAGATAGTTTTTTACGTTATCACGAAACTCGTGCACGTCCAGTCCGTTTAGATTTTTATTTTATACTTGCGCGTCATATTCCCAAAAATTACGGTCATATTAAAAGTACAATAATAAATGATGTGACCATGTAAAAACGATACATGTTAATATTTGGAAAAACTTTAAAAAACAAAAAAGACAAAGGTAAAAACTAAGCTCCAGGACATATTTTTCGTAAATAAAAATACTTTTATTCAATTTCATATCCCGGCTATTCTGTGTTGACAGAGCAACCTGTCGAGGGGGATGACGGTGGCGGGATCAACTTGACCACTACACCTTCGAAAAAGAAACGGACCGTCAAGGTCGATCTCAAAGTTAAAGTAACACCGAAAAAGAAGTCGATTAGCGCGAAATCTGTCACGATGCCTCTATCAGCACAGTAATAGCTTGAATATGATAAAATGAGAGAAAGATAGAAGGGTATAGTGAGAGACGGGGAGAAAGAAAAAAAGTGCACATCCACGCTCGCACATATATAACGTACGTTATCCTCACTCCGATCATTCCCATCAATTTGTGTAACATTTTTCAAAGTTTATCTTCATTTTTCTCCCAGGGAAGAGATGGCCAGCTTACAAAACAACCTAGAGTATCTATCCACAAAAATCAATGATACTCTTGAGAATAAAAAAGGTATTATGAAAAAAATACATTAATACTTATATAGTGACAATACAATAATTAGTTATGTATCTAGATTCATTGTGTGTTTTAAGAGGGTTTTAATATTTCACATATTTTGGTGACTCAGCCCCCTTAAGTAAGAAGTTCCTCTAAAAATCTCGTATTATTCGCAGCCGGACAGACTCACGTTTCTGATAAGAAAAATGCACAGCACAACAACGAGAGCAATGCAACAAAGTCACAACATTCTGCTGAAAACGAATATCCAATTGCCGATTACAACCAGAATCCGAATGTTCAATTCGAGGATCAAAATGTAGAATACTCGAGGGATCAAGAGAATGTTAATCAGGATGATTCTGAAACGGCACGAGTGGACGATCAGCAGAATTATGCATTGCGGGATGAAGAGAAATACGAAGGACAAGAATATCCAATTGATAATCAAAACTATTCCGCTGATTATGCCAATCAGGATTACGATCAGTACGGTCAATATGATCCGTCTCTTTATCAGCAAAATCCGAATGGTGAAGAGACTGTTCGACAAGATTCTGGCGATAATGTTGCGTATCAGCAAAATCAACAACAATACGAAGATTATCCTGCCGGAGCTTATTCCGATAATCAACAGATTCCTCCCGCTGATAATAACCAACAGGAATATGGAGAGCCGACAATACCCACAGAATCTAATATTACCGACGCTTAGAGTCTTTTTCAATTTCAGTCCTATCGTTTATCCATGTAATCATAGTGCTTTAGGTGAAATATGTAATAATTATAATAAATATCTTTGCCCAATATCATACCAACTGGACTTTCTTAGGGAATGTTAAAAATGCCAACCTCTAGTGGCCGAATCGTGAAACAAACATAACGGCCGTTTAAGGCTGAATACCACTGTGACCCCTTGTTTTTTTTTCCCATTTTTCAAGAATTTTTTTTTTTTGGGAAAAAAAAAAGATATTCGAAATTGTTTTTTGGGCTTTGTTCCTTGTTTATTAATGTATCAAAAAACATTTTTTTCACATTTTTCACGCCGCATGGTGGCGCTGGGGAAGCTCTCGCGTCAGGTGCTGTCATCTCCGCGGCACGCAGCAGAACTCTCTTCAACGTCGATCTGAAAAAAAATACCGAGTGTTTTCGTTAATAATATGATATTTTGAAGAGAAGTACATAGGGATTTGGAAAAATATTGTTTTAAAAAAAATAGGCACGCCTTTGAATTTAACTTTAATTTCAAAGGCGTGCCTATTTTTCGTAATACAATATTTTTCCAAATCCCTATGTACTTCTCTTCAAAATATCATATTATTAACGAGAACACTCGGTATTTTTTTTCAGATCGACGTTGAAGAGAGTTCTGCTGCGTGCCGCGGAGATGACAGCACCTGCCGCGAGAGCTTCCCCAGCGCCACCATGCGGCGTGAAAAATGTGAAAAAAATGTTTTTTGATACATTAATAAACAAGGAACAAAACCCAAAAAAAAATTTTCGAATATCTCTTTTTTTCCCCACAAAAAAAAATTCTTGAAAAATGTGAAAAAAAACAGGGGGTCACAGTGGTGTTCACCCTTAAAGGCTCATCGAAATGCTGAAAACAATGAATATTCAATTATTGAACAGTATATGACGTCTAACGTGATTTTCGAACTTTATATTTCCCTACATACTCGATACATAACGAAACTCTATTGGATTTGTAAAAGTCCTTTCACAGCTCAAATACATTTACACGCTTTATACGAATTTCTCCGTGAAATTGTGTTCCACGCGCGCAAAAAGAACGGCAAATTGAAAACTGCATAATGCTTTCTCATCATCTTGGCGCATCTGCGCAAGCTTTTTAAATTTTAATTCCCTACTAGAGCATACTTTGTGTATGCACAAAAAAGATGCTGAAGCAATATGTGCAAGTCCCAATTTGCATCATTTTTTCCCTCCTTTATGTTGATAGTGCGAGGTGCTTGATTTTAAATTCATCTTTCGAAAAATTGAGACTATCACAAATATAAGAATTCTTTTATCAATTTTCTCAAAATTCAATACCAAATGTCCATCCATGGTGTGCAATTTATGTAGACGGTGAAATATCGTAGAGAGTTTCGATGTGATATTAACATCTGGCAACATTTAATGATTCAATGATTACCGGCAACTGACTAATTTGATAGAAAATTGCAATGGCTCACTGTGCCCCGCGATCCACTGTACTCATTTTCTCCTGCACCTTTTTTGTCTTCGCTCATTTGTTAGAGCGCGTGCGCACCTTTGCTCGCGCGACCGCAGATGAGGATAGATTATTTTGGCAAGTTGCACAAGATTTTCATACATTATCCAAAAAAATACATCAAATTTGTCACACCATTTCTTATCGTCGATTAAAGCAGAATTCTCGTCGAAGAGTCATGAAATTCATACTTGAATACAGAAACGATAGAGAGGGTAAAAATCGTTAAATATAGTGGAAGAACCACGACGAAAAAAACTAACCATTATCGTGCACGGTATGTGTTGTCACTTTGTTTTGTTTTTATCGTATTAATGACCGTAGAAAATCAGGCTACTCGTACTTTGTGTCAATTGATGCCATTATATTTATTATTATTTTTTTCGCAATTTGTACGCAAAACTGTTTTATTCCATTAGCTGCTATTAGATACATCCAGTACCGTAATGTCCGATGCCATTGACAAAGATGCTGGCGAAAAAAAGACAACAAGAGGCAATCGGGGCAAGGGGAGAAATAATAAATTGAAAGAGAAACAATCTCTCCAGGACGAGGTCATTGAGATTTTGCGTGCCGAAGGTTACAGTATAATACCTCCCATTCATAAAAAATCCACCGATGGATCAAAGAACAAAGTAAAATTGTCCAAAGACACCAGAGTGCCGAAGGATTTTAAAACATTTTTGGAAGTGGACAATTGTCCGGAGATCAAAGGACCCAAATCTAAAAAAAAGAATAAAGCAAAGGAAAATGATTTGTCTAATACAAAAAATACCGAAACAAAGGCAAAAGAAAGTGATCAGTTAAGCACAAAAAATACCGACACGAAAGTAAAAAAAAATGATCCATCAACAACGGATAATACTGCAAAGAATGCAGAGGAAAGTATTCCATTGAGTGTAAAGAGTACCGAATCGAAATTAAAGGCATCAAAGAAGAAGCGAGAATTGCCACTGATGAAAAAAGAATGTAACGCCCTTAAAAAGAAAAAGAAGAATAAGAGTACAAATTTGACGGATGTTGACAACAAGCACAATGAGAAAAAGTCTAAACGTACATTGAAGAAGTTCAAAGAAAATGACATATTCAAAAAAGAATTGACCTTTCCAAGATGCATTAGCAAGCGAGATATGCTTGACATTCTGACAAGTCAGAATTCCGAAGATCCTACTTACGTCAAGGGTCACATAAGAATAAATCCGAAAAGCTTCAATCATGCATATTTGAATATTGGCAGGGACGTTGATATCCTGATCTCGGGAGTTCGAGACAGAAACACAGCCATGGACGGAGATTTGGTTGTGGCAATGATAAATCCCAAAGACGAATGGTTTACTCATGAAAACGGAGAGATCCAGAAGACGGGTACCGTTGTTTGTATCTTGGAGAAGATACATCTGAGAAAAGTGGTAGGTACGCTGGTGATGCAAGGAGACAGGTTTAAATTGAAATGCCGTGATCAGAGAGTGCCTGTTCTCGTGATAAATAGTAAAACCGTGCCGAAAGAAGTAAAATCATCGCCAGAGGCACATAAGAATACTCTCTTTTTAGCTAAGATAGACATATGGCTGACTCCCTACGATTGTAGAGGGTAAGAAAAACTTTAATTTCGACCGATTACGAGAACGCTATAATTTTGTTTTACACAATTTTTTCAATGAATTGCGTAGAAGGATCGAGAGAATAATGGGTGAAATTGGTGATTTGGAAGGAGAGACAACGGCTATATTACTCACTAACGGATTGGACGTAACGCCGTACGACGACGAGTTGATCGACGGATTACCGAGCAGTGACTACGTACCGGTACCGAGTGATTTCGAGAATCGCGAAGATTGGAGAGATGAGTGCGTCTTTACGATCGACCCGGCAACCGCCGTTGATCTCGACGATGCGGTCTCGTGCAAAAAACTGCCCAATGGCAATTACGAAGTAAAAATTTCCCGTATATAACGAGAAAATTCCAATATATTTAGGAAGATCGATTTTTTTTTTAACATTTTTATTCAGGTAGGCGTTCACATAGCCGACGTGACGCATTACTTGAAGGCTTTTTCACCACTGGACGAGAAAGTGTCGGAACGAGCGACAACCGTTTATCTCGTCAATACGGTTTATCATATGCTGCCAAAATCACTTTGTAACCTGTGCTCACTTGTGCCTGGTCACGAGAAATTGTCATTCTCGGTTATATGGGAAATGACACCGGAGGCCAAAGTCGTCAAGCATCGTTTCACAAAGAGCGTGATAAAATCATGTTATCAAATGGCTTACGAGAAGGCACAGGCGATGATTGACGAAACGTCGAGAGAATGGATCGAGGCCGATTTGCCCGGTCTGGAGGGTAATTTTTCGCCGAATCATATATGTGAAACTGTTAATAATCTGTACAAACTGTCGACTCAGATGAGAGACAAGAGATTCGCCGACGGTGCTTTGAGCATTAATCTGCCGAAATTGCAAATTATTCTTGACAAGGAAACGAGAATTCCGATTTCTTATCGTATCGAGGAGCGACAGGACAGCAACAGACTTATTGAGGAATTCATGCTTTTGGCGAATATAACCGTGGCGAAACATCTTTACGATACCATGCCGGACACCGCTTTTCTTCGTATTCACGGCGAACCACTGGATCGCGTACTCTCTCGCACTGCCGAGGAACTTGGACACTTGGGAGTTCACTTAAACACCGAATCAGCGTCTAGTCTGCAATCGAGTTTGGCACTTTATGAGGAAATCGGTTTGGGCGGGTACGAAGAAAAATTCGCAACGAACTGTCGAATGATGGTGATCAATACGCTATGCGCTCAATCGATGCCGGTAAAATTAATATTCGCAATTACAATTATCTTCACTTATGAAACTTCGATTATATTTCATGATTTGTTGTCCCCCAGCGGGCAACCTATACGTGCTCGGGAATGATTAAAGAGGTCGAGGATCTGAGGCATTTTGCGTTGAACGTTCCATTTTATACACATTTCACATCGCCCATTAGACGATACGCCGATTGCGTTGTTCATCGATTACTCTTCGCTTCGATGACAAACACGCCTCTACCGACCGGCTGGTCAGCCGATTTGTGTGCCAAGTAAGACTTTTCGTTTGATCATAGAGATTTGTAAACTTTGAAAAAGAAGGAGGAAACGATGGCCAAGTTCCGATTTGTACAATTTTTTACTAATAATACATCACGAATAAATTTTTCATCATTCCAAAACTAATGTAATATTCTTTAGGTTCGCAGCGAATTGCAACGGAAAGAAATACAGTGCCAAAGTAGCCCAGGAAAAGAGCAACGAGTTGTACTTTATGGATCTTCTTTCGCGCAAGGGCCCCACGGAAACTATGGCTATTGTTATGAAAGTACAACAACGCAGGATGGACGTGATACTTTGTCACGTTGGAATTAAAATTTCTTTGAATTACTCGGACATCGAGAAAATGGCGACTATTCAGTACAATAAAGAACATTGCGTGTCAACGATAATCGTGAAATGGAAGGCATCCGGAGACTCTCAGATGATCAATGTTTTCAGTATGATAAATTTGCGTATCGAGAAACATCCGAAGAACTACTCGATACGCGGTGTTTTATTGCCATCTTGGCTTTCCGACGCAACGACAGGCACGTAAATTGTATTTCATTTTTTTCCCTTTTGACATTTCATTATTTTTCTATTAACGATAGAACTTTTATATTTTCGTTTTTGTTTGATACAAACTTGCTTGATCATGAGCAAAAGTTTTTTTTTCCGGGATTTCTAGAGACAGACTAAATCAAATGATTTTTGTTTTTGAACAAATGGCCTGTGAAGAATGCGAATTTCAGGCTGGGATCATTTTTAACCCGAATATCTTTTTGTTTCATACTTTTATAATGACAATGTGTGATATTGAGGATTGACTGTTGAAATATATATTTAAAAAAAAACTGCGACACTGTACGAGTTGTAGGATTATATTTATTATCCCGAAGTAAAAACTAATATTGTGCGACTTTTTGCTATTCCTCAAAATTTCAAACTTGCACTATATCTTCTTTTTTCCGTAAATTTTATCTTTCTCTACATTCGCCCTTTTGTCAGTATTTTCATCTTATTCTATATCATTTTTCTTTTTCTCGATAATTGTATATTCCCCTGTAACTTCGTTCTCGTCTGTATTTTCGTTATACTCCTCTCGCGATATCTTGCTCGTATTCCAATGTATGAAAATTAAAATTCAGAAGATATAGAGAAAAATTAAAGACGTAGCAAATTAGAAATTGGCCCATTGATTTCTTCTATTGAAAGAAGAAAAATCGTTGTAAATCCTTTGGCTCCCACGTCAAGGAGCTAATATGGATATTTCTAATTTGCAAGGTTTTTTTTCATCCTTCATTAATTGCTTCCGGTAAGAAATCTTTGACGATAACGCCAATTGATGAGCGAATACATTGGAAAACAAACAGTCTTTCTGATTTATTCATTACCGCTTACATAAATATATTAGAATATTAAAAAGTGAATCATAGATAACTTAAGTTATGAAAACGTTATTATTCGAGCAAATTTTAAGAATAAGAATGTACACGAAGCTAACCCTAAGTCTCCTTGCACTTAGTCATGTATAATATATCATATATATAACTTACACGATAGCTCGAAAGAAAAAGAAAGAGAGAGAGAGGGAAAGAGTCGATGATCGTTAACTCGATCTCTGTGACTGTTGTTGCTGTGACTGTTGGATCTTATTGCGATGCTCGTAATTTACCAAACGCTGTCCAACCAGATACTTGTCATTTTTAATGTGTTCATAGAGCTTTCGAAATTGTCGTATTTGAAGAACAATGAGAATGCAGGCCGTGTTGATTAAGAGAAGGAAGGGATAGAGACGTCGGGCTATTAGAATTTGCATCTGTAGATTCGTCACTAGCAACGGTACGATTCCGTATGCAGCGGCATACGGTACCGCTAGTGCAAGACCAAAGCAGCATATAACAGGTGCCGCAAGTTCGGCTATTATGAACTTTAGATCCATTTCCCTTATCCCATCGTTGTAAGCTCTCTCGATCGCGAGTTTTAACCTCCACTCGGGTCCCATCATCGTCACAGCCGTTGCTATTTTCGTGTATAAAACACCGAGAGCCCAGTCTTGCCAAATGAAGAGTATAGGATTTTGTTCGAGCGGTACGCGTAACGGTACGACGACTACCAGCTCGAGCAAAAGGCCAAACAACAGCGGTATCACGCCGATTAACAAAACAAACGCCACCGACGCTTTAACTCCGAGAATGGCCCAATGTTTAATCCTGTCGAGAATGGCACGACGACCACGTGGTAACCACGAGAAAGCGAGCGCAAGTCCCCTTGCAGCGGCCCAACAAACGTACGTACCAGACGCTACCGTGTAGATCTCGTGAACTCTTCCGGAGAAGACGGTCAGTTCGCTTCCGATACCTGATGGAGAAAGAAAAAAAAAAACGAATAGTCCGTTAGTTGACGAATTGGTGATCGTTGTTAAATGGTATTTAACGAGTTAAAAATTATTAGGACTAACCGTCGATGGGAATTATCGGCGGTAGAACGGGTGGCGAGGGAGCCGGTGCACCGACCAGCCAAATAGCCATTACTCTTCGTCCGAGCCACACCGGTAGAGTCATAGCTATTAAACTCGCAAAGATCAATGATAAACAAACGAATATCATTAATCCGACGAGACGCGCGGGAAACCATCGTGACTTCGTGTACGGTTGAAAACCCGTTGGTCCTTCCCGATGTATCATCGGTTGATGAAGACCTCCAAAATTCGCTTCCTCAACAACCGCCGGACCCGGTTCGGCTCTCTCGTCTCTGAGTAGATACGACTGAAGATCGAGTATCCAAGCGACAACCTGACACCAGCCTCGTATCAGTGCTTTGAGCCATGTACGCGTGTGCGACTGTTCGAGCAACGCCGGCAAAATGACTTGTAACAACAAAAGTTCTAATGACAATTCGCTTATTTGTGCCTCGGTTTGTACGGTTACCGTGTACGGCAAAAAACCCGGCCACGACCATCTCAAGAGTCTAATTGGTAGCCAGAGCATCAGTAGTACAGCGGTGCCAAATATAACAGCCGACGCGACGAGTCTTCTCGCGTGCGTTAGTATTGGTAGATGTATCATTTCTTGTATGGGCGAGAAATCGGGATCGTTGAGATTGCGCATGAACCAAAGTACACCGGGTCTCAGAACTTCGCGTAGAAGAAGTATGAACGACGCGAAATAATAGATGTAAACCATTCCGACGAGCCAGTGTATAAACATGGAAGTGCCTGGCGCGATTCTAAAGGATGATTCTCGATCTTTGAGAGTGGCGTCGAACATCGCTAACGAGCATATATCGAGCCACCAGCCGCAAACAAGCGGCAATACACCAATCTCCACGACCGACAGTAGTGATACTTTAACGACGACATAGCAAAGTCCGAAAATTCTTTGCGATCGTTGGAGACCGAAGAGGGCGGCTAGAGTGTGAAGACCAACGAGACAGACGCTGATGACGCAATAACCGCAGAGCGTTGTCACTAGTCCCTCGAAGTGCGAAGCGGCTGCGTGCTCCTTTAGACCCAAACTCTCTATTGCAAAATGGCCGATATGATAGGGACAGAAGGCAAAAACCTGATAAAGCGAAAGAAAAAAAAACATGTAATATCTCTCACGATTGAATTGTGAATTGTTGGATAGAGCGTATACTCACCATAATAAACAGGGTGTTTAATGAAATGACCCAAAATACGTGCTCGAGAAAGAGTAGCGAACCGTCGAGGCCCAACAAACGCTCCCACGTTAATTCCTCGACCGGTCTGTCCCACTCCATTGGATTCCAGTTCGCCTCTTCGGCTTCACCCTGACCCTGACCACCTTGCGCTTGAACTTCGTCTTGTTGCTGACCTCTCCATTCGTCGCCTCCTCCTACGTCCGGTTGTCCGCCGTCTATTCCCGGCTCTTCTCTCGGGAGTGCGGCAATTTCGCCTTGACCAGCGGCACCGTCCGCGTACGCGTTTCCCGCTTGTTCACGAATTTCGTCCGCCAATGGATGACCAATTGCACGATACAAGGGATGTTGCTCGGGAACATTTGCCGGAACTCCGACTATTACAACGAGACACGTGAATTGTGACATTATTCATAGATTATATTTCGAAACTCTTGTTAAGAATTATTTAACCCACCCTCGTCATTCGGCTCCTCCTGCCAAGCAGCCTGAGGCTCATTCGCGAATGGTGGCACGTTGTTATTGTCCTGAGCGTCCGGCTGTTCGGGATTTTGTTCCTGAACCTGTTGAGGCTGCGGATCTGCTTGCATCAATGGATTGTCGACGGGCGGTAATTGAATGTGATTGTCTCTGTCGAGCCAATGGGGACCGGCGTGCAGTATCTGTTCGCGCAACCATACCAGGCCTATAAAAGCGAGTAGGGTACAAGTAACGACGAAACAGCCATGAAGCACGTCCGACGAAACATTCTCCGTTGATAGCATATCCATGGGCAGAGACATTATCTGAGACGGGAGAGAAAAATCATTCGTGATAGACAAAAAAAAAACGCATACAGGGGATTCCGCGTTAAATCGATATGGCTGTGACTCATCCTCTGGCGCTTAATCAACGATTCAAACAAAAATTATTTAATGTTTTTTTTAATTATAAATACTTGAGTAATTACTTTTTCACAATGAATATGAGCTTTTTTACACAAACAATTATTCGTAATTATATTAGCAAATTATGTTAAAAGGTTTTTTATTAGAATGATCTATAATCATGGTCGTCCTTACCCGTACAAGATCCAAGGATCCACTGAAAAGTGCTCTGTAAGTACGACAGGCCGTCAGCGGAACAACGCCGAGCCATGCGAGCGCTACGAGCGTATAGTGCAACCAATATTTGACGGCTGTAATGACGCTGGAAAATAGGCCCCCGATGACATCGCGCAGGGGCAAACGCCTGGGCATATCGGGACTGTATATAGGAGTGAAGGAGAAACGATAGCCGCAGAGCTCGCAATACTCCTTTCTGGAATAGCGCATCCACTGAACAAGACACTCTTGATGTATCCATTTTATACTGCCGGTACAGATGCAAGGATGAAATAGTGGTCGATCGGGGAGACCTTCCGATCGACAAACCCTGCATATATCCGCTCCCAACATGTCCTCCGTCATGTTGTCAAAATTTTCTTCCTATTCACCTTTATTCAATCAGTTATTGGTGTCTCTTTAACTCTGAAAATAGGCAAAAAGACAAATGGCGATTAGTGCATTTAACATTATTATTCACCGGTAAATCACCGTTGCAACGACATTTTTATCCTCATAAAACATAAAATTGCCGTATAAAAGTTAAAATTTTACATATTACACAAAAACTTATACGATCTCAATCGCAACGAGAATAACATATCATATGTACTATATATACGTATTGCAATTTCGATCCTGCGTAATTTTGCATAGTCACGAGAATCATAAATATGCACACATCGACGAATGTTTTTTTTTACTCCACGTATCCAAGTTTCGATTCTAAATTACAAATAGCACACGATAAAATAAGGTTAAGAATTCAAGGGAAAACAGACCTTGATCGAGATATATAAATACGTCGAAGGCATTAATCATAATCCGCTACGATACTCTCCTCTCCTAATATTCGTCATTCATAACGGAGTAATCTCATTTTTATTATTTAACAATTACAAAAGCGAGAAGCCTTGACTCACGTATATTCTTTATATCTCGTTATATTCAACACACTAGAGCGAAAATTATGCGAAATATATCGGAAAACAAAAAAAAAAAAATTTCTACTGCTACTTACAGCTGTTTATTCTAGAACGTCTAGGAATGTTTCTTTCAATCTTGCCCTCTTAATCCAGGGTGTGTGTACGACGGGAGAAAAAAAAAATCCCTGCCAATTGCACGTGACAAAAATCTGAACTAAACGCGATTGTCGACTTGTGATAATTGCTCGATACGGCAGAACAATTGTTAAAAACGTGAGAGCGCGTGTCCTGTGTATGTGTGCGTGCGGAGGAGCTGTGCCAATTTGAAAAAAAGTCAAAGTCCCTCATGGCTTATTTAACACTCGGTCGTTGATGTTTGATTGATTGTTTATTCGAAATATAAGGGATTAAATTAGTCTGACTCACGGTTATATTAGTTGACGAATCTTTCGGACGATTTAAATATATTTCAATTATGGGCTCGGAGACTGAGAGCAAAGACTTGGAGGTTAAAAAAGCACATACGCGAACGCGCTCGAAACAGAAACAAGGCAAGGAAGAAGGTCAAGATATTAACATCGTTGGACGTGACATCTAATGTTTTTTTTTTCTCTCTGACGGCATTTGTTATTGATATTTAACGGAATAAACATTTTTTACCCTGTATACAGCGAATAATTGTACGAAACTGATACATGGGCTGTGGCGACTTAATAAAATTGTTGTTACAAACATTTCAATGTATCATTATCACTACAGATTTCATACCGTTGCGTCCCAATGAAAATGAAATTATGGATAAATCTTCAAACGGTACGGTGAATCCCGCTAAGAAAGGACGAGGCAAAAGATCGGTAGAAACAACATCCGAAACGCGCAACGAGGGAATAGAGAACAATGAAACGACGGATAAGGAAGAATCAAGAAAAACGAGACAGGGAAAAAGATTGGCGAATAAAAAAAATGTCTCTCGGAATGAAGCAAACGCAAAAGAAACTACGGCCAAGAGGGTGAAAAAAGATAGGTGAGAATTGTTTGTTGAGCTAGCCTGCAACTTTGGAGCAAACGTACGAAATCACGAGTGTCCTCAAATTTTCAGTACCATCATTGACGACAAAGAAGAGCGGCTAGACGACGATGAAGGAAATAATGATCCTAAAAAATCCAAGAAACCTTCCAAGAGACAGCTTAAGAGGGAAAAGGCCGAACAACGAGAATCATTGAAGAAGGAAGCTAGCAAACTCGAGGCAACGGAGAAAGCTCTAAATTATGTCTCTAAGGTGAGTGGACAAAGAAAAATGCGACCATCATTACTTTTGAAGAAATATTCACTTCCGCTATATATGCGATACTCGAATATAGGTACATTTTTAGTAATTTATTATATTTAACATATTTCTACCCTCGTGAATTTCAACCGCATTTTCGTTAATAATTGTGGATCTGTACCGAAGCTGCAAAACGATTTTCGATTAACATTGTGATTATAAGTCGGCGATGGAAATAATTACAGTGGAAACACGCAAGAAGCGAATGGAAATTTGAGAAACTCAGGCAAATTTGGTTGATGGATAATTTGTTGGACGACGACGTGATACCCGACGAAATATTTCCTACTGTGCTGGAATACTTTGAGGGTTGCAAGGGAATGGCGAGAGAGCAATTATTGAAGAAGGGAATGGATGTTATAAGGAAGCGGGAGGAGAATGAAGAAGTCGCAACGGAAGATGCCGACGGATCGGTCGAATATAAGAGAGCGAGACAGCTTCTTCAAGCTCTACCAACCGAAACGTAAATCATTAACTCATGATCTCCCGATAATTCAAATCGGATCCAGAAAAAAAAATTCCTAACCATCGGTCCCAAATTCTCTAACCATATATATATATAGATAGATATATACACATATATCTGTTGTCATTTAAAACGAAAAATGTCAAAAAACAAATATCAATTCCACCAAATGCTCGTTGGGCTCTTGATGAATCAATTTTATTCATAAAAAAAAAAACCGAGATTTCGTTGAATGTGTGTAAATATTTGAAGAATAAAATGTAATGACATTATATATATATATATGTATATATATATATATATATAATATACATTATAGTGTACGTTATAAAATATAATATTTATTCAACGACGCCGAGCAGTATATTTAAAGAGGTCTCATTGAGAAAAAAAAAAAAAACTACAATTCGCTGATACTTACAGTCACCAAAAATAATAATTTACCTCAGAAGTCTTTACATTTTTTTCTACATTCGCAATAAAATATATAACTATAATTTCGTCTTAAGCTTCAGCATATTTATCGACAAACTGGCGAAGTTTATCAGTGTCCTGAAGGCCAACTATTCTCTCGAGTACCTTGCCATCCTTCATGGCAATTAAAACTGGCACCGAACCGACCTCGTAGTCAAGCGCGAGATCCGTATTTTCATCAATGTCCACCTTCGCGAGCAAAATCTTGCCCTGTTTCTCGGCAATCACAGATTCCAAACGGGGCGTTAACATGCGACAGGGATTGCACCAACTGTGAAAATTTGCGGGAAAAAAAAAACATTTCACAAACGATTGACCTTAAATTCTCAAGCCGATTGAATGGCCACTCTCGATCGTTTCGGACACTTACGTCGCAAAAAAATCCACGATCACGGGAACTTTGGAGTTTTTTACTCTGTCGTTGAAATCCTTGTTGTCCTGAATCTTAAAACCCGAGGATACGGCCGCTGCCTCGGCGGGCGCACTGGCGAAAGTTTTACAGCTGAGAAAATCGCGAGTCGCTCGCGATGCCCCGCGCATACCGATTCGTATCATTTTTTTTTCTTTCTTTTAATATACAATAATTTTCAACGAACCAATTCTACCGTGAACGAGGATCGAAACGGTGGCTTACGACTGACGTATTATTCGGTGCAATGACGAAATAACTGATTTATTTGCGGAACGCAATTTCACGAATAAAAATACCGCCGGTGACTTAACCTCACTTCGTAACACAACTGCGATTTCTGAGTCTTTCGAGCGCGGGTGGGGAGTGAATAAGCGAACAGCTGATCGATCAACACTGCAGCCAAACGTAAAACGTGGACGAAAAATTCTCTAGGAAATGTTATGTAAGCGTTTTTATCGTTATCATTGTTTATCACATATGAACTATAAGTTAAGGGATATTACTTCGTATACCAAATGTGGAATAACAATAATTAATTAAAATTATAGACTACCCGTTAATCTATAAGTTTATTCTATACTTTCCCTTTTTTTACTCTTCTTCGTGTGTGCACATTGGCTTGTCTGTGCAACCAATCCAAGCATTTTTATTTCTCAGTATTTCTTTCGTATCTTCAAATTACGACCGCAACCTTCTGCTTCAAGTACAAGTATTTTTTTTTAATAATCATTAGTAAATAGCGGTTAATGGAGAAAAACAAAATCTAAAACTTGCTTGCCTCTTTAAACTTCAAACAGCATTATAAAAAATTGTTGATCAAATCGTAGAGGGTGAGAGTTACGATTTGACGTTAAATACCTACGACCTTGAGGAATTTGGAAGAAAAAAAAATGCCACGAGTCGGTCTTTCTCGCGAGAGCATTTATTACGAAATGTCCACTTTGTTCTCGGTAAATTAGTTTTCATGGGAAAATATAAACGACAAAGTTTCAACGACGAAAAAATTCCATTAAAATCATATTTCTCATCATTCTTGAATGCACCTAATGACACAAGACTCTAGTGACTATCCAATGTACACAATAGGTATAAAAAAATAATCTCATCATTATATCAGTATATACGAGGGGGGACCCAAAAAAACCGGGAATTTCGTCATAATTTTTTAATATTTTTACACCAAAGTTTGATCACCTTCAAAATATTCTCCTTTGACTACAACGCACCTCTGCAAACGATCCTTTCAATGTTCAAAACATTTTTTAAATTCACTTATCGGGATGTTCTTTATGACTTCCAGTGATTTTTGTTTTACCTCCTCCACAGTGGCAAAACGCCTTGATTGCTGCTTTGTTTCGGGGTCGTATCCATAGCACCACAATTCATCACCAGTAATCATCTTGGAAAAAAGTTCAGGGTCCTCTTCGAGCTGATTTTGCAGTTCAAAACATGCCTGAAGTCGACGCTCCCTTTGCTCGTCTGTGAGAAGGCGAGGGACAAATTTGGCTGCAACTCTGCCCATGTGCAAATCTTTGGATAAAATCCTCTGAATTGAACTCCATGATATCCCAGACATCTCACAGAGTTGATCAATAGTTCGGCGACGGTCTTCATGAATGAGAGCGCATTGATTTTGTCGACGTTTTCGTCACTTCTTGACGTTGAGGGGCGTCCTGAACGGGGTTGGTCTTCAATTGACATTTCTCCATTTTTAAAACGTGAAAACCACTCGTAGACTCTGGTTTTACTTAGGGCAGCATCTCCATTAGCAGTCTTAAGTGGATGTATCAGTCGTCTCGAACGGCTCGAAAACGCTGAAGACTCGTTCTCCGATACGGTACAACCAATCGCGTTGGAATTTTGGGCACAAAGTCTGAACGGTGGCACACAGTGGCTAAACTTCGGGCAGTTCAAAGTTTTGAAAAAAAACTCTACAGTTTCAGTTACCATGGGAGAAATTACTGAATTTTTCACTGTTAGAATCAATGGATTGTTACATCCTCACTTTAGCCACTGGGCAATATAAAAACACATATTTTGCGCTTTGTTTCATCTTGTTCCATGCTGAAATTATCGAAAACGACGGTTTTCCCCTTTTTGCTCAAAAAAATACCGACTTCTGCCTGTATTACCCAAAATTTAGTGCGCCAATATTCCGAGTGGCGGCGCTAACCTCGGTTTCTCAGATGCACGGTTTCTCTATTCGTTCCTTATTCGCCGCCGAGTGGCGGCGAGAGCGCCTCGCTTCGTATTTTCATGCACAGCCATACGTAGAATAAGTATGTGCGACCACAGCACCGTCTGCTATTCGGCTTCGATGCTTCGTCACGCGGAGCAACGAAACTTCATAGAAGACGCGCGCTGTGACATCTAGAGGTAGTTAGCAGCGGCTCGTAGTGAAATACTACGAGCTCTGCAATACCGCGACGAGGAGGGCCGCAACAAAATTTTCTTGCGACTGATACATCCTCTTAAGCATTACAGTAGTTTCTGCGGCCCTCCGCGGAAACTACTGAAACCGCGGAAAAGTTGTTTCACTACAAAAATTCCCACGGGCTAACCGATGCACTCACGGCGACAGAACTTCGCACACTAACTCAGGAGACGCGCCCCCAACGGACACCTGGTCGAGCAATGGGTTCCCCCACTCTCCCGCCCCACCGCAGCGCAGTTCCCGTTTTTTTTGGGTACCCCCTCATATATTTATCTGGGCACATGCTATAAGCTCGAATGTAAGCTCCCGCGAGTATAAGTATGCAAAATATATATACGTCCGTATCTATCACCGACGTTTTATTATAATCGACCAGTTACTTCGCTTACAAGTTTATTTTTAACATGTGGGATTTCATTCATACAGCCCGTGATCGCGTCTTAGAGCCGGAAGTCGTTCGTGTCGCAATTTACTTAAGCGTCACGGACTGACGGATTTAGTAAAAGGGCCGCGAGAACTCAAGCATTGTGTATTATCTTCGTGGGAGGGCAAAGAAGAAAAAGAATTTATTCGATTCGAGAATAATGTTAATTCGATTCGATAAAAAATTAAATTGTAAAAAATAATAAAGTAAAATTTACGTGAATAACGTCGTGGATTAATTTGATTTTTTATGAAAAATTGAACGGGGTCGTTCTTTTCATCGATGGCCCGTTAGTAGAATCAATAGAGAATATTGTGGCGCATTAAAAATAAAGGACATTTTTTTTTAAATTAGGTTCCGTATCACGTACTGAATGTGAATTAACAAAATGATTACAAATTAAGGGAGCGGAAGTGCCGCCATTTTGAGGAGAACCGTATTGGCCAATATCTCCGTTACCGTGCACTTTAGGCCAAAAATGGCAATAAGCTTTCTTGTAGATAATTGAATTTCCCATCTTTTTTTCTAAATAATTTTTTTTGCATCACTTACCGTTTACGATTTATACGACTGTTAAAATTTATTTATTTACTTTTTGACCTGTATCTCTCCTAATAATTGTTTAAACAATAAAATGCTAATAAGTTATCTTTTAAATCTATAAATTTCCCACACCTTTTTTTTAAAACCTTTTAGTCTAAAGTTAATATTCTCAAAGTTATAACGCGTTTTTATTAGCCTTGCACCCAGTAGCGCAACATTGAACGCGTTATAACTTCGAGAATATTAATTTTAGGCAAAAAAGTTTTGAATAAAAGTTATGGAAAATGTATGGATTTAAAAGATAAGTTATTAGCATTTTATTGTTTAAACAATTATTAGGAGAGATACAGGTCAAAAAGTGAATAAATACATTTTAACAGTCGTATAAGTCGTGAAGGGTGAATGATACAAAAAAAATTATACAGAAAAAAAGATGGGAAATTCAATTATCTACAAGAAAGTTTATTACCATTTTTGGCCTAAAGTGCACGGTAACGGAGATATTGGCCAATACGAGTTTCCTCAAAATGGCGACACTTGAATCATTGTGTAGCCGCGAGAGCAGGTTGAAAATCGGCGAGAAAAGCGAGAAGGGGGGGGGTATGGAGAGATCCGCAGAATTCGATGGTCCGACTTTAAAAATCTGTGAAAAATCGAAAAATAATGATAGCACAATGATTCAAGCGCCATTTTAAAGGGTTTTCGATCACGAAAAGAATGAGCTCAGAGTGGGGTTCCAACTCTATCGGGAAGCAACGTTACAGCGATTTTAGTGAAGCCACTTCTTTTTCGCCGAAATGCAAAAAAATTTTGAATTTTTTAAATTTACTTTTAGGACGCTATATCGATGTATTTTGACTCGCTGATTACTAATTCAGTACCCGTTTCCTCGAGAAACTCGAAATTTCATTGAAAATCGTCTAAAAAGTGAGTTTTTTCGTTTTTCACCTTTTTCTCATTGAAATATTGAGATTTCGACTAAAAGCGGTGTTATTCGTGATCAGCGAAATTACTCCTTTTTCACATTGATATTTTGAGATTTTTACTAAAACTCGGTGTTATTCCTAATCAGCGGAAAATTTCCGATTGAATAGGGTATCGAAACATTGAAAAAAGAGAAAAAAAATTTTTTGTAATTTTTGGCCCACCTTTTCGAAAACTTAAAAATCTCGAAATTTCAAATGGTCATAACTTGGCTCCCGTTTCATCGATTTTGGGTTTTGACGTGCGTTTTTCAAAACGTCTCGAGCAGACTTAGAGAATGCACTTTGGATCATCCCGATATCTCTATTATTGTAGCCGTGAGAGCAGATTGAAAATCGGCGAGAAAAATGAGAAGGGAGAAATCCGCAAAAATCGATGGTCCGACTTTAAAGATCTGTGAAAAATCGAAAAATAATGATTCCCTTAATTTGTAACCATTTTGTTAATTCACATTCAGTACGTGATACTGAACCTATTTAAAAAAAAAAATGCTTTTTATTTTTAGTGCGATGCGGACAAGAGTAACGGGCTCCCTATTGATTGTACTACGTGCGAACGTATGATTCTTTGCCAAATTTACGTATGAAGTCATCTTTAATGTAACCGATGACGTGTGCGTACTATTTTATCGCAAAATAGAACGTGACAGATCGTAAAGCGAAAAATAGAGAAGCGCGAGAGCGTAAAACCTCCCGCCCCCCCTCCATTTGTACGTCTCGTGCTCTATTCGTAATATCTGCTCGCTTAATTATCAAATTGAGTTATTCAGTGACGAACGGTGGAGCCGCTGGTGAGAGACATGTATACATAGGTAGGTAGAAACGGCGAGTCATACACGTCGATGAATTTACATACACCGGCTACTCTACGCTAACCCTGCTGTGATCCGCGCTATTTTTTTTTCAGTTATTTTCCCGATTTCTCTCGACAATTTTGTTTTTTATGCTCGTTCTTTTATTTCAGATTGTACGAGGCCCATTTGATAAGTTTCCGGCCTTATCGACATAAAGTAACTGTAGAAAAAAGTTCTTTCGCCGTCCGATAGATGGCCTTGACATATGGAAACCGTGTGAATTAAAAAAAAATAGCCAAAATTTACTTTCCAAACAGCTCTCGTATAACCAAATGAAGATACCAAAACCGAATAAGGCAGCGCTACTTTTGTCAGTCGGTATTTCAGAAATTGCACAATAATTGGCTCGTGTAGTTTATCCAGCCTACATGCGCCATAATCGAGGTAACTTTAACGAGTCTCCGGTCGTTAAGGGCACAGGAAAACATACAGGACTACGTATATACTTGCCATAATATACGCGGTAAGAGATGACGATGAAGATTTGCGAATCCACGCCGATGCATCTCTCTCTTTCCCTCTCGTTTTTTTTTTCTGTCATTTCATAGCTGTCTCGTTACCTTGGTACCAAGGTCTTGAGAGCGGGCTTCGTCATCGTTTTCTCTGGCGCACGACGCTCCGGGACGTCAGATTTTTTCGCATACATATGTATGGATACTCTAGAATTCATCTAGCCCGAGGATAAATGCCGACGTAAGGTATGAGAATTGGAAATATACGCACCGTGGTGTACACCGAGATTCCGCAAACTTTCCATTACACTCGATCAACCAATAAGAACATCGTCGCACGTGGAAACTGTTGCGGATGGTCCAGCAATTATCTGAAACGTATATTCGATTTAGTAAACCAAGAAATATCGATTTTGTTTTTAATGCCAACGCGACGACAATGTGTCAAACTAAAAAAATATTAATAACAAAAAACAACCGCATTTGCGGGTGTGCGTCGATTTTCCCTTAGCCATAACATATTTCTTCGACACGTGATCCATAATATACTAAAATCAATTAATAAATTAAAAATAATATCCAATTTGCTTGATTCATCCTAATTATATCCTCGTATCAAAGAAATATGTTATGAATATTGGAACGTACATTTTGTTGATCGTAGGCATTTTTATCTCAGTGAATGTGAACATTTTTAATTTCAATATTTGTTTTTTCGGTTTTTACACGATTTTAGTTCTCGCATGGCCAAAATTATTCCGACAATAGGACCGCTACAATAAGAAACTTTTGAGGTCGCTGATTACAAATTCGACGTCGAAAAAAAAAAAAAAAAAGAAACAATATGACCGCGTGAAAGAAGAAAAAACGAAGAATGGCGCGTACAATCAGGAAGTTGATGTCTAGGACAGGTTTAACGAAGAGGGAGCTTCTTTTTTTTTTTAATCAAGAGTCGTGCCGAGCGAATTCACATTCATCTCGTATGCATGTTATTACAATATCGTCGGTGAAGCTGATGCTGTTTGATGGCACGACGCGTTTATATTCATCGAGCAATGAATTGCTTGATCGACCGTTTGCTTATTTGCTTCGCTCAAGGCCACGCGGCATTATGGTGTGTTTGCGCATACACACAAGGGAACTACAATCTACAGTCAATGTTAGATGAAAGAGAGAACGAGAGAGAGGGCTAGAGAGGAAAACAGGATAGGAGAATTCTATTCTCGGTGCCTCTATGGCGCCTTCCTCAACCCACTAAAATCTTTTGCAGCACGGCGATGGTTGCCATAACGACGAACGAGCGAGAACACGAGAGAAATTTTCTCCTCCTCACTTTCTCTCTTTGGATCCTCACGGGGGTTCCCGATCCCCCTTCGTTACTTCGCAACCCCCAATAGCCAAGGCTAAAGAGAAAGAGAGAGAGAGAGATAGAGAGTGGAAAACGAAGAGACGTGGCTTGCATGCAACACCCTACACGTTCCACGTGATTGCAGAGCACCCTCCATCATTCCGTTTGTGCGTGCACTTCTCATCCCTGTAATTCCGCGTATATATAGTAATACGACGCTGACGACATACAGGGAGAGTCAACTCGTGGTGTCATTCAAGGTCCTCGTACCCAATTTTTTTTCTAGCTACTCACAACCCTCGCGTTTCTGCCACTCGGTAGAACGCCCTAGATCCCGCGCTATAATTCGTTAGTCCTGCGACGACCCCAAGCAGTTTTTACGCGTAGGACCAACGTCAATTCGACATCATTGAACGAATGAAGAAACTTTTTATACCGCGACGTTGAGTCTGCATAGTCTCACGAATGAACATAAAGACCTTTACGGATCTTTCACTACAAAGAAGAAAAAACAAATTATGCTCGTTTACGCACACACACACACACACACAAAAAAACACACAAAAACACACAAATTTACACGTTTCGAACACACGTTCGCGTTTGAAAACTGGAAAAAAAGGTTTTCACGAAAATAAAGCTGAATGAGGATGCAAAATTGCCGAGTTTGAAGTCGCGCAAGTGAATTGAGGTAGTAGTCTGGTAACTTAAGCCGATTTTCATGTTTTTTTTTCGAGGGCGTTTTTTTGTAGGAAAATAAAAATGAATCGTTCTGGATATTTAGGATGTTTTTATTTACATATTGAAGTTACAAAAAAAATTTTTTTTGAAAAAATGTTATAGCTTATTATTATTATTATTATTGATCGAAGTTGGCACGTCGAAAAAAAAAGCGCCTTGGTGGCCCCGGTGATTTTGGCTCTTGATGTTGTCTGAAATCAAAAATTCTTGATAATTCTTAATCTATAGACATGTCATTCTGGTCGGAACTACTCAAGTTAAATTTCGTGGATAAATAACAAAATGGCGGATTTTTTAAGAAAAAAAATTTTACTTCAGTAGTTCCGACCAGAATGACATGTCTATAGATTAAGGATTATCAAGAATTTTTGATTTCAGATAACGTCAAGAGCCAAAATCACCGGGGCCACCCACGCGCTTTTTTTTTTCGAGGTGCCCAACTTAGATCAATAATATTAATAATGATAAACTATTAAATTTTTTCAAAAATTTTTTTTTTTGTATCTTTAATATGTAAATAAAAACATCCTAAATATCGAAAACGATTCATTTTTATTATCCTACAAAAAAACGCCCTCCAAAAAAGACATGAAAATCGGCTTAAGTTACAAGACTACTATCTTAAAAGCGCGAAACATGCTCTATAATAATACTATCATAAAAAAAAAAAAATAAGTAACGACTGTAGGATAATAGCAAAAATATTGATAAAAATGAAATGAAGTAAAAATACAAGAGGCCCACAGACGGTATAGTGAAAAAAAATTGATCGATGGGCTGACGCGACGTGACGGCAACATTACCGGAAAATAATTTATAGTTGCACGCAGTCTTGAGGAAGAAGGGAGAAACGTTCGACGGTTCGTTTTTGTCGTTAAAATATTAACAGCCCGTCGATATTGATTGGGCCCGAGCCTAGCAGAAATATTTCAGAATAAAAGTCCGTTGAAGTAAGAATAAAAGAGAAAAAACAAGCTCCTTGATTCTGATAAACTACATCGGGGTGTTACGGTGTCGTGCATTACGAGCGCGACATTACGAGCTCGTATTTAGCGTGTTTGCTTGTCGAGTCGCGAGCTCTTCGAGGGTCTAATATAACCGGAAGATCCGTGCTAAGGCTGCGTACATTAGAGAAATGTGCCGTTGGCAAGTGGAGGAACACATATTCTTTTACGTCCGCGCCTACACCTTCGAGGTAAACAAACATACCAGCCTCGCGATTCGTGTGTGTGTGTGTGTGTGCTTCCCAACAATATTATGACGAGGCGTGCTTCACCGTCCATTACCCATTGGATGGATATAGAAAGGGAGCAAACAAAAGCACAGAGGGGAATAAGGAAAATCGTCGACCTAATTTCATCCAAAGTGACGACCCGCCAACCTTTGACGTATATATAGACGCGATATAGTGTAAAGTACACCCAGAGGAGACGGCGATTCCACTGCACCAAACACTGTTTTACTCGCGTGTCCATGTAGGTTGCGCAATATTATTATACCGCTGTAAAATTTAGATTTGCCCCAATTCGATCGATCACGAGACGCTAATATCACACAGATTTCTTATATGCAGAAGCGAATGAAGCTCTCGTCACGCTTCTTTTTTTTTTTTCTAACCATAAAAAAAATTGTTTTTATCATCGATACATAAGAATATCTTTGGTTCTAACCGATCCTAAATGTGATCAAGTTTGTTGGCGAGATACAAGAAACATTGAGTTTCAACGATTATATGAAAAATATTAGTTTATGAGCTGTGCCACGCGGTTTTTACCCGCGTTAAAATTCCGTCCCCCGATTCAACGCGCCGACGCCGCTCCTTAGGGTCGTAGCATTAAGGGGGCAAATACGGTTAGGACAGCGTTTTCTCAATGATTTTCATGAATTTTTTTATATTATAAAAAATGAATATAATTTATTGAAACTTTGAGAATATTTTAGACATATATTTAAGTATATACGATAAAATTTTTGAAGAATTTCCTTGAAAAATATCGCAGATATTAGCGAACCCATATTGCAGGTCACAATCAGACTCAGCGTTTTGCGTACATTCTGGAAGCCGCAATTTTCATCCGAAATCAAACGAGGTTGGAATTTACTTATATTATATGTCTCTCTTCTATATGAACCTGAATGCTATCGAAAAAATTGAAAATTGAATTTTTTACAGGGGTCAAAACAAATAAGCATGATTTTTTGCCATTTTTTACAATTTTATTTGTAAAAAAAAATTATTGAAAATAATGATAATATTCCGATTTTAGGTTCATATAGAGCGCGATACTATGAAGAAAGTAACTGCCAATTTTCAAAACGATTGGTTGAAAACTTTTCAAACTAGCGTGTACGCGAGTTCAATAAAAGTCATTTTCGGAAAAACGCGTTTGAAAAAATAGCAAAATGCTGAGTCTGATTGTGACCTCCAATATGGGGTCGCTAATATCTTCGGTGTTTTTCAAGGAAATTCTTCAAAAATTTTATAGTATATACTTAAATATATGTATAAAGTATTCACAAAGTTTCAATAAATTATATTCATTTTTTATACTATAAAAAATCATTCTATCCTCTCTTAAAAAGTTCATGACGATACATCGAAGATTAACGAAATTTCGATAGTTTAGTTGTTCAGATTGAAGACTTTCTATTCGCGCTGTGATTGGTTGGTGATCGGACGACTTTTGTGGCCAAGTTCTGTTTTGTCACCGCAATATCGATAGTAGACCGTATATGTTTTGACGCTTGTGTTATTTTTTACTATTATCATAACTATTATTAATATTTATATACAATTATGATATTATCGTTGATATTATAAGCACATCTTAATAATAAGTAAATAAGTAAAATGAGTGATGTTCACCGCTGTACGAATATATCGGTACAGCAGTGAAAACCAGTATGGGTGAAGGGTTGTAAAAACATCAATAGGTATAATATACTCCCAGGTATAAAATGGAAAAGCTGAATGAAATATTTGAAAGTTTCGCGGAACCGATGAGACGGAAGTATTGAATCCAGTTTATGCACATACCATGGTGATGCTTGTTAACCATCTATAATATGTATTATAATGAAATAGTCTTATCCGCATGTCTCGTGACGCCTCACTCCTTTTTTCTTTCCAACCACTTACATCTTATGATGAATAAGTGTTTGGTGTCTCTCTTGACCATCGAGAAGAATTAATATTCTTTTTCTTCGAACACTAAAAGATAAAGAATAGTTCCGACGACAAATCCTATTTCGAATAATATTTTTGATGATCCACGATGTATACGATCCCTATTTGTTAATTTATATAGAAGAAATTGTAAAAAATTCTAAATAACACGATAACTTGATACGATGAATGTTACGAAATCATCGTTTTTTTCAGTATATTCTCTGCATTCAGCGTAATGTACGTCCGTATGATATACGTATTTTGGACGACCATTTATACTTGGCTCATCAAATCTTTGCCAGAAATAAAGAAAATGTCAAAAATCATTGATACAAAAGAGGGGCAAGAAAACCAGGAGGCAGCGTTGGTTAAAGGGATGAATATGAGGCATTAACACGATAGAAACAATAAATTCACAATAAACAAACAACTTTTGACCAATGAGAATAAGCAATAATTACAAGACTTCTTCGTTAAGTCGAGAGTCAAATATCGAGTTGGTTCGGGGTCATTTTTCCATTTAACTTGGATCCTCATTAGGTACCAGTCGGTTTTTTTTTAGCTATAATAAGGATACGTCGGGGTCAGTCGAATGGAAAATTGATCCAACAGCGACTCTCTGCTCGACACCCAATGTCGAATAACTCAATGAATAAGCAGCGTACAGTGCCGAAAAGTATAAGAGCGCTGCAGCGCCACCAGTAAACTGCTCGCGCGCGGCAGCGCGTGTGCCCATTCCCTAGTACTATAAAAGTTTCAATAAATTATATTCATTTTTTATACTATAAAAAATGAATATAATTTATTGAAACTTTGAGAATATTTTATATATATATTTAAGTATATACTACAAAAATTTTAATAATGATAATATTCCAATTTTAGGTTCATATAGAGCGCAATACTATGAAGAAAGTAACTGCCAATTTTCAAAACGATTGGTTGAAAACTTTTCAAACTAGCGTGTGCGCAAGTACAATAAAAGTCATTTTCGGAAAAACGCGTTTGAAAAAATAGCAAAATGCTGAGTCTGATTGTGACCTCCAATATGGGGTCGCTAATATCTTCAGTGTTTTTCAAGGAAATTCTTCAAAAATTTTATAGTATATACTTAAATATATGTCTAAAATATTCTCAAAGTTTCAATAAATTATATTCATTTTTTTATACTATAAAGTTTCAATAAATTATTTTCTCTTTTTATACTATAAAAAATGAATATAATTTATTGAAACTTTGAGAATATTTTATACATATATTTAAGTATATACTACAAAAATTTTAATAATGATAATATTCCGATTTTAGGTTCATATAGAGCGCAATACTATGAAGAAAGTAACTGCCAATTTTCAAAACGATTGGTTGAAATCTTTTCAAACTAGCGTGTACGCAAGTTCAAAAAAAGTCATTTTCAGAAAAACGCGTTTGAAAAAATAGCAAAATGCTGAGTCTGATTGTGACCTGCAATATGGGGTCGCTAATATCTTCGGTGTTTTTCAAGGAAATTCTTCAAAAATGTTGTTTTATACATATATTTAAGTATATACTACAAAAATTTTAATAATGATAATATTCCAATTTTAGGTTCATATAGAGCGCAATACTATGAAGAAAGTAACTGCCAATTTTCAAAACGATTGGTTGAAAACTTTTCAAACTAGCGCGTGCGCAAGTACAATAAAAGTCATTTTCGGAAAAACGCGTTTGAAAAAATAGCAAAATGCTGAGTCTGATTGTGACCTCCAATATGGGGTCGCTAATATCTTCAGTGTTTTTCAAGGAAATTCTTCAAAAATTTTATAGTATATACTTAAATATATGTCTAAAATATTCTCAAAGTTTCAATAAATTATATTCATTTTTTTATACTATAAAGTTTCAATAAATTATTTTCTCTTTTTATACTATAAAAAATGAATATAATTTATTGAAACTTTGAGAATATTTTATACATATATTTAAGTATATACTACAAAAATTTTAATAATGATAATATTCCGATTTTAGGTTTATATAGAGCGCAGTACTATGAAGAAAGTAACTGCCAATTTTCAAAACGATTGCTGACGAAAACGCTGACGAACGATTGCTGACAAAACGAAAATGCTGAGTCTGATTGTGACCTGCAATATGGGGTCGCTAATATCTTCGGTGTTTTTCAAGGAAATTCTTCAAAAATTTTATAGTATATACTTAAATATATGTATAAAGTATTCTCAAAGTTTCAATAAAATATATTCATTTTTTATACTATAAAAAAATTTATGAAAATCATTGAGAAAACGCTGACCTAACCCTATTTCCCCCCTTAATGGCTTATAACAATAGAAGGAGTCGGAATTTTCATTTAAAATTTTAGGAACATATTTTTCCATAGTTTTACTAACAATCTATGAAATAAGAAAAAAATCGATTTTTTGAACCGTCTAACCCTGTTTCCCCCCTTAACTTATATGGCGTCAAGCCTTCCTAAATAAATGGGCTATCGAATGGAAAAAGAATTTTTCAAATCGGATTAGCAATTTCTTGAGATTAGCGCGTTGCCGAACCCACGACTCCTCCAATTGCGCTCTGTGACTTTTTGAGATTGAAAAAAGGGCAGTAACTTCTATCGAGTTTGTTTACGCGAACTTTTGCTTACGCGCAATGTGGATATATTTGGGGGCCGTGTAAACTGTCAAACACATGCAAAGATGTTCACGTCGTTGGGGCCCATTTCGGTCATACGTGAATTAATAGACATTTCCACTTAAACATCACTGTTATTAAAGTTCACACAACAATTTCACGCTGTTCTTCGCTCAAATTATGTTATTTTTTAGGTCATTTTTCTATCCCCCTCGGTTACTAACTGTGTCAGTAGATGCACGCGTGTCTCGTCGGGTTGAAAGAGATCTAATCTCTGTGCGTGATGAACTCTTTGTCATCGGGGCTCGCGGGGGAAAAAAAAAGAGCGATAGAGAAGTTAGGGGATCGTTGGGATATGTCTTGAGGATAGTGTATTGTATCACGAGAGCGCCACGAATACAGTTGTACAAAAAGTATTAACGTTAAAAGCGAACGGTGGGCGAGTCCCTCACGAATCTCAAAATTCTCCTCGTGATTCCGTGGTCACGCGAGAATCGGCTTGAATTCTCATCCGTACGATGCAATTAACGACTGTATAAAACCGGGTAGTGTCCTCCCCTTTGAACATCAGTCGTCACGTTGTACATAAGGATCTGTTTCTCACCCTCTCTCTCTCTTTGCGACGAGGAAGGTTACACGACTGGTTGAATTTTATGGCCGTGGATAAGACCACAAGTGGGCCAAAGGTTTACATTATAGTATTTTCTCTCTCTCTCTCTCTATATACACTCACCCGAAAAAAACAGCTAGAAGCTAAAAATCACTAAATTTCAAATGACGGTAACTGCGTAAATAATGAAGATAGAAAGGTCTTTAAAAAATGAAAATAAAGCTTGTAATCTCTACTTAAAGGATCGATTTATTTCAATGTTGCGAGATAAATTTATTGAAAATGGCGGATGACAAAGCGAGAACATGCGGAATTGAAATATATTGGTCCGAGTTTGCGACGACCCATGACGCGAGTGAGGTGTCGCACCACAATGGGATAAAAAGCATGTGATAGTACAGAGTCTCCTCTTTAAAATGCTTTTTTAATCGTTTCGATACGATGATTTTTCGCCGAGTTATTCGCGTTTAAAGTAAAAAACATCCTTTTTCTTCAAATGCGAATAACTCGGCGAAAAATCATCGGATCGAAACGATTAAAAAAGCATTTTAAAGAGGGAACTCTGTCCTATCAAATGCTTTTTGTTCCATTGAGTTGCGACACTTGACTCTCGCCTTGTGCCGTCGCAAACTCGGATCATTTTTTTCCAATGTTGCATGCTCTTGCTTCATCAACCGCCATTTTGAAAAGAAAAATATCGCACATAATTGCGATATGAAATTTCAAAAAGTTGAAATCCGAACCTTTAAAATGCTTTTTGTAAAAACTTGCTAGCTGTTTCGAGTGCTAAGATATTGAATTTTGAATTTTTAATAACGTCGAATAGCAAGAATAAGGATTCCGTTGTTCGCTAGCACCGCGACATTTTAAGGCCGTCGTCTGGTCTAAAGCGAGATTTTTGACGTCATTTCTAATGTGCAATAACGTTTAAGCCGTTGAAGTTGTCTTGATGAAAATTTACACGTGCATTTATTGATCCTTAGAGAATACTTGTACATAAAAAAAAAAATTATTTTAAATATTTTCATGTAGTTTTTTGCCTTGTTGCAACATGGTGCGCCTCAATCGGCGCCCACTCTGGACGATGTTGTATGCATCTGAAAAAAAAAATATATATATATTCTCAATCTGTATGAGTATTCCGAGCACTGGTAGCAGAATTGGTACTTAAAAAAAAATTTTTACAAAACGCCGGCCTGTTGAACTTTCATTAATATCTGTTCGACTCAATAAAATTATTGTTCGACTCAATTCTGCTACCAATGCTCAGAAACAGGCTACCTAAGGTACGTGCAAAATTTGAGCTCGATCGGTCCATTAGTTATCGAGATATCGTGGGCGCCGATTTAAAAAACATAGTTCTGAGATAAACGCGTTCAAAGTTGCTTCCCGACCGCGCGGCTTACTTAGAATTTTTATTTCTCGGCTAATTTTTGAAATATCAATAAACGGTTTTCTGGAGCGTATGAAGAAAGGTCTAAGGAATAAGAAAATGAAAAAAAAAATCGATTTTTTTTAAATTCTAGATCAGACGACGGCCTTAAGACTCCAAACCGTCCTCGTGGTGTGCGCGCACCAACTAGATCTGGCTGTGATCCTCACCATTTACTTATTTTTTTTTCGAGTATGTCAACGAATGACGTAAAAAGAAACCAATCGATATTGGTAAGCGCGGTAAAACAATGAGTAAACCCCGCATAGAACGAGTGTTCTAAGATACTCCGAAATACCGCATCATTCAATAAAAGCGAATTACCACAATCGAAAGGGTGGTAAACTTTATTGGCTGGGGGATGTAAAATTCGAAATTTTCGATTCAGCCAAGAACGATTATACCACAAAACTTCAAAGAAGAAGCATCGCCGAGAAAATGTTTGTCATCTAACTGCTACAACAAAGCTGAAGAGTTTGTACGTTTGTTCGAACGCGCTAATCTCAATAAATACTAATCGAATATGAAAAATTCTTTTTGCAACGGTTAGCCCGTTTCTTCGGGAAGGCTCTAAGGCCACGTAACTTCATGCTATGACGCTGAGGACCGGTGTCGACGTCGGTTTATTTTTCAGTCCTTTGGTCCTTTTGTTTTTCCACACAATTTCCGGATGATATTTATATAAGATGCACTTGAGTTATGTACTCGTAATGCGTATGAAGCGAATGTACAATCGAAATTAAATGCGGATGAAATCGTGGGAGGAAGGGCAGAGCTAGTCATCAAGCTGATTTTGCGGAAAGACGAGAAAATATTGAAACGTTGGACGATTAAACTGTGTCAATAATTGAAGGACAGAGTTGAGTGAAACGGCGGCTAATGTCGTGACACATATAATTTACAGAGTCGCTAAAAGCAATGGTACAAAGATCGAAGTGTCAACGGAGCCTCGATTGGTATTAGCTAGTTAGGATCTCCAAGGATAAAGTGGAAAATAGTAAATGATCGATGTCACGGTCATTCGGTCGCCCGTGACGTTAATTCTCGATCACTCTGTTTGTCACGAATATGTTTTGTCCGAGGATAAATTGTCGTGGTTTAAACACACTCGTGTAATCGAACTATTCGTCAATATTGCGCGTGTGCGCGAGTACCATCGACGGGGATCAACGAAGAATCTTTCGATTAGCTCGTGCTCGATAACTCGTTGAATCGACCGATCGCGTCATGGAAACTCGCAATACATATTTCTATTACAGGCCGTACCTAGAGATCATTGCGAAAGACGTTTCTCCTCGTAAAAGCTAGTTGAGAAACGATTCGTTCGGGTAATTACAGCAGCCTCCGTAGCTTGTGCATACACACGCGGCAACGCTATTATAAGGCGTTTATGTTATTTATTCGCTTGTCGCCATTCGCACTCTCGACGCTTTAATCTTTAATATATTACTACGTAAATATCATCGATACCACTACTCGTCGGGTTACGCACGCGCCTGCTTTAACATAGAAACAGTGAGGGGATACGTGTTAATACATTACGAAAGTCAAAAACAAAGGGTTTCTCGTAAATAGCGTTAAAAAAAATTATGAAATATTGCATTTGAGGGGTTTGGCCACGGTAGCGGTTATAAAATCACGTGGACAATTTAACAATTTTTGTTGTTGTATGAAAAAGTGATTAATTTATAAAAAACTAATTACACATTTATTTAGTACTAGCTGACCCGACAGACGTTGTCCTGTCTGAGCTATGAATATTAATTTCGAACTGGAATAAATAATTTAAAATGAAATTATTTCGAAAACATCGTGTTTCCCACGTAGAAATTGCCAGTAGAATTATACTGGCCAAGCTTTGGGCCAATATTGGCGGCCAAACTTTGGCCGCCAGTACTGACCCCGTACTGGCTGACTACCTGGCCATACTATGGGCCATACTGCGGGCCATACTACGGGCCGTACTGCGGGCCATACTACGGGCCGTACTACGGACCGTACTACGGGCCATACTACGAGCCAGTATAAAATACAGTCTTATGCCAGTACTGGTTGAATTCTATTGGCCAAGCTTTGGGCCAGTATTGGCGGCCAAACTTTGGCAGCCAGTATTGTTTCATTACTGGCTGACAATCTGGCCAAGTTTTGGGTCAGTATAAAATATCGTCTTGTGCCAGTACTGGTTGTCAATCTGGCCGCACTACAGGCCGGTATAATAACCAGATCTGGGCCAAAATGGGCTATAAAATACGGCCAAGCTCTGGCTTCGATACAGGCTTAGTACTGGGCTATAGAAAATGCCAATACTGAGAGTATTTCACTTTAACAGTTGCCTTCTGTAATGTAATTGTGGATTCGGTTATTCCGATCAAAAGTCCATTATTTTGCAAACAACTAAATTGTTGAATTATAATTTGCCCCGAACTTGAAATTTCACGATTAATATAATATTTTTTAGCGTAATATTTGCTTCGTATAGCCTATATTTTATAAACACTGTTCTATAAACATTTAAGTACGTATTTTAGACCTGTATATGTACTTGTCTCTTATTAATAAAAACTACTCCAAGTATTTAGTATATATCAAGTGCATTTAATTATCAAACATTTATGCATAAACAACTCAGACAACACAGACATCCAAAGGACGTCCTAAAAACATCCGATGAACGTCCTTACGTCCAAAGTACATCCTTTGGACGTACGTGTGCTTCTTGGGAAACATCTGGTAACGTGGTAAAAAGAAATATAAATTACTCCCAGAGAGAAAATCCACTCCCAGAGTGGATTCGGTTATTCCGATCAAAAGTCCATTATTTTGCAAACAACCAAATTCTTGAATTATAATTTGCCCCGAACTTGAAATTTCACGATTAATATAATATTTTTTAGCGTAATATTTGCTTCGTATAGCCTATATTTTATAAACACTGTTCTATAAACATTTAAGTACGTATTTTAGACCTGTATATGTGCTTGTCCCTTATTAATAAAAACTACTCCAAGTATTTAGTATATATCAAGTGCATTTAATTATCAAACATTTATGCATAAACAACTCAGACAACACAGACATCCAAAGGACGTCCTAAAAACATCCGAAGAACGTCCTTACTTCCAAAGCACATCCTTTGGACGTATGCTTCTTGGGAAACATCTGGTAACGTGGTAAAAAGAAATATAAATTACTCCCAGAGAGAAATAAAATTTAAATAGACATTGGATCGGCGTCCACTAGACGCCAAAAGTGTCTAAAAGACGTCGATTCGGTATCTATTTAATTTGCCACGTCTCACTGAGATGTAATTTGCACCGTCGGCAGAATCGTCTGCCAAGATCCAGCCCAATGAAATAACCAGTATTGGTACGACCATTGGTGCCAGTAGTAAGCCAGAAGTTTGCCAGATCTGGGCCAAAGTCCCGGACAAAGTCTGGTCCAAAGTCTGGCGCCCAAAGTCAGAGCCAAAGTCTGGGCCAAAGTTCGGGCTAATTAAATAACCGGTACTGGCCCGACCGTTGGTGCCAGTATAACGGCCGGCTATTACACTCCTGCACCGAATCTGTACTGGCCCAATACTGGCAGTCAGTACCGGCACTACGGCAACCAGTATTGGCCCAACGCTCGGCTGTTACAATTTTTCTACGTGGGCAATTCTCGTTAACCTGCGTAAGAATTACCCAGAGAAGTACGTACGGAATTTCTGATTAATTAAAAACTTTTCATTTTATGAGCAGTTTTATACGATATTTGTCCACTGGAAATTCACCTTTAAAGTTCAAATGCCGACGATATTCGAATGAAACAATATTCTTTCAAATTCCGTACGTACTTCTCTAGGTGTTCTGATGTAGATTAACGAGAATTTTTTATTTATTCTTTCTTCTGTTCTGGGTCAAAAATTGTGGATGCCAAATGTAACGGCGCGGAGCGCCTCAAATAAAAAAAAAAGATACCAGAAGTAAACGGCAGTAGTCGGCCATTTTGCATGAGAAAAAAAACAACAACAAAATTTTTTTAATTGCAAATGAAGTTGTAAAAAATGGCAAAAAATCATGCTTTTTTGTTTTGACCCCTGTAAAAAATTCAATTTTCTATTTTTTCGATAGCATTTAGGTTCATATAGAAGAGAGACATATAATAAAAGTAAATTCCATCCTCGTTTGATTTCAGATGAAAATTGCGGCTTCCAGAATGTACGCAAAATGCTGAGTCTGTGACCTGCAATATGGGGTCGCTAATATCTTCGGTGTTTTTCAAGGAAATTCTTCAAAAATTTTATAGTACATACTCAAATATATGTATAAAATATTCTCAAAGTTTCAATAAATTATATTCATTTTTTATACTATAAAAAAATTCATGAAAATCATTGAGAAAGCGCTGTCGTAACCCTATTTGCTCCTTAAGGCCCATTCCTAATTATCGCTTCGAGGTGCGTCCGGACTTTGAAGGAGGTACGATTATCAGTAACGATCCAACTTTGTTGGTCGATTATTTTTGTACGATTATAGCGGTTTTATTATCTGCCGTCGGTAAAATTCTCGTTCGCCAATGAGCGATTCTCGTGTCTCAAACGGCCAATCACCGTACAACTTTGATCAATTACGGAGAAAATCCATTAGGGCTTCTCGGTATATAAAGGTTTGAACGGAGAAGTCAGCCTCTTGTATCGTCGTGCGATAACGCGAAATGTTTGAGCGATGAGACGAGAAAGATGCGAAGGACGGTCTCAATTTTCTCTCTTGGTAATCTCGATACGTCGATTACAACCATTCCATGACCTCATTTTTTTTCTCCTCCTCCTCTTCTTCTTATTCTTCGGCTTCCTCTATCTCGTAACTTGGCCTTCTTTATTTTATCCCCTCGTCTTTTTGGATTCGTCATTTGTACCCAACAACGCTGTATTATGGCGACTCGAAAATTCAACCGACGGACATGCATACACACAGTAGCTCTTTTTCGTTCTTCCGGGCGTGTTTGGCGCGCGAGAGCACACGCTATCCTGGGCTAGTGTTAAGCGCGCGACGCTGCGCTCCCCCTTTCCTTCTACAATCTCTCGCAACCGCTTTTTTTTTTTTCGTCTCTCGCCGCGGCGTTTCGCCTCGTTCGCATTTATAAAGCTACTGCTCCTCCGTCTTTCTCGCTCTCTACACGAATTCTATTTCGGTCCGGAGAGCAGAGAGAACCGATGCGGATTTTAGTGGGGCAGTGGGAAACCAACGGGGAAAGGAAGACCTAGGGTGCGGCCTTTGCCTAGTCTCTAATGCTGCAGCTACAAAAACACACACACACACACACATGCACTTATTCATTTGTATCAATTTTACCGCAGTATCGATTTGCTATCACCGTTTAATATCTATGAGAGCGAAAAAAAAAGACAAAAACAAAATCAGAAAAAACATTCTGGAATATTAATTGTCCATTGTAGCAGGATAAAACAAATAGATCCCGAGTACACGAACAATGGATAAAGTCGCAAGGTTTATCGGGGAGAAAAAATACACTCTGTGCAGTCCGAGATTATAGTTTTTTTTTTCTTCTCGAAATGTTTGCAGAAAAAATGGTCCTGACGATTGTTCGCTCTGTTGCATGGAAATATTGTTGTTTTTTTTTCTTGTTTTGTTTTTTATACCCGTTGGAAGACTCGCGTATACTGTTTGTACAGGGATATATGTAAATTATCGCTTTACGACGTAAATAGTGTGCATCGATGTTCACTCGGTCGAGAGATCGTCCCAAGAACGTTCGGTAATCGACGGAGGCTCGACAGGATATGTCCCGGCTAAAAAGTTTCCAACGCGTATTTGTTCATCCGGCGCGCAAATATATTATATATATATATATATATATATATGCGTGTGTGTGTGTGTGGGGATCCATTGAAAGGTCTAACTTGTTATGGGACCGGCGAAGTGACTCATGAATTTATAACGTCCTTTAATCGCGTGTATTTAACATCCGCGGAGGCTGCACTCGAAACGTACACCGCACAAATTTATTTCAACTTATACATTAGGGTGGCCAATTTGATAAAAATTTTCAAATTTTCGTGTGGACATGTTTTCAGATAATAGTTGACTATAAAAAACAGACGTTATGATTTTTTTTAGATTTTTAAACTCAAATATATGGCTGCGCTAATCATCCAAAGTTTAAGGTAAGGTAAGTAGTCTGGTAACTTAAGCCGATTTTCATGTCTTTTTTGTAGGGCGTTTTTTTTTTCGTAGGAAAAAAAATAATGAATCGTTTTGGATATTTAGGATCAGGATTGCCGAAATTATAATGTGAAAATAATGCATTATCCATTACAGAAATAACTACAATTGGATGATGAAAAACATTGAGCATTACATTCGTCATGAGCAATGTAAAAAACGACCATTATGGATGGCATTAATAATAAATAATACGAAAAACATTACATTAGCCATTACTGAAGTAATGGCTAATGCAATAGTGTTCCATTTTCCATTACTGAAGTAATGGGTAATGAAAAAGTGTTCCATTATCCATTACTGAAGTAATGGGTAATGCAAAAGTGTTCCATTATCCATTACTATAGCAATTAGTAGTGAAAAATACTTCCGTTATCGATTACTATAATGATGGGTAATGCAGAGCAGCATTAACTTTCCATTACTATAATGATGAATAATGTATTACCTCGAGTCGATGCATTATCGGAATACGAATACAATAATTTATTGTTATACTTCAACAAGAAATAAGAGAAAATGTAATGCAATAATACACAATCGTATAAAATCATATATCTTCCGAAACAATCCTAAAACATCTATATGAGTTATATATAACAATATATACAATCATATACAATTTTATACAAAATTTTTAAGTTTTTTAGAGTCATATACAAATTTATATAGTCTTATCAAATTCTATAGAATCATATACAGTCATATGGAAAACAATTGTCGCATACAATTGGATATAATTCTATAAGAATTTATATGATTCTATCGTCTCAATTTTTTATCAAGTTGTATAAAATCTTATCTTATAAGATTGTATATGATTGTATAAGATCGTATCCAACCATTTTTTCCCGGGCATTTAGTAAACGAGCAAAGTTACTCACGACTCTGCATCACATCTCCTCTATCTGTGTGGTAATAGAGTACCACGTTACATCTTTTTGGAGTTGCACGTTACTTCCATTGATGTTGAAGGTCGTAAAAAGAAAATCTTTTTTCAATCTACGGATGATTGAAATGAATGTAAGTTAATGATATTTGCATCTTTAATTTGAAATAAAAAATCTCGCAGTTTTATTTTGATGATTTTGGCATAAAGTATGAAATTAATAATGCTTCAGAAGCGAATATTTTCAACGCTGGGTTTCATATAAACGATATAGAGCGAATATCAGAACTATTGGAATAGTCTGCTCATTAACTTTGTGGTGTTGCTGTCTCAACGTCTCTTTAAGGGATAACACCACTGTGACCCCCTGTTTTTTTTCACATTTTTCAAGAATTTTTTTTTGTGGGAAAAAAGAGATATTCGAAAAATTTGTTTGGGTTTTGTTCCTTGTTTATTAATGTATCAAAAAACATTTTTTTCACATTTTTCACGCCGCATGGTGGCGCTGGGAGAGTTCTCGCGTCAGGTGCTGTCATCTCCGCGGCACGCAGCAGAACTCTCTTCAACGTCGATCTGAAAAAAAAAACTGAGTGTTTTCGTTAATAATATGATATTTTGAAGAGAAGTACATAGGGATTTGGAAAAATATTGTTTTAAAAAAAATCGGCACGCCTTTGAAAATAACTATAATTTCAAAGGCGTGCCTATTTTTTTTAAAACAATATTTTTCCAAATCCCTATGTCCCTCACGCCACCATGCGGCGTGAAAAATGTGAAAAAAATGTTTTTTGATACATTAATAAACAAGGAACAAAACCAAAAAAAATTTTTCGAATATCTCTTTTTTTTCCCACAAAAAAAAATTCTTGAAAAATGTGAAAAAAAACAGGGGGTCACAGTGGTGTTATCCCTTAAAGCACGTCGTTCGTGAAGGAAAGTAAATGAAGACAAAGATAGCGGTCGTGCGCTTTGTGCTCAACCAAATCATGTGATTTCATTGACATTGTTATATAAATTAATAAAGAATTTCGATTCCGAAAATGCAACTAATGCATTACTCGACACAATGCAGTACTGGAAGTAATGCTCCATTTTTTATATTTTGCATTATTTATTTTTATATAAATGGAAAAATGGCATTGTCTTGCATTACCCATTACTGAAGTAATGAGTAATGCAAAGCGTTACAATACCCATTACTTCAGTAATGAGTAATGTAATGCTTTCCACATTACCCATTACTTTAGTCATGTTCAATGTAACGCTGTGCCAATTAACCATTAATAACGTAATGCAAAATGATATGTTTTTTCATTTTCCAGTACTTATGTAATGCTTAATGGCCTGATATTGGTATTATTAATTAGAAGATTAATGCAATGTTTTTCTTGAACGCATTATTTATTAAATGAACGATGCGTAATGGAATTCAAGTCCCATTACTTATTACTAGAATAGTTACTAATGATATCAATAATGCATTATAAAAATAACGCATTTTTTGCGAATCTGTTTAGGATGTCTTCATTTACATATTAAAGATACAAAAAAAAATTATTTGAAATAATTTAATAGTTTATTATTATTATTATTATTGATCGAAGTTGGCATCTCGAAAAAAAGCGCGTGGGTGGCCCCGGTGGTTTTGGCTCTTGATGTTATCTGAAATCAAAAATTCTTGATAATTCTTAATCTATAGACATGTCATTCTGGTCGGAACTACCGAAGTTAAATTTCATGGATGAATAACAAAATGGCGGACTTTGGAAAAAAAAACTTTTTCCCAAAGTCCGCCATTTTGTTATTTATCCATGAAATTCAACTTCAGTAGTTAGTTAAGATAACATCATGAGCCAAAATCACCGGGGCCAGCCACGCGCTTTTTTTTCGAGGTGCCAACTTCGATCAATAATAATAATAATAATAAACTATTAAATTTTTTCGAAAAAATTTTTTTTTGTATCTTTAATATGTAAATAAAAACATCTTAAATATCCAAAACGATTCATTTTTATTTTCCTACAAAAAAAACGCCCTCCAAAAAAGACATGAAAATCGGCTTAAGTTATGAGACTACCATCTTAAGTGAAATATTTGACCTACTGGCAATTTTAAGCAGTAAACATTGGTCAGAATTTGGAATGGTTTTATCGCAGGTCCGTTCAGGTAGAAAGATATTGCATGGACACATTGAACATTTCTGTAGTTATGAGTAATACCTGCCAATGTACGAATATTGCAAATTGCTAGCCGGCAATCTAACCCGCGGTTACAAAGATATATGCCAAAGACGACAAACGCGCGAACGATATTTATAAACGTGTCGATGAATTATTTGGATTGCACTGGCGCGATGAACTTCGCACCCAGAGTCAAACGATAATACGAAACGATGGTATTAAGCACCGAGTGATAGGCTCGGTTGTCGGCGCTCTCAATAATCGAATAATAGCATATTTATGACGATGCGTCATCTCTTTTTGTTTTCGAGTGGGGATTTTTTTTTTTTTTTTTTCGTTGAAGTTTGAAAAACGGAAAATTTGGAAAATAATTGTTTTCATCCGATGCGGGACATTTTTCAATATTTAATTCAAGGGTTTTGGCCACGCTAGCGACTATAAAATCATGTGCACATTTAACAATTTTGTTTTTCTTTTTTTTTTTTATATATAAAAAAGTGATTTATTTATCAAATTAATGATAAATCTATTTAGTATAAGTATTAAGCTAATAAAAAAAAAAAATTTTTTGTTATTTTTCTTTTGCTATACATAATGGCCGACTACTGCTATTTGTTGTTTTTTCAGGCCCTCCGCGGCGTGACATTTGGCATCCACAGTGTTTGGACTTGGAAGAAAAACAAAAAGTTCTCGTTAATCTACATCGGAATAGCTAGAGAAGCTCGCGCGGTATTTGAAAAATATTGTTTTATTCGAATATTGTAGGCGTTTGAACTTGATAGATTTCAGTGAACAAATTTCGTGTAAAATTGCACATAAAATGGAAAGTTTTTGTTTAATCGGAAATTCCGTACGTGATTCTCTAGGCATTGCGATGTGGATCAATGGGAATATTTTTTTTTTTTTTTTTCTGTTCTAGATAAAAAATTGTGGATGCCAAAAACAAATAGCGCTAGTCGGCCATTTTGTATGAGAACAAAAAGAAAAGAAAATATTTTTTATTAGCTTGATATTTATACTAAATAGATGTGTAATTAGTTTTATAAATAAATCATTTTTTAATAGAAAAAAAAAAAATTGTTAAATGTGCACATGATTTTGTATGCGCTGCCGTGGCCATACCCCTTAAGGTAGCAGTCTGTTAACTTAAGCCGATTTTCATGTCTTTTTTGGAGGGCGTTTTTTTGTAGGAAAATAAAAATGAATGGTTTTGGATATTTAGGATGTTTATATTTACATATTAAAGATACAAAAAAAAAAATTTTTTTTTTAAATTTAATAGTTTATTATTATTATTATTATTGATGGAAGTTGGCACCTCGGAAAAAAAGCGCGTGGGTGGCCCCGGTGATTTTGGCTCTTGATGTTATCGGAAATAAAAATATCTTGATAATTCTTAATCTATAGACATGTGATTCTGGTTTGGAAAAAAAAGTTTTTCTTTCCAAAGTCCGCCATTTTGTTATTTATCCATGAAATTTAACTTCAGTAGTTCCTACCAGAATGACATGTCAATAGATCAAGAATTATCAAGAATTTTCGATTTCAGATAACATCAAGAGCCAAAATCACCGGGGCCACCAACGCGCTTTTTTTTTTTTCGAGGTGCCAACTTCGATCAATGATAATAATAATAATAATAAACTATTGAATTTTGTAAAAAAAAATTTTGTTTGTATCTTCAATATGTAAATAAAAACATCCTAAATATCCAAAGCAATTCATTTTTATTTTCCTACAGAAAAACGCCCTCCAAAAAAGACATGAAAATCGGCTTAAGTTACCAGACTACTAAATACTCATCCGATCTATTGAAATGAAAAGAAAAATCCTGTTTCTCGCTAGTCGCGAAGCTGTAATAAATCGTCTTTCGGAATCGGTCCAACGTATAGGCTGACTAAACAAGTAAACCTATATAGTAATACACGTGTGGGACGTAAAAAAAAATGTATATCTATATAGAGATCGAAAGAGGCATAACCGCGATAACTTGATAAGTTCTACGTAGCAGCACGTGGTCGTCATAGCTGTAACTCATTAGCTAATTAAAAAACAGATGGTCTCGGTGTATTTTTTATCCTTCTCATATTCCGCTAGTGGGCGAAAAGGCTAGATTTTCTTCTTCTCTGTACCGCTTGGTCGGGCATCAAAGAAACTGGGCCACGAAATATATTGAAAGAAAAAAAAAAAAAAAAACAACAATAACAAAATTAATATCTGCCTTTTAATGACCCTGTTTTTTCTCTCTTTCATCACTTCGTTGCGACTTAGGACAATGTAAACTTTCAACTAAAGTGACGACGTACAGAGAAGATAGTTAAAATTTTACGCGAGACGTGCAAGAATGTGTGACGTTCGTCAGTTGACTCATATGACTAGAACGAGTACTGAATATAATTGTCGTTTGACCAATTGGACGTGAGGAATTGAGAGCGCGCTCCTAATTAATCGCGCAAACGACGAGACTTTGAATTCCGTATATTTCAAGATCGAATTCGCGGCGAAATGGTCGGGTTGAGATTTTTCTTTTGTGTCCTTTTCATTGCTCGATTCGATGTGCGACGATGAGCGTAATTGTGCGAGAGCGCAATCGCTATCCACGATACTTTTATATGCCATATCCGAAAGTTGTTTTTCCCGTGTCGCGGTTTTAAAATATGCGGATAACAATATGCGTGATGTTATGTAACGTAACGCACGTTAGCGTCACGGCCGTACGAATTATAATTGTCAGCCGGGAATAATGCGAGAAATGTGAGCGTTGCTTTTATGCGATGTATACCGGAAAAGTACGCGTTTTGTCATCCGCCTACTTGTCTCGGTATGCGGATTGTTTCAATAAACGATCGAGTTCGTTCGATCGGAAATTTTCCGCTAATTGCGAATAACACGGAGTTCTCGACGAAAACTCAAAAAATCAAGAGTTTCTCAAAGAAATGACTGCTGAATTTGTAATCAGCGAGTCAAAATACATCGATATAGCGTCCTAAAAGAAAATTTAAAGAATTCAAAATTTTTTTCCATTTCGGCCAAAAAGAAGTGGCTTCACTAAAATCGCTGTAACGTTGCTTCCCGATGGAGTTGGAACCCCACTCTGTGCTCATTCTTTTCGTGATCGAAAACCCTTTAAAATGGCGCTTGAATCATTATGCTATCATTATTTTTCGATTTTTCACAGATTTTTAAAGTCGGACCATCGATTTTTGCGAATTTTTCCATACATACCCCTTCTCATTTTTTTCGCCGATTTTCAACCCGCTCTCACGGCTACAATAATTGAGATATCGGGATAATCCAAAATTCATTCTCTAAGTCTACTCGAGACGTTTTGAAAACGCTCGTCAAAACCCAAAATCGATGAAACGGGAGCCAAGTTATGACCATTTGAAATTTCGAGATTTTTAGGTTTCCGAAAAGGTGGGCAAAAAATTGCAAAAAATTTTTTTTCTCTTTTTTCAACGTTTCGATGCCCTATTCGATCGGAAATTTTCCGCTGATTACGAATAACACCGAGTTTCAGTCGAAATCTCAAAATATCAATGTGAAAAAGGCGAAAAACGAAAAAAATCACTTTTTGGACGATTTTCAATGAAATTTCGAGTTTCTCAAAGAAATGACTACTGAATTAGTAATCAGCGAGTCAAAATACATCGATATAGCGTCCTAAAAGAAAATTTAAAAATTAAAAATTTTTTTGCATTTCGGCCAACCAGAAGTGGCTTCACTAAAATCGCTGTAACGTTGCTTCCCGATGGAGTTGGAACCCCACTCTGTGCTCATTCTTTTCGTGATCGAAAACCCTTTAAAATGGCGCTTGAATCATTGTGCTATCATTATTTTTCGATTTTTCACAGATTTTTAAAGTCGGACCATCGATTTTTGCGAATTTTTCCATACATACCCCTTCTCATTTTTTTCACCGATTTTCAACCCGCTCTCACGGCTACAATAATTGAGATATCGGGATGATTCAAAATGCATTCTCTAAGTCTACTCGAGACGTTTTGAAAACGCTCGTCAAAACCCAAAATCGATGAAACGGGAGCCAAGTTATGACCATTTGAAATTTCGAGATTTTTAGGTTTTCAAAAAGGTGGGCAAAAAATAACAAAAAAATTTTTTTCTCTTTTTTCAACGTTTCGATACCCTATTCGATCGGAAATTTTCCGCTGATTACGAATAACACCGAGTTTCAGTCGAAATCTCAAAATATCAATGTGAAAAAGGTGAAAAACGAAAAAAAAATTACTTTTTGAATAACGGTCGGCAGACTGATTACCCGAGTGAGACGAACGTTCCTAGTATCCCAAACGATTGTAAGTATCACGCGACGCCCAGTGATAACTACAGAAATCCAACTGTATCAGCACCACAAATTCTACACGGAAATTGGTGAATTTATGCAGCATTCCTTATTAGCCAGTAAAACTTCGCACCATGAGAGTTTGTAAAAGCAATTTTTCAAATCAAGAGACGCCGAGTAAAAAAGAGTTTTTAAGTACGGCTATCGCTTGTCCCTGTGCACTAAAGCGGCATAATAATTGTATGCTACACCGTTTGATTAGTGCAACGACCGATCCCAGTGACGAGAAACGAACACAGAGATTTGGCCTTGAGATTAGGTAACAGATAAAAAAACAATGAAGAAGAAAATAGTTGTAAATAATAAAAATAAAAAAAAAGTCTCGAGAAAAGTTGAACGTGCAGCCGAGAGGGCACATAATAGAGATCGGAATCGGATTTTAACGCGGCGTGACGGCGAGACGTGCGAGCGGCAGTCACAAGTGACAAAGTACAACATACAAGAGAACGACACAACGAGTTACGGGTCAAGGGGAAGTAACGCCGTATAACGAGAGAAAACCGCGAGCGTGCCCAACCCGACATGTTTAAAAAAAAAAAAATATCAAGTATAGGCGGGCCTAATGAGGGTCAAATTTATAAAAAATTATAGTCCCGAATTGCTTCAATTCGCTACGAGTTACATAATTAAAAGTATTCACGGTATAAAAATAATTTGAAAAATTTCCATCGTTTTCGACATGTCCAAAGAACAAAAAAAAGTCAAACGACCCATGTTCGCGTGTCGTCGTTATTATTATGACGAACGAGGGATGTCGTAATCGGATGTGAAGTTTAAAAATACTATATAGAAACAAGAACGCGATGAGAATATTTAAAAAAAATTTCGTAACACTCACCGCCGAGTGTGGGTTACGGTAGTCGTTTTATATCAGCAAAAAAAAAAAAAAAACGTCGCGCGGTGTCATTGAAGTCAAAACTCATTGAAGAGACACTCGTGTAGTTATAAGCGCGAAAGAGAGATGAGGATAGTTGCATGGCTTCTTGATAAATTCTTGCACGTTTCAAACTGCGGTAGAGAGTGAAAATAAAAATAAAATAAAAAAAATACCCCGTGACATCACTACTATATTTTCCTATTATCACGCTCGTTTCTACTATTATGATTATTATTATCGGTGAAATATGTTTTGTGGAAGAGGAACTTACGTCTCTTTCAACCTTGTGTAACACGGGACCGGGTTCTTTACGGCTGGTTACGCATATATATTGCGGCGAAACGACGAAAGCAGAAATAGAGGTGGGGACACTCGAAACTTCCGGAGCTAAGAGAAGAAAAAAAAATTTACAAATAGAACGACATAGAAATAATAAAAGGTTTAGGGGACATGTATGCTTACACACACACACACACACACACACACACACACACACGTTATTCCCAAACGTAATTTTCCAACAATTTCGCAACATTTTGAACAGATTGTTACGGGAAACTCGAAAAAATCAATAAAAATAAAGAAAAATAAAGAAAAAATACTTCACCGTCGGAAAGCTTCCTCTGTGAGAAGGTAAAACCGGAAACACTCCATGGGCACTTCACCGTTGCGTAAAAGGCTCCATCTAACAAGTGGAGAAAATAAATAGTGTAGTAGAACGAGACAAATTGTAAAGGGCCAAAAGGGAGGAAAGTGTTTGGCGACTAGGTCGAAAGGGAAAGAAAAAGAAAAAAAAAAAGAGCGAACACGCGATGGTCGTACGACTGCGCATAAATGTACGAGGGGGGACCCAAAAAAAACGGGAATTGCACTGCGGCGAGGAGGGAGAGTGGGGAAACCCATTGCTCGACCAGGTGTCCGTTGGGGACACGTCTCCCGAGTTAGTGTGCGAAGTTCTGTCGCCGTGAGTGCATCGGTTCGCCCGTGGGAATTTTTGTAGTGAAACAACTTTTTCCATTTCGGCGAAAACGTGATGGCCGATTGTCGGGAGCAACGCGCGACTGTGAAATTTTGTTTCCTGTTGGGGAAAACGGCCGCGGAAACTACTGTAATGCTTAAGACTGCTTATGGAGATGCTGCCCCAAGTAAAACCAGAGTTTACGAGTGGTTTTCACGTTTTAAAAATGGAGAAAATGTCAATTGAAGACCAACCCCGTTCAGGACGCCCCTCAACGTCAAGAAGTGACGAAAACGTCGACAAAATCGATGCTCTCATTCGTGAAGACCGTCGCCGAAACATTGATCAACGCTGCGAGATGTCCGGGATATCATGGAGTTCAATTCAGAGGATTTTATCCAAAGATTTGCACACGAGCAGAGTTGCAGCCAAATTTGTCCCTCGCCTTCTCACAGACGAGCAAACGGAGCGTCGACTTCAGGCATGTTTTCAACTTCAAAATCAGCTCGAAGAGGACCCTGAACTTTTTTCCAATGGTGATTACTGGTGATGAATCGTGGTGCTATGGATACGACCCCGAAACAAAGCAGCAATCGAGCGTTTTACCACTGTGAAGGAGATAAAACAAAAATAAGTGAATTTAAAAAATGTTTTGAACATTGGAAAGATCGTTTGCAGAGGTGCGTTGTGGTGAAAGGAGAATACTTTGAAGATGATCAAAATTTGGTGTAAAAATATAAAAAAAATAACGAAATTATGACGAAATTCCCGTTTTTTTTGGGTCCCCCCTCGTATTACGACGATATATCTATGTCGCGGTTTAGTTTTAGTGGGCTCGAGGAGCGGGAGAGTTCAAAACGTCTCTATTGCCCGAGCGGAGGGGTTTCCGCGTCTCGGGGTACTAGCGAGCTTCACGATTCCCCGTAATGCCAGTCAGAGCCCGAGCGTCCGACGCTATGGACCCTAAACGGTTTACGAAATCGTGAAACGGCAAAAAAAAAAAAAAAAAAATCCCGAAGCTTTATTCATCGCGCATCACAACACCGTGCATCGTTCTAAACCTCGTTTAAACTCCTCTCTGCTCCCCGCTCCAAAATAACACTTCTCTGAGTTGGGTAATAGTTGGCACGTTTATAAGCGACGTAAAATCCAGAAGGAATACGATCACTTGCATCTCGTGTAAAAATAGCTCGGTTCTTCTAAACGCGTTGCTCTCGCTAGGGAGGAATTCAACGACAAAAAACCCCGGTGCATCACGTTCGGCCGGTCACGTTTTGATTACGGAATTGTCCGAGAAAAGAAAAAAAAAAAAACACCAACGACAACAACGCAAGACTGGAGAAAAATACAAAAATTGAATAATCGTCAAAGAAGAAAACTATCGAAAAATGCTATTTAAATTGACGTTAGTTGGGCTGTTGGCCGTGTCGAACGCGGCGATCGACAACACAACGTTCAAAGAGATGTACCGTTGGAACACGATAGACTTTGTTTGGCCATCGGAGGAGGCACAAACGCGAGCGATCGAGCGTAACGAGTACATAGCGGAGAACAACGCGATTGCCGGTATAAAAATATGGAAGGACAAGATGTATTTGACGGTGCCGAGATGGAAGGACGGGGTACCGGTGACCCTCGGTGTCGTGTCGGCGATACGGGAGCGCGGCGTTTACGCGCCAAAGTTGTCGGCCTATCCGAGCTGGGATATGCAGACGATCGGCGACTGTCGGGCGTTTCAATTTGTTCAGAGCATGGAAATCGATCCGAAGGGTCGTATGTGGGTGTTGGATACCGGTAGAACGGAAACAATGACGTTGCAGGCAAAAGCTCGCTGTCCGCCGCGTCTCGTTATTCTCGACATTGAGAATAACGGCGAGATACTTCGTAGTTACAAATTTCCCGCCGACGTGACGCCACCCGAAACATCGTATCTGAATGACATTGTTCTCGATCACGAGGACGGCGGTATGGCTTATATAACGGACAACGGTGACGTCGATCCCGGCATTATCGTTTATTCATTGAGAAACGGTACGTCGTGGAAAATTCACGATACATCAATGACCGCGTCTCAGGATGCCGTTGGCTTTATGGTCGGTAGAGTGCACGTTATACCGGCGATGCACGTCGACGGTATCGCTCTCTCGCCGGCAAGCTCTCGCGAACGTCACGTCTATTATTCGCCGTTATCGTCCTTCAATATTTACTCATTGCCAACGTGGATATTGAAAAATCCAATGATCAAGGACGTGCATCGTTACGTGCGCGATTGGGGACGAAAAAATTCGCAAACCGACGGCATGACGATGTCGTCGAAGGGCGTACTTTATTACGGTCTGTTGGCCGACGATTCGATAAGTATGTGGGACACCAAATCATCGAGCTCGATGACCACGGCCCAACGTACGATATCCAGAGATCACGAGAGGATGCAATGGCCCGATACTTTTGCCTTCGACGACAATGGCAGCTTGTACTTTGTCACGAATTCGTTGCAAAATTTCATCAACAATCGTGTCGATACGGCGATTCCGAATTATCGCGTTATAACGGTCGGCACGTGGGCCAAGAGTTATCAGTATTACGAGAGTTCAATGGCGCCGGAATTGCCGATTATCGTCGCTGGCGCTGATCGCTTAACCGTCACTCTCGGCACTCTCATCGCCGTTGTTCTCCTCTTTGTCATGAATTGAAACGCACAGACGGAATTACGTTCGTTGCTCGCCGATCACCGGATCACAAGGATGTTATCCTGTAACGAGATATTCGAATTATAGCGCGAACGATTATTATCACAACGATCGTCGAGATTGAACGGATTACATACGGTGAATGAACTCTTTGTCGTTCTTGTTGTTGCTGTTGTTGTTTTCTTTTTTTTTTTAAGCAGATTCCGACGGATGATTCACGATGAAGAAGCCTGTAAATCGTTGTAAATTAATTTAGTTGCTCGATTTAATGTACATAACTGTCGGGAAATCTTACCGTTATACTTTTGTCGTTCGTAAACTCTCGGTTATATGTCGAAGTCAATGAAAAATTTCATGAAGATTCAACTGATTCTCGTCAAATTCCGATGCCAAAGATCTTTCGATGATACAGCATCTGTGGAAAAAAAAAGAAAGAAATTTAGCCAGATATCTGAAACTTTGCCCGAGTTAGAGCGATCGCAATCATTTTTCGAAACGTTCAAACTCTTGTAAAATCGCGTTCTAACCATATGACCATATAAGCTATAAAATTTTTTCCAAAACAAAAACAAGAATTTGACGGTGAAGATGTGTGCAAAATTTTGATCCAGAACGCTCGAGTCGTTCTTGAATTATATCTATTATTTGAATTTTGTAAATCGACCAAAAAAAAATCATAGGCGGCATTGTTCATCGAGCGCTGAATTTTTTGCAAAATTTTGAATCGCCGCTCAGCAAGATCGTGGAAGCAAGAAATTTTCGATACAATTGTGAAATCGTATCTTAATTTCTACACGATTTACAATAAAAACAAAAGAAAAAAACAGACACCAAAATAATTTTAGTACGTTTTTTTTTTAGTTGCAGCATTTAACGCATTTACGTGCAATCCGTTGTAAAAACATTATAAATCGTTCTTAGTGAAAAAAAGAAGGAAAAAAAAAAGCTCGTACAAAATTGCTTGTAGTTTTGCGTTGAGAAAATTATGCTGATACATCAATTAACGAGAAAACATATTTTCGACCGAATAATTCCCCTTGAAAAATCATTACTTCCGGTTGTTGTTTGTTCGCGAAACGTTACGAAATTTCATGAAAAATCTCTGAGAAAAAAAAAACTAATCAAAGTAATTTAGAGTCGACGAAGAAAAGTTCATTCGCTGATTTGTTTTTTTTTTTTTAATTCGTATTTTCAAACCGGGAAAGAAACTAGAGTTTTTTTTCTCTCTCTCTCTCTCTTCCGTGCATCGCAGAGAAATATACGCAAATTGATCAATTGGCCTATCGAGCCGTACCCGAAATTTTGGGTAATACAGGCGGAAGTCGGTTTTTTTTTTTGAGCAAAAACGGAAAAACCTTCGTTTTCGATAATTTCTGCATGGAACAAAATGATGCAAAGCGCAGAATATGTGTTTTTACATTGCACAGTGGCTAAAGTGAGGATGCAACAATCTGTTGAGTCTAACAGTGAAAAATTCAGTAATTTCTCCCATGATAATTGAAACTGTAGAGTTTTTTTTTTTTTAATTTTGAACTGCCCAAAGTTTAGCCACTGTGTGGCACCGTTCGGACTATGTGCCGAAAATTTCAACGCTATTGGTTGTACCGTATCGGAGAACGAATCTTTTGCGTTTTCGAGCCGTTCGAAGAGACTGATAATTTCTGCATGAAACAAAATGATGCAAAGCGCAGAATATGTGTTTTCGTATTGCCCAGTGGCTAAAGTGAGGATGTAACAATCCGTCGAGTCTAACAGTGAAAAATTCAATAATTTCTTCCATGATAATTGAAACTGTAGTTATTTTTTTTTTTTTTTTTCCAAATCTTGAACTGCCCAAGGTTTAGCCACTGTGTCCAAAATTTCAACGCTATTGGTTGTACCGTATCGGAGAACGAGTCATTCGCGTTTTCGAGCCGTTCGAAGAGACCGATACATCCCGTCAACAGCATTCTTTGTAATCGATAAACCCGAGACATCGTGATTTTAACGCCACGGTGTTTATGTAATAGCGAGAAGTCACATTACACTGAGAAGAGAAGTAAGAAGGAGAAAGAGAGACAGAGAGGACAAAGACAGCAAAAGACGATTTATTATTGGGTATTAAAACACTTCGGGGTCGTGTCCTCGTAATGTTTTCTCCCTATGTATCTAATCGTCGTTAAATGGATTAAAAAAAATATATATACATACATATATATTTAACGAGGTCGCTGGCATATTCACGATCTGATCAGCGCAATCGTTGCCGGGGTCAAAAGTCGTTTAAACGATGTGACAAAAAAAAAGTCATGTACAAGATGTAAGCAGAAAACGGGCCGAGATTGTAAGATGAGAAGAAAAAAAACCAAAAATCATTCGTGATTATCCGATATATAACGAGATAAGTTGACATTTTTCAACAATAAAATATATCATTTGTGTGTTATGAAAAATGATTCACGTGAAAGCGCGAATACTTCTCGTTTTCACGATAATTATTCGCAATGAAATTTCAACAAGATCGTTTAAAATTGTTTGTTCTTTTGTAAAACGACGTTCGTAACTGTGCGCAAGGACTAAAGTTTGAAATTTATAAGACGGGCCTAGCAAAGAAAAAGGCATAATAATGAGGATTTAACGCGTAAAGTAACGTGAATATAACGCCCTTTGGATTTTAAGCCGTCGATGATGAAAATACACACACACACACACAGTAATATATATATACAAATATTGCATAGAACGAAACAGTCGGAGCTCTTCTCCATTATTTCCCACAATTGTTTACGTTCATCGTTAGGCCCGGGGACAAACGATACGCGCAATGATCTAAACCCGACGCCGTGGAAGAGAAAGAGAGAGAGAGAGAGAAAAAGAGAAGACGAAGAGCTCTTTGGCCCCCTCCGTTTGTCCCACTTTTCTGTTTCTCCAACGACGCCTATCACACAAACGCACAATATGTGACGCGCGAAACACGACCACGCAATGCTCTGTCCGTAGAGGTCTCAGTATTCTTCAAATGAAATGCACCCATGTATATACCTGTTTTTGTACGAACGACGTGCGAGAAGCATGTAAATTTCAATGGTGAAGACAAAGTGCGAATAGCCCTGAACCGCGAGTCAACGTGCAGCCCCTCGGAGAAACCGTCAGCGCTCCTACCGGAGATTATCATCATTTTTTTTCATTTCCTACAGACGAAATGCAATTGACGATTAAAATTATTTTACCACCCTTAAAATCACATTGCTTTGTAGGTTCGTTCCATAAAAGAGCTAAACGAACAAACGAAACGTTCGAATTTAAGCTAGTAGTCTGATAACTTAAGCCGATTTTCGTGTCTTTTTTTGGAGGGGCGTTTTTTTTTAGGAAAATAAAAATGAATCGTTTTAGATATTTAGGATGTTTTTATTTACGTATCAAAGATACGAAAAAAAAAATTTTTGAAAACATTTGATAGTTTATTATTATTATTATTATTGATCGAAGTTGGCAGCCCGGGTCATAACTTTTTTTCTATCGAACCGATTGCTTTCAAATTTTAACAGGCTACTCTACACACTTATAGTTCTCGTCGGAACTGTCGAGAAATTTTTTCACCCCTAACTTTTTATTTTACAACCCCTTCTTTGCTAGAATAAAAGGACTTTAGCGAAGAAGGGGTTGTAAAATAAAAAGTTAGGGGTGAAAAAATTTCTCGGTAGTTCCGACGAGAACTACAAGTGTGTAGAGTACCCTGTTAAAATTTGACAGCAATCGGTTCGGTAGAAAAAAAGTTAGGACTCGGGCTGCCAACTTCGATCAATAATAATAATAATGATAAACTATAAAATTTTTTCAAAAAAATTTTTTTTTGTATCTTTAATATGTAAATAAAAACATCCTGAATATCCGAAACGATTCATTTTTGTTTTCCTACAAAAAAACGCCCTCCAAAAAAGACATGAAAATCGGCTTAAGTTACCAGACTACTAGCTTAATAATCTTAGGGAACGATATACGGTCGAAAAATTATGAGCGTTTCTGAATTTACCCGGTTCCCGTATTGAAGTGTTGAAAAATGAATAACGCTGACAAACATTTAATAGTATTCGTAACAAACGTATTTTATCGTCACAGTAGAGAGAGAATTATTTGCAAAAGGGATTGCGTAATAGAGGTTTTTATGCTAGTGTCGCCACCTACTCGAACCGACAAAAACTAAGCGGAATTCGCTCTCTTGAAAATATCTTCCGCGCCTACTCCTCGCGATCTTCGACTGTCGGGATCTTTGAAAATGCTCGTATACGAATTACCGTTGATTTATGCCAATGTGTACATGAGAAGCGACGAATCGCGAGACAGAGAGTGAGAGATGGCATGGAAAACGTAAAATCTAGCCGTAAGATCTCGGCGAAGAGTATAACACGAGATTTAATTGGCCGCCAGAGAACTTGCGTGTCACTATAGTGTAGCCACACCTATTCTTACAATAATACTCCAAGTTTTCGTACTCGTTACATTAGGCACACGCACGTTCTTCTAACTAGATTCGTCGGAACGTCTTTCAACGAGAGACTATTATGAACTTCTTATCGAAATAATGAGTCATTTTCATCAGAAAATTTATGTCGAAAGCCTTTCTTTTCTTTCGAACACTTTCTATGAAGAAAAAAAAGTACATACATATACATATATGTCTTTAAAAGTATCCCCAAAACAAGAGGATAGCGTTTTTCTTTTTTTCGTTTCCCGCATCGCGAATTCGTTACTCTCACTTTTAGACTATGCAACGATTACGATACGAGTCTATAACGAGTACGATAAAAATAATTTTTCACATCTTTTGCTTTGTATTCGAGAATTCGTAATTTGCACTTTTATACTTACAACGTTGTGAAATAACATATGTATGAACGTCCAAACAAACCCGAGACCCTTCGTTCCTACTCGTTGCACTTTTTCCACTACCTCTCTCTATCTCTCTCGTTGTGTTATCTTACACCTTTGCAAATACAATAGAAAATGGCCGCGTTTAAGCTTTCACTCTCGACTCGAAAAAAAAAACCCCTCCGAGAAACGCTCTTAATTATCGTCCGAATAATTTTCTCAAATATCGCACACAGTCTCGGCGATGAATAAGAAAATAATTCTTATTATTATTAAATTCTGTATTATATATCGTGGCAAGTTTTATTTTTATTTTTTTCATGGCATTCTCGAGCGTAGCGTGACTCATAGCGTCCATCTAGAATTAATATTCCCGACTATAGTCCAGTCATTGAATACATTTGGAAATGCATGTGAACCGACAAAGCTGATTTTTAGATATTGTGTCTGGGGGGGGGGGGGGGGGGGGGCTTAGAAAAGCTTAACTTCAAATTGTCGACCAAGATTTCCTATGTGCGTTCTCCGTCATCTTGAAAAAAGTGTTAAATTTTGTTTTTTTGCAATAACTCGGCTCTCAGTCGAGATACGAAAATTCCGATGGGATACTTTTTTGTTGCTTCTTTTACGCTTTACAATTTAGGTCATATACATTTTTCACCTACGATTCATCGTTGCTGAGATATCGAACGAGAAAGGAAAAATATTTTTTTTTCTACAAAAACCACCAAAATATTTTTAAATATTGTTAAATATAATTTTACAGTTTTTTATCAAATTTACGTGAAAAAGTATCTAAGAAAAAAGTAAGTTAGTAAAAAAGCAAACATATGAAAATATATATATATATTTTCATATGTTTCACAGTCGCGGCTCATTCTTGCCGTCTCCTCTTTGTGCGGTGATTCGCGCGTTGTCCATGCTCGTCCGACGATTTTTATACATGTGCGTATACAAATGCGTACAGCCAAAAACAAGTTTCACTATCCGAACTTTTTAATTTCTCGTTCGATATCTCAACAACGATGAACGGTAGGTGAAACATGTATATGACCTAAATTGTAGAGCGTAAAAGAAGCAACAAAAAAGTATCCCATCGCGATTTTCGTATCTCGACGGAGAGCCGAGTTATTGCAAAAAAAAAACAAATTTTAACACAATTTGAAGTTAAGCTTTTCTATGCCCCCCCCCACACAATATCCAAAAACAGCTTTCTCGGTTCACACGCATTTCTAACCCGTTTTTTTCGACGTAATGACTGGACTACTATGTGTGCGTTTTGCACGAGGGACTGAACTGTACGATGCCAGAGATCGGGAAAAGAAAAAAAAAAAAAAAACAAAAGCCTTATTGAACGTAAATCGGAATTTCGTTGTCTCTCGGTATGTATCACGGATGATTTCATCGTACGTTGAAGAAATACAAAGTGGCAAACAAATACGGGAAATCCTCTCATCGCCGATTGTATAGAAAGATTTAGAAGAAGAAAAAAAAGTAACAGAGACGTGACGCGGGGACTGTAGTCACCGGGGCGTGTGTTAGTAATTCGGATGTTTTCCGAAGTTCGCCGCGCACGATTTTTGTGGCGTTTGTGTTGCATATACATCGTAGGCTCCCGTCCTCTTCTAACTTTCGTAATATACCGTATGAGAGTCTCTCTGGAAAGAAAAACGAAAAAATATTGAAACATCTTATATATCGTATTCATTACCTTTTTTTTTTTTGCCTTAAATCTTAATTATCGTTTAAAACGATCGTCTTCTCGCACTCGAGCGCAAATCCAAAGGCCTTTTTAATATACATATATCTATATACACGAACGTTTATCGAAGAGCAAAAAAATTATTAACGTTAAACAAATGATTTTATTCAGAAACAGGATTATCGTCAGAATAAAAAGTTTATTTTGTGGTACATATCTTCGATTAAAAGATTTATTTCGGGAGTTTTTATTCTCAAAGATTTTCTTTTAGTCTTAAGGATCTTTATGAATCTCTGGCGAAATAAATGTTGAATTTGTTTTGACCGATTTTGTTCAATATTTATTTCGTCATATTCAGCAAAAAATTTAAGAATTAAACCAATCGTTGGAGAAAAAAAAACTCGTTGAGTCAATCCTTTTCTCAGTGCACAGGGTGCAAGAGTACACATATATTATATATATATATAGCCGAGAATATATATTTCAAATGGGGCACACCTCGCAAATGATGAACAAAGTACATATTAGATTTACGCAAAATGAATTGATATTCGATAACGTATGAAGAAAACGTTAGAGCTGTAAGGTTAGCCGAAGGATTTTCGTCTGGAAAAACAAAATGGAATTAATTTTTCCCCCCTGACCACACAAACACACACACACACCACAGACATATATGTATACATAATACGCGTAATATAGAGAATTAAATTAATATATTTTCTATTGAAATAGAGTTGCGATGAAATTTCATTTTAACTGACTATATTTTATTTGAAAACTTACATAGAGAGATGTATAGATGTATAGTTTATATCGTCCATGATAATAAGTCGTGTATAACGATTGTAATTAATATATATATTCGAATTACCGTATATTTTAATGTTCATATACGTTATACCGCTATTGAATGAGTCAATAAAAACGTCATGAAAGTGTCTATCCTAAATTTATTGAATCATTGAAAAACTTGGCGTACCTCTTTTTGCGCTCTTTCGTTATGATCGCTATCGAACTGTGTCGCAATGAAGAGATTTTTTTTTCTGTTTACGACGAATCTGCTTTACCGATGTAGTCCCGTTTACTGTTTTACCAACGGATCGTTTGCTTCTAGTTTCAAGGAAGACCTGGCGGAGAGCGCCACGAGACGATCGAGCGCCTCGATTTTGCAAAGCTCGTAATGTTTGCGAAGCGATATGAATCCGGGGTGTGGAAACTCCTATACAAAAACCACGGCTCTGTTATTAGTTCCCGTGAGGGGGACACTAGATAGAGTGCGCCACTATCGACGCACAGCTAGCGCTACCTACATAGTAGGTGCGAAAAGTAGAACTAGATCTTGGCAAGCTCTTTACCCGTTACCGACTTACTCACAAGGGGACCTTACCGACTTGTCAGCACCGATTCCGCTGGAATTTATATAGGGTATGTTGGGGTTGACGAGGAGCGAAAGTGATCCAAGTGGGAGGGCCAGATGGGTAATATTTGAGAAAATTAAAATTTTGAAAATTCAACAATAAATGAGAAGTTTTCGTAGCACAATATTCAATCACCGCAGCGGCAGGAGCTCGAGTTCATAGTGTGAGGGTCGTAGGTCCGTTTCCTAATCTTCTGTTTAAATTTTACGTTACTTGCACCACGAATATATTTAAATTTGTGTATGCGGCGGTATGTTTCGGTCCGATTTTGTTGCGACCCGAGGAAGAGACGGTAGCTTCGATAAGGTACATAAAATTTTATAATACAAATGACATATGATCCACTTAATGTAAATGAATGTAAATATATATCTGTATATATACATATATAAATGATTTGCAAATAAATTATTGGAATAACTTCTTTTCATTTCTTGAAATATCTGTCTTTGATCTACTATACCGACCGACTTTTTATTTTCATGCCCAATCTTCATTCAAATAGCGCGCCGCAGCTGGATGTATATCATTTTAGTTCCGACTAGGGGGACGCTACATAGATAGCGCTACAAACAGTGGCTGCGCTTCTTAACATGAGAGTTTCCACACCCGGTATGAATCGGAATGAATTATCGACGACAATAAATTAAGAAAATGTATACAATTATATACCGTACAAATTTTCGAGGTTCGTCCGTTTTCGAAAACAAGAATGCCGCGACTCGCAATACTGGGCGAGTCGCAGCATTGCGAGAAATTATTAACACAGTTCGATTAAAAGAAGAAATAAAATAAACATGCAATTAGGACAAAATATATTGTAATTAAATGTATTGTTACGCTCGAATAGCGTTGAAGAATTCGCAAATTGATTTATAGAGCAATAAAATGTCGAATAATCGCTGAAAATCCTCGAAGGACGAGCCAAAATGGATTGAAATGGATGTTGGACGTTGCACTCAGTTTGAATCAGTTGCACTACACCAACGTGTACTCTGCAGGAGCAGCTGTTACTTGTGGATAAGAGGAAAGGGGAAAACAGCAGGAGGGTAAGTTAGTAGGGTTACTCAGGTACGTGACTAGCGAGAAATTCAGTTGTCCTTACTCCCATTTGCTTTCCGGTACTTGCCCTCTTTGCAGAACTCCGTAATTCTTTTTCTTTCTCCTCCTATATCCTCTATGGTTTCGGGACGTTCGCGGCCAGGTACCAGAACATCGTAGCTCTTCGAAATGACTAATGAGTATATACCTCAATTAGAAAAAAGTATATACCTCACTGTGCCGAGTTGTACGGCAGTGGGGGGGAGAAGAATTGGCCAAAGAGCGGCCAAGAGCGTATAGAGCAAAAGCCGGAGGAGAGATGGAAAGGACGAGTTACAGAGAGAGGGGCGGAAGGGAGACTGGTTGGTTTACCGGCGCGGCTGCAGTGACCGGCTGGTGTCCGTGAGCGCCCGGGTGACGAAACGCGTGGGGCCCCGAAAAACACAAATTTTTCTCTCTCTCTGCTCTGCTCTGCTCTAGAGCAAGTCGTGTGCATGTGTGCGTGCGTGTTATGTGTATACGTCGTGAGTGTGCGTGCGTGTGTGGTGAGATTTATCAGTGGCGAGACGTAGAGCTTGCGGAGGCTTTGCGTCAACACAAACCTCGATGCCTCTGTAAGCTTCTTTATTAATAACGACAAGAAGCATCCGACGAATCGTAAACAGTAAATGCCAATGAAAAATAAAAACAAAAAAAAAACATACATATATAAAAGTTAACCAAACGCCCTGAGCTAAGGACAGTCGAGTACCCCACGAAATAAAAAGTACAAAGAGAAGACTATTAAAAAATAAAGAGATAACGTTAATTCGTATAAAACGTTAATTTTGGTCAAAAGTTCACGAGGTTTTCCATGTCAACGACACGCTCGACCCTGCCAAGGCCAGCGCGCTACGCCCCGGTTACTAGCGTGAAATATCCCGGGTACAGGCCCGTTTCTTTATTCAATCGGGTCCGGAATAACAAGAAAAATTTTGGCAAACTCCTGGCTCATCCTGACGTGTTAAACGCGACAATCGTGTTTTTGTCGTCGCTAATTGGACAACAACGCGTTGGAGGTTACGGATTGGCCGGTTCTGACCTATCGTCGATACACCGCTAAACGTAAAAAAAAACGTCACGGACATTGAAGCCATTGTCGCGTTAATGAAAGCGACCTCGTTGTAATAACATTACAGCGATAGAAATATACGGTCTAAACCAATAAGCTCGTTTATACTGTAATTAGGACTGAGATGAGCGACCATGGCTGCATACACTTGAATAATTTCAAAGCGGCAAAGGGCATACAACCGTACAAAGTAATACACTCGTACTTCGTAACGAGCACATCGGCCGAGGCACGAGTAAGAAAGGTGCGAAAAGAATCGTCGATAATACAGAGATTTTCAATACCGTTCCGAGAACGCAGTTTTTTCTTTAAATCTCTTTTGCTTCACTTTTGTTTGCTATGAATTTTCGGTCTCTAGGCAGATTTCAGTCCTCCACCGTTGTTCCTGAACTCTCTATCAGTCGGAATAAATCAAAAATATCATTAAAAACTTTTATAGATCAAAATCTATGAAACTGGTCGTTTTTTTTATCCCTGCAACTTCAGCGAGTAGTTTTTCGTGCATTTTTTTCGAAGATTTATCGACCTCTATGTTGATGCGATATAACAAAATGAAAATAAAACTTTGGGTCCCTAGGAATAAGCAAAAATAATGTCAATTGTCTGCTTACCTCGTCGAGTGCGAACAAGAGCGATTGCGCGAATCGTCGCTCACTTTTATTCACACACCGGCTCTGCACATGTCCAACGTCCATGCCACGCGGCCACGTTCGCGCTCCCCTCCGTACGGTCAATTTTCCGAGCCCCGGGGATATCACGCTATATCTCGCAAACGCACACTCGTGCAATTTTCATCATTGGCTCGGCTTCGACGCTCATTCATGTTACCAGGATCGTCGTTGCACTATCGGCGTGCCCTGATCGTTAATTTTGATTGTCAACGAAATAATTTATCGTGCTTCCCGCGCGAATTTGAAAAAAGCGTCAATGATACAAATGTACATATTGCAAGCATGTAGGTAGCTATAAGCAAGTTATTTTTTTTTATTTTGGCTTCCTCACAGAGGATATGTTATGAACGAGATGAAATAATTATTGAAAGATCGCCTTTCATGACTTTGTTTTCGACAAACTTTTTCTTTTGACTTTCTACTTCCTACATCAATTGGGTACGACGGAGGGATATGTAAGTCAAGCAAACATACTGCCAAGTTAAGGGAGAGAAAAGTTGTGCATATTGAAATTTTCATATCGCCTCTCCAACATTTTTGCGCATATAAAAAGCTTCCTTTATCAGAAAGCCAAACTTGAAAAAGCCTCTTGCTTATCCAGAAAAACTTGTGTGCTTGTAAAAATAATGGCGAAGGGAGTTGCGAGTTTCAATTTGCATAATTATTAATAGCCTTTTTGTATTGGATTGCGTTGTTAGTAGGGATGTTATCTATCTAACGATCTTTTCTTCAATTCTACAATTAGTAGGACGGTTGCGACGAATGAAATTTGCATTGCATCGGAATTGCAATGTTACCTCGTTCCTTCTTTCACAGACTTTTAAAGTATTCGTACCTTATCCTTTTTTTTTCTAAGACCTACCAATTTGTTTTGAACAATCCTTGTTGCATTGATGAATTTTCGAAATTCAGTTGTCGATCATTTGCTCGCAATAGATGAATTATCTTTCATCCATTCGTTGCTTGTAACAATGTCTCCATTAAAAAAAAAAAAGAGAAAAAAAAACAAATATGCATCAGAATGAAATAAACATTGTCGTTGAATTTTATAGGCGGTAAGCTGTTTGTGTCATACTTGTCAAACCTACAAGGATCGTCTTCACTCGTGTCTGCACTGTATATTTTTTGGATGTTACGGGAACGGTCATATACAAGAGCACGCCAAGACTAAGAAACATTTTTTGGGTAAGTCAGATATTCTCACGAATATTTAATGGAATCTAGATATGTCAAATTAGAATAAAAAAAATTATAAAAGTGACAACCGCATAATTAACGTTTTACAGCTGTGGATTTGTGCTACGGTAATATTCTGTGCTTTCAATGCGGAGATTACGTTTATGACAGAGAATTGCTTACCGTGGCAAAGGCACAATGGAGCGAATCGGCAAAATCGTTGAGTTTGGGAGAATTTTATCGGGCGTGGGAGCCGACGCAGATAGAGGCGGAATTATTGCGAAAGCATCCACGACGTCGTCGTATTGTCGAGAATTCGACAATCGGTAATTAATCTTGAAAAAAATTAAATAATAATAATAATAATACTAATTCACTAAATGAATCACGTATCGCGGTTTCTGAAATACGATCCATCAATCCGAGATTTTTGTTTTTTTCTTAGGTTTGAGGGGTCTCATCAATTTAGGAAGCACGTGTTTTATGAACTGCATCGTTCAAGCTCTTACCCACACACCGCTCTTGCGAGATTATTTTCTAGCTGACCGTCATCACTGTCCCCAGCCAAGTCGTTGTCTCGTTTGCGAGGTTTCCCATCTCTTTCAGGAATTTTACTCGGGAAGCAAAGCGCCGCTCACGCTTCACAAGCTCTTGCATCTAATATGGACACACGCGAGACACTTGGCCGGTTACGAGCAGCAAGACGCTCACGAATTTTTCATAGCAACGCTCGACGTGTTGCATCGACATTGCGAGGCTGCTCCTATTCTCGTAAAGGACAATCCTCATCATTGCAATTGTATTATCGATCAAATTTTTACCGGTGGACTGCAGAGCGACGTCGTGTGTCAGTCCTGCAAGTGAGCAAACGAAAAATTTAAATTATTTACGATGAAGAAGCAAAATGGTGAACGAAATGTATTTTTCGTATATTTCTGAAAGCTAGAGTACCCTTTGATTAATTTATCGCTTCAAATTTAGTACATGCTTAATGATATGTTGTTTAGTTATAATTTAGTATTAATAATTTTGTTCGAGCTTCAGAAGCGTGCAAACATCCCTTTATTTCCCTGTATATTCAATACACGATTATGATAATAGTCGTGCATTGGATATACAGGGTGGCTTTCGAAATAATAAAAAAAAAATTCCGTCTTCTCAGCGGAGTATCAACGACGATAGATCCGTTCTGGGACATATCGCTCGATCTCGGACCAGCCGCCGGTGCATCGGGTTCGGACAGTAACGGACCGCCAACATCGTTGTTAGATTGCCTCGAGAGATTCACGAGGGCCGAGCATCTTGGCTCGAGCGCAAAAATAAAATGCGGCAAGTGTCAGACCTATCAGGAATCAACGAAGCAACTAACGATGAAACAATTGCCGATCGTCGCGAGTTTTCATCTAAAGCGCTTCGAGCATTCGAGCATACAGGACAAAAAAATATCGACGTTTATCTCGTTTCCGGAACAGCTCGACATGACACCGTTCATGTCACATCGACGCAACGGTAATAACAATAGCTCGACGATCGACGGCCTGTCGAAGAATGGCGACGACGGAGCTTTTACCGACAATAGATATTCCCTGTTCGCTGTTATTAATCACGAGGGTTCGTTGGAGACCGGACATTACACGGCGTTCATACGACAACAGCGAGATCAGTGGTTCAAGTGCGACGATCATTTGATCACGAGGGCCAGACTGAAAGATGTATTAACGAGCGAAGGGTGAGTAACGAGTGAGACTCGTGAATTTCGGTTCAATTTTTTTTCTTTTTCTTCTTTTACACACACTGCGAGGAGCAACAACTGTTGAAGATTGGCAATTTTTCCAGATATCTACTCTTCTACCACAAGCAAATTCTGGAGTACGGTCGTAATAGCAAAATATGATCGAATATGCCAAAAGCGCTTGCCATGCCCCCCCCCATCTGTCCTCCATCCCAATTCCCGAATCATTATATACATATATATTACTAATTTATTTATTATCCGATCTCTGGCTATCGGAGAATCAACAACGACTCGCGACGAAATACACTTTCTCGTTTCTTTAATAATTAAGATATTTCTATATCAGGAACCCGATAAGGGACATGGCGTTTTTTCATTAATTCTACACAAGCAACAAAAATCCCCCCCCACCCACTCGTACACAAAATACCCCGTATAGACATAAGATTAGCTCAACGCGATTTTTAACAAATGAGAACTCACTAAATCCCCTTTTTTGTATACCACTGACTGATTCTCATCATATTAGATATATATACGTATATATATATATTCCTATTTTGATGATTTCTATACAAGGACAACCGACGTAACTGTGTGGGCTCAATAGGTATAATATGTTTTTTTTTTCCTTTGGATTTTCGCCTCCAGTTGCGAGAGCACGAAAAAGAAAAAAACGCGACCTATAAATGTGTGTGGATACATACGAAAAAAAAAAAAGAAAATCATAAATAATTGTAAACGTACGACGATGTTTTTCTTCTTCTTTTTCGTCACGTGTTTAGGGATGCAACTCTGGCTGCACCATTACGATGGCCAGACCAATTTTGTACAAAAAAAAAACTAATATTGAAATACATGTATAACCGTAGTGAATTTGAATGACGGTTATAATTGCTATCCTAATAAAGCGATATGCGAATCGCACGACTGTATACAGTAATAAATGGATATGAATGATATAAAAATCTTAAACTTGAACTTATTTGACTATGTAAAAGTGCTGTAGGAAGCGGTCTCTTCGGAACTTGAGCCCTTTCAGTAATTGTTATTACGGGAATAAATATTCACATTCGGGATTTCGACGATTCGCGATCGTGTTAACACGGATTGCATATTACATGTTCGGAAGTAGCGTTTTTCGAAATATTCAACGAATCGGGACATTGTGTTTGAGGCAAATTGACGGTAGCCGAGAAAAAACCTCTCCCCCCCTCAAAGCTGTTCTGGACAGTTCTGAGCACGGTCTTGTATACAGGTCTGGAAACTCCTACGCTGAAAGTGACCTTAACGAAGTCAAGTTCAATTGCTGTAGCAACCACTAGAGGCGTTCCGATCTTAGTTCTTAGTTGCGAACTTATAATGCCAACAGGCATAACCCGAAAACCCCTCGATATTGCTATCCTTGCATATTACGTTTATTTCGTTTATATCACGACTATTAGTGATAATTATATTGAAAATGAGATATCAGTGTGTGGTCCCAAATTGCAAAACCAGCAGCAAAAGAACGAAGAAATGTTCTACATTTCACGTGCGAAAGGATATTGATATGCGGAAAAAGTGGAAAGAGTCTATTCCAGGCATTGTAAAATGTTCCAAAATTACAAAAGACGGATCGTGTATGTGAAGAGCATTTTAATCATGACGACATAGTTCGCGAATGGGTCAAGCTCGCAAGCTCGACGCAAATGGCCAAGTAATTGCACGGGTAAGTTTAATGAAACGATTTTACGCATAGTTTGAGAAGATAGTTACTCGTATCAAGTATTTTCCAATATGTAACGTCACGTACAAAAGAATGCAACTCAACGAGTTTGCTGTGCCAACCAGGTTCAATGACGTCTCAATAGAAAAGGAAAATTGTGTGCCAGAGCATGGTTATGCGAAACAAGTTTCGAATTTTGAAATAAATTATCCAAGCCCTGTTCCGTCCTTTAGAGTCACAAAACCGTCAATTTAAGGAATCAGTACTTGTATCGGTGGCTTTCTTTAACAGAAAGTACCTATTGCATTGTTGGTATATAAAAGCGACGAAATACAAGTAATTTAAACATACATACATTTCTTCTATTGATATTTCAGATATCCCCGAAGTTCCATCAAAAATATGAATCCTGTCCAGTGTGTCAAGAAGCTGCGAGATTGAAAACCAGCTGCGGATCTTCAGAGTCGCAACTGGTGCAAATGAAATCATGCGGTGGCCTGATTCACGCCAATCCTCATTTCTTTGATATGACTGATGTCTTGACTGTAGATGAAGTACTTGATTCTTACACCTCCACTTATCCCTGTATAGAGCATGGATCTGAAATCCTATTATATGCGATAATTTACTATCTAAGATTAAGAATGAGGCAATATTGCCATCAGGAAAATTCAAAACTAAAAAAGAAATTTGTTGTTAAAAAAATTTGTCTAAATTAACTAATGAATAAATCTTATGTTAAGTTTTTGTAAGTGTTCCCAGCTGTGAACATCAAGGAAGTGTGAATAAAAATAAATTCTTTAATTTTTCTCTTTATTTGAGTTTAGTCAATATTCCGAAATAGACTATTTAGCAGCATGCCAAAAAATAGTAGATTAAGGTAAGTAAAAATCAGCTCTTTCCATTTTTCTACACTTCATTTTTTAAGTTTTTGCGAATGTTCCAGTTTTCAAAATCAAATAAGTGCGAATAAAAATAAATACTTTAATTTTTCTCTTCATTCGAGTACCTGTAATTTTCACGAAAATATAATGAAAAAGGATGTAATTAAATATATGAAACGGTTCGATATACTTCTATTTTTGAAAATGAAAACTTGTTTATTATATAGGATTTAATAAAAAATCTAAGGGGGATCGATCTATCAAGACGTAGACAACTATTTCGCCTAATATATGTTCATATGAGATAGATATTTACAAATGGTTTATATTTATCATGCTCGATTAACAGTTAGAATCTTTGAAACCCGATTCAAATAAAGAGCATATTTATACGGTATATTCATTGAAGTTGACGGAATTAATAACGCTTTAATAATTACATATAATAAATATGTGTAATGCGGCAGAAGTGATTAGTGGGACAGAGACAGAAAACCGCGAGAGCTATCGTGGGCTTTTCAGGTTATGTCTGTTGGCATTATAAGTTCGCAACTAAGATCGGAACGCCTCTAGTGGTTGCTACAGAAAGTAAAACGAACTTCGTTAATACAGTCACCGCCGACCGCCGAAATTTGAGGGAGTTTCCAGACCTAAGACCGTGGTTCTGAGGAACTGATCGCACCTGATCCTGCCCAATCCGAACTTCCGAACACTGTACTCAACTGTACTCTATATGAAGCGTCCCTAACCTAAAAGGGACGCCATTTTTAGTACATGTATATATTCTTTATTTGAAATAGGATCTATCACGTTTTTTTTTCGTATCATCGCGATTTACTCGGAATTCCAAAGTAAACTGTACGAATAACCGGAATTGAACATTGTGTTACAAATATTTCGCGCAATAACGCTTTGAACTCAACATATATGTAAAATAGAAAAGAGATCACTCGTGCGATGCGTAGGATTGGGCGATATCAATAATAATAAAAAAACATCAAATAACAAGCACGCGTTGTGTTTTCTTCGTATTTTGTCATTATTATTATTGGCTTCTCAATAAAAATCCCTGACAAATGTTCGTTATTTCGTATTTCGATTCTATGGCGTTTTCTCTTTACTCGATGTTTTCACGCGTTATATATTTCCCTACAAAGCGATGGGAGAGAAAAGAGCGTTCGTGAAGCTGCGATAGACGGCGTGTGGTTTCTTTGGAACATTTTTTATTAATTCAAGAATGCCGAACGAGCGGAGATTAAAAATGTTTTGTACGAGAAATATTTGCCTCTTACTGTGCCTACTCCCACTGTTCATGGGTGTCAGCGGTAAAGACAGTACAAGCAGCAACGATTGTCAAAATCGTAGACCGCTTCGAAAACAAGTTGAGGCCGAACCACTGGCCGGTATGTGCTTAAAGGACATTGTAGTGCATTTTTCAAAAGCTCTACGCTCCTTTGGCACAGAAGAACTTGGTTTAACGGCTTTTCAAGAGATGCTCGACAGACTAGATCTCGTTAAAACTTTCGAGACATCCGACAAAGCGTTAAAAACTCTTGCCGACAAACTCAACGCTAAGCTACATTCGTACGATCAACTTTTGGAACAATGCGACAAAGCCATACAGAGTATTTTACTGAACGAACATTATTACTCTATGTACACGGATGAGACAATGAGCTCGGATCATTTAACGAGAGAATCCACCAGTCTTTGCTCTCAGATTGAAAATGGTCAGTAAACAATACCGTAGATTCGCTGGCGAATAAAGTCTATGACGAATAGCGTTAATAAATAATGGAATTTCCTTGCGGCATAACTCAAATTCAATCGTTCATATTCTTTTAGATGTGTAAAACTGTTTTTTTTTTATGAGGAATCAATATGCAAGTTTCTAATTTACATGCTTTTTTTCAGACTTTAATTTATAAAAATAAAACTTTTTTATTCGAAAAAAATTAATATTTTCATAAAATCAGAACGCTTTCACTAATACGCCCTGCATTCAATACCAAATATCGGTTCATTATGTTACTTCCATTACAGCTCTGGCAACAAATGTGAGAAACGGACAATGGAAAAATCTGCATGTCTTACCAGTCAGATATCCGGGCTTGATGTGCGGACCAGCTAGTTTGGCACACAACGTCGGTCCTCTCTTGCTGTCGCAGTGTGACAAGCCTAAAAACGTTATTTTACTTTTGGAGCATGGAATGTTTATGTCCGAGGGAGATTTCGCACTGGGTCAAGTAACGTCAAAAACAATCGTGGAAATGCTGTCGGAGCTTGATCGAGTAACTGTTATTGGATTGGCGGGACAGGGTCATATTCATTGTAAAAAAGGTCTTATGAGAGCGAATGATATTAATAAATTTCAATTGGGACGACACATCGACGGTATCACGAGAACAGGTAAATATTCTTTCGTAAATTTTACAAATTTCAGTGTTAAAGTTATTTTGTTCATTTGCTCGTTGCTGCATTGAGAGAAAAAAAAAAAGAAAATTATTTATTACTTACAGACTCTAATGAAACGCTTGATATCGACTTCAGAGCTTTAACCGCTGATCTTACCGGTGACGTGGTGATTATACACTTAACGAATACTCTGGAGGATATATCGAATGTTAAAAATATCGTGGATACGATTAAAAATAGCGAATTGAAGCCTCATCTTCGAACAGTACTCATTCTCTCAGGTACCGAAAGGATGTTTGAGAAAAATTGGCAATTGTACTTGCACTTGTTTTTTTTTTACGTTTTCTCCATCCAATTTTTACATTTTTTAAAACAGATCTCAAACCTCACCTGAATATTCGTGACACATCGACGAACGGTAGCGTCATAACGTTGCCAACGGAAAATGTTCTCGGCTATGAGATAGCTAGACTTTTCTCGGGTCTTCAATGCCCGAACGAGAATAAAAAGAGTTACTATCTGTCCGACGCTTATTTGGAGCATTATGGCAAATCTATGACCATTTCGATCGGACGTATAACGAATACTGCTCTACTGTCGTTGGACGTGAAATTACGAGATTTTCTCGAAGATTTTACTTACTTCAATGCCGGCCCGAACGTCCACTCGATTCTCTTCGACAAGAAGGGAATTGTCTGGATGCACGAGCACTTTCCTCGTGTCGAAACTCTGCTCGAACAACCGCTCAAAATACGTCTGGAAGATATAGAAAACGTGAATGTTGCAAAAATGATTAACGAATCGGAGGGAATTATGGAAGTTACGAATGAGCTCGGTGTTAAGGTTAATAATTCATTCAATTTCTCAAAAATCAATGTGTTTTACTTTGTGACATATTTTCGATTTCGACTCGTGAATTCTAAATAATTGACCTTTCTCTCTTTCATAGAGACAATTTAGATGGATGCATCTGGCTTATCGTGACTTGATAGCTTGTGTCGTTTCTGAGAAATCCGAGGAACCTCGTTTCCCATTGAGGTCTGCCCCACGTTTACCCTCGAATATTTTGCATCATCGATTGGATCTCATTCAACGTCACTCCCTCATCAGCAAAGATGATCTTTGCTCCTATCAGAATAATATCGCGACTTTGGGTAAGTAGATCGTTGATATTGTTTCCTCATAGAGTCGTAAGTTCTTATAGAGAAGGTTTTCAACATTGTGTAAAATTTCGAGGAAGCAACTGGCAAGTTTCAACTTGTAGCTTTTTTCCCTGTGATCACACATTCTGCCGGGAGTCTGGTGAAAGAAAAAAAAAATGTCTCGTTTTAGCGACAGGAGTGGTGTATCTATCGCCGTGGTGTTTTAAATCGCCGATGGAGCAATCGGAACTTCTCGAGACGGGCTCTGTAGTGACGGTGCAGAGTTACATGGCTTACATAAAAGATACCACGAGACTTTTAACAAACCCGGGCTTACGTTCTCCAGTGAGGTCTGACGTAGCTACGCTGGCACAGATTTTGGATCATTTCAAGGAACGTCACGTTGACAGTCCATTTCACGAATTTATCGTTAGAAGGTGAATCTCAATTGAAAAACTTTCATTCTAACATCACAATTAACATTAAATCGATGATAATGAAAGATAAAATTGATTGTAGATACGTGGTAGGTTCGGACAGCGGAGCGTTGGTTGTTTATCCAGGTATGGTACTGGATTCCGGACTTGATCCAATGAGACGTGCTTGGTACGTCAAGAGTCTCGAGTATCCCGGTAAAATTGTCTTAACAACACCGTATCTCGATGCCGGTGGTGCTGGCTACGTGGTTACCCTCAGTCACACGATTTACGAAGGTCGTTCGGCTTCTCTACACTCGAACAACGATCCGATATTCGCCACAATGTCGATGGATTTACCGATGAGTTATGTGGCACGTTTGTTACGCGAAATGTTTCCATTTTGCAACGAATCAACGATAAAGTGCTTTCTAATGGACGACAAGGGTTGGCTTGTCTCACATCCCTCTCTCCTCGAGGCCGGAAGTAAGCTCGAACAGCCACAACATCTCACGCACAAGGAACTTCTCGTTGCCAATGATATACTAAATCATGAGTTATTCGTGAAGAAAAAATTGTGCGCGAGCCATTTGGACGGTACGATGCAACGTTATTATCAGTTTAACACCTCGTTGGACGAAGTTTTAACGAATATTGTGCACGGTGAACATTGTGTCAAGTATCAGGTTGCCGCTGTTCCCGGCACAAACGTATTTCTCGGAATAATCAACGAGACTTGTAGCTTGAGGGCTTTTTGTCCGTGCAGTACGGTGAGTTTGATAATTCATTGTTTTTTTTTTTTTTCCCCCGAAATTCATTATTGTAGCTGTTACGTTGAACCTTTCGTTATTCGTCTCCTTTTGCCATGCAGATGGATAGACTGTGTCTGAATTGCAAGCGAATGGAACAAACCGAGTGCGAGTGTCCCTGCGAATGTTCGCTCTACAGCGCCGGTTGTACACAACCGAATATCAATAATTTGGAAACTTGTGCCGCGCCGTACGAGCAAGGTTTTAGCTCAACCGCCGATTGGAGTCAACTCGCCGCTCTGAAACCGTGTCCGGCCTTTAATTGTAAAAATTACGAGACCGTGGATAAGTGCATGGGTATCGTGGGTTGTCAGTGGTGTACGGTCGACAGCGACGGAGAATCTATTCTGCAAAGGCCGTTTTGCTCGGACATGAATCTTTGCTTCAAAGGCGTTCTCGGATCTTTTCTTCCCTATGCCGATGGGTCGTATAGTGAGTTGCGAACTGAAATATTGTTCTTCTTCCTGTATGCATTCGTGCTTGTCCAGTTATTTTTTTCCTCAATCGATCTTCTTTCTCTTTTAGATTCACAATCAACGGACGAGAGTGTTTCTCGCGAATGGCCATCGGTTGGTCCAGTCGCCGGTGGAATATTAGCGATCGTTCTTATCCTCGGCATAACACTTTTCTGCTACCGACTACGTAGCGTACAATCCGGTCTCGAGCATCAGTGCTTGCATCTTCACGCCTCGCCCGATAATCTTCGTATGACACATCTCGACGCGGACGCCGAGCCAATGGAATTTCATCAATCGAAGAATAATTTAGACTCGTTGTTACACGAGAGCGTCGCGCCAATATCACCGTATCGCGTGTCGACGAATTATCGTAGGCCCCCCGGTGGTGACAGCGACCATGGTTACAGCACTATGACACCTCACGACGATAACGAGCAACAAACTTTTGCCGAGCCGCTGTTGATCGTCGGCGTTAGTTCAGAGCCGGAAATCGCACGTCGAAATATTTCACCACCGTCACCCACGACTCATCTTGGTTCACCTCATCATGTACTAGCTCCGGTCACGGTTCATCGCGATATGGAGCCCAATTTTTGCTAACGAACCCGCCACACTAAGACTCGATAGAAATATTTTTTTTCCTTTCATCCGTCGTTCAATAATGTTTTTTCGTACTAATTCTCGATTATGCTTCGGTCCTCGAAGTACGGTGCTACGAGATGATACCGGAATTGACGTTTAAAGGTCGTAATGTTATTTTTTACATACCTCTGATTTTTCTAACAAATCTTTTGTACGGAATAGTTTGTAAGATATTGTATTGGCGGAAATATCGTAATAATTTCCCCGTTAGATCCCAGAATGAGTACCCCGTTGTACTCGCTCTTGTTTTATTTTATTTTTTAACTTATTTCTCGCAAGACGAAAATGTTCGGTAACAAAATGTAAGAGTATTGTTCGTGTACCTGTCTACGAGTTTGTAGAATATCTTAAGCTGACCTCGAGTGTGCCAACTTACGAGCACGCGAAGAATTATGAAATTGGGAGAGAGAGAGAATCGTGACATATTTTTAAAGAAAATTTGTGGTTCATCAATGTCCTATGTATGGATTTTTACATATATATATATATATTTATATGATCGTATACGTATTGCATACGTATCAAGACTAGGATAGCCAGACCGCTATCCACCAGTTGAATCAATGCAACAGTCGGAAAAAAATTGAATTTACTTGTACTTGCCACGCATACCGCTACAAGAGGAATCGTTTAATCTTGCCGTTTGAGATTATGCATCGGACCAGTTCGTGTTTAAAAAAAAAAAAGAACAATTCTGTCAGAAACTCGAGAGACGCTCGATAAGCGCCATCTACACGTTTGTTCCAAGCGTAAACTGAAATACACTTTAACGTACCTATATAATGTAAATTTTATATGTAATCTTTACACTGTATTTTTTATCACGAGATCGATTTTTTAAAATAAAAAATAAAAAAAAAACAAAAATTTCTTACCAACTGCCTGTTCTCTCTAACGAACAGAAAACACGTTTATCGGTACCACGAACGAGCGTTTCATTTTTTTAACTCTTTCGTTTTATTACAAATTAGAAGTTAGTACATTTTCGTAGCAATTTTTTAGTTATCGCGCGATTACGGAACGAATTCGGGATTTTTTCGCAGAATTACAAAGCCTTCCATTATCGGTGTAAGGGGCAAATATTCTTCCGTTGCGAGTTCGGCTCTCTCACCGAATGCCAGCAATACCGGAGTCGTGTGAGTCTGAAAACCTGTTATGGTTTTTGGATTTCCGGCCTGTCCTACAACGTCAACGGCAACACCCACTCGCACCGGTACCGCCAACGGATTCAACTCTTCGTCGAATGTAACGAGCATTCGTGGTTGCATCGCTGCCGCCAGAGTATACAGCAAGTAATGAGAACGTCCGAGGATTACTGAAAGTTAAATTTTTTTTCTTCAATTTGTGAGTTGTAAGAAAAGGGTAGAAATTTATACAAATCATATGTCACTGCGCGATTCCAAGTGAGATTCTTACGTTATTCATAAACTTACTGTTTTTAACGTCGAGAAAACCGACGAGCGTGGCCAAGAGTCCGGCTAGCGCGACCGGACTGAGCAATTGTCGGTCGCTGTGATAGGGTGACAGTGTAAGAGTTCCTTTGCCAAGATGCGTTAAGCCCTGTGCTATACGAACCATGAACAAATTGTTCGGATCTTTGGCGTGAAATTGCGCCAATTGACGAAGCATAGCGGCGAGACGAGCGTTGTTTGTTCCAGCACCGACGAGACCCATTGCGAATATAGCATTATGAGCGACTTCAGGATCGCTGTCGTGCGAGAATTTCGACAGAGTATCGAGAATATTGAGTTTTGGATTTGAAACGGATATGAGACCGAGAGCGAGGGGTACGGAGCGACGTATAACGGGCTCGCAGTAACGGAGCAAATGTCCAAATGTTCTATAAGCCATTTCGGCACCAATTTCCTCGCCCATTGCGATTAGTGCTATGCCAAGAACGGCAATAGCCTGCCGTGAACTGAGGTCCTTATCTTTGTCATCCTTTTTCTCCTCTTTCTTGTCCTTCTCCTTGTCCTTGCGATCGGACTTATCGTCTTTCTCGTTGGTAGGCTCGTAATGCTCCGAGCATATGTGCAAAAGATGTTGAATCTTGAGAACGTTACCGGTACCGGCGTAGGCGCATACCTCGACGAGAGTAGTGGACATAGATTTAAAGGGCTCCGGTACAACCTCGAGAGCGGCTATTATAGCCTCGGCGGCCTCTTGTTTACCGAGGAAACACAATCCAAGACCGAGCGGCAAGAATCTCGCGTAAGTGTCTTTAAGATCGTTCTCAGATTTTTCCATCAGTGTGTGAATTATCGTTGTCGTTACGTACGAATTGCAAGAACCAACGGCAACCATACCGAGGGCAAGACCCGCTACACCGATAACTTCCCAGGTTGATTTTGGATCGGTGAGCACCGGCGCGAGAAGACTTAGTACTGCTTCCCGATTCGAGCCTGCGTAAGCCAAACCAAGGCCGACAATCGCACCGATTCTCATTGTGTTGCTACTATGAAGAACGTAATCGGAGAGTAGAGCCAGTGCCGGATCACACTCGTTTTTCACGCCGCAATTTACAATTCCACAGGCCAATAGCGCACCGGATTTGATATAATCCTCCGAGGAATAGAGATACTTGTCGATCGGTGTCAGACCACCGTCAACGTCCCAGAGTAGTACGAGACCGAGAGAAGCCGTTGCACTCAACATTCCGTGCTCCTTGTTCTTGTAGAGCCACTTGTTACCGTCCTCGATCAACAATTTGTCATGACCAAAAGCCGCATTAACGAAACCATTGACGAAACTTGCGGCGAGATTTTGCCTCGCCGAATCAACCTGACCACCGCCGAATGGAGGCCGCGAATTTTCCAAATGCGATTTGTAGACGTCCTCGGGTGTCTTTGGCTCCATTATATCGAGCTCACGAGCGAGATTTAGAAAATGATTGTTCAAATGAGAATTCGACATAATCTCGATGAGATCGTCATATTCTATCGTTGATTCTGGCAATTCGAGGAATATCTGTTGACGACCGAGCATGAAGGCTAATTGCTTCTGTATGGATCTACAAAGAGGATATTAAGTAATAATAATGATAGTAATATCAATTATAATAGTAATAATAATGTGATCGATCCAATCGACTTTTGCACAGCGAAAATTAGTAAAAGAATCTTCCAGAAGGTGCTTCGTCGAAATTTTACACAATGTTGAAAGCCTTAAAATAAATAGTTTCTATCCTTGATCAATAATACTTACAGGTCTTTGCAGTTCTGGAAGAGTTTCTCTATCAGTGGTAAATCGTTGAGCTGCATCGCGAGTCTCAAAGCTTGAGGATACTGATTGAATTTTTTGTATAGTTTCGATGCTTCGTGAAGAAGAGTGCGATTTTCGGGATCGGCAACGTAAGGTACACAACTAGTTAGATAAAGGCATACCCTCTGATAAGCACTTTCATCAACGTATTGCTCCAAAAGATCGAGCCTCTCGATTTCCATTAGCAAATCGCAAGCTTCAGTTTCTGCATTATGAGCCATGTTATAGGGCACTATCTCATGTACGAGACCGATCAATTTTTTACTCATAATTTCGGTATCGTCGCCGGTTAACTCGTCCCACTCGCCCGACAATTCTCCCGATAAATGTCTAACGTACTCGTGACCCCATTCACCCAATTCCAGAGCTGAACCGGTGAGTCTGTATTTCAGACACTCTCTTCCCTCGCCCATTGTCATCGCCAGTACAGAAATTATGTCCGAGCATAATTCTCGGGCTTTTGTATCTCGTAACGTTTCGTATACAGTTTTCATTGTGTCGTAATGGGGTCTCATGAATTTTAAAGGTTTTGGAACGCTCGTCATTGATGTCGTTGACGCGCGTATTTGCGAACAAAGTGCCTCCAGTGCTGTGAAATGTTGCTTTGTATTGCCACTCTGTAAACGCTCTACCAAATTTCCTAATTCTTCCTGAAGGAGCTTGTCCTCCTCCGACTGAAAGACGATGCAAGTTAAATGTTTGAGTTTTTTTAAATTTGATCATTACAGACTAAATCGGCATATGATTGGTTAAGAAAAAGTTATAGCATGAATTATTTTGTCACACGAAAAGATTAGGAATCTATTATTAAGGATGTTGAAGCGCTTTGCGGTAGTCAAACGAGCGCTAAACACTTTAAATTGATGTTAGCGTTGACCAAGGCGATTCTTTATCCGGTAAACGCTACTGTAGTTAGAAAAAAAAGTAAAATATGAGAGAATTTGGGAGGAGGGCAAATCTTTGTCAACGATCCGACCAAGAGGATTAGTAGAAATCTTACTGAGCGATAGCCATCTCATTGATCCAGCAATTCCGAAATATCGAAAATAAACGTCCGTCATTCGGATAATGCTTGGAATGTGGATTCAAGAACAAATGACAAAGAAAGACAATAAAAAATGGCAAAAACAAGTTATAATCGCAACAAAACAAGCGACAAGTCATCCACAGAAGAACGGCTGATAAATATAAAATTCAATAATAAACTTACCAAATCGTTCTTCTCCTCCTCTTTGCCATTTTTCGTTTCTTTCGTCGGCTTCGCCTCGACTTTCGTGCTTTCGGGCATGATTTATTTGTTCCTTGGTGCGAAATACAATTAACGAAAGTGTGTTGAAAAAGCTGTGTGTCCCGCGAATCGAACCGTCAAGCTTTTTTAGGTTAGACTACCGCGGACTCCGAAATGCTAGTCACCATGGTGGAAGGATACAAGGTGTAGCCATCTCGCGACGCGTTTTCGCGTGTTCTGCGCAGTACTCAGTGTTGCCAGATGGTCCGTGTGAGTTACCCCCAGATTATTTTCGTTTCCCCCTAAAAATCCCCTGACCAACCGCCAAGCCAATCTCGGTCATGTGTTCGTCAGGTACGGTCAAGTGACCGCAGTTTTTAAAAGGTTCAATTGACAGTCATCTTGAGAAATTTTGTGGTAAATTATATCAGTTTTAAATCGTGAAAAAAATCTTATCCAATATCAGTTTGACATGTTAGATATACCCAAAAGTTGAAAAATAAATTCTTTTTATTTTAATTTTAATGTTATTTTAATTTTAATTTTATTTTAATTTATAGCAGCAATGGCTTATCCTCTCCAGTTCTATTCCGTTATCGGCTATCGCCAGCTCGCAACGGCATATGTCACAAGAGGCAATGTACTTTGATACTCGTTTGGCTTATACCGCCGTCCCTAATCCACCAGCGGATCCTGATATGCGTTTCATATGTGAACTGTGTGGACTGTGTGACATCTTTTGGCTTATTCCATAAGATCCGCGAATGGCATGTAAATACAAGCTGCGGCATCTATTGGACATTCCCCTGTACTGAACCGTGTTGACCTGTAACGGGAAAACCCGAATTATACCATAGTAAACGAAAAATTCACTGGACCCACATCGATATTTTTTGGTAAATGTATTAATAAACTTGTTAATAAGATTCAAAGCGAGTTAGTAAAATTAGAAACGAGTAAAAAAAATTAAAAAATGCCCAAAGCGCAAATGATCAAACCATACGTACAGAAATACGTAAAAAGTTGGGAGTTGGAATCAATCAACTTTCAAAGGTACGTAACCTATAATTAGACAACTAACCCGTAATTGGTAAAGAAACCTGTAATGTGATTTATAATTAAAAATATAAAACGAACAAAATCTACAATTCAAATAAAATTTGCATATCGATTCCTCGAACTTTCACACAATCAAAGCTCGACGGGCCCTCTACGACTCTACGCTTTACGAGGAACTATCTTTCTCAATGTTGGTTACCGATTTTTGACAAATTCGATAGCTTCCTCTAATTCTCTATTGAATATTCCGTATAATTTTTACTTTACTATATTATCTACTGAAGAGTATAGTCTAAATCCCTTTTGTTTTTTAACGATAAAGGTTGGTTGAAACCGTCGCTTGGTGGAGGACCGTGCAAAGCGTTTTGTGCGTTTTGCAATACGATTCTCGCGGCCCATAAAAAAGGATTGTCGGAACATGCTGCATCAAAGAAGCATGAGCGATCCGTCAAAAACCGCAATATCATTGCCCAAACTCCAAAGATCGACAAATTCGCGAAAGTGACTTTGTCAGAAAAACGAAAAATAGCTGAATTGAAAATTGCTATGTATGTGGCAGAGCATTCGTCCATAAAATCTGTCGACCATCTCTCTCTCTAGTGATAAAGGATCTTGATGAGGATTCTCAAGTCCTCAAAGATCTCAAACTGCATCGGACAAAATGCTCAGCTCTAATAAAAAATATTTTATCGCCTTGTATCGTGCAAGACCTTCTCGATGACATCGGAAATTCGCACTACTCGTTGATTATCAATGAGTCAACGACGATAGATACAAAAAAAGTTCTTTGCCTCATAATTCGATATTTCTCTCTATCGAAGAAGAAGATCGTGACGAGTTTTTATCGTTTATTTGAGATGACAGCAGGGACCTCGGATGCTATTGCCGCAGCGATTTTGCATCAATTGAAAAGCGACAATTTGAATTCGAGTAAGCTTTTAGGTCTGGGGGTTGATGGAGCCAGTGTAAACGTAGGCATTCATCATTCTGTAACGACGATATTGTGGGAAATCAATCCGGAGCTTGTAGTGATCAAGTGCATTTGCCACTCATTGCATCTCGCAGCCGAAGAGAGTTGCAAAGTGTTGCCAAGGAATCTGGATTTCATGGTACGTGAAACGCATGCGTGGTTTGCCGTTAGTTCAAAGCGTCAAATAGAATACGCGGAGGTTTACCGTACTCTTGAGGGTAAGATACCGAAAAAAATCGTAAAGCTGTCGAATACCCGGTGGTTGGTGAGGATTCAGGCTGTCGATGCTATTCTCGAGCAATGGGATGCTCTAAAACTGCATTTTAAAATGACCGAAAGCAACAAAGAACGCTGTTATATAGCTTGCCAACTTCATGGAATGTTTTCAACTCCCGAGAACAAATTGTATTTGACGTTTCTCAGTTCGACGCTCAAAGGCATCATGGGGCTAAATAGATTGTTTCAATCCGATGCTGTCGACCCTATGAAACTCTTTAAAGATTTAAATGGTAATATATATTCACTTCTTCAAATGCTTGTTGTAACGTCGCAACTGAAGAAAATATCGCATTACGATCTCGCCAGCTTCGATTTCAAACACTACTGCCTGTCGCTAGGATGTATGAATTTCGGTTATGAGTTTAACGTTCTAACTGCCAACGTTCATCCGGATTCGATTATGCAGGTTAAAGAACGCTGCAGAGATTTTATGATCGTTCTCGTAACGCAATTGCAAAAGAGAATTCCCGAGAATATGAAAGTTCTGGATCAAATATCCACGTTCTCGCTGCAATTAGCATCATCCCAGGTTAAGGCTGATATCACGAATATTGCGTCAAAATTCAAAAATAGTTTGTGCAATGATATCAGCTCAACTCTGAAGGAGTGGAATATCATTCACAGGATTGAAGTCACCGATACTGCCAGCACTGAAGGGTTTTGGGCGGAGGTGAATGAACTCACCGACGCAGGCGGAAACAAAAGATTCGGCAATATATCGAATCTCGTTCTCGGGCTGCTGAGTCTGCCCTTCTCAAATGCCGCAGCCGAACGCGCATTTTCCATCGTGAATATAGTAAAGGACAAATTGAGAAATAAAATGTCGGTTAAAATGGTCGAGGCAATTTTACATATCCGTTGCACCCTCCACGTTGAATGCTGCAAATTTACACCGACCGCAGCTATGCTGAAACGTTTCAACTCCGAAACGGTGTACGGAATGATAAACGACGATGATATTAGGATATTAGATACCTTACCGACCGATTGATCGGGAAAAATATTATAGTCATTGGAGAGAGATAGATAGAAAGAAAAAAGAGAGGGTTTGAACTCGTTTAGCGTTAATGACGATTCGTAAATTTCTTCCGCTTTCATTCGTTCTCATAAATCCATTACCTATAGGGCCTTCATCGCAATGTTGAGTTCTAGTCTTTATAGTCAGCAGTATAAGTCTAACGTTACTAGTCCTCACGCTGTGACCTATTATCATTTTATCTCGTAATAAATATAATTAAATAAATAACAACCTACGTTAAAAATATAGCTCAATGCGCAGTGTTAATAATTGTAGCCCTTTCTATCCTACGTATAATACTAATCTGTGGCATTGGGTGTAGTTATCTTTTTACAGTATTCCTGTGGTGCGATTCTGTACTTGACGCAATATCTTAGCGTCTGACGCAAAACCGAAATAGCCTATGAGAGTCGCGCCTTTCCGCTGGAATCTTCTTTGCAATTGGCTTTTTCGGTTTTGCGTCAGACGCTATGATATTGCGTCAAGTACAGAATCGTCCTTCTGCTATTCGACAATTCGGCATCGATTTTTGCGCTTCAAAACTAGTTTTTTTTATCGGGAATTTAAAACCCCCTAAATAATTTTTCCCCCTGATTGTCCCCTGACACGACTAAAAAAACCCTAAATCTAGGGGGAAATCCCCTGATCTGGCAACACTGTCCAGACCTGTATATAAGACCGTGGTCCAGGGCACGGTCTTATACACAGGTCTGGAAACTCCATCAAATGTCGGCGGTGGGGAGTGACTGTCTTAACGAAGTTCGTTTTACTTTCTGTAGCAATCACTAGAGGCGTTCCGATCTTAGTTGCGACCTTACAATGCCAGCAGACATAACCTGAAAAGCCCACGATAGCTCTCACGGTTGTCTGTGTCTGTCCCACTAACGACTTCTGCCGCATTACACATATTTATTATATGTAATTATGAAAGCGTTAGAAAGCCGCATTCAGCTGCGGCGCGCTATTTGAAAGAAGAGTGGGCATGAAAATAAAAAGTCGGTCGGTATAGTAGATCAAAGACAGATATTTCAAGAAATGAAAAAAAGTTATTCCAATAATTTATTTGCAAATCATTTATATATGTATATATACACATATATATTTACATTCATTCACATTAAGTGGATCGTATGTCATTTGTATTATAAAATTTGATGTACATTATCGAAGCTACCGTCTCTTCCTCAGGTCGCAATAAAATCGGACCGAAACATACCGCCGCTGAAAGGAATTTATTCGTTAATTATTAATTTCTTCTGCCGAAGGAATTTCGTTATAAACGGAATTTTTATTTGTTTATTTCAATTACCTTTGCAGATGTTTGATCAATAGCATTAAAATATCAAAACGTGGTTTTGACAAACGATAGACGAGGGTATGCACATCGCTGATGAGTGATTCTCGTGATTCCTGATCTATAACACAAAAAAAAACAACACAAAAATTACTTCCATCGGGCATTGAATGAGAATTTTTCGAGAGATAGTATACATTTTTGTACGTACTGGTAGAAATTACAACAGCTTCACTCTTGTAGTATTGCAAAGTCATTACAAGCTCCGACAACATTCTCAAGTATGTTTTCAAAGCGCTCGTTATAGTTTTATTCTTCCCATTCGAATCTATCGTCGAGATTGATTTTGTCAAATTTCCTCCTGTCCAGTCCCATTGCCAGAAGTTTGTTGACCTTCGATGCCACACCGACGACTCAATAAGACCTTGTTCCTCAAGACATGGGGATTGAAGATATTGCTTTTGCTTTATTAGCGTTCATTATTTTTATTAAATAAGTTTTGTTCGTTGGAACATTGTATAATGCTTAAACGTTAGAAAAATTACTTACTGTACGACTGACAGACTGTATTAAAATACATTCTAACGTACATATAACGTGTTCACGGTGCCGAAACAATTACTGCTTCCCCTGTTTTTACAATGAATATCACTCCGGCACATGCGATTCATCGACTGTATAATAATAAAAGTATCTCATTTTATATAGAAATTCCTCGTGTCCGCTTCAATTACAATCCTAATCTCCCAATCTTCCCAATCCTCTCGCCAAGTTATGAGAAATGACAAAATTCGAATTCTTTGAAAATAATAACATTTAAAAAATATATAAATAAATAAAATACATTATGCATTATTTAAATATATTTGTGGTGCAAGTAACGTGAAATTTAAACAGACGATTAGAAAAAAAAAGTCATCATATGGGGAAACGAACCTACGACCCTCCCACTACGAACTCGAGCTCCTGCTTTTTTTTTTTTTTTGTTGAACATGTTTATTTCGGAGCGTTTTACAATGTGTTGAATAAAGTTTTTGGTAGAAATAAACATATATAAAAAGACCACACGCTAACGGGGATAAATGGCTTTAGTCCTCGCGCATGAGGAGCTCGTCGCCAAACGGTATGGAAGTTTAGTGGTTTGTGAACGATGAGAATAATGCAGACTGTAAGTGCTGCTTCGTTAATGGCACTCCGGCATGTGCACTGTTACGGTTTGGGGGAAGAAGGCGTGAACCAAAGAAAAACCCCTATGTGGTCAGAAACGCCGGTACTTAAGCCTAAATTAAAGGCTATTTTATAAAGGGGGGTATTTATAAATGTACAGGGGTGGCAGGTGATGCCAACGATATTTTAGCTAGTTCCATGGTAGCATTTGGTTTAGAAGAATGCTGGTCGCGCCAGCCGTCTTCCTCTGTTGCGGCCGCCTTACGGATTTGTTTACGGTAAAGTTCGCTTATGTGTGGGCAGTCTATTGAAAGCCAGTGATATTTTCTGAGGTTTATTCTATGAAAATCACAATAGTCACAGGGCGATAAGGCTGCATTGCACTATATCTATGTCTTTGGTAGTCAGTAGCAGTTACCGATATTCGTTTGTCGGCTTTGTTGCGCTTCCAGTGATATAGGGTTGGAATGTTGTTGGCATTCTGAATGTTGCCAATTGAGTCGCGGTACATAAATGATTGGGGGGGTAGGTAACCTGACCTCGATTGGTGTGCAGAGTCGGTTGTGCATTGCGTTGTTAATGTGGGGGAGATTGCTAAAGTAGTCGCGCGTAAGTTTTAGCGTAAAACAGTCAATCCTTGGAATGTTGGCTGCCTTGTATAGCGATTTATTACTGACAAACTTATCGTAGTTAGTGTGTGCTGAGCGGTAAAGGCCTAGGCATGCTCGCAGGCATTTTCGTTCAAGAACTCTCAGCTCTTCCATCGCCGAGGCGTTGACATTCCACCAAACCGGTGCCGCGTATGTTAGTATTGGTCGGATAAGGAGTAAATAAAGTATCACTTTGGCACGTTTGGTGAGACGAGGGTTATAGAATATTTTACTATTGGCTTTGAAGGCCGCTCTGGTTTTCTCGATTTGTGTCACGAGATGAATATTTCCTCTTAAAAGATAATCTAAATTAACGCCTAGATATTTGACTATTTTTTTATGCGGGATCGCAGCTTTATTTAAGGTGCCCGGTATCGTTGTTTGGATGTGGAATTGGCTCGCGCCTCTTTTTTTGTTTTTCGATAAATAGAGCAACGGTTTGCGGAACAAGATCGTCTCACATTTCAGCGGATTGAGTCGGAGGTTCCAGGACATGTAATATTTATTGACTTTCTCCACTAAATTTTCGAGATCGTCTTGAATTTCCGTTGGGCGCTGACCGGCTACGTAAATCATATAGTCGTCGGCCAAGGCTAAGGAGGCGGTGTTGGGGTTGTCGTTAAGGCCGAATAGGTTGAGTACGTCGCATATAAATATGTTGAATAGAACAGGAGAGCAGTTCCTTGTTGGAGTCCCTCTGCTATCATAAATTGCTCAGACGAGATACTCGATCCGTCCCAAGTTTTTAAGGTTTTGTTGGAGATCATGTCCCAGATCGTCATTATTAGCCAAGCCGGGAATCTTTTTGAGTGAAGCTTATAGAGCAGACCATTGAGCCATACCGAGTCGAAGGCTTTTTCATTTGGATTTTGAAGCCCAATCCGCGACAGGAAGCTTTTGCGAAGGAAACTTGGTCTTTACATGTTTTACAGACAACAGACGCACTGATTGCTGCAAAAATGGTGAACAAATCAAGAGACGCGGCAGCGTCTTGACGCCAAGTATTAAAAAGAAGTTTTTAAACGTGCCGATGTATCTATACAGTAAGGTGGCCTGAAAACCGTTATATTCAAACTCTAAATTCACTTCACCCGCAAACGCGTTGAGTTATAACAAATCTGACTACATTTTTGCGATGTAATGTTATTTTTTTCTTTCGAATGCATTTAGATTTATTTAGATCCATCCACGCATTGTTGAGATATCGTAATATTGCCATGATTTTTCACGCAACTTGTCTCAAGAATTATTTTCCTTCTTCTCTTCCCGTGTTTTCGACAAGGCGGCATATGTGCCTAGTACGGTATATCTCCATTAAAAACTTAAAAAGTTAAAAATAGACGCCAAGTAATCAGAAAATGTGTCCAATCTAGAAACAAAAAACTTACGACTTCAAAAATCGTTTTCTAATATCTAATAAAAAGTGAAAAGAAATCATTTCATAAATTAGCCAATTAAACTACTACTCCTTCCGCCAATCAACCTGCCCCCTTTTGTACGGTATGCCACAAAAGTCTATTGAAAATGCTGTACAAAAACTTGGCGTGCATGGTTAAGAACAATAAGCTCGGCGAAGGGGCCGCCGCCTCTTTGTACCTGCAGTAGATTGAACCGGATCTAACGCGTGTCATTTGTGCGAACATCAATCGAAACCACCTCGTGTCCAGGTCCTACGAGTACGAGAGAAATACCGTAGTAAGTGATCTCAGTACACTGAGGGAGAGCGTGAGATGGCGTAGCTGGGTCATTCGACCTTTCATGGCGGTTGAACGCAATGGGAGTTTTATGTTTCATGCTGAAAACTTTAAAACATTTTTCACTCTATTCATATTATGGTGTAATAGCGTTATACATAATGATACCGATCAAAAATTTTGCGACCACTGCGTTCTATTTTTATAATAACAAAATTTGATTTTTCGTTTATTCCGACTGCTTGGGCTAACATTATGCAAGAAAAAGTTATTAAATCGTCATTATCTGTATGAAAACATCCGAATAGTTGAATTGTATCGGAAATATTCAACACTGCTCTTAGGTATTCGCCATTATCCCGTTCTCCCATAATAAATCTTTGGATAGATATGGCAAAGTGGATAATCGGTTATTGTAATCAAATTTTTATTTCTTTGGTGATAGTACGATTTCGACGGCGTTCAATTTAGGTTAGATGTTCCAATGTGACATAAGCTGAACGTTTAAATCACCATATCCGAGAAAAAAATATGTAGGAACATTAAATAAATTGGTTTCTCACTGAACGAGTATGTTGTTTGTCCGGAGAGAACACCGGGCCACCCATCACGCCTAGATCTTTCCGGGGTTATTTGTCTTAACCATGCACACCAAGCTTTTGTACACCATTCTCAGTAGACTTTTGTGGCATACCGTACAAAAGGGGGCAGGTTCATTGGCGGAAGGAGTAGTAGTTTACTTGGCTAATTTATGAAATGATTTCTTTTCACTTTTTATTAGATATTAGAAAACGATTTTTCAAGTCGTAAGTTTTTTGTTTCTAGATTGGACACATTTTCTGATTACTTGGCGTCCATTTTTAACTTTTTAAGTTTTTAATGGAGTATATATATACATAAACGAAAGAATTCGCTGCTTCTCTTAATTCATTAGTTCGTTTATGGAAAGAAGACGAACAGAGCAGGTGGCCCAAAGAATACGATCCTCGCTGCCCGTCGTCCTTTTTCATGTTTCAAAGTTTTTAAAAATTTTTTTCTCAACATTTTCTTGTCACTTTCCATAATTATTAGTTTCTGATGAATATTCGACGAACTGGGGAAATTAATGCTCCGACTTTGTCACGATTCTTAAAACGTATATTCTACGGAAATCTGACATTTTATTTTGTTGTCTAAATTGATTTTACAAAAATGTTAGGCAACTCATTAATTTTTATTATTATGATACTGTAAAATACTTGCACGCGGGTTATTCGTTATCACACTTAAGATTGTTAAATAACTCTACAAGTAACAATTACATCTGGTACCTCGAAGATCTTTGATCCAAGAGATATATCGTTAAATCCATTTTTGAGCGATTTCGGAGAAAGTAAATTTTGGAATTCGATGAAATTCGTTTCTCAGTGTGATCGTCGATTTTAAAGCTTGATGGTAAAACAGTTTGTCAATCGGCGCTCTGGGTTTCCGTGTGTGGGTAATTATCTGTGGGAGGATGTCAAAGTCCCGACAGTCAAACTCCCGACACCACGCTCGTGTATAGCTATACTGTTTTGTAATACGTGCTGTCGGGATTTTGACTGTCGGGACTTTGACATCCTCCCTTATCTGTTTAGTTCTCCGAGTCCTCGCTTATCTAATGTCGATAAAAGCGATTCTATTGCTGGTGAAAAATCACACGACGATAACAGATCATCCGTTGGATAGGAAAGTAATTTAACGAGATTCGTACGAAATACAACTTTACTGATTTTTTAATACACTTGCTAGATATACTTGAAATAATATTCGGTCGTAAATTATTCCGAATTGGCTTTGCATCCTTCTATTTTTGCAAAATGAACAAACAACAAATCAATTTTGTTTTTGCATTTATCAATACGATTTTTGAGTTTTTGACCAAACAGTGCAGTTCAAACTTAATGGCAATAAAGGCACTTGAGCCGAGGATAAAAACTCCAATAAAAATCCCATTGGTATTGCCATCGCTTCTGCGTATGGGAAATGAATGGTAAAAAGTTCATTAAAAACTCCAATGACCATTAAAACTCCAATGAAATTTCTTTGTGCCAAGGTAAAAATTAATGGAAACTCCCGATATTCGAAAAATAAAAAATGCCTTCACCGCGTTTGTACCTAACACATCAGTGCAATGGAAATTCAATTGCGGTTTTCATCGCACTTTATGGCAAATTTTCTCGTTATCAATTCCTTTCCAAGTGTGATTTTAACGATCGCGGTAATTGGGAGATTCGGGAGAATTACCGGGTCGTAGGAACGATTTCATGAACGGGAATTACAAATGTGATAAATCAACGGAATGATTGATTTATGAATAATTGAATTTTCCGTGAGAAAAAAAATGTGTATGGGTCGTTTATTATCGACTGATTGTTACGACCGCATACATATTTTATATCTATTATACAAAGGACTAAGTTGTTTGTCACCCTCCCGGTTAAAGCCCTCCTCCGACCATCGCGTATCGTATAGCGAAAAGCAGAACTTAGAAAGTTCATACTTGTCTCCCTTGAAGGTCAACATTTTATTTTCCATTTTTTCGCCACATTCGTAAAATGTGACATTGAGGACTCAATGGCAGTCTATGGAAAAGGCCGGTTATCATTAACTTTCAATGGGAATTGTACGGGAAAGCGTCAAGAGAAGATTTTTCGCTTGCCATTGTGCTTCCATTCGGCTTGCTGCCGTTAAAAAATTTCTCTCGCATCGAAATGTACTCGCATTGAAAGTGTATGGTAAACGGCCTTTTCCATTGACTGCCATTGAGTACTCAATGTCACATTTTGCAAAACGAAGAAAATGAGACCTGAGCGAAGTCTGTACGATAAAAAACACGGTAGTTATAGCTGTCCAAAAATTTCTTCTCGTTGTATCCCCTTAACGAATGCTTAAAAATAAGAACAAAATTGCAAATTTGCAGAATCGCAAGACGAAGAAAATGAGACCCGAGCGAAGTCTGTCTAAAAATTCCTTTTCGTTGTGTCCCCTTAAGAAATGCTTAAAAATAAACAAAAAATTTGCAAAGTCGCAGAATCGTAAAACGAAGAAAATGAGACCTGCGCAAACTATGTACCATGAAAAACACGGTAGTCATAGCTGTCCAAACATGTCATTATGTCTGATGCAGATATCTTCAGGTTCATCGTTCGACGCGGTAATTTTCGCGAATCTCCAAATCAGCGCGTCCATTAAAATCACACTTTGAAAGGAATTGAGTTGACATCGTGAATTATTTATCAACGATTTTTCGTACTTAAGTCAGGCGACGACGAAAAATGTATCACAGTGCGTCGAATATGATCATCATACTCATACTGGTGAGGATATTTTCTCCACAAGTCTTAAATTCACGGAATAACATTTTTTTTTAATTTTTTATCATCAGTATTTCTATCAGAACGTTTTTTTTCTACGTTTTTACGTCTCGTCCCTCCGTTCAGTAGTCGGCTCGCGTGTCAGTGTACGGCTAAACGGTCACCAATATCAGTATTGACCTCGATCAACACCGCGGAAGACCGCCTAAGCCGCGCATCGACCGCGCGTCCACTGCTGTCGGTCACAAAATAACATCTTGTGAATTAGTTTTGTTGTTGTGATTGTAAATAACAACATTGTTCCTTTAGTGTAATGAAAAATATTTTGTTTCAAGTTCATTTGGGCAACGGGCGGTGAAGCAGCTTGTGTTAGTTTACTGAACAAATTTGGACCCGAGGCATATTGGGTCAATGCTTTTCCGAAAAGAATTGTCAAATGGAATCGGCAAACGCGCGAGTTCGATTTGATCGAAGCTTACAATCAAAACTTTACGAGCATTTGCAGTGTGAATTATATCGGCGATCTTACCGGCAAGACTGCCGTCGTAGTCGCCTACGAAGTAAGCATCCGAACAACCATAATGTTATAATATTTTTATCTTTTTTTTTTGTTTCTTTTACATTCAATTGAAATTCGAAGTTAACGCAGACTGCAGTTAAATTTCAGGTCTTCCGTACCAACAGAGCAAATGAAAATCAAAGAAGTTGCAAGGGGATGAATGTTTGAAAAAGCCTATTTTATTTATTTATCGTTTATGAGAATGAATGCAATTAACACTAAATGTGATTAATAAAATTATTTTCGCAAGGTGCTCCCTTACGTGAAAGTAAATCCAGACGCCACTGTGACCGGTTACATCGGCGATATTTGGACGACTCTGGAAAAGGCACTGAAATTCAGGTGATGACGAGTAAAAAAAAATGTATTCAAAAGAACGATCAGATTAGATGGCATTATCTTTCGAAATTAGGAATTATTTTGAACAAAAAAAGATTAGCTTCCGCTTTGAATTTTTTTTTATTCCTTCAAATATGACGTTATGTTTGTTGTTGTTATTAAATCCGTCGTAATAACTTTAGGACTGTTTATCGACGACCTCGATGGAGGGAAATGGGAGAAGCTCTGCTCAGAGGTGAAGCGGATGAGTTGTTCTCACTATCAGCGATGTTTTTCCGTGAGACTGGTAACTGGGCTTATAGTCATCAAATCGCAGAGAATTAGTGAGAGACATAAGTAGCTATATATTTTTTGTTATTCGATTTTTCTTTAATGAATTAAATTTATACTTTGGATATTTTAGCTATGGCTTCTTCGCCATATCCGATAGTTCGGGTATCGGTAAATGGTGGTACATCAGCATATTTTCTTGGAAATTATGGGCCATGTCGTGTATCTCCGTACTCACTATAATCGGATTACTGCTCGTAATGTACAGATTCAAGAAGGTCGTTGTGAAAAATTATACCGAATGCGAAAACGAGCTGGCGTTACCATCGTTCAATTTTATCAGCGTTCTCGGTGTCATGACTGGTCAAGGTTCCGACAAACATTCTTAAAACTAAAAGAAATAAAAGTTATTAATTGATTATTATTTTATTGATTTATCAATAATTTCATGACTAATAATGATTGAATCGAATTGTTGGCATTTTCACATCGAATTCTTCAGTTTGCCGAAACAAAAGACAACCCCATACGTTCAGTAGCAGTAAGACTTGAAATTTAGTAGAAAAAAAAACAAATTTGTTTACTCCCCCGCTCCCCTTCGCATTTCTATAGAAACCTAAAAACGTCGGAATTTAAAGTGGCCATAATTCTGCTTTTGTTTGGCATATTTCAAGCATTTTGAGAAGAAGTCGCGTAGACTTTTTTGTTTATTGTTTATTCACTAATTATTTCATCTGTGTATGCATAATTTGATTAATTAATAAGTTAATTATTTCGTTATTTTTTTAATGAATTCATACAAAATTATTGGTGAAATTTTTTTCTTTTTCTCGTCGTTCCCGACAGGATTTCAAAAAATACCAACTGCCTGGTCACTACGAATTCTCATAATATCGGCAGTTATAATGGCAATGTTAATATCATGCGGTTTTAGCAGTAAACTCACGTCTTATTTGGCAATACGAGAAAATACTTTGAATTTCCATACGATCGACGATATTGGCAAGAAAAGAACGCACTCCGTGTGCGTTAGAAACGGCAGCCCTGCTCATCATGAGGTAATTAAAGTAAAACGTTAATCACGTTTATGGAGGTATGTTAGAATAGTAATTTTCTACTTTTCCAGTTGAAGAATTTCGATGTTACAAAAGAAGTGGCGTAGGTGAAACAGTAAAATCGCCCCGTTGACTGTTGGATTGACTGCCCGGCACCTTGACCTGTTCTTAAAATGCGAGATCCTGGTTTAGTTCGCCTTTAAATAAAATATTTGCTACTTGAACGTTCAGTTGTGTAACGACGACTCACCACTATCAAACATACCTCCTTAAACGAATTTTACGCTGAAACTGATAAAACGTTATTCTTGTTATTGTTTTCCTCGCCAAATTCGAAATGATTGTTTCAATTTAATAGAATAACAAATTTTTAAATGCCGTTCGAAGCTAGTTAAACTGGCGAACAATCCACGGAACAATTGGATGCATCTTATAAACAAAAATTGTCCAAATATGGAGGATTTAGCGGGGTTGTCCACGAAATTGTGCCGACCGGGTTTTATCTATGTCTTGCCACCCGACGTATTTCAATTGGTTTATGAATCGACTCAACCTACGTGTCAGATGACACAAATCCCCGGCCGATACTGGCCCGCAAAAATTGCATTTACGCATGCAAGAGGAGCAACCCATCGTCGGCTCATCGATAAATAGTACGAAAACAAATAAAAATTACAATTCACAAAAAAAAAAACAAATCATTTGAAGGAATAACAATTCAAAAGAAATATATATATATTTGTTTATTTTTATTGTTAATAACAGAAAAAATGTCTTTAATGTATTTAGTCTCCTGAGACTTCGTTCAGCGGGAATATTACAGTATCTCCAGCGGAAATGGAGCCCGAGAAAATTGTCAAGAACGATAGCCAACAATTCTCTTTCCTTCGAGGCGGTCGAGTACGCTCACATTCATTTCATATTGCTAGCACTTTTTGCAATGATATTCGTTAGTGGTTTCATTTGCATTCTCGAGAACGTATGGGTCCGTCTCGAGTCGAAACGTGCGAGAAAGAACATGGCGAAACTTCGCCACGAGCGTCTGTGTCATTTATCAGAGAAATCATTGAATTTTCGCGCTGCACCGCTGGATCCAGCGACTAAACAAGCATGGATGAGTGACATGAAAAATTGACAGTTTCTTTTTGTTTTTCAAACCATCGTCAACGTTCCAACAATAAAGTATTGATACTGGAAAATAAATACATTGGCAAAATATCGAAGAAAAAACAAAGTGAATGGAGGTGTATTTGGTAATTGTTTGTTTTAGTTAAAAAAATTTTTTTATCACTACAGCGATTGTTAAATAAATAAATCTTAACAAACAATCGTCTCGTTCTTTCATAGTTATATTTTTCAAATAATTCCAACTACGACTTTTGCGTCACGGTCGACACCCATTTATCAATATTTAAACACACACGTTTCACGACTGTTTTCACTCTTGCTTTTTTGCTGTTCACCGTTGGAACTTTATATATTCCTAACTTTTTTAGATTATAACATAGCAGTTGCGAAAGAACACCACAGAGACATCTGACGACCACGCAACATTTCCCATTTCTGATTTTATTATTTTTAAGCTTTCGAGATACCCCATTATTCTTGGTTTTTTAAAAATATTTCTGACAAACAAAAACCCATTGTTTTGTTATTCGACGAATTCAAACGGAAGTGTGCGCCGACGATGAATTTACAAATTGATATGTTAATGCGGAGCGATATAATATTACTTATCGTTAATTTTTGTTTCTCCCATCGATTCGTCTTTTGTGTATTTCATCGTTAAAAACTTTTTTCTTTACCGTTGATGTTTTTTTTTTCGACCCATCATTTTTTTCCCAAAGCCATTTTTTTACCGTTTTGTCGAAAACTCCAAAATTTCCATGAAACATCTTCTTGAATGTTTCTTCTTCCCAGTGAACGATCACTCTGACAGATAATTTTTTTTATTATTCAAACACTATTGGTTCATGGTTTTCATGACAAGAAACATTGGCTATCTGTATGTTTCGCTGGTTCTCGAGCCCTTCTCTTTTGTCGCGGTGTCGTGTTATAAAATAGTTCATCATCAAAGCTTAAATACTAGTTTTTTTTGTAATCCTGCCTGTAGTAATATGACTTGGCTCGGAAGTTGTAATATTATCGCGGTGAATTATTTATCACCGGTTGACAATTATACCCTCGTCGTAAACTAATAATATGAAATATTTCACGAATGAACATCGCATCGATCGCTAAACCCATAACGCTTTTGGCATCTCTGACGCAATAACGCCACTGTTCCTCTCGTCTTTCCTCACCGATCAGTGCTTTTCTCAGTCCCTTGTAAGCCTCGCGACATGGTTTCGAGAGAAAAGCCGTCAGCGATCTGACCGTCTGCCACACCAGATAATTGTTCAATACCCTAAAACAATAATTATCGAAATTCATACATTGATCGAGAATGCCTTTTAATGTTTCAAAAAATCACAATCGTAAGCTTTGCTGTTGACATTGTTGTTAACGAGACGCGTCGCGTTCTGAAAATACTCGACCCAAGACATCTGCATAAAGATGACAGACCGAAAAATCAACAAAAGATTGGTCAAACCGACAGCATTGAACGCGTTGTCGGTGCGCGGCTTCGGCGATATCCCATGTTAAGAGGGAACCCCACTGTGACGGGCTCAAAAAAGATCCTTTTTTCACGAATTTTCGTTCGCTACTTAATGAATTATTTCAGGATTGAGAGAATGGTATGTTTCTAAGGACACTTTGAAGTTGCTTTATAAAAATTGTCATTAAAAAATAATAAAAATTATGACAGTTATAAATTTTATAAAAGTTTTCCGTAAAAATGTTGCTTTTCAGGAGTTATACGCAGTCGGGAGACCGAAAAAAGGCGTTTTTTCAAGAATTTTTCCTGGGCAGACGTTTTAATTTATTAACGTAAGAATTTATATACGTATTGTGGTAACTTTTAACTTTATTTTCATATGTTTTATTTGTAAAAATAATGATTTTTAAAGCTGCTATAGCCGATCTCCAGGAGCTCCTCTAATAAAAGGTGTCTGGCGGTGAGCACGATATCTCCGGTTTGGATTATCCAAAATAAAAAAAACCAAAAAGATTCTATTAGTGGATAGATAAATCTAGGTATTGATCAAAGGAGTAGTCGAGATTTTGATTTTTGACAAAATTGCGGCTCCAAAAAGATAAAATTCCAATTTTCGACCAAAATTTTTTCGTTGAATTGTTTAAAAAAAAAAACACGTGGAATGTCGCGCGTTAGAAGTGAAACTTTTTCATCCCGTTGGTAGGCGTAAATTTCATATTATCCAAATTTCGCTTCATGAAGTGAGATTAGGTGGGGGTGTAATGAATGAAAAAACAAATTTCGTTTTTGATGTGCATTTACAAAATATTTTTATTCATCAATGACATCTTCCAAAAATGATAAAATAGGTTTATGAAACGAAAAATAAGATATAAATACTTTAGACTGAAAATTGCTTAAATTCCTTACAAACACAGCCTCAATTGTGGTGCCTGATCTTGTGGTTGGTTTGTTTATACTATTATTCATTGATAAATTTAATTTGTCTTTTAAAAATTGTAATGCGGTTATACTCGATGTCGACGAACAGTGAGCAAATATATATATATATATATTCGTTGCTCACTGTTCGTCGACATCGAGTATACTTATATCTCCATTAAGGGGAAGGGGGGGTAGGGTTTGAAAATTATTTTTTTGCATTTTTTATATCTATTTTTCTGAATGAACAATATGTCGAGAATATTGTGTATACATTTTAAGTCAATTGGAGTAAAACTAACGGAGTTACAGCGTTTCAAACGACCGGCCGTGATACCTGATTTTTATACCTGCTCGATAGCCGCTCGGTACGTATAAAAAAACTTTAAATCGATTTTCCCGAAAACGTAATTTTTGAAGTTTGTGAACATTAGAACTCAAAATCTACTGAACCGATCCTTTTGAAAATTTAAACATTACTTCTTCACAAAAATCAACAGGTAATCAGGAGTTTTTTTTTCAATTTTTTCAATTTTTTAATAACAAATTAAGCGCGATTTTTTGAGCTAAAATTGCGTTTTTCACTTTCAAGTGCTGCAAAAAATAGAAAAAAAAAAAAAAACTCTTCCTGATTACCTCGAGAAATACATCACCTTTAAAATGCATATCAATTTTTTTGTTTCAGATGATCCGGTAACGAGTTATAATGTTCACCGCAAAACCACTTTTTTTCAAGGCGCCTCTGGAGATTCAACGTCACCGGCTTATTTATCAATATTTTTCATTGAAAATTTTTTCTGAGATACTTCAATAGTTGTACAATAATATGTAATTCTATTTAATAAAATTATATTACTCATGTCGCCGCAAAAAAATCATAAAAATATGCTTTTTTTTCGCCTTTAAAACCCTACCCCCCCTTAAGACAAATAACCCCGGGAAGATCCAGGCGTGTCGGGCGGCCCGGTGTTCTTTCCGGACAAAGAACATACTCGTTTAGTGAGAAACCAATTTATTTAATGTTCCAACATATTTTTTTCTCGGATATGGTGATATAAACGTTCAGTTTATGTCACATTGGAACATCTAACCAAAATTTAACGCCTTGGAAATCGTACTATCACCAAAGAAATTGAAATTTGATCACAATAACCGATTATTCACTTTGCCATATCTATCAAAAGATTTATTATGGGAGAACGGGATAGTGGCGAATACCTAAGAGCAGTGTTGAATATTTCCGATACAATTCAACTATCCGGATGTTTCCAAGCAGATAATGACGATTTAATAACTTTTTCTTGTATAATGTTAGCCCAAGCAGTCGGAATAAGCGAATAGTCAAATTTTGTTATTAGAAAAATAGAACGCAGTGGTCGCGATATTTTTGTTTGATATCATTATGTATAACGCTATTACACCATGATATGAATAGAGTGAAAAATGTTTTAAAGTATTCAGAATGAAACATGAAACGTCTCGAAAAGAGTATTCAGCTTATGACAACCTTCCATGTACAACGCCATTCTATCCTTTTGTACCCAACTTCGATGATACCGCCGCGCCGATCCGTCTCCCATTGCGTTCAACCGCCATGAAAGCTCGAATGACCCAGCTACATCATTTCACGCTCTCCCTCAGTGTACCGAGATCACTTACGACGGTATTTCTCTCGTACACGTAGGAGCTGGACACAAGGTGGTTTCGATTGATATTCACACAAATGACACGCGTTAGATCCGGTTCAATCTACTGCAGGCACAAAGAGGCGGCGGCCACTTCGCCGAGCTTATTGTTCTTAACCATGTACGCCAAGTTTTTGTACAGCATTTTCAGTAGACTTTTGTGGCATACCGTACAAAAGGGGGCAGGTTGATTGGCGGAAGGAGTAGTAGTTTACTTGGCTAATTTATGAAATGATTTCTTTTCACTTTTTATTAGATATTAGAAAACGATTTTTGAAGTCGTAAGTTTTTTGTTTCTAGATTAGACACATTTTCTGATTACTTGGCGTCCATTTTTAACTTTTTAAGTTTTTAATGGAGTTTAGTATACAGTAACCGTGTTGTATGTCAAGTGGAACTTCCATATCCCCAGTTTTTCGCAACTTCGATGCTGATGCCCTTGTTAAAACTTGACTACTTTCTCCAGTGTGCTGATTTTCTCGAAATGCTCTTTTTTTCGTCCTTGAATTACGATGCGCGCGAGTTTTATTCGTTTTCGTACCTTTCTTACTATTCATTTTGAAGAATTCGCGACTGCTCTACTATCGCGTTTTCGCGTCTGCTCCATTCGACGTTTGGAACGTAACTGAATATGGCACAGTTCAAATACGTTAACATGAAATGGAGAAGTGTTGGTAGAAATTCTGTGAACTGGTTTATTGGTTTTATTGCCGGTACATTGTTTGGAGCCCTACGGGACGGTGCCCGTTCTCGAAATGACCGCGCAGCTGCTTCCCGACCGCGCGGCTTGCTTAGAATTTCTATTTCTCGACTAATTTTTGAAATATCAATAAACGGTTTTCAGGAGCGTATGAAGAAAGGTCTAAGAAATAAGAAAATACAAAATAAAAAAAACCATTTTGTCAAATTTCTAGACCAGACTACCGCCTTAACGTAGCCACTGCGCTTCACACTGGTCAATTCAGTGGTTTTAACCCTTATGTGTGCGACCGGGTATCTGGGTACCCACCTCGGCACATTTTTGCTCGTAATTTAAAAAAAAAATTTTTTTTGATCTAAGCCTCCGGATCTAGGAAGTTTAAATCTTTATGAAGAGACTGACATCACTATATTTCGAAAAAAAAATTTGTTTGCTTTAGAAAAATGACCTCGAAGTACGGGTAGTCCTAGGGTGCAACCAGGGTACCCGGGTACCCACTAGAGAAAATTGATATATTCACCTGTAAATCAAAGTTAATGTTAATAAATGTCCGATTGGGGTTTATAATAGGTTTATAAATAAACAAATACAATAATTTATGGTATGAATACAATAAAAATTTATTCATTTTTCGCAATCTGTACTTGTAACTTGAGCCACTGAGTGCTCATCGCACACAGGTTTCTCGCAATTTATGCAACATTTGCGAGTTTTCCTGCGCTTTTTAATGGTTAACTTATAACAAATATAGCATGACCCGCTAACTGCTTTTCGAGTTTCAGTTTCTCTAATGGCAGAAGTAGAAGCAGAGATTGAGGATCCTATCATGCTTTCGATCGCGAGTCTCGCCGAGTGATGTCGCGTGATTTGAATGTTCAAAGAGCGATCCTCAATCACCGGTTTCGCAAGTCCTTCGCTCAATTAGCGCAAGAAAGTACGACGCTTATTCGTTCTTTTTTTGAGCATACTATTATTTTCATAATAAATAATGTATGCTGCAAGAGCAGCGTGTTTTCCGTTCCGCGCCACATGACGCTATTGTTCGGACAAGCTATTTGGTCCTGTTCACGTGATCACGCTAACGGTTAATGGTACGGTTTGTCAGGGAAATAAAATGACCGCTCCCCCGCCTCCTTAACGTAGCTACTGCGCTTCACACTGGTCAATTTAGTGGTTTTAAAAAAAGCTTTAAACAATTTGTAGCGATTGTTTCGCAGAAAAATCGACTGGCTTTTGTCAATTTTTATAAGTTGTATTTTCGTTCAGATTCTTCAAAGAATAATTCATCATATTAGTCTTATCATGACCAGTGATAGCTCTTTTTTTTTTCATCGAAAAAATACTGTCAATTCATCGCCGACGTTTTTAGTATTTATTCGTTAGATATTGCGTAGTTTTTTGTTTGGTTGTTGTTGATGGCCAAAATGGGTCTATAACAAAATGGGTCTAATAACTTGGGAAACGGGTTACTAGTTGATTTTTCGTTGCTTTACCGTCCTTTACCAGATAGCAACCGTTGTTTTTCCGGAAAAAAAAAAACGGAAACCAGACGCAACCAAAAAATAACAGTTTCTTTTTGGTTATGATTAGGTGATGTTCGAGAGCTGAACGACGATAGTTGCTAAACGGTTCCTTTTCGGCTGTCTTTCCAAAATGATCAACAGACACACAACCAAAAAGCCAACATTGCTTTATAGTTACTGGATTCGTTGCTTTGAAGTTACTTTCGAGGACCGGCCAGTTCAACGGTAGTTTTTTAGGAAAAGCATTTGGTTACTTTTCAGCAACCCGTGCCGGTTGCTCAAGTTTCTAGGAAGGCTGCAGGGAAACTCGGTAATCCAGTTTTCTTTTGCAGAGACTTCCAGATTTTCAGAATAATCCAATTCCGACTTTCTTCAAGATTCCATCAGTCTAATGGAAGAAAGCAGAGGTACTGTGAATGATCGATTGCATTTCCTCATTTCTTTTTTCTCCTACCTAGGCAGATGATTTTCCCGGGGACAAATGAAAGGCATGTGAAATACCGACTGTCGGTAACAGAAACTGTAATCAACATTTTTCGGCGACTTCAGTTTTACGGGGAACGAGGCAAATCTCACCGATTGCTTTCATAAATATTACGCTCCTTGATATTTTTCACTTTCCAAAAAAAATCAATGCATCTTTGAAAACAGTTGGATGGTGAGGATAGTCTGAATGAGTGTTTCATACCGGTTTAAGACCAAGAAAACTGCGAAATTTTATTAATCAGCCTGAATATTTCTTCGTTTTACCTGTTTGTACTTTGCACCAATTTTGCTTTTCGCCCTGTTCCCTCTGTTGCCATTTGTAGACTATTTTCCTTTCTGATTGGCTGAGTGCGGATCCTATTTGTACATATGAATAAACATCTCGTTTATTGGAAATAAATGAAAAATCTTGAACAAAAATGCTGGTATTGAATTTTATTATTTTTATAATCAATCAACAGATGAAAACAGAAAAAATGGCAGTTTTACATAATAACGTATATTTCTAATACCTACTGCTATCGATATATCGCTCATCGCAAGTACGTAGTGCATGATATGCTCCTAACAATTGTAACTTACCTGTGAACGACACAGGCTCGGTTCCCCAATCGCGGTTTAAACTTCGTTTAATTTTTTTTTTCATATAGTTCCCAGATAGGATAGACTGAGTTTCAATTCTTACGGGGTTTAGACGGGGTTCAATTTGTTTTTCGCTTAATTTGAAGATAGGCTGAACAAGGTTTAAGCTTCGATTAACGTTGGGGGAATCGGGCGTGAATCGCTATTGTTGGAATCGGGCCTAAGGACCGTATTTATGATCGACGTTTCAGCGTCCCTTTTCGGAGCCTTGCCACTTTAACGTAATAACACGTACAGCTTTGTTATAAGTTGAGTGTTAGTGTTTAGAGATGGACGATATTGAAAATATAATCGATTGTCAAATACTCGATCACTAGGATAATCGATTATTCGGGAAAAAATCGAAAAATAATCGATTATTTCTTTCAATATCTCAAATTTTATAAATGTAGAACGCGATTTTCTTTTGTTCATTGGAAATGCGATTTATTGATTAATACTTTTTATTTCTAGAAAATGCACGATTATTAAATAATCGACAAATTATTCACTTTAAAAATTCGGTAAGAGCTCATTTCGCCCATTGAAAGTGGAGTGCGTTGCGTGTTGGAAGTAGCAGAAATGCCAAGATCAAAGTTAATTAAATGATGCATGATAAAAAAATAAAAAAAATTGAAACGAGACATGACTCGTATCATTCGAGATATCACAATGGAAGAAAACAGGAATTCGTTTAACAATATATTTTTTTCGATTCTATTCAGCCAAAATAAATCGAACAATCGATTATCGTCGATTCGAAGAATCGTTTACAAATAATCGATATTCATGGAAAAAAAACAATCAATTTTACGGAAATCGATAATAGCCGATCTCTATTGGCGTTGAAGCACGATCATGAATACGGACCCATAAGTCGTTCGCGATTAACAAACATTAATTGTGTCGGATATTTTAATATTTTACCTTTGTTTCATCGGCGTAGAATTCTTTCGGAAAATTCCGGTGAGCATGATGACGAGTGCTTTTTATCACAGGCATCCCTTACCTGAGAAAGAAAATATTCCTTTCAGAACGCGGCTGTTCAATGCAAATAGAAAGATAAACAAAAATTATAATTACTGGAATCGAAAAATCTTTTCTTTTCATTGTCTATCCCAGAGATTGTTCGATGCTTTTGCTGATCTTACGCACGACAAAATGACAGCCCAAGGTTGTTGTCCAAGTGGAGATGGCGCGGGACGTACACAAGTTCAGAGAATCTTCCGTTATGGTCAAGTTCTCCGTATCCTCGTCAACAATACAGTCTTCCAAACATTTTTGACCGTCGATTATGATGCGGTACACCGTCGGTCAATCTCAATGCCTAAGATCACATCAGATTAAAACATTGAAATAATTCTTCGTTACCACCCTTCGGCGTGTTGCATATTTTTTTGTTTTTCACTTTGTATTTGTGTATTCCGGTAAAAATTTGTTTTTCTCTTTCTTTGCGGGATTATCCGAATCGCGTCTCTCTCACGCTCGGTGTTCTTGACATCGACTCGGGATGCGACGGGTGACAACAGCTATATTCGGTCCGAATGGATACAACAACGACGACGACGACGTTTTTTTTCCGTAGTTTGTACGATATATTCCATTTTGACATTCGATAATATGCTACTTGCTATGTGCTCGATGAAGCGTACTGCTGACTAGCTAAGTAAATTAAGCTACGTTTTGAGAGCATGCGAAAGATCTGTTTTACCGACGGGATGCATTGAAATTTTCCGCCAGATGAAATTCCTAACCTATCAAACCGCATGATTTGAAATTTGCGACGATTCGCTCATCGAATATCCCCGTGAAAATAGCGAATGCTATTCGGACAAAACGAAAAAATGATTCTTAATAACTGAGCGGCTTTAGATACTTTTATTTTTTGCGCGTGTCCTCTATTGCCTAATATGTCTGACGAAATATTGTATATCTGTGAAATATATGGAAAATCTATGTTTATTTTTCTTTCTATTTTGTCGAGGAAATTCATATTTGAATCTATATTACCACACGAGTAGGCCATAAATTAACGGGCAACACCACTGTAATAGCCGATAAAATTTTTTTTTACAATTATTTTGGATGAAAGAAAAGGTAATAGAATAATAATATTCGACAAATCGATTATCATCGACAAATATTAATAACTGGCGGCACCAGAGCCATTCGCCCGTGGCTTGATGAATTTGATGCGCTCTGCAGCACGCAGTATAGCTGTTGGAATTTTTAAACAGGGAAAAAAAAATCACTTAGTCTACATTCTCATAGCTAGTGAAGCAGGTAGGGGATTTTAAAAATATTTATTTTTGTAAGTTTGGCGAGAATTGAAATGAAGACGTTCAATTTTCGACAAAAAAAAGGGATAATCATTTCTTAATAAATATCGTTTAAATTAAATTATCGAAAATCCCGTGCTTATTTCATTTCAAATTGTTATTTTAAAGATAATGTTAAAAATTCAAATGAAGAGAATGAAAATTATTGGAGTTAGGCTGCGTGCCGTTTTGAAAAATCGTGTTTAGAAAAAAAACACGTTTAAACTCTTGAAATGTGTTATTGACATGAAAAAATGAAAAATTCGACTGTTCAAATTTCACTGAGAAAAATTTCTTTCAGGCATAAAACTTTTTGCTTCATATTCCAGAAGGTTCAAAGCATCTTTTAAGCCAATAAAAAAAATCGATTTTCTGAAAAATTTACAGTGGTGTGGCCCCTTCCTTTCGCGTTTCGTCATTCGGAACTCAACACTGACTATTATTAACGGAAGATAATCCGTAACTATGGCTGCGTCCCTTAATTCAGCTTTCGATCATTCTGTCTCTTTTGCACACATTGTATTAAGGTAGTATTCTGGTAACTGAAGCCGATTTTCATGTCTTTATTGGAGGGCGTTTTTATGTAGGAAAATAAAAATGAATAGTTTTGAATATTTAGGATGTTTTTATTTACATATTAAAGATACAAAAAAAAATTTGTTTGAAAAAATTTAATAGTTTTTTATTATTATTGATAGAAGTTGGCACCTCGAAAAAAAAGCGCGTGGGTGGCCCCGGTGATTTTGGCTCTTGATGTTATCTGAAATAAAAAATTCTTGATAATTCTTAATCTATAGACATGTCATTCTGGTCGGAACTACTGAAGTTAAATTTCATGGATAAATAACAAAATGACGGACTTTGGAAAAAAGTCCTTTTATTTTAGCAAAGAAGGGGTTGTAATATAAAACGAAATTTAACTTCAGTAGTTCCGACCAGAATGACATGGCTATAGATTATGAATTATCAAGAATTTTTTATTTCAGATAACATCAAGAGCCAAAATCACCGGGGCCACCCACTCGCTTTTTTTTCGAGGTGCCAACTTCGATCAATAATAATAATAATAATAAACTATAAAATTTTTTCAAAAACATTTTTTTTTGTATCTTTAATATGTAAATAAAAACATCCTAGATATCCAAAACGATTCATTTTTATCTTCCTACAAAAAAACGCCCTCCAAAAAAGACGTGAAAATCGGCTGAAGTTACCAGACTACTACCTTAAAAAGAGACACGACGAAGAAAAGCTGAATTAAGGAACGCAGCCTACACATAATCTACATCACGACAGCACGATGATTTCCCATACCCCGCTTTCAATAATTCCGTCAGGATTTCACTAGCTATACAGATAATATGAATAATTCTTTATTTTTCGTTTTTCTCAAATACGCAATGACGATTATTATTATTGGTAAAATTGATTGCACGAAACTTTGTGTCGACAATGTTTGTGTGAATAGGTTTTTTATTCTCAGTCCCCACCTGAAATTTTGTTGGATATGGCGAAAAACAAATTCCCTGAAAGTCACAGCCCTCAATATTAATTCTCAGTACTCTCCCTCAGCGTGAAAAGATTTTCCATCTAAAATACACGTAAATCGAATTTTTTGTTTTTCAAAATTCTATAACCCTGCCACATTTTATGCTATCATATTGTTCTTGGTTTCGATTTACTCAGAATAAAACAATCTAGAAAATTGCCTATTGCGGCGAAAGTGTAAATTGTACTGGTGAGTTGGTACGGGTCACTAAAGTTGATTTTCACCCAAAATTCTCGTTTTTTTGCTGTTATCTCCGAAACAATTAACTTTACAAAAAAAGATGTAAATGATAAATTTGTTGGAAATTTAATTTCCTACAAAAAAGGTCCTATCGAACTAATTGCTTAGATTAATATTTCTTGAGATATTGAACTTTAACTTATGAGCGGTATAAAATTTGTATTCCATTTTTTCAAGAATAAACCGTAAAATTTAATACTACTCATAAGTTAAAGTTCAATATCCCTGAAAAATATCAGTCAATACAACCAAAATGTTTCTCACGTGTTCGCTTGGACGCGGTTTTTGTTTACACTCAAGATTATCTGTTTCGAAAGATTGAGAAACCGTGTCAAACATAGAGATTGCAAATGGCGAGAGAAGAGATCGCTCGCGCTGAATTATTTTTAGCACTGTGATTTTTTTTTCTTCAATTTTTAAATCCACTATTTCCGTTACGAATTGGGTGTGCGGTGCTTGATGGAAAAATGTTATCCCTGCGAACTTCATCGATCATTCCTCGAAGCTCTACCTCACGTAATAACCGTTATTCTTTACGTGGACAGGTTGCCTAAAATAAACTAAAACATTGTTTTTGTTTGTTTGTTATTGTAGCCGAGTTTCTAAGCTCCTTTATTGAACGAATGTGAAGGGACAAACACGTTGGTCCGCGAACTGACATAAAAATGTGTATGGATGGACCGACACACAGGCACACACTCATACAAACACGAAATACTGCAAAGGGCGGAGGTGGGAGAGATAATTCATGCAGTCCAAATTGTTTTTCGTTCAATTTATCGTTCGGGATCGGTGAATATTCTATGGCCACGAAATGACGGATACAGGGAAGGAAAATGGAGGCTCGGCAACTTGTACGATCACAAAGTGGCGGATACACAGAGAGAGAGATAGAGAGAGATGCAAATGGTGAATCGGCCAATTTGTGCCAAGGATATGGAAAAAGGACAGTGATGAAGGTAAAAAGGATGCGTGATGTTAAAGCAGAGGGATTTTCACCAGGATACACATCGGTTCAGTGATAATGATTTTTTGCTGTAAATATACATATAATGGAAAAAAAAAACGTTGAGAGAGTCACGTCGTGTACACATATGCGAGGCACACGAGTATCCGTCCTGTGCGTAGTGTAAAAAAAAAAAAAAAAAAAACCAAGTATCGAGACGAAGTACGCGTGTGCGCGAATCGCGAACGAGCGCGGAACACGAGCGCGTACGACGCAGGAAGCCAGCGAACCGCGGCCGATTTTTCCATATCGCAGAAACTAATCGTTTTATTTGTTTCGTTTTTGATGAAGGGGTTCTCGGGGTAGGCGGTTTCTCAAGGGTGCGAGACTCGTTCCCCTTGTACTGCGGGTACCGCACGAATTTTCACGGCGCACGGAGACTGATCGAAGAAGCAAAAAAATACACGAACTTTTCGTTTTTTTTTTCTTCCTTTCTTTTCCTTTGTTTCAATCGAATTTCACAATTACATTACTATGATTTTCGCGTCTTTTTTGTTTGTTTGTATGTTTCCACAAAGTTTATTACAGATTATTCAGCAATATTATCAATTATAATTAGCAAGGACTCAAGAGGGATGAGCGTTGGAACACGAATACTAGTTGAGAGTTTGAAGGACATATGCGATCTAACAAATGCGACGATATTGTTTGTCTTTTTTTTTATTCAATCCAATTATTCGGTTAATTGCTCGAACAGTGAGATTAGAAAAAAATGGGGGGAAAAAAAACCCAAAGATTTAAAGCGTGCTCGTTGGTTGTCAGAATGACGAAATTTATGTTTATGTCAGACGAGCGGGGATCATTAATGATTTCTCTGTCGAACTTGAAATAGGAAATTTCTTATATAGTTTGTTTGGTTTTTCTTTCTAACCCTTTTTCCTATTTTCTGACGATTCTATTAATCAATGTTATTCAGAATATTATTCGTATTATCGTTATATTTTTTTTTCACCATTCTTTTATTCATCATCGAGTCATAATTATTATCCTAGCTTAATAAAAAGTTGATTACGTTTATTACGCCTAATCGGTTTATTAGGGGGAGGGTTTTTTTTTTTTCTCTCGAGTTTACAATGTCATATCCACGTTTGCAAGGGGTTTGAAGAAAAAAGGAAAAAAGAAGTATTCAAACTGTAATTACCGCACGATAAAATCGGAGCGTGTTAAAAAAAAAAAGAAAAGAAAAAAACTCGCGTACTCCATGCCGAGTTTTTCGTACAAAAAGAAGAGAAGAAAAAAAGAAACATTTACTTTGGATAATTTGAGAAATTTTAGATTTTTCATTTCTGCGTGTAACGACTCGTGGTCTTTGTTCGCCGGGGGTTGTGGGGGGCGCTGTTGCGAACAACAAAAAAGACGAAAGAAAAAAAATCACCAACGTTGGCGACGTAAAATCGACGGAAATTTTAATAATCGCAGGGGACACCGGTCTTGTAAACCAAAAGAAAAACGAGCGTTAAATTCGCGATCGAATGTATGCCCTCGTCATCATTTTCCTCGTTCTGCAATTTTTTTTTAAATCTTAATATATTTTTTTTTTTTCTAAGTTTCCTCCGTTCATTTGTCAATTTTGGGGGTTGCGTGCCACATGACGGCATTTGTTCTCGCGAAGTTATATAACGTATATATAATCATACAGTACTTGGAGCATTTTTTTTTTTCTACAACGGACACACGAAGGAACGGGGGGCGGGGGGGGGGGGGGGGGGGTACGACAATATTTTGTGTTTAGTTTTCGGAACATCTCTTTGCTTTTTCGTTCGTTTCGCTTGATATTTCGGGTCGGTGGTAAGGGAAATTTCGGGTCGGTGGCCGGACGGGCCGGCGGGGAGAATCGGGGGCGCCAAAGTGTTATCATCGGTCCCGAGAGGCTTCCTGCTACAGCGACGGCGACGACGTAGACGCAGGCGAACGGCGCAGACGAGGCGCCAGAAGACGGGGGAGACGAGGACGGCGACGACGAAGTGGACGACGACGGCGTAGACGGGCGACGACGACGACGATGTGTTTATACTGACCGACGACGACGGACACAGACCGATAGACCGATCCGATATCCCGACGCGACGATTTAGTATGGTGCGAACCGGCGCGACGGCGATGGCCCTCGTATTCCCGGTCTGCTAACGAACAAACATTTCACAATTTTTTTCACCGTGAATTCAGGGCCCGTCCCATCTTTAACAATCACGATTTATTTCCCTTTTAATTTCTCATATTGTCAAAAAAAAAATGTTTCTCCGACGAAAAACAAAACAACGAGAAAAAAATATTTCACTACCAACGTTCTCCCGATTGTAAAAATATTTTGACATCGAACTTGCCCAGCGACGAAGTACCAAATTCGCGATAAATAGCCGACACGTTTATTTTTCATTCTTTCTTTCTTTAATCGTTATTTCGATTTCTCCATTGCGTTTTTCGTTAAAAAAAAAAAAATCACCTCTTCAGAATGCTACGAACGATTTTTTTGAAACAAAAAAAAAAAAAAAAGAAACGCAATACGAACGAGCGAGAAGAGATCGAACTTTGTATCAACGATTTCGGGCTGCGTTACTGGGTTATGACGTACGAAAAATTTGCAGCAGCGATGTTATCATGGATTTTGACGCAAAGTGGAGGAGGAGGTTTGGTTGCGAGTGTTTTTTTTTCCTTCGTTTTGCAGCAAATTAAATTTTCTCCTTTTAAACCGGTGCGCCGATAGCTCTCTTTTCCACGTCGGGTTCCCCGTGACCGTAGCGGCGCGCACGTTCAAGCATGTTTTTTCTTTGGGGTGCGTTTTTTTTTCACCTGCCCGAACGGTAGTTATTTAACTCGTGGCGTTTCCGAATTAAAACTAATGCGATTGTTATTGGGCTCCGGTACCGAGGAGCTTTCGCGACGTCGAGAAAAGTGCAACCGGGCGACGGCGAACGAACAGGCGTGGGATGATTGTTTTTTTTTTTTTGTTTTCTTATAGTGATGAAGTTTTGGAAATTAAGGCCTCTGGGTACTAAGCGAGAAATGCAACTGCCAGTCTCCTCGTGCGACCGAACTCGAAAGTTCAACGGTTGACCATCGAACGTTCTCATATCAAAGTCACTGACAACACGCATTGACGAACAATAGGCTAGTGAGTGAGTGATAGCGATAAATAGAAAATTGATGGTTAACTCAACGATCGAGATGGACAAAAGCGTTGAAAAGTATACAATCAACTGAACGCAGCGTAACAATTTTTAAATATCTCTTTTTCGGCAGGCTAATCAAGGTTCGACAATGATCTCCGGTGTGTTGACTTTGTCACGAAACATTTCTTCTTTTTTTTTTTTTCGATCCTGTGGATACGAGCGAAAGTGCGAGTTGCTCGCATTGTTATTGCTGTAGAAATCCTAAAAGGTGTTCGAGTAAATCTATCGATTAGACATACAGTGCATTTGAAATGGAATGCGAATATCTTCGACGATTTTTGCAAAAATTTGACGAACTTGAAAATTTACAAAAAAAAGTACACTCAAGGAAATTTTATAATCTTTCGACCGAAACGGCTTCCGTTGAGACTGATCAACAATTCCAGTACCAAAATATATTGCATTATATCTTGGGTACTGGTACTTCTAATTTGGTGGGCGGAATTCCAAAAACTCTCGAAAATTGTCTGTGAATTGAAAATGGAGTGAGGAAAAATTCGCGATCGTGCCTGCAAGTAGCGCCAGCGGAATATAAACGAACTATAACGAAAACACTTTTCCACGATTCTTGTGTATTTTTTAAGCAAATACCACGTAGGTAATTTTTAACGTACAGCAACAAAGGCTCGTAAGTTATGGTTTTTATCCGTCGCTATCCTAATGGTAATATTTTTCGGAATTACTGTGTACAATAAAGCGGTACCGGAGCGGTCAAACTTTGGAGAATCGGCGTTTAGAAGTCTTGTAAATCATATAAAAATGTCAAGCACCATAGTTGAATTACGATCAAGAGGGGTACATCCTTAAGGTAGTAGTCTGGTAATTAATCCGATTTTCATGTCTTTTTTGGAGGGCGTTTTTTTGTATGAAAATAAAAATGAATCGTTTTGGATATTTAGGATGTTTTTATTTACATATTGAAGATACAAAAAAAAAAACTTTTTTGAAAAAATTTAATAGTTTATTATTATTATTGATCGAAGTTGGCACCTCGAAAAAAAAGCGCGTGGGTGGCCCCGGTGATTTTGGCTCTTGATGTTATCTGGAATCAAAAATTCTTGATAATTCTTAATCTATAGACATGTCATTCTGGTCGGAACTACTGAAGTTAAATTTCATAGATAAATAACTAAATGCGAGGACTTTGGAAAAAAAGTCCTCCATTTTGTTATTTATCCATGAAATTTAACTTCAGTAGTTCCGACCAGAATGACATGTCTATAGATTAAGAATTATCAAGAATTTTTGATTCCAGATAACATCAAGAGCCAAAATCACCGGGGCCACCCGCGCGCTTTTTTTTCGAGGTGCCAACTTCGATCAATATTAATAATAATGATAAACTATTAAATTTTTTCAAACATTTTTTTTTGTATCTTTAATATGTAAATAAAAACATCCTAAATATCCAAAACGATTCATTTTTATTTTCCTACAAAAAAAAAAACGCCCTCCAAAAAAAGACATGAAAATCGGCTTAAGTTACCAGACTACTACCTTAAACACTTTACACGTCGAAAAAGCGGAATAGTTCCGTGACAAACGACACAATTTTCCCTTTCAATTGTCTCGTGGCCTTTAACACGTCATCGCGTACCATGCTCCATTAGGATTGTATATTTTTTCCGCCTGTAACGTCATCTCTGACGTCAGAGGACCGAGGATGACTGACGCTTGTATCCAGAAGTAATTTTCGTTGTGATAGTTTTTTTTCGTAGTGATTGGAGGCTCAATCCTTTCGTTTGTTTGTACAACTCATTTTCCCCAAGATTTTGTTTTCAGTTTGGCCCAGCAAAATTTGTTACTTACCTACGCTCCTCAAAGGAATCTCGGCTGAAGTCCTCGTACATGCCTCTACTACAACAGCATCACAATAAATAATCGAATCTACGATCGTCGATCGTACAATCATGATTAACAGAAAAAATTAGATCGATATCGAGTGGGCTAGGAATTTTTTTTTCCGGAGTTCAACTACCCGCGATACCCGGCGATTTACCCTTCTCGTCTTCGTCGGATATTAAAAAATAAATGAATAAACCAAATGGAACTTGAAAAAAGACGAGAACACTAATGCTACCTGGTAAAACAGGTCAATGGAATGAAATTTTTTTCTCCGACGAATTATCGGAACAACCGCCGCAGCTTCGCTCGAGGCACAAACATGATTTTATCGATCATTTGAAAAATTACTGAATTATTGAATATATTTTGCAACGACACCAAAGAAAATAATAAATGCGTGGTTGTCACCATTGGTTTGCATGAATCTCGAAGCGTGTTTTTTTTTATAACTATTGACTACTTTCTTTTCAAACTGAACGTCCGTGACCCTCTCTGACGCCTCGAACGAAACGTCGGGATGTTCTTTTGTAAAATGAAGAATGTAATAAAAACATTTCTTCTTTTAATTTCGAGAAATATTCAATGCCAAGATGACGACGATAGGGTAGTAGAAAAAATTAAATAAGGAACGCCGAAGTAGCATTCGTAGGTTCGAAGGAGTTGCGTTAAAGATAGGGTTCGAATCTAGCGAAATAGAGCTCGTCCGTGTTGCCGTGTATGTGTTGGAATAAAAAAAAAATGTACCAGTCGAAAATAACGAAAAGTTAAGAAACGATCGAGAATGTGAAGAGAAGAAAAGTTGCGAAACGTATGAGAAAAGACGTCGACGAATCAAAGACAGCCAATTCGCAAGAGCCTTTCGTGATTCCGTTACCGCGGAAATATTCATTACTCATTTGTGAAACTAAGTTATTTTCATAGTGCTCAATTCTACAAAAACAAAAATTAAGATTGCTGTGTCTGAATTTAAACAGACGAATTTAAACATTTTTTTTTTTCATTTTGTCTTTTCGGGATTGTCGCGGCGGACGATAATTCCCGGGATTAATGTTTGTTCATTATTGTTTTGTGTTTTTTTTGTTGTTGTTGTTTCCCTTTTTAATTGTTCCTGACTCACCTGAACCGTCCGTTATTGCCGCTGGGGGGTGGCGATCGCCTGCTGAACATTCCGTAATCGTTGCCCCGTGAGAAAGCGCTGTCCCGCATGGTTCCCATACCTAGAGCAGCAGGCATAGGTGGCATTGGTGGAAAGTCACGCCCGCGCATGGTACTACTACTGCCCATGTCACGGGGTCCTGTCATACCCGTAAACCGCCTTTCGTAAAGGTCTCTGGTGTCCTCGAATCCTCTCCTGTCGTAATAGCTGTCGTAGTCCTGCTCGACCAATAATATCATACTGCCGTTAAAATAAATTCTCATTTCGTTCTTAGGGAGGAAAAAACAAATATACTGCGATCGTTAATGGGGTATTTTTTTCCGTTTTCAATCATTTACTCGCCGGATAAACTCACATTGTAAAGGATATAACGTTAAGGGCGGGGTAAGGGTTTTCACTTTCGAAAAATCGAATTTTTTTTTGTCTTATCTTATTGTTTAACATTTCAAGAATATGTCCTTAAAATTTTAAACCGATCTAAGCAATATTCTTGAAGTTATTGTCTTATTAATCTCCTGGCCTTTAACACTATACCTCTAACAGCTGCGGGCGGTCGGGCTAGCAGTGCACTTTAGACGCGTTTTTGTCAAAACTACTTTTTCAAAGTCCGTGTTCACTGCCATTTAAAAACTACTTGACCGATTCATTTCAACCTTTGTACACATTTTCTACATATAAAATACCTCCCCCCAACGTTTAGTTAAATTTTTTTTTTTACATTAAGGGTGTTTCCCACCCACAAAATGGCGGAATTTTTCGTGGAAAATAACAGTTCACATTTTAGATGGCCGCCAAAAATTTTTAAATGAAAAAAAAAATTATCAGAGAACGTTGGGGGGAAGATTTGATTATAATTTGACTAAATTTTCATGGTTTTTCAGATAATTTCCGGCCGAGTTATAGTGAACACCGCAAATTGTTTTTTGTCCAAGACGTTCTGGGGGAAGCTCTGTTACGGGCTTATGCTTCAATATTTCTGCATGAAAAAATTACACAACATTGTCAAAAGTATGCTCAATAATGTACAAAAGGTTCGAATAAAATTGCTCAATCCATATTTGAGAAAAAAAATCGCAAAAAAAGTGTTTTTTTTTACGCTGAAACCCTTACCCCTCCCTTAAGAGAAGGTTAAATACCGACAATCCCATTTTTAAACTTTCAACGTATTTTTCTTGCCAATTCCTTAAGGCCTTACATACGTCGAGAATTTTCAAAAAATCGATTTTTTTTTGTTTACAGATTATTATTCCTTATAGTCATAGGCGTATTTCTGTGTAAGGTGATTGTAAAAATTCCCCATAGTTCAAAAGTTATTGTAGATAATGTGACTGCCCGACGAAAGGACAAAGGTCTGACGCGCGCCTACCTGAGTTGAGTTGAGAACAATTCGTCGATTAGAAAAAAATAAACAACAACAATTTTTTACTGACAAGGAAGGCGTACAATATGAAGCTGGAATGGGAGATCAGACGTAAGTTAACTAAATAAATTAAAAAAATTCATAAAGTTCTTGCTCCAGCCGCGCGCGACTTCGAGCGAAACGCGCTTGAAACTTTAAACGCGTTTTTCTCAAAACTACTTTTTCTGACACGGTCGGCATGATAACTCGTACGGTTTTTAATATTTTTTGATGATTTTTTTTTTTAATATTCGGAATTGTTTTTTCTATAGTCTGTCGAGCCGGATTTTTAAAATTATAATTAGAAAATTTTATAAAAACAATTAAAGTGTGACTTTTTTGACACGAACTTAACATTTTTTTTTAAATTACCGTAAATTGTTTAATTTTTCGAATTTCAAAAATCCGGCTCGACAGACTATAACTACTACCTTATTTTACAAGAATTTCTTTACATTTTGCAGATCCGTCAACATTTGAGGAAGAAATACTGCCGACCGTGGAGCAACTTTTTTTTTTACAGATTTTTTGATAATTCTAATTACGGTAGACCCCTTAAATGATCAAGGAAACTATTTCTTTCAGTCATAATAGTTTTATGCTGTGGAGGTATCTTTGAAGAAAAGAATTTTAAAAACGACTAATGTATAGTGTTTTTCTGATAGCGATAATCCCCGTGCCAGAAATAGTGTTTGCGGGTTGGCGGAAAAAAGATTCACGGGTAGGGGTCGTAATAGTCAAACGGTCGAAACAGCGAAAATACAACAAAAAAATCGTAGAGTCGAAATAAGAAAAATCAAAAAATCGAACAGTCGAAATAGCGAAAGCCTAGAAAGTCGAATACCAATGGGCGCATACGAGTCGATCGTTCGAATGCGGCCATTCGTTTTCGACTTTTTGGTCTTTCGCTATTTCGACCGTTTGGCTTTTTGGTAGTGTTTACTATTTCGACTGCACATTTTTTGGATTTTTGCTATTTCGACGGTTCGTTATTTCGACCTGGGGGTCGAAGCCGAGCTTCGCAAAGTATCCCTCCTTAGGTATATATCCAGTAGAGTCTAGGAACGTTGCTGAACTGAGCAACGTTCTTAAACGCTGAAAAAGGAAGGATCTTTGAGAACCTCAGCCGAACCTCGGTCGAGGTTTCGCACCTCCAGGTCAAAATAACGCGAAACACGAAAATAGCGAAAATCCAAAAATTGTACGTACATGAGGCGAACTGGCCTCATGTACGCATGAGGTTGGTGCACGCGGACTTGAAATCTAATCGTGTATTACAGAGTACATATAGGCAAAATGCCCTCCGGAAATGCAACTAGGATTAAAATCTCGGCGAGATTATAAAATTATCGTGACATCATTTCAAACTTCATTTTACGCTTGACTTCAATGTAAAACTCTCATTTTACGGTTGTTCGGTGTTGACAACAGGCTGTCATAAAAATAGAATTTTGTGCATATCGAACGCTAGCAAATAAAATTTGTAATTTACATCACATTCCGTGTTAAGGTAGTAGTCTGGTAACTTAAGCCGATTTTCATGTCTTTTTTGGAGGGCGTTTTTTTGTAGGAAAATAAAAATGAATCGTTTTGGATATTTAGGATGTTTTTATTTACACATTAAAGATACAAAAAAAAAATTGTTTGAAAAAATTTAATAGTTTATTATTATTATTATTGATCGAAGTTGGCAGCCCGGGTCCTAACGTTTTTTCTACCGAACCGATTGCTTTCAAATTTTAACAGGTTACTCTACACACTTACAGTTCTCGTCGGAACTACCGAGAAATTTTTTCACCCCTAACTTTTTATTTTACAACCCCTTCTTTGCTAAAGTCCTTCTATTTTAGCAAAGAAGGGGTTGTACAAAAAAAAGTTAGGGGTGAAAAAATTTCTCGGTAGTTCCGACGAGAACTATAAGTGTGTAGAGTAGCCTGTTAAAATTTGAAAGCAATCGGTTCGGTAGAAAAAAAGTTAGGACCCGGGCTGCCAACTTCGAGGTGCCAACTTCGATCAATAATAACAATAAACTATTACATTTTTTCAAACAAATTTTTTTTTTGTAGCTTTAATATGTAAACAAAAACATCCTAAATATCCAAAACGATTCATTTTTATTTTCCTACAAAAAAACGCCCTCCAAAAAAGACATGAAAATCGGCGTAAGTTACCAGACTACTACCTTAAATGGCGCGAGTCATGGAAAAAAAATGATTCACAATGACAATCTTGGTGAATTGTGGTTTCAGTCACTAGAATCACGTGAGAAGTCTGTGTTGCATCAAACCACAAACGCGCGGCTGAGGGTGAGTAAAAATCTGTTAATTTTACTTGAAGTAAATCTTCACTCTCAAACACATCATCTGTCAATAGAAACCCTCTGTTAAAATCTCAATATTCAGACATGGAATTTACGATGTCGTTGAAGCTACGAACGTTCTGGCAAAACAAAATTAAATTTGCTTAACCAGAGAAAACTTACTGATCAATTGTACGGGAGTATATATTCAAACAAAAACCTCATAGTTTAGTCTGTTAATAAGCGATAAAATGACGCACCGGGTTGGTTCTGTCTAATAAAAATTATTTCTCACATTCCAAGCTCGTGTCCTGTTATTTGATTATTCGAGGAGACTGATAGAACTCTCTAGTCCGTAAAAAAAAAAATAAAGCAAAATATTTAGAAAAGGAATCTCGATCAACGCCGGTCAGAACGACCATATTCTGTTCGGGCGTTCATCGAGGGTCCCTTCGAAATATTTTGGTTTATATTTTCTTAACATAATACAGAGTTCCATCGGTATCTTTGAAAAATCAAAAAAAACATAGGACGAGCTTGGAATCCGAGAAACCATTTTTTTTCAACAAAATTGAGTCAGAGCTTCATTTTATCACCTTTTAGGCCTATTACCAGATTAAATCATGAGATTTTCGTACGAATATATGCTGCCGTTCGTTTACGGAGTAAGTTTCCTCGGATTAACCACATTCAATATTTTCGCCAGACCGTTGGTAACTTCAATCGCATAATTTACGTGATCGTGTTCATTTACCGAGAACTGTCCATTCGCTGGAGGAATCGCCCTATTTAAACTTAAAACACCTACAACTGAGAAGTCGAGGAATTCCCGTTCAAAGATTAATAAATATATTTAAAAAAAAAAGGGATTTTTGAATTTTCAGTAATTAGCTGAGATACTTACTCCGAAGCGACCACCGCCCATAAGCCTGTCCCTGAGGAAAGGTGGTGGCGGCGGTGGAGGATACGGGTCTCGTCCAAACATTCTGTCCCTGAAACCATTCCTGTCCGGACCACCTCCTCCCATCCCTCCTTTCGGACATTCCTTCGACCAGTGTCCACCGCGTCCGCATCTGTAGCATTGCTCAGGATCGCCCATACCCGGCCTCTGTCGTACCCGACTCGTCGAAACCTGCACCTTCATCGGTTGTCCGTCGACGATCATTCCGTTTAATTCTTTTATAGCGTCGTTGACATCGCCGGTTGCCTCGAGATGTACGAAACCGTAATTTCGGACAATGTCGCACTCAACGACCGTGCCGAATTTTGCGAAGAGTTCGCGAACCTGAGGCGCCTTGGTGTTGTCCGTGAGATTGCCAACGAATATTTTCGTCGTCGGTGTGTTCGGACCCTTTCGACTCTTGGCGGCCTCGCATTTTATCGGCTGACCATGCACCAGCGAACTATTCAACTTCTGAATCGCATCCCTTCCCGCCTCTTCGTTCTCCATGTGCTATTATCATCGTTTTCAATTATTATTATTATTAGGCTTTCACATCTTAAGACAACAGGCGCACATCCTCAGCTTCGAAAACGCGAATTGTGAATTCTCAGACATGACACAACCGATCGGAATGAAATTTACTTAGCCAATGCAGAATTGTGGCAAAAGGTGGCTATACTTTTGATTGTTTCGAGAATCTTTACCGTTGCAGAGAAATCACAAATTTCGTTTTGCTGTTATATCTCTCGCATTCATACGTCGCACGATACATGTGTGCCTTTGCCTCAAATACTGTTCATCGAGGTCATGAATCGAAGAATAAAAAATATATGTCGCTGAATTCAAAAGCTTTACTTCTACAAGCGCTAATAACATGGCATGATATTGCTACGAAGTAGTACACAACGTTGTGCTTTGAGATGTGACAAAATTTGTATTAAGGTATTAGTCTGGTAACTTAAGCCGATTTTCATGTCTTTTTTGGAGGACGTTTTTTTGTAGGAAAATAAAAATGAATCGTTTTGGATATTTAAGATGTTTTTATTTACATATTAAAGATACAAAAAAAAATTTGTTTGAAAAAATTTAATAGTTTATTATTATTATTATTATTGATCGAAGTTGGCAGCCCGGGTTCTAACTTTTTTTCTACCGAACCGATTGCTTTCAAATTTTAGCAGGCTACTCAACACACTTATAGTTCTCGTCGGAACTACCGAGAAATTTTTTCACCCCTAACTTTTTATTTTACAACCCCTTCTTTGCTAAAATAAAAGGACTTTTTTTTCCAAAGTCCGCCATTTTGTTATTTATCCATGAAATTTAACTTCAGTAGTTCTGACCAGAACTGTAAGTGTGTAGAGTAGCCTGTTAAAATTTGAAAGCAATCGGTTCGGTAGAAAAAAAAGTTAGGACCCGGGCTGCCAACTTCGAGGTGCCAACTTCAAACAATAATAATAATAATAATAATAAACTATTAAATTTTTTCAAATTTTTTTTTTTGTATCTTCAATATGTAAATAAAAACATCTTAAATATCCAAAACGATTCATTTTTATTTTCCTACAAAAAAACACCCTCTAAAAAAGACATGAAAATCGGCTTAAGTTATCAGACTACTACCTTAATTTATTTCAACGAATGTTTTGTTGCAATTTCGGACATTCACACTCGGAAGTAATGTTATCAATATTTTTCCAATGATTCGTTCAACCCTCCGCCATCTATTTGTAATTTAGATACCTCCTCATCTATCAGGACCTTTCATGGCTAACCAAAGTTTATCAGACTATTATAAGACTATAAAAAATCTACGATTTGTCGAAATTTTTGCTTCAAAGGCTTCGCAAACCCATGTCGACTGTCGCACATGTCTGATTCTTGTTTCAGGTTTTTTTTACGAGTCAAAATTTGAGTAAACTTTTGAAAAAAAAAATTTCTGTGGCGTAATACATTTTTGTTTGTTTAGATGTTTCCATTTTTTTTAATGGAAGAAAAAGAAAGAAAGGTGTGGCCTTACCACAAAACCATAGTTCTTTACGACGTCGCACTCGACAACTTTTCCATACTTTTCGAACAGCGGCTTTATGTCGGCGTTCGAAGTCTTGTCGGCGAGATTGCCAATGAAGATTTTGAATGTTCCAACGCTGCTAAAACCCGGCATTTTCGATTGTATTGGAACCTGTTAACGGAAAGTACAAATTTCGATCAATTCCAGTGCCGTTTACGATCAAATTCGATGAGAAGGTGGAGAGGACGATTTACGAGGCAATTGGTGACGAACTTAGGTACATGATTATTTCGATAACCCTTATACTCTTTACTGACGTGTAAAAATACGGTTTTTCGTACGCGGATCTTTCGGCCGTTGCGCGACTTCGTGCAATGGCGTTTGTCACGTAGTTTTATTGCTGGGATTTTCTCCACGTGTTAAAATTAAAATGACGTCCAATCTCGAAATTCGATTGGAGAGAAACAATTGCTCGAGCAAACTATCACCTAATACGATTAACCAAACGCCTGAAACTGTCCCTAAATCGTAATATATTTAAGGTAGTAGTCTGGTAACTTAAGCCGATTTTCATGTCTTTTTTGGAGCGCGTTTTTTTGTAGGAAAATAAAAATGAATCGTTTTGGATATTTAGGATGTTTTTACATATTAAATATACAAAAAAAATTTTTTTGAAAAAATTTAACTTTATTATTATTATTGATCGAAGTTGGAACCTCGAAAAAAAAAGCGCGTGGGTGGCCCCGGTGATTTTGGCTCTCGATGTTATCTGAAATAAAAAATTCTTGATAATTCTTAATCTATAGACATGTCATTCTGGTCGGAACTACTGAAGTTAAATTTCATAGATAAATAACAAAATGGCGGACTTTGGAAAAAAGTTTTTTTTCCCAAAGTCCGCCATTTTGTTATTTATCCATGAAATGTAACTTCAGTAGTTCCGACCAGAACGACATGTCTATAGATTAAGAATTATCAAGAATTTTTGATTTCAGATGACATCAAGAGCCAAAATCACCGGGGCCACCCACGCGCTTTCTTTTCGAGGTGCCAACTTCGATCAATAATAATAATAAACTATTAAATTTTTTCAAAAATTTTTTTTTTTGTATCTTTAATATGTAAATAAAAACATCCTAAATATCCAAAACGATTCATTTTTATTTTCCTACAAAAAAACGCCCTCCAAAAAAGACATGAAAATCGGCTTAAGTTACCAGACTACTACCTTAAGAGCCCGTGCAAGTTTGCCGAAAATTACCAATACTCCGCGGAACAACGACGCCGGCCCTGTGATAAGATGGCGTCCCGGCGGTGAAACAAAATAATAATAACAATAATGAACACTAAGTGCCTTCCCGCGATACTTACGTTAACGGCAAACTTCACACGAGTGTTTCACGTCGAATTGCAATAAACGTTCGTTGAAATCGCTATTACGAATATCTATAATAATTTGAGGAAACAGAAAGTGATATTAAACGCTTAGAGGTCATACCAAGAAGACGGAATTTGCTTCAACACTAAAATTACTTCTACTTTGACCGAAAGCCGCGTAAAGGAAAAAATGACGCGGCGACTGAACGACGGAGTTGCTCCCCGCCCCTCCATAATTCCTTCCACCACGCCGCTGCTCACAAATCTTCGACAATCGCACCAATGGTAGCCATTTTTCTGTACATCTATTCGGAAATTCACACGTACTTTTGGCCACTCATTTCTATGAATTTATACGATATATCAAATTTCATCGCACGATCCTGCGAACCGAATACGATTTAGTACAATAGCGACGATTCTTCGTAACGTGCCGTCGCAGAAAATTAGCTGTTTAGATACGACCACGAGTCCACAAACCGACGAGAATGCAGACGCAAGGTTGAGCAAACAAATTTTTGTCAATCAATCCGCAATCACCAATGGAATAGGATTTAACGTATATCAACAACACCGGAAATGTAATATCGAAACTTTTGCAAGTGAAAGACGATTCGTCGATTAATCTAATCTCTGAAGAAAAAAATGCTAGAAAGGCCGGCTATACAGAGAGCATGTAAAATACAGCGCGTCAACTCTTTGGTAAGATATTGCGAAAGCGGATGTTTATCGAATGATGAACAAACGATCTTACGATCATTGATGCATAATGGAGATTCGTGAAGCATCTATTTGCATCCCGTCTTAACAGTGAGGTACGAATATTTACAAGAAAAGAAAGAAAAAAAATTGCGTCGCGGAACACCGCCAATTGATACAATGGCGTGACCGTCGTGCTCAAAGATTCGGGTCTTTCGGTATTTCACGCACTCCAATTGAATCAACAACAAAACATACAAGAATAAGAATAGTGTCGAGCTATCGGTCGTTCACTTAATTACGATTTAATGATATCACGTGTACTTACCAAGTCAGTATTTTCGTATAACTACGAGAGTAAAAAAATACGACGCGACGAGCACACGCTTTCCGACGATAAAAATGGCAACGCGTAACACAGCACCGGGGAACCGGAGATCGAGCGGCGTCTCTCGGCTTCTCACTTCCACTCACTTCGGTGGAGCCAACGCACGGAAAAGTATTAGCGAATTTGGACACTGGAGACACCAGTGCCTCTTGCGGCTATTGTGAAAAATAAAATTTTCCCACTTCCCTCGCTTCTTGACTACGGGCGACTCTCCATGGCGCGTACTTCGCGTAACTTTCACCAGTCATTCGCGTATCTACGTTAGCTTTCCGGTAGTTAATAGAACAGAATTGCGGTTTGGCAATTGGTTGCGCACATTATGCGATAAAAGGTACACGTAATTTGTGCCACCAATTGCCATAGCGATACGCAGTAACGATCTCAGCACTGAGATTCTGTATTTTTCTACCGACAACTATCGGTACCGTTAGCGAGCGATAGCCTATAGGAGTCGCGCCTTTCCGCTGGAATCTTCCTTGCGATTGGCTGTCGCTCGCTAACGACACCGATAGTTGTCGTACGAGAGTACAGAATCTCAGCGCAGCACTGGGCCTGCATTCCGTACTCGTCTACCGACAACCAACGGTGTCGTTAGCGAGCGACAGCCAATTGCAAGAAAGATTCCAGCGGAAAGGCGCGACTCCCATAGGCTATCACTCGCTAACGACACCGATAGTTGTCGGTAGACGAGTACGGAACCCAGGCCCTGCAATTCTGTACTTTTCGACCGACACCTATCGGTGTCGTTAGCGAGCGACAGCCAATTGCAAGGAAGATTCCAGCGGAAAGGCGCGACTCTCATAGGCTACCGCTCGCTAACGACGCTGACAGTTGTCGGTAAAAAAGTACAGAATCTTACCTCAGCACTGGGATTCTGTACTTGTCCTACCGACAACTATCGGTGTCGTTAGTGAGCGATAGCCTGTGAGATTCGCGCCTTCCCGCTGAAACCTTCCTTGCAATTGGCTGTCGCTCGCTAACGCATCGATAGTTCCCGGTAGAAAAGTACAGAACCTCACCACTGAGATTCTGTACTTGCTACCGACATCTATCGGTGTCGTTAGCGAGCGATAGCCTATCAGAGTCACGCCTTTCCGCTGGAATCTTCCTTGCAATTGGCTGTCGCTCGGTAACGACACCGATAGTTGTCGGTTGCAAGTACAGAATCCCAGCAGCTCTCTATTCGGTTCGTATGACTCGAATTTTTCTCTCGGGCTCCAATAGTTCTCACTTTATCGACGCTGTCAGAGTTTCTCATCGTCTCTTGCTCGTGCGTCTTAACTCACTTGTGCAAGAAGGCGGCGGCCAATTGGAGAGCGTGTCCCTTTGATGGAACACGGTTTTAAATAATCGATCTGCATAAACCTTTGAAATTCAGTATTGCATAGTGGTTTTATATACGTGCAGGTAAGTAATTGTTATTTAGTTCACAGAAGCTTTTAAGAAAATAACTTCAAACCTCAGAATTTAATGGTACAGAAAAAAAATTGATTGTTATTTGCTCTAGTCATTGCGTTTTTCATGATTTGTAAACTCTTAAAGAATATATTCGTTCAAAAGATACAAATTATTTTACTTTTATTACTACACTACATTACTACACTTTGCTATTAGTACGCCATAGTTTGCCATGGAAACAAACAGACCTAACGAAACTCACTCCCGCAACCGTGCAAATAGGAAATAGCTTCTTTTCCATCTGGTTATCCGCCCACTAGGTGTCTGTGCTATGAATAGGATCTGTCATCGAGATGTCAGGTTCATGGTATTCATCTTTCGTTGGATTTTTTTTTCCGTCGCATGTGGTAACTGTTGCCAAAGAATACAGACACTGTCGTTTAATTGGACTATTTTTCATAAACGCAATTACTTAACATAGTTTGATTTACATAACTTACTGGGAAGGGTTAGAATCTGATACTTGATTTTTCGTAATCTCATAAACTTCCTATCCAATTTATTTTTGCAACGCACTGACACACAATATTACAATGATAGTAACAACGATCAAAAGCTTTTTGCTGTAGCCACTGTAAGATCCTCATGGATATATATTCCTCTTTGTAGAGCACATACTCTGAAAATAATTTATTGAATGTTAACAAATCTTGAGTTGGATATGGCAAAATAATTGTTTCGGTATATTTACTGAATTGTAGTTGAGTCAAATAATATTTAATTAGGATAAATAAAGCAATTGAAATTTGGTAATAATTAACAAATCTTACTTGGCTCAACTTAAGATTTGTTAATAGTAGATAAATTTTTTTTTCAGTGCATCAGGTAAAATATTTTTACTTGAATTTTAACCTTAGGATTTTATAGCATTGATAAATGCGTTTAAACATTTGTATTATTTTGAAATGGCCAGTATTGATGCACGTGTGACGAGTGAAATCCTAATTAGCATGCTTCGGGTATATATTCCATTGAACAAAACAAACGTACAACGGTGAATTAAATTAAAACATTGTGGAAAAAGTGGGGACAATCTATTCCAGGCATTATAAAATTACAACACACGAATCGTGTATGTGACATTTTAACAATGACGGCATAGTTCGCGAATGGGTCAAGCTCGACGCAAATGGCCAAGTTGTTGCACGGGTAAGTTTAATGAAAAGATTTTACACATAGTTTAAGAAGATAGTTACTCATATCGTGTATTTTCAATATGTAAGGTCCCATACAAAACAATGCGACACAAAGAGTTTGCTGTGCGAACAAGATTCGATGACATGTCTGTAGAAAAGGAAAATTGTGTGCCAGACCATGGATATGCGAAACAAGTTTCGGACTCTGAAAGAAATTCTCCAAGCACTGTTCTGTCCTTCAGAGTCACGAAATTGTCAATTCAAGGAATCAGTACTCTCTTGGTAAGTTTCCTTAAAAGAATTTATCTATTGCATTGTTAGTATATAAAAGAGATGAAATAAAAGTAATTTAAACGTACATACATTTTTTCTATTGATATTTCAGATATCCCTGATGTTCCGTCATCAGTTTCTGTTGGAAGGCCAACAATATCTTTGATCGTCATCATGACCATGATTATGCTCTTTCCCCCATCCTCGATTGCATTATTTATTACGTGACAGGTTTAGTATAAATCACATGTGTTTGTTAAATGTTTATCGTCCAAAAAAAAACATTGGTTGGTAATATACTCATAATAACGCTCGCTGTAGTGCACTAACAATTGCCTGGCTTAATTGATTATTCAGCTTGTATTATATATTTCGATGTAGAATTCATGTTCTTCCGGTTAAGGGGCAGGGTTTGTCTATCTAAACAGATGGTCAAAAATGATTACATTGTTTTCCAGGTTATCTGTGTAAGCAAGTCCTTAAAAAATATGAATCCTGTCCAGTGTGTCAAGAAGCTGTGAGATTGAAAACCATCTGCGGATCTTCAGAGTCGCAACTGGTGCAAATGAAATCATGCGGTGGTCTGATTCACGCAAATCCTCATTTCTTTCATCTGATCCGTCATATCGAAGCATCATTCACAAAATATTCTTCTCGTATCGATGTCTTCGATATAACTCTAGATAAAGTATTTAATTCATACACCTTCACTTATCCCTGTAAGGAGCATGGATCTGAAATCTTATCATATGCCATAATTTACTATGTAAGATTAAGAATGAGGCAATACTAAACTAAATTAATCGATAGGTATCATAACTAAATTAATCGATATTACAAAAGACAAACAAGTTGAAAAAAATGATATCGTTTAATATTCATTAAAAATATAAATTGCATTATTCTTGATTGTGTTAACGCAATCCTCGAATTTCTGAAGATTTTTGCTTACTTTCGTCAATCGTCATAATACAATTTACAAATTGATAATCCAAGGTGACACGCAGCCGCGGCAACCAATGAATTAACTAACAACGAGACAAGTAAGAGGCACCTGTTAGAATATTTTCGGGAGGTTTTCTCGATCTCACATTCCTCTCTCTTTGTCCAAACAAATACAATAACACTCTTGAGCTACTTGCCTAATCTAGTAGGCCTCATTATAATTACAGAGAATTTCTTTCTCTTTTCGTCCTTTGCACCCTTTCCCATAATATAATTGTCCGGAATTTACAACTGTGAGTAACATGTTTGAAAAATGCTCGATCTTATAAAATCGGAACTGCTTTATCTATCCTCGCAAAATACAACACCAACAATCTCTCAATGATATACTTTTTGTACAACACATTTTTGCCCAATACTTAAGCATTTGCGGAGATGGTGCGGTCAGCGTTACGTTTAAAAAATTGTTCTCTAATTATACTCTCTTCACGTCAGTTTAGTGCGAAGTCTAAAAATTTGCGGAAATTCGAACGATCACAAGCATTTTTCGAAAAATAAAATTTTTCATTAAATCTGAACCAAACTATCCTTTACTGCATCTATTTCTATAAAGAACAAGAAATATAAATTGCGGAAGTTAGAGCGCGTACAGACATTTTCCATAATACCAACATACATAATATTTATGGAATTTCGGAAATACGCAAAGATCCGATTTCTTTTACAGTGACTTCAGTACGTAAGCTCTACTTTCTTGAGGGTTTTTTTTTTTTGTTAAATATAAACAATAATATCCGGGTTCGTGTCGCTCACCTTATAAATCTAACCGCGAGGTCAAAGTCAGCCAGAGCGCACTCGCCATTTCTCTTGACAAAAATATTACGGCTCTTGATGTCTCTGTGCGCGATCTCTAGTTTACCCCTTGTACCGAATATCTCCGTGTGAAGATGAGCTATGCCAGAAGCTATTGAGAGACAGATGGCGAGCAAACTTGGATGATCGAGTACGGTTGTTTGAAGATAATCGTGAAGCGGTCCATGAACGGGTGCCCTTGATATCGGCAGCGATAAAGGGGAGTATGTTGTCGTGCCTTACGAGGACAGTTTGATGAATCTCCGTCTCACGAAACCACGAGGCTTATTAATTCCTAGAGAGTGAAAAACACTTTTACCGCTACCTTTTCGCCTTTCCAGCGTGCTAGCCAAACTTTACCGTAACGTCCGGTCCCAACGCGTTGCGAAAGTGCCAATTGTTTGACTATCGTTCTTTGTACGAGCAATGGCAATCCCAAGCCCGAACCGCTGCTCTGCTCGATACGATCCTTGAGAGTCCCTTGCGACGGAACCAAACACGGTCCGCGCTCTTTTTGCCTGTATCTTCTGTATATTATTATCATAGCTATACTGAAGATTATAAGACAAATGGACCGGGTTGCGGCGAGTAGTATGAGCGGTTCACCGGAAGCAAAAGCAATTGGATCCGGCGGTGGTGTTGGACGTGGTTCGTATTCGGGAAATATATTTTTGTTCAACAGCGCGGTGGCGTTGCAGCACATAATACTTTTTCTTTATAAGTGAGGTACGAGATGGCCTCTACATTGCATAGAGCCTTGTTCGTCACGTGGCAAACAACCAAACGAGAATTCGTGCACGTATTCGCCGATCGTTGAATCCCATACTTCCTCGACGGCACTGAAACCGTGACCACATGGACGTCCCTCGCACGTACCATTCTGTCGATCGTCGGGACAGTGTCCCTCGCAATAACAAGTTGTGGCGACAGCTGTAACACGCAAAAGTGACAAATTGTTAAATCAACATTTTTGTTTAGAGTTTACGCGGAATACAATTTTGAATTATCGATGGAATTGATTTCGGCGCTTTGCCTAAGTTTGCTGATGTTGAAGTTTGCATCGTTGGAATGCAACGAAAATAGGTATTTAAAATTTTCATTTTCCGTATTGCTCTCGCTTCTCTTGCCCGATTAGGCTCAGATCCTAAAAGGAGATCCCAAAAAACGTTTTAACGATTTTTCTCTTAAAAAATCTAGTCCTAAGGGGCTCAATGGTATAAAAAAATTTATTTTCGTTGCATTCCAACGATGCAAACATCAACACCATAAAGTTTGCCTATCGCTACGGGAAATGGTACATCGGATGTCGCAGAAGTGTTGAGTTCGAATTTTACGCGATCGGTGTTATCGAATAATATTAATGAATTTCATATACGGCAGGATCGTTCTTGTGATAGAAATTTCGCGGACCACGGGGCTCAGCCAGAATTTCTTAGAATCGCGTGAATTAACCAGCCGGATTCTGAATATTTATTTCGCGCCTTGCGGTAACCGTGCTCATAAACTAAATATAATTTCTGGGGCAATGCTAGCAAATAAAAAAAAATTAAATCGGTTAGTGTGACGCTAGAAAACAGGGCATAAAACTACCCTGCGCGAGAAATTTGCTCCCTAATTCTTTTCCATCGTTCACAAAGCCATTTTTATTTTATTGAAACAAATCGAACAGAGTTACTGCATTATGTATGAGCACATGTTAGTGCTTATAAATAACTCCTCAAATGATAGACTCAGTTGTGGACCTCGGAGTAGCGAACAACTAATCATTTTGTATCTCAGTTCGAATATATATATATATACGATATACTTTGCACCTCACATCTCGGTTTTCTTGTGAGTCTTTACTTACTCATCCGCCGAGTCACATTACCATGCACTCACGCGGTGAGGTCTTGCTCTTCGTCAGCGCGAACTCAGGGAATTGAACATCGATGCGATGGTTTGAACTTCGAAGTTCCCGCCCAAATACGTCAGCGAAGCGTCACACACTGGGCCCACTAGTGCCTCTTGCGGCTATTGTGAAAATTAAAACTCCTTTTCCACTTTCCACACTTCTTGACTACGGGCGAATTTCCATGGCGCGGACTTCGCGTAACTCGCCAGCCATTCACGTATCGACGTTAGCTTTCCGGTAGTTAATAGAACAGAATTGTGATTCGGCAATTGGCTGCGCACGTTACGCGATAAAAAGTACACGTAATTTGCGCCGCGAATTGCTATAGTGATACGTAGTAATCGCTTCTGGCATGATTAACGTCTGTATTTTGTTCATATGCCTTACATTTTTCTCTCAGCCTCCAATAGTTCTCACCATGGTGGAAGGATACAAGGTGTAGTAATGCGCATAATGTACGAATAGCCAATAAGAAATTTGTACCATTGCGCCCGCCATTACGAGCGGCAATTCAAAAACGTTTATAATGACGACGTAAATCAAATCAATTTAATAGTAAAAATAGAATTTTTTTATTATTTCCCCGAGAAAAATAGAAATAGCATAAAGAAATCTTTTCAGAATGACAGGCAAGCATTCCCTGAAGAATTTGTGAGCTATCTGGTGCAGGTAAACTGAAAACAATTGCAAAAAATTGTCGTGAAGAAAGCAGAAGGGTAAATGCGTAGAGAGGCGACATTTTATTATGGATTTAGGCATTATTAATGAATATTTTTTTTCAGTAGAATATTTGTATATGTTACGTTTTCAGATTGTATTGCTTTTTCGAAATAAAAATAAAATTCTGTTCTAAATTGGTTTCTTTTAATTAATTCATACTAAGCCTCTAAATCTATTCATCATTATCGAAAACTTTGAAATTATCAATTAGTTTTCATCGATTATCTTAACATGATTTTGAACTGAAATATACGAAAAACTTTATTTTTGTCTCTCGAATACTTATATCCCACATGATCGAAGGCAGAGAAGAGACTTCAGTCTCCTTAACGACAAAATTATCAGAAACAGGGTGTATTGGATAATCATTGTGAAATACACACTTATAATATTTTATTTGAGATTTGTACATTTCTGATTTGACATTTTGTACATTTTCCTGAATTTTCGCTGTAATGTCATATTCTCTTCTTTCAATTTTTCATACTTCTCTTTCCACGTACTTTTCTCTTATAATTCGTGTTCTTCTTCTTTTTCTTTTGCATCTTTTACGATGATGGATGTCGTTGGAAGATCTTCAGGCTGTGCTGACAAATACTTTCATTATCACGCAACAATTCCTCATCGTGTTGAGTTACAACATCGTCAAGAGGCACACTATGCGTAGTCATTGTCAATGGATCATTGTTGCTTGTTGTTTCAACAGGATCCAATGGGAAGCTGGTACGTATGCATGGTAATTTTTCAGTCGGCACTGCATTATCTTCTAAACGGCGACCACATGTCGGAGACAACCCAAGCTGTCTGTGTATTCACGATTTCTCTTTGAACGCAGATGGTGAGAAATGTACCGAGCAAACCTTAGCTATTAACAAAAATTTCAGAGTAGCCCTTATTATGAATATATTAATCGTATTTAATGTTGATGAGTTTACGGATTTCGTACGCAAATATAATAAAAATCTATAAAATTATATAAAACGGATGATATAATGCATGGTGAAAGAATGAAGGGCATACTGTTATCATAATCGGAAACTGAATTATCTATTTTAAAGATATAATGGTGAGAAATATTGAATTTACAACATTATTCGGATTCACAGTTTGAGGTTATAATTGACGAACAGGGTCAGCGGTACATTATACATTTATTCTGTATCAACATTGTGTGATGTTCAATATTTGCGATATTCTGGGCGTTAGACTCGTACGAAATGATTGTATAATTTTAACTACTCACCTGTTAACTTGTTGTAATGAAGAAAGATTTGTTGAATATAATGCACTCGTGTCAGATTTTTGTTCACAGCATATGCAGTAAATATAGTATATGTTGGGTATATATAAAATTAAGATGGCCGGAGTAATGGTACTGCGCAGAACATGCGAAAACGCGTCGCGAGAATGGCAACACCTTGTATCCTTCCACCATGATTCTCACTATATGGAGGCAGTCGGACTTCGTCATCGTCTTTCACGTGCTGTTAACTCACATTGTGCAACACGGTGTTGGGTGGCCAATTGGAGAGGGTTTCCCTTTGATGGAACACGGTTTTAAATAAACGATCTGCATAAACCTTTGAAATTCGGGATTGCGTAGTGGTTTTATATACGTGCAGGTAAGTAATTGTTATTTAATTCTCAGAAGCTTATACAAAAAAACATCAATCCCCAGAATTTAATGATACAGTAAAAAATGGTTTTGCGGTGTACGCTATAACTCGCCACTAGATCATCCGAAATAAAAAAATCAAAATGCGTTTATTAGATGAGATGTTTCTCGAGGTAACGCTGTCGAGTTTTTTTTTATATCGATTTTTTCATTTTTGGTAGCACTTGGAAGTCAAAAACGCGCTAAAAAAATCGGCAAATTTGTTATTGTAAAATAAAAAATAATTATAAAAAAAAAATCAGCAGCGTTACCTGATGATTTGTGTGTAGGAATAGTGTACACAATTTCAAAAGAATCGGTGCATTAGATTTTGAGTTACAGCGTACACCGTCTTCAAAAATGACAAGTTTGACAAAAACGCTTTAGGGGGGGGGGTTTAAATTATTTTTTTTGCCTTTTTTTATTATTTTTTTTCTGAATGAACAATATGTCGAGAATATTGTGTATACATTTTAAGTCTATCGGAGTAAAACTAACGGAGTTACAGCGTTTCAAACGACCGGCCGTGATACGTGATTTTCACGTATAAAAAACTTTAAATCGATTTTCCCGAAAACGTCATTTTTTAAGTTTGTGAACATTAGAACTCAAAATCTACTGAACCGATCCTTTTGAAAATTTAAACATTACTTCTTCACATAAATCAACAGGTAATCAGGAGTTTTTTTTTTTTTCAATTTTTTCAATTTTTTAATAACAAATTAAGCGCGATTTTGTTAGCTAAAATTGCGTTTTTCACTTCCAAGTGCTGCAAAAAATAGGAAAAAAAAAAAAAAAAAACTCTTATTTATCAATATTTTTCATTGAAAATTTTTTCTGAGATACTTCAATAGTTGTACAATAATATGTAATTCTATTTAATAAAATTATATTACTCATGTTGCCGCAAAAAAATCATAAAAATATGCTTTTTTTTCGCCTTTAAAACCCTACCCCGCCGTTAAAGTTTTGACAAGTTTCAGAAAAACGCTTTAAACCGATCTGGAGCACGAACGCTCAAATGCTCATAACTTCATTAATTTTGCTCCGATCGACTTGAAATGTTGACACAATATTCTTGAGATGTTATACATTCATTTAAAAAAATATAAAAAAATGGAAGAAAAAAAGTTTAAATATCTTATCCTGCTCTTAAAGGAAGGTTTAAGGTCAACATATATTAAATATAAAATATCACTTACCGACAGAAACTTGCAACTACAATATGTCCGAGCAAAATATATTGAAAGTTTTGAGTGAAAAGAATTTCGGACTTATTTCGACAAAAAAAGAATGGGGGCGAAAAAAAGAATTTTGCCAGTCGTTGTAGAATAATGGCACGAAGACCATTATTCTACAACGACTGGCAAAATTTCGTTACATTTCATTCAGTCATATCCAAGAGAAGTGTTCAAATTTTTGAAGTGCCCATGTCGTTATTTAGCCTCCCCTCAAATCTGGTTCTCAATTTTCCTCGTAGACAACATTTTGCCATTCCTATTAAATTATATAACAGGAAAAAATATGTAAGGTCCATTTATTTACGAAAAAAAAATGATCAAACGTTATGTTGCTTATTGTGTAGATAAACTTTGCGTGGTAAGAATCTTTGCAAGTGATATTTTCTCGATGGAAATTAAACAAATCCTATATTTTCCGTTCTTCGCCTTGCCCCAACAGTCTACAGAATATATACAGTTCTTACTTTTACTTTTTAATTTTACTTTCAGGTACCGTGACCTTGTGCTTATGAGATTAACCCCTGCAACATCTTGCAGCCAGTCCTGCTGCTACGATATTCACGAAACATATAGACGGATTAGTTATGGTGGATGTATGCTACGAATTGATGCTCGCTGTTCGCGAGAACGACATTGATACAGTAAGAAGCATGATATCTTCTTTTGGCCTATATCTCTCGAGAACATGGTCCGGGGGATATTTTTTACTTTGTGAGGCTATAAAACTACGACATAATAAGGTTGCTAAAGAACTCCTGCTAGGCGGGTCGAAAGTTAACATCAAATCGAAAAACAGACTGATACGCCGCTTCACCTTAGTGTCATTAACGGTGACATAGAGATTGTTGACATGCTTCTCGACAGAGGTGCCCAAATTTGTGCCATAAATGATTGCGGCATGACTCCACTTGATTGTGCATCTCAAAAAGGATCTGTAACGATCGCTGAACGTCTTCTAAATCACGGAGCTGATGTCAATTATATCCACTATGGTTTAGTACACTGCATCAGATATACGCCACTACATTATGCCTGTGGGCAAACGAACGAAAAAATCGTTAAATTGCTTTTGAGTCATGGCGCTCGTATTAATGCGCGAACCACGGATGGATCAACAGCCCTTCATATCGCTGCTCGGAAAAGAAATGAAAAACATGTGAAACTGCTTTTGGATCATGGAGGAGCCGACGTTAACGCTCGAGAACACACGAAAGACGGTAAAACCACATGTGAAATCGCTGTCGAACTAGGCGACTGGGTTACTCTTGAGCATATGTTAGAGTCTAGTCCCGATGTCAATATCGAGGACAACAGGCGTCTTTTTGAAGGGATACACCAAACTGAATGTAGTACCAATGGAAATATTGTTAATACGCTTATGAAGTACGGTTTTAATATTATCCCTGAAGATGCCAATGACGTCAACTTACTGCACGCTGCTGTTGAGAATGGGCATTTGAGTGTTGTCGAGGATCTTCTAAAGTACGGCGCGCACGTGCACTTGTCGCGTCGATTCGGAACAGGAAGAAGTACGCTTTTACATAGTGCCGCAATAAATAAGAACACAGAAATTGCGAAATTATTGATACAATACGGAATCGATGTGAATGCCAAAAATTTTGAAAATCAAACACCACTATTTCTGTCTATCGAAAAACAAAATGTGAATATGACAAAATTGCTTCTGTCCAGTGGAGCTAATATTTATGGTGAACATGATCATTTTTGTGCCGCAATCAAAAGTAACTGTGTCGAAACGGTGAAACTTATTTTTCAACATTCTTCGGATTTGGACATTAACGCTCTCGACGCGAATAAAATGACACCATTACATTACGTTGTTAACTTATACGGGATGGCTGGTTTCCCATATTCGCTTCGTCGACTCGATGAAAACCATAAAAATCTCGATCTCATTAAGGGAAAGATGGCAAAATTTTGTTTAAGTAGAGGAGCCAGCGTTGACGTTCAAACTGAGAATGCATGCACGGCATTGCATGCTGCTGCCGTTCAAGGGTACGCAAAAGTCGTCGAAATTCTGTTAGATTATAATGCCGATGTGAATGCTGTAAATGAAACTGACGGTGACAAAACACCATTGTATTATTCCGCTGCAGCAGGATTGGAAATAATATGCAAGATGCTGCTTGAAAATGGAGCGAAAGTAAATGTCAAGGAGAAAATCAACAAAAGTACCGCACTTCATGCAGCGTGTCGAAGTAAGTACGGAAATGTCGTAAAACTTTTACTGGCATTCGGTGCGGAAATTGATTGTAGAGACAACCTAAATCAAACACCGCTTCATGTTGCTGTTTTATACAATAACGCAGTACTTGTCGACATTTTGCTACGTCAGTTTTGTGCCGAGGTTGATTCTACGGACAAAGACGGTAAAACACCCCTTCACGTCGCTACAGAAATGGGTAATTGTGAGATCATAGCGATTCTTTTGGATTGTGGTTCTGACATTAATGCTACTTGCAACAACGGGTGCACACCACTAAACTACGTGTTCACGTACGACGATCTTGATGGATATGGAGATTTTTATGGAGACTTTGATGATGAAAATGACGAATGTAACACCGTCTTTCGGATCCTTGAGCAACATATCGCTAAAATTTATGCACTCAATCTTTTCGTGAGTGATGAGAATATACAATTCCTTGCTGCGTCGCACGAGGCCTTGCAAATCAATTTCGAAAATGAAGTTAACAAATTGAAAAGTACAAACATTAACGATAGCACTGTTTCTTTTTATGACGTTTTGACGAAACGCATAATGCAAGTAGCAATGTATGCGAAAAACGAAAGTATCGTCAAAATGTTGGAATCGAGTGATTACAAAGAAATATTTCCCGTTTATTTTGGCATGATACAAAATCGTTTTAGGAAAGGTCAAAAACTAGAAAGTTTGTTAAGTCACGGCACAAAAGCTCTCAAGTACTTGGTTGGATTCGATTTGCCTGAATGTTGCTGTATGCAACTGTTCAGTTATTTAAGTATTACTGATCTCAAGAATTTGATAGAAACTGGCGCTGAAGCTGGCAGGGAAGAGTGTGTGAACGAGATCATTTGTGCCTGAAATCAATAAATGGTCAATTAGCAATGCCAACTTGGATATAATTTGTTCATAACTTTTTCATTTTGTATATCTACAAATGTTTGCTGATATTTTCTGCTCTAAGGTCATCAATAACTGTCTTCAAAAGATCCATTATTATATAAGAATACTATTAATGAGAGATGATATTTTAATAGTCACAAAGATTCAATTTAATCGTATGTATTTGTGATTTGAAAATACTCAAACGAGTATCGAAATAATTCTGTGGAAATAAGATGCGTGCTGCAGGTGCCTAAGTAAATGTTATTTTTTTTTATTCAAAATTAAGCTTTTAGGGAACATGGATAATATTTTTGAATCCATGGCCACTAAACGTCACACACTGAAAGCAGATATGGCAAACATGTCCGCTGCATGTGTGGATAGCTTTAAGTACTTTCATATAGCTGTACTATGTAGAGAGATTGAAAGGGAAAAAAAGATATAAATGTCGAAGGCACGTTGTGCCTTAAAATAATAAATCAAAGTATTATCTTAAGCATGAGTAAAGTCTGGTGTGTTGATGAGATGATTTTTTAAAAATAAACTTCATACGATAAAAAAATTACAGTAACAAAGTGTTTTTTCTTGTATCGTCCGCTATATCATAATGTGTGAACTTTTGATAACATTTATTTTTAAATTCGATCCTTCCTCAAATATGTAAATGTTGGTACATGACGTGAGGCAAATTACATGCTGATCCATGGTGAAAAAACTGCCGGCCTTATAATTTTTTATAATTCGATAAATTGAATGATACCACAAATAATCAGATTTTTCGACGATTAGTCTTAAACCGAATGCTATTCCGATGATAAATGTGAGCCGACAAAAATCGGTACACCGTAAAAAAAAACCTAATTCGTAATATCGGCGGTTCGATTTTCAACGACCACTAGAGTTTCTATTTAAAGTGTTGATCCATAATCGCTATTCGCATATCGGAATCACAATTATTGAAAATCATATGAAACGGAGGAAAAAGATAAATCACTGTTAAAGAGCATGTGAAAGGTGTTATACCGGTTCTGTATTACGGACATAATTAATTGAAATTTTTGGCCAAATACCAATCTATCAAACTAAATGATTCGAATTTTAGATAAGTTATTCTGGAGACTCTACCGTAAATACGAAAAAATGCTGGAATTCAAATTAGAAACGTACATTTTCAGCTAAAAACGAAGAGGTCTAAAACAAAAATGCATATAATTATTATTGTGTAGCGTAATTCCGAAAAATTTTACTGTTAAGATAGAGACGGATAACAACCTCAACTAACAATCCTTGGCTTGTTGCTGTATGTGCAAAATTAAAGACGTGGTATTTGGTCGAAAAATACACAATAATCGTGGAAAAGTTTTTTGGATTAGTTCGATCCTTACTCAATTTTCAATTCACAGACAATTTCCGAGAGTTTTTAGGTCCTTCCATACCTATTTGGGGAACCGGTTGTCTTTATGTTTGCGAGTTGCTTTTTGGTAGCTTAACCGTCCTTTAACCCGATAGCAATCGTTGTTTTACCGAAAAAATGACCAACAAACGCATCCAAAAAACAACTGTTGTTTAATGGTTAAGAATTTGGTTGCGGTAGGTTATTTTTGTGCGCTGAACGACGCTAGATGCTAAATGGTTCCTGCTCGGTCGTTTTTCCAGAACGACCAACAGACACAACCAAAAAGTTAAAGTTGTTTTATACTTACTGAATTGTTTGCTCTTAAGTTACTTTTGAGGACGGGCGAGTTCATTGCTTGTTTTTTAGTCCCTCTTGTTGGTCGTTTTTCGGTTGTCGTTTACGGATTCATTGTTCGATGCGGTTATTTTTTTAGAAAAAGCAACTGGTTGCTTTTTAGTTATCCGTGACGGTTGTTCAAGTTGCGAAGGATACCTTGCGAATTAGAAGTTATAATACCAAAATATATAGTAAATTGCGTGTGGCGTGGTTTACTTGCGTATCTGGTACATGAGTTTGAAGGTTCCCCGGGTTTATGCGGTGTCCACTATGCCGACGCTGTTGTAGTTTTCTATCGTGTCTTCCACATCCTCTTCAATAATTCTCGTCATATTGTGGCTTGAAAACTATACAGTGCTGCCAGTCGGTAAATTCATTAATAATAACGAATCTTTTCATACAGAGGCTTTTCATAGAAAAAAAATTCCCTCATTTCTAAGAACGCCTCTGTGAAGATTGTATGGGGTAGCGGAATTAGTTCTCATTTTAGTATTCAATAATTGGAGTAATTAAAAGGAAAAGTTAGAAAACGCGACAGTAAACACCTCATAAGGTCGTGAGTTGCGAAGTAACATCAAAAGATGGCGCTGTAGTCGTATATTATCGGTTAGTTTTTGGCGGAGATTCGTACCGTTGACGGTGATGTGAATAGGGTCGCGCGTAGCGTGTATAGACAGAGAAGAGAGTACATGTCTCTTCTCTGGAATAGGGTATAATAGGTATTCTTCGCGGCAAAGGAAACACGGGTTTAGATGGACATCTGCACAAACCTTTCAATTTAGTTGCTGAGTGTAAAAAATAATAATCTCGAATCGAAGAGTTAAATATGGTAAATTAAAAAATTGATTATTTATCGTTCATGGCATTGCGTTTTGTCATTGTCATGATCTTTTAAAGAATATATTTGTTTTACTTTTATTATTATATTTTGGAATGTCTGTTTTATATTCAGCAGGTTTGTTCGTTTTCACGACTTCCGGTGTCTTGGGCACTTGTGTTCTAGGGGCTTATTGAATTTTCCGTGAAAACAAATAGATCAAATAAATCACTTGTTCCTGAAATGGTACAAATAGGATCTCAAATTACGATGCCTTGAGCGGGACCCTGACCGCGTAGTAACGGCACGGTTAGAGCGATTTTTCATTGTTGAAAAAATGAAATGTCACTCTACCGTGTCATTACCGTATAGTAAGGATCCCGCCCCTATTTTTGGTCGAAAGTTTCTTCATCTCGTGTGTATATTAGTCGTAACGGATGTTATAGAGTGACATCTCGATTTTGGCATTATTTTTTCGGTCGTAATTTTTCACTGTCGAATAACCAAGAACAAAAAAACAATCCTCAGAGGTGACATAACGCAGAGAGGTATCATAAGTAAATTAATGGGTATTACAAAAAACAGACAAGTTGAAAAAGATGATATCGTTTAATACTCATTAAAAATATAAATTTCGTTATTCGTGTCGATTGCGTTAACGCAATCGTCGACTTTCTGAAGATGTTTCTTTTTTGCTTACTTTCATCTTGTTTTCTTTCAGCCGTCCGCTACCCAACATTTGGATGCATACACACATTTTACCTAACACTCTGGCATTCCGTCAATTATAATACAATTTACAAATTGATAATCCACGGTGACACACAGCCGCGCAACCAATGAATTAATTAACAACGAGACAAGTAAGTGGCACCCGTTAGAATATTTGCGGGAGGTTCCTCGATCTCACATTCCCTTCTTTTCGTCCAAACAAATACAATAACACTCTTGAGCCACTGGCCTAATCTAGTAGGCCTCATTATCATTACAAATAATTTCTTTCTCCCTTCTTCCTTTGCGCCCGTTCTCACAATATATTTGTCCTTTCATTCACACCGCCCTTTAATTATTTGATTTTTATCTCTCTTTCAACTATGCATGATAATTTTTTTTCCCAATGATATCATCAGATACACACCGTGTTGTGTGTAATATTGCAAGGATATGCCAAATATGAAAGTTGGATAACGATAATTAGGCCAAATCAAACGACCCGGAAGGCCAATGATATTGTAACTTTTTCGACTTTTCACTCGTAATCTATCCGTCGTCGGTTACTTACTTCGACCGACATTTAATTGGGCTATTTTTGACAAACGCAATAACTCAAAATAATTTCATTTACATAGATTACAGGACAGCATTAGAATATGCTACTCCTAAATCCTCGAGTATCCTGCTTGGATCTTTCAGAATCTGATAGACTTCCTCTCGAATTTATTTTTATAACGCAACGATATTGCAATAAAAGTAGAACATTACTATAATAGTATCAACAATCAATAGTGTTTTAACAAATCCACAATATGTTTGTAAACGATAAAAAGAAGAAAAAAAAAACAAGATCAAGGGATGTGACAGAAAAACTGAGGAAGATAATGACTAACATTGCAACGCCGCCGACGATTATACCAAAGTAATATTACAAAAAAAACCACATCAATCGTTCGTTACACTCTTGTCCAAACAAACATCTCGCTAGTGCGCATCCGCTCGTTGATAAAACTCATTCGCACAATTATAATAGTAAAATCTTCAGTACTCAGTCTTCTTCTGACTGCCGTCCGTTAAAGACTATGAAGCTATTTACATTGGGGAAAAATTATTTACACGGGCAATAATCGGCTTTCTTCGGTTCATCGCGTGGTCGTGCGAAAAAAAAAAAATGCTCGATGATAGAAATAATTAAGAACGCAAAATGAACATTGTGATATATTGAATGAAAATGAATATAGTACGGAAAGAAAGTTTCAGCTATTTACAAGAAGATGAATGACAGTGCGGGCCCAAGCGACAAAAAATAAGTACGAAGACTACGATGTCGACGAGGGCTAAACGATGGCAAAAACGGGGAAAAATATTCAGACGTGCAGTCAGCAAGTATGTACAAGGGAGGAAGTCTCTTCTCCGTCGAATATTGAAGAAGAAATTAATAAAACTTATCAGTAATAGCAATAACCACAAAAAAAAAAAAAGAAAGAAAACTGAAGGTTCGTCGGCACTACACGATTTTGATGGCGTTGTCGATGTGTAACTTCGACATTGTCTTTTTGACGCGTAACGCCGTCAGACGAACGGCCGGATTACCGTGCCAGCACTCTGCCATTAATTTGCTCAAGGCGAAGAGGACCTGAAAAAAAAATAAAATGTTCTAGTTATTTTTCATGTCTTCGAACAACAAATATTTATATGTTTATCTTCTATAACAAAATATGAGTATATATATTTCTTGTACATGGTTCGGTCCACCATCCTTCGCTCAGTAATTTGGGACCAAATTTTTTATTTCTTTGCCAATCTCACATTTCATTCCATATCGTCAAGAAGAGAAATTGCAGCCCTGAAAGTCTACTGGCTTTTGAGAAGTGAATTATTTCATATTTCTATTATTGGCCAGATTGCCTTTTCTACATTATTTCCAAGACCTATCGACGGTTTCAACAAAAAAAAAAAAAAAAAAAAAAACTACAATACTTGCCCACGTAAAAAGGTCAAAAATGTCAACAAAATATATTTTATATTTAAATTTTATATTTAATCCTGAAAGTTCATATCTTTGCTTAATCATAAACTATTTTTTTTATAGAATCGAAGGGGATGATTATGAAGTCATCATGATACAATAAGATTTTTTCTACCGATACTTCGTCCAAGATGTTGTAAAATAGGTAGTTCCCTGCATCCGAATATTGGCATATTCATTTTGACAAAATTAACGAATTAAACCAGTACATATTGTGGAAATTGCGGGAAGAAGATGTCATTCTTATTGGATCGTTTTTACGTCAAATCAGCTGATGTTTAAAGTGAAAACGTCTTGGAACAAACAGAAAAGTTTTTAAGGGAAACTGCGGCATATAATGGATAGGATGTTCAGAGCAGAGCAATTATTTGGAACAATGCTCTTCGCAAAACCATTTTTATTCTCTTAAACGTTTATGTTTTTATAAATTAAATTATGCATACAAGAACCCAACCGGATGATAATATCATTGATATAATTTTTTTTCCATCATTTCTTTGTGTTTCTATGTTTTCATATCCCAAGCATTTTCATGGATTTTGCACCATCGAAATTTATCTTGCACTCGAAATGAAAAGGTAAAATATCAATTTCATCATTACGTAATAGGATGTTCGCCGTCTAAAATTGAGTTTATTATAAAAAGTAGAGACCTTTAGAAGAATAAAATTGGTGTTGAAAATAATTGCGTTTTCCATAACAAGGTGTTTTCACGGTTTTCCACATTTTTTTTTTATTAAAACCACCATGTTTTTGATCTGATTTTTTTTTTTTTCGGCTAACTCACCTCATTTCATAGTACCGAAGATCTTATAGGAAAAACGTACTTTCCGCAATTACCGAAATATTTTTGTATCAATCAATTATTTGTATCAGAAGAACGAATATTCAAAGATTCAATATGAATATGACGAAATTATTGGTCGTAGCTGTGATTAGTATGGAATTAAAAGACGCGATAGTGTCTTGACGCCAAGTAAGAAAAATAAAAGTTTTTAAGATCTATTTTAATCTATCTTGGCGTCTTGTTTTTTATTCTGTAGAAGACTGAAATGCCCGAAACGCCGTTTTCAATTTGTGAAAACCGCTCCCACACAAAATTTAACTTTTTTTCAGAAAATGTGCACCCCTTTACATCGGCAAGCACTTTTATTCCAGCCTTTGATAGGTCTGAGAAATAATATAGAAACGGCAATCTTGTCAAGCGCGGAAATATGAAATCATTTATTTCTCGAGAGTAGGTAGACTTTCGCTGCTGTCATTTTGCGCTGTATCACTTTTCACGATCACGTGGAATGAAATATGAGAATGACAGATAAATTAAAAAAAAATATAAGTCCGGATTGCTGGGTATGTATGGAGACTAAAGTGACAATTTTGTTTTTGAAACGCGCGAGCTCGAGTCATAAACAAAAAAACAATCTGGATATTTTTTGCTGAAAATAGTGTTCTCGTAAACGCCACAATTATGACTAAAGTCAAACTTCCATTAAGTTAAATTTACTGCCCAATCCCACTTTTATCCCTGGTCAGGGTACGTATGCGTCATAGCGTCCGATGTGAACAACACATTCGAGCGTACGCCGATCGATTATGCAAAACCGTTTAATAAGATTAATCGTTAGTTTTACGAATCTGGCTGCGGCAAAATACATAACAATTATGGCGACTGTAGTGATATCGTTCCCGAATGAGATATTTAATAAATATCATTTCGAATGATTTCGAATTTTTGTCCGAGAAAAGTTTCAAACACGGCGGGGTCACGTTGTTTGAAGAAAATAGCGTTTTTAACATAACAGAAAGTGTTAAATGAATGGAAGCTCGACGGTATATTCTCGTTGGATAATTAATGAAAAATAAATAGTATCGTGCTCCCGATCATTTTTCAACCGACTAACAGTTTCGGCGAATAAAAAAAACTCTAAGCGGTTCATTTAAGGTATAGTAGTCTGGTAACTTAAGCCGATTTTCAAGTCTTTTTTGGAGGGCGTTTTTTTGTAGGAAAATAAAAATGAATCGTTTTGGATATTTAGGATGTTTTTATTTACATATTAAAGATACAAAAAAAAAATTTTTTGAAAAAATTCAATAGTTTATTATTATTATTATTATTGGTCGAAGTTGGCGCCTCGAAAAAAAAGCGCGTGGGTGGCCCCGGTGATTTTGGCTCTTGATGTTATCTGAAATCAAAAAATTCTTGATAATTCTTAATCTATAGACATGTCATTCTGGTCGAAACTACTGAAGTTAAATTTCATGGATAAATAACAAAATGGAAAAGGACGTTTTTTTCCAAAGTCCGCCATTTTGTTATTTATCCATGAAATTTAACCTCAGTAGTTCCGACCAGAATGACATGTCGATAGATTAAGAATTATCAAGAATTTTTTACTTCAGATAACATCAAGAGCCAAAATCACCGGGGCCATCCACGCGTTTTTTTTTCGAGGTGCCAACTTCGATCAATAATAATAATAATAATAATAATAATAATAAACTATTAAATTTAAAAAAATTTTTTTTTTTTGTATCTTTAATATGTAAATAAAAAAATCCTAAATATCCAAAACGATTCATTTTTATTTTCCTACAAAAAAACGCCCTCCAAAAAAGACATGAAAATCGGCTTAAGTTACCAGACTACTACCTTAAAAAATCTAAAATAATTCACAGTATTCTCTCACTACTTCTGCAACAAACTTCAAGATATCGGAGAGGTCACCGGAAAAATGTTGCCGAGTCGATAAAGAATGTGGCTAATATATAAATGTACATAAATAATATATACGATAATATGCAAATAATATAATAATATATAATACGTATTTATATATACGAGAATCATATAAAGACGATTGCTCACCGGATCATGTTCCCATCTCGATGGAACGATCGGCCTTAGTCTCTTAACGCATACGGCGAGTCTCATGTCCTCGAAGTCAGGATCGCTGGGCACAACATCGTGATAAGGAAGTGCATAGGGCTCAGCGGTACTGACTTTACCACCGGTAACACATCGCCTGCAAACTTCCCATAGTACGAGGCCAACGGAGTACATATCGGCCATCTTGAACGCATCGAACGAGGATGTGTTCAAGCTCTCGTCGAGGACCTCTGGCGCCATGTATCTCCTTGTTCCCACTCTCGTGTTCGGTGCTATGTCAATTTCGCCGCTCTCGCTGAAAAAAAAAAAAAAAAAACGATAAAGTTGAACATACATAAACGATAAATAATTGATAGATCAGATAGTCGATTCCCAGTCGTTTTTTTTTCATTGCCGGTTCTATCAATTATTTATAAGTCTTGATTCACTGTGGAGACAAGCGCCTTGTTGAACATCGCGTAGAATGAAGAATATATCGGAAAAAAAGTATTTGACTGATGGGAGAATCGCGAGTGACCAAGCAAAGTGACCAGGCGATTGAAAAACACAAATTCATCAATATTCTATACATATTTTCAATACCTGTGAGCCATAAGGAGAGAGAAAAATGAGAGGAAAGATAGGGTACAGTGGATCACGGGGCAGTCTGTGTGAACCGGGAGCCCGACTTAAGAAAATTAATTTTTTTTTAAATGCATGCGTTTGTACTCCGTACGTACTCGTTTGTACAACCTTTTTTTTCGTTTGTACCTTGAGGGATCCAAAATTACGGGGGGTGTTAAAAAATACTCGGTACCCGATTTTGAGTTTAAACATTTTTTCTAACGCGGTTCTATAGAAAATCGTTTGTAAGGTGATACAAACGATTGTATCACTTTTCTATTCTTTTAAAGCTTGGGGGGCAAAAAAATACGAGTTTTCTTAATTTGCGAATGCGGTTACCTGGAGATTTTGAAAAATAAACTCAATCCAGGGAAACGGATTCATATTTTCCGTTGTTTGCATCATTAATACTTCTCACGCATACTTTAAAGGGGTTAAAATGACAGATTTTGCAGGCATTCGTTTGCACCTTAACGGGTAAACCACTGGATGTCATATGTCGGTCAATTTTCAGAATAATCGAAATTTGAAAACGGCGTCTGATTGTCTATCGTTAGTACCCGTTTGCATCGCAGAGACATTCTTTTGTACCTTAAAGGGGTTAGATATCTAGTCGATACAAAATCGCAGGTGGGTGCACTTTAGCCATTTTTCGAGATAATCGAAATCTGCAAACGACGTCGGTTTCCTCATTGTTAGTACCCGTTTGTACCGCGGAGACATTGGTTTGCACCTTAAAGGAGACTGGATATCTAGTTGGTTCCATTTTTAGGAAAAAAGGTGGTACAAACGAATATATATGGCGTACAAACGTATGCATTTAAAAAAAAATTCATTTTCTTAGGTTGGGTTTCAGGCTCACACAGCTCACGGGGCACAGAGAGCCATTGCAATTTACGCTTACAAGGCAAATATAGGACTTACAGGACTCTACGATGGAAGAGAGCCGTTCTTTTTTTCGACCACAAACAATATTCTTTACTAGTCATTTGTTTAAATTTTGTGGCAACAAAATTATAGCGATTTTAATTATTTTTCATATTTTTGTGATGCAACACCCTAGAGACAACCAAAGATTTTTTAGAAAATTAAAAATTTCATAAAATCGGAACTGCTTCATCGCGATTCTCGCGGTTCATCAATGTTATAATATTCTTGGTTGATATTCGTGTCTGGCTCTGGCAATATCGATACACTTTTAATAATATGCCATTAATATAGACGATTTTAGTCGGATATCCCATAATTTCTGGAATTTAAAACTGTCAGAAACACGGTTGAAAAATGTACGATTTTATAAAATCGGAACTGTTTTATCTACTCTGGCGAAATACAACACCAACCATCTCTCAATGATATTCTTTTTGTACAACACATTTTTGCCTGATACTTAAGGCAGTCGTCTGGTCTAGAGCGAGATTTTTGACGTCATTTCTAATGTGCAATAACGTTTAACCGTTGAAGTTGTCTTGATGAAAATTTACAGGTGCATTTATTGCTCCTTAGAGAATACTTGTACATTAAAAAAAAAAATTATTTTGAATATTTTCATGTATGAAAATATTTCAATGTATGAAATATCATTAAGGGAGAACACCACTGTGACCCCCTGTTTTTTTTCACATTTTTCAAGAATTTTTTTTTGTGGGAAGAAAAAGAGATGTTCGACAAAAATTTGTTTGGGTTTTGTTCTTTGTTTATTAATGTATCAAAAAACATTTTTTTCACATTTTTCACGCCGCATGGTGGCGCTGGGGAAGCTCTCGCGTCAGGTGCTGTCATCTCCGCGGCACGCAGCAGAACTCTCTTCAACGTCGATCTGAAAAAAAAATACCGAGTGTTTTCGTTAAGGGAGAACACCACTGTGATCCCCTGTTTTTTTTCACATTTTTCAAGAATTTTTTTTTGTGGGAAAAAAAAGAGATATTCGAAACATTTTTTGGGTTTTGTTCCTTGTTTATTAATGTATCAAAAAACATTTTTTTCACATTTTTCACGCCGCATGGTGGCACTGGGGAAGCTCTCGCGTCAAGTGCTGTCATTTCCGCGGCACGCAGCAGAACTCTTTTCAACGTCGATCTGAAAAAAAATACCGAGTGTTTTCGTTAATATTATGATATTTTGAAGAGAAGTACACAGGGATTTGGAAAAATATTGTTTTAAAAAAAATAGGCACGCCTTTGAAATTAACTTTAATTTCAAAGGCGTGCCTATTTTTTTTAAAACAATATTTTTCCAAATCCCTGTGTACTTCTCTTCAAAATATCATATTATTAACGAAAACACTCGGTATTTTTTTTTAGATCGACGTTGAAGAGAGTTCTGCTGCGTGCCGCGGAAATGACAGCACCTGACGCAAGAGCTTGCCCAGCGCCACCATGCGGCGTGAAAAATGTGAAAAAAATGTTTTTTGATACATTAATAAACAAGGAACAAAACGCAAAAAATCTTTTCGAATATCTCTTTTTTTTCCCACAAAAAAAATTCTTGAAAAATGTGAAAAAAAACAGGGGCTCACAGTGGTGTTCTCCCTTAATAATATGATATTTTGAAGAGAAGTACATAGGGATTTGGAAAAATATTGTTTTAAAAAAAATAGGCACGCCTTTGAAATTAACTTTAATTTCAAAGGCGTGCCTATTTTTTTTAAAACAATATTTTTCCAAATCCCTGTGTACTTCTCTTCAAAATATCATATTATTAACGAAAACACTCGGTATTTTTTTTTAGATCGACGTTGAAGAGAGTTCAGCGCCACCATGCGGCGTGAAAAATGTGAAAAAAATGTTTTTTGATACATTAATAAACAAGGAACAAAACCCAAAAAATCTTTTCGAATATCTCTTTTTTTTCCCACAAAAAAAATTCTTGAAAAATGTGAAAAAAAAACAGGGCCTCACAGTGGTGTTCTCCCTTAATAATATGATATTTTGAAGAGAAGTACATAGGGATTTGGAAAAATATTGTTTTAAAAAAAATAGGCACGCCTTTGAAATTAACTTCAATTTCAAAGGCGTGCCTATTTTTTTTAAAACAATATTTTTCCAAATCCCTATGTACTTCTCTTCAAAATATCATATTATTAACGAAAACACTCGGTATTTTTTTTCAGATCGACGTTGAAGAGAGTTCTGCTGCGTGCCGCGGAGATGACAGCACCCGACGCGAGAGCTTCCCCAGCGCCACCATGCGGCGTGAAAAATGTGAAAAAAATGTTTTTTGATACATTAATAAACAAGGAACAAAACCCAAAAAATTTTTTCGAATATCTCTTTTTTTTGCCACAAAAAAAAATTCTTGAATAATGTGAAAAAAAACAGGGGGTCACAGTGGTGTTCTCCCTTAATGAAAGTTCAACAGGCCGCCATTTTGTCAAAATTTTTTTTTAAGTACCAATTCTGCTACCAGTGCTCAGAATACTCATACAGATTGAGAATATATATATATTTTTTTTTTTTCAGATGCATACAACATCGTGCAGAGTGGGCGCCGATTTCGGCGCACGATGTTGCAACAAAGCAAAAAACTACATGAAAATATTTAAAATAATTTTTTTTTTAATGTACAAGTATTCTCTAAGGATCAATAAATGCACGTGTAAATTTTCATCAAGACAACTTCAACGGTTTAAACGTTATTGCACATTAGAAATGACGTCAAAAATCTCGCTCTAGACCAGACGACTGCCTTAAACATTTGCGGAGATAGTGCGATTAGCGTTACTTTTCGAAAATCGTTCTGTAATTATACACTCTTCGCGTCAGTTTAGTCCGAAGTCTCACAATGTGCGGAAGTTAGAACGATCACAAGCATTTTTCGAAAAATTCAAAATTTCATAAAATTTCAACCCAACCGTTCGTTACTGTAACTATTCCTATAAAGAACAAAAATAGCCTTATATCTTAAAATTTGCGGAAGCTAGAACGGGGACACATATTTTTCATCAAGCCACCCATACATAATATTTCTGGAATTTCGGAAATACGCAAAGATCGGAATTCTTTTACAGTGATTTTAGTACGAAAGCGATACTTTCTCGGGGGGTTTTTTTTTTTTTTTTTTTTTATTAAATATAAACAATAATGTTCGGGTTCGTGTCGCTCACCTTATGAATCTAACAGCGAGGCCAAAGTCAGCCAGAGCGCACTCGCCATTTCTCTTGACGAGAATATTACGGCTCTTGATGTCTCTGTGAGCGATCGCTGGTTTGCCCCTTGTACCGAATATCTCTGTGTGAAGATGAGCTATGCCGGAAGCTATTGAGAGACAAATGGCGAGCAAACTTGGATGATCGAGTACCGTTGTTTGAAGATAATCGTGAAGCGATCCACGCTCGTGATAATCCGTTATGAGCAACATTTGAGTCCATGAACCGGTGCCCTTGATATCGGCAGCGATAAAGCCGAGTATGTTGTCGTGTCTCATAAGGACGGTTTGATAAATCTCCGTCTCACGAAACCACGAGGCTTCCTCGAGAGTGAAAAACACTTTTACCGCTACCTTTTCGCCTCTCCAGCGTGCTAGCCATACTTCACCGTAACGTCCTTTCCCAACGCATTGCGAAAGTGCCAATTGTTTGGCTATCGTTCTTTGCACGAGCAATGGTAATCCCGAGCCCGAACCGCTGCTCTGCTCGATCAGATCCTTGAGAGTCCCTTGCGACGGAACCAAACAAGGTCCGCGCTCTTTTCTCCTGTATCTTCGGTATATTATTATCATAGCTGTACTGAAGACTATAAGACAAATGGAGAGGGTCGCGGCGAGTATTATGAGCGGTGCACCGGAAGCAAAAGCAATTGGATCCGGCGGTGGTGTTGGACGTGGTTCGTATTCGGGAAATATATTTTTGTTGCACAGCGCGGTCGCGTTGCAGCATATAATCTTTTTTCCTTGTAAGTGAGGTACGAGGTTGCCTTTGCATTGCATAAAGCCCCGTTCGTGAGGTGGCAAACAACCAAATGAGAATTCGGGCACGTATTCGCCGATCGCTGGATCCCATACTTCCTCGACGGCACTGAAACAGTGACCACCTGGACGTCCCTCGCACGTACCATTCTGTCGATCGTCGGGACAGTATCCCTCGCAATAACAAGTTATCGCGACAGCTGTAACACGCAAAAGTGACAAATTGTTAAATGAACATTTTTTTCATAGCTTACGCGGAATACAATTTTTGATTCACGATGGAATTGATTTCGGCGCTTTCCCAAAGTTTGCCTACTTCCGCGGAAAATTGTATATTGGATGTTGCAGAAGGGTCGAGTTTAAATTGTACGCGATCGGTGTTATCAAATAATATTAACGAATTTCATATACGGCAGGTTCGTTCTTGTGATAGAATTTTCGTGGACCACGGGTCTCAGCCAGAGTCTTTTAGAATCTCGCGAATTAACCAGCGGGATTCTGAAGAGTGCTTATAGCCCCCCCCTTTAGCATTACAGAGACAGAGCGATAGCGCGATATTTATTTCGCGCCTTGCGGTGACCGTGTTTATAGAAAAAATATATATAATTTCGGGAGCAATGCTAGAGAATAGAAAAAAATTAAGGTCTACTAATTAAGGTCTAATAATAGGGTCTACCCTAATTAGAATTTTCAAAAAATCGATTTTTTTTAATTGCATATTTAAAAGTATCATACTAAAATTTTATAAATATCTGAGCAGTCTAAGTTTACTTGAGAGCGACGTTTACTTAGCTACCTGAGCGCGCTAATACGCACCGCGCGTACTTTAAGGTAGTAGTCTGGTAACTTTAGCCGATTTTCATGTCTTTTTTGGAGGGCGTTTTTTTGTAGGAAAATAAAAATGATTCGTTTTGGATATTTCGGATGTTTTTATTTACATATTAAAGATACAACAAAAAATTTGTTTGAAAAAATTTAATAGTTTCATATTATTATTATTATTGATCGAAGTTGGCACCTCGAAAAAAAAGCGCGTGGGTGGCCCCGGTGATCTTGGCTCTTGATGTTATCCGAAATAAAAAATTCTTGATAATTCTTAATCTATAGACATGTCATTTTGGTCGGAACTACTGAAGTTAAATTTCATGGATAAATAACAAAATGGCGGGCAAAATAAAAGGACTTTTTTTTCCAAAGTCCGCCATTTTGTTATTTATCCATGAATTTTAACTCCAGTAGTTCCGACCAGAATGACATGTCTATAGATTAAGAATTATCAAGAATTTTTGATTTCAGATAACATCAAGAGCCAAAATCACCGGGGCCACCCACGCGCTTTTTTTTCGAGGTGCCAATTTCGATCAATAATAATAATAATAATAAACTATTAAATTTTTTCAAAAAATTTTTTTTTTGTATCTTCAACATGTAAATAAAAACATCCTAAATATCCAAAACGATTCATTTTTATTTTCCTACAAAAAAACGCCCTCCAAAAAAGACATGAAAATCGACTTAAGTTACCAGACTACTACCTCAAATATGGTTTTGCTTCTACAATTCGAAAAAATATCATTCGTAATATTCATGATGCAAACGATGTAGGGAAAGAATGATCCTGATATGGAGATACTCGAAATGGTGATTTTTAATGACGCGTCATTCACATGATATGAAAAAGGGTATTTCTGAGCGAGCAATAATCTATCTAACTTTATTAATCCGAATAACGGATTGTAACAAAATTGCACACTGTATATCTTGTCGCATTAAAATTGTAACTTCTGCTACAAATATATCTATAAATAACTCGTTGCAATAGCTAGGTGGAAGGGACAAAATTTCAAGAAATATCTGGCGTGCTGCCACTTGATCTGGTGTACCCTTTCGTACAAATGTTATTACCGGTTTCGTTATGTCTATAAATGGATTTTTCATATTTATTCACAGCGTGAAAAACAAATTCCTACTTTTAGCTGAATATGGACGTTTCTATTTCGAATTTCAATATTTTCTGGTTCTCACGATATAGATACAAGTCTCTAGAATTACCTCACCAAGTTTCAAATCATTTCGTTCTATAGTTAAGGAACGGCATTTGGCCGAAAATTTCCATGCATCCCGTCGGTAAAACAAATCTTTCAGATGCTCTTAAGGGGCAACTCTTGCGACAAAAAAAAGGCCTAACTTTGCGAATTATTTTGGGAGTATGGAAGAAGGAATATGATTTCTTTTCAGAGGGTTTATTTAACACATATTGAAGTATGAATTTTTTTTTATTAGCATTTTGATACAAAATGGCGGCGACAGAGCCCATCTTGAAAATCGTTTTCTTTTAAAACACCTTCACGGGAGAACGGTTTTCTTGTAAAGTATAAGATTGGGAACAAAAAACCATAAAATTTTATAATCTACATACTATTGGCTATGGGACTACGTAGGGTTTTCTTTTAATCAAATTGTGTAGAGGTGTACTTTTGAAAAAATGAATCGACTTTTTGCCAAAAAAATAAGCAGTAAATTGTTTATAAAACAAAAAGTTTACATTAAATCAAAAAACGGCTATGCACTCCGATAGAGAATGTAATTGTGAAGCTACTATCAAATTTTCAAATCGATCCATCCACCGGTGTTCAAGTAATACGTCCTCCCAGTTTGAAAAAGACGATTTTCAAGATGGGCTTTGTCGCCGACATTTTGTATCAAAGTGATAATAAAATTTTTTTTTCCATACTTCAATATGTGTTAAATAAATCCTCTGGAAAGAAATGCTATTCCTTTTTTCATAATGCCAAAATAAATCGTCACAGTTAGGCCTTTTTTTCTGACGCTAGAGTGGTGTGACCTCTTAAAGACGGGTAATTGAATATTCTTTTGCATTTGGATAGCATCAGTGCGAATTTAGATTTGTCTAAGTAGCCAAGACAAGTCGACAAAGTTAATTGTGCGCGTAGGAGGGACATGAAAGTTTTGCGTCTTTTTTTTTTTAAATCGCTACATCGAAGTAAATGAGCTATACAATGGTATTTGCAGTGTACTTTCACCGAGTCAGTGCCCTAGCTTGCAAGAACCTATAAGCTCTGGGCCATCGGGTGCACAGAATTCGATCGAAATTCTACGATTAAATGTTGATAAACCGTTTTTAGTTGGACTTTGGACAGAGTCCGCCGTGTCTTCTCGAGACATACGATCCATAGCGCTCCTTGGCTAATGACCAATGTGAGAATTAAGGTAGTAGCTGGTAACTTAAGCCGATTTTCATGTCTTTTTTGAAGGGCGTTTTTTTGTATGAAAATAAAAATGAATCGTTTTGGATATCTAGGATGTTTTTAATTACATATTAAAGATACAAAAAAAAATTTGTTTGAAAAAATTTAATAGTTTACTATTATTATTGATCGAAGTTGGCACCTCGAAAAAAAAGCGCGTGGGTGGCCCCGGTGATTTTGGCTCTTGATGTTATCCGAAATCGAAAATTCTTGACAATTCTTAATCTATAGACATGTCATTCTGGTCGGAACTACTGAAGTTAAATTTCATGGATAAATAACAAAATGGCGGGCAAAATAAAAGGACTTTTTTTTCCAAAGTCCGCCATTTTGTCATTTATCCATGAAATTTAACTTCAGTAGTTCCGACCAGAATGACATGTCTATAGATTAAGAATTATCAAGAATTTTTTATTTCAGATAACATCAAGAGCCAAAATCACCGGGGCCACCCACGCGCTTTTTTTTTCCAGGTGCCAACTTCGATCAATAATAATAATAATAATAAACTATTAAATTTTTTCAAAAATATTTTTTTTAGTATCTTTAATATGTAAATAAAAACATCCTAAATATCCAAAACGATTCATTTTTATTTTCCTACAAAAAAAACGCCCGCCAAAAAAGACATGAAAATCGGCTTAAGTTACCAGACAGTAGTCTGGTAACCTTAAAAAGAGGAGCACCTCAATCGAGCACATTTACAACGTTAGGGATTGATCGAATGATAATTGATGTACGGCACAGAAATCGAACGAGGAGAGGTGGCAATGCGAGAGACGTAGCTGGATTCGAAGTGGATGTGTCGCGCGTAGGCGAGAATGATGATCGTGTCTCGGCCCACGATATTCATCGTGCGTGCGTTAAAGGCAGTCGCGAGAGATCGAGAAACGGAGCCGAAGTGAAGAAAAAAAAATAAAATAAGAAAATAAAAAATAACGAGTAAAGGGTGCGCCGTGCGAGTTCAGAAAACTTGCAAGATCCCGGGGGCGGACACTTCCGGTAATACGTCATCGGGTCTCGAGGAGTCTTAACGAACGAGCCGAGAAGACGAGAAAAAAAAAAAAAAAAAAAACAAAAAGAACGACGATCAAGTGGAAAGGAAACGGAGAAGATAAAAAAATAAGCGCTGGAATCTCTCGAAGCAAATCTGTCGAGGGTGTCTTCAAAGTAGACTCGATCCAAAAAGATCATCAACCGTTATGGTAGTCTCACTCACAAATCGGTTCAATCCGGTCGGCATGAAAAGCACACATAAACCTCAACGTGTCTCATGTCGTTCTAATCTCTCGACGATCTGTGTGGAATCTTGATTGACGCAAGGACATTCGAGAAAAATCGAAATTCAATATCGCGTCCATACTGTCGAATTCAAACGAACATCGAGAATATCCAAGATCGGTAGATAAGATCGGCTCTCGAGCAATACAATCCAAAAGGAACCGGAAAGTATAAACTGTGATCTTATAGTGGCAAACATACGGACCGAGCGAAAGAATGGACACGGACTCGGACAGCAGAGGAATTTTCAAGTCACAGCCGGAGTTGTGGGGACCTGGGGCGGTTGAGAATTAGCATCTCTGGTCGGTAAAACTAGCCGATGCTCGATGGAGAAGCTGAGAGAAGACGAAGCGAACACGAGGACTCGAGAGCTTAACAAACGAGTGACCGGGGAACGAGGGAACCGAGCGAAACTAGCGGGAGAGCGACAAAACGAGTGGTAACGATGAGAACGAAAGGAGACGAACAAAGAAAAAAATGTGAAAGAGAGAGAACGCCGACAGTCTCGAAGGAGGCGCCAGGCAGACGTGGAACAAGAATAAGGGAAACAAGAACAACAAAAAAAGAGAGGCAACATCCGAGGGATAACGGAACGGGGGTACTGAATATAATAAGAATTAAAAAAATCGTTAAGAGAAATAAAAGCGTCAACAACATGTAAACGGCGAATGGAGGAGAGGGAAACGTACGAAAACAGGCGGGATGGATGGAGCGCAGTTGTGTACGTAATTGTCGTTGCTCATCGCACACGACGACCGATCACGTCTTATCGCGGGCTCCTAGGGCCCAGCGGTCTCTGTAACCCACCCTCGCATCTATTTCTAAGGATGACCTCGTCTATTTATAAAATGATATACGATGAGGCGGATACATAGGTGCGACGCCGGACATTTGTGCTTTGCGTTGCGAAGTACGAGGGGGGACCCAAAAAAAACGGGAATTGCGCTGCGGCGGGGAGGGAGAGTGGGGGAACCCATTGCTCGACCGGGTGTCCGTTGGGGACACGTCTACTGAGTTAGTGTGCGAAGTTCTGTCGCCGTGAGTGCATCGGTTCGCCCGTGGGAATTTTTATAGCGAAACAACTTTTTCCATTTCGGCGAAAACGTGATGGCCGATTGTCGAGAGCAACTGCGCGGCTGTGAAATTTTGTTTCCTGTTCGGGAAATCGGCCGCGAAAATTACTGTAATGCTTGAGGGGGGGTAAGGTTAATTCGTACAAAAAAAGGCATGTTTTTGTGATTTTTTTGTGACGACACCGCAATTCTACTTTTTTCCGAGACACGTCCGAATAATTGCTGCCATTGCCGTATTTTTTAATATTTCTTCGTGAAAATTTTATATAATATTCTTCGAATGTCATATTTTACTCTACCATTAGTTTTAATAAAGAGATTTTAACTGCGTCGTCACAAAAAAATCACAAAAACATGCCTTTTTTTGTACGAATTAACCTTACCCTTAAGACCGTCGTCAACGTTAATGTGCAATAACGTTTGAACCGTTGAAGTTGTCTTGATGAAAATTTACACGTGCACTTATTGATCCTTAGAGAATACTTGTACATTAAAAAAAAAAATTATTTTAAATATTTTCATGTAGTTTTTTGCCTTGTTGCAACATGGTGCGCCTCAATCGGCGCCCACTCTGGACGATGTTGTATGCATCTGGAAAAAAAAATATATATATATTCTCAATCTGTATGAGTATTCTGGTAGCTGAATTGGTACTTAAAAAAATTTTATTACATTATTTTATTACATTTTATAACTCGTCGAATACCCGAAAATGTATGAAATATCATTAGTGAAAGTTCAACAGGTCGCCATTTTGTCAAAAAATTTCTTTAAGTACCAATTCTGCTACCAGTGCTCAGAATACTCATACAGATTGAGAATATATATATATTTTTTTTTTCAGATGCATACAACATCGTCCAGAGTGGGCGCCGATTGAGGCGCACCATGTTGCAACAAGGCAAAAAACTACGTGAAAAAATTCAAAATATTTTTTTTTTTAACGTACAAGTATTCTCTAAGGATCAATAAATGCACGTGTAAATTTTCATCAAGACAACTCCAACCGTTTAAACGTTATTGCACATTAGAAATGACGTCAAAAATCTCGCTCTAGACCAGACGACGGCCTTAAGACTGCTTATGGAGATGCTGCCCTAAATAAAACGAGAGTCTACGAGTGATTTTCACGTTTTAAAAATGGAGAAATGTCAATTGAAAACCAACCCCGTTCAGGACGCCCCTCAACGTCAAGAAGTGACGAAAACGTCGACAAAATCAATGCTCTCATTCATGAAGACCGTCGCCGAACCATTGATCAACTCTGTGAGATGTCTGGGATATCATGGAGTTCAATTCAGAGGATTTTATCCAAAGATTTGCACACGAGCAGAGTTGCAGCCAAATTTGTTCCTCGCCTTCTCACAGACGAGCAAAGGGAGCGTCGACTTCAGGCATGTTTTGAACTTCAAAATCAGCTCGAAGAGGATCCTGAACTTTTTTCCAAGGTGATTACTGGCGATGAATCGTGGTGCTATGGATACGACCCCGAAACAAAGCAGCAATCAAGCGTTTTGCCACTGTGGAAGAGGTCAAACAAAAATCGCTGGAAGGCCTAAAGAACATCCCGATAAGTGAATTTAAAAAATGTTTTGAACATTGGAAGGATCGTTTGCGGAGGTGCGTTGTGGTCAAAGGAGAATACTTTGAAGGTGATCAAAATTTGGTGTAAAAATATTTTAAAATAAAGAAGTTATGACGAAATTCCCGTTTTTTTTTGGGTCCCCCCTCGTATCTGTTGGATGGATGAGGAATTGAGCGTGCGCTCCCCGGTGTTCCGTGACGTTCTCGCTACCGTTTCAGTCTTCGCTTCTAGTCGGTAACGACCGGGCCTAACAATAAAACGCTCTACAATTGTTTTCCGCGAAGTAAGAGAGATTCGGATACGAAGCAAAGACGCGACTTGCATTTTTAGCGACCAATGTTGACCAGGCATTAAACGAAACCCGGTGAATTCCTTTGTCCGGCAATAGCTTCATCAGCTTCCTGGTTCGAATTAAACAACATCGCTTGAATTCAAGCGATACTTATTCTCATCGACGATTCCACACGTTGGGTACGATCGAATTGAACGAGCGAGCTGACACAGGAGAGGTGGCAAAGAGAACGAGAAGTGACGACTCGGGTACTTTTCCATTCATAACATTCTCGAGCAACGAGTCTTAATGGTTGATCTGTTGTACGCATGTGTTGTACGGACGAAGCAGAAAGATTGAGTGGGGACCAGAAAGAAATAACACGTCTGTCCTTCCCGTCATCTTTCAAAGACGCGTGGCTTACGATACCGATGACGCCAGACGAGATGGGATGCAGAAACCCCGCTTCAGCGCCAGTACAGAAGAACAGTTTATTCCGAATCGAAATTCACTCTGACGACGTGAGACGATGACGCCAGCGGTCAGCGTGTTGGCTGATAGGTCGGCAACAGACCTCGCGCAATCGGCAATCACGACAGAGGACGACGGACTGACCGATAATTTTGTACCGTCTAATCAGGCGCCAACGGGCCACGCGACACAAACACAAACACAAACACACACACACACACACACAAGCCGGTCTGTTACTCTTAATTTTTAACGTCAGGATGCCGATCAGCTTGATTCACTAGCAATTACCGATTGTAACAGGCTTTATTGATGAATAAGCTCAACTTAGGCGTGAATTATATCAACCCTTAAGGTAGTAGTCTGGTAACTTAAGCCGATTTTCATGTCTTTTTTGGAGGACGTTTTTTTGTAGGAAAATAAAAATGAATCGTTTTGGATATTTAGGATGTTTTTATTTACATAATAAAGATACAAAAAAAAAATTTTTTGAAAAAATTTAATAGTTTATTGTTATTATTATTATTATTGATCGAAGTTGGCACCTCGAAGTTGGCAGCCCGGGTCCTAACTTTTTTTCTACCGAACCGATTGCTTTCAAATTTTAACAGGCTACTCTACACACTTATAGTTCTCGTCGGAACTACCGAGAAATTCTTTCACCCCTAACTTTTTATTTTACAACCCCTTCTTTGCTAAAATAAAAGGACTTTTTTCCCCAAAGTCCGCCATTTTGTTATGTATCCATGAAATTTAACTTCTGTAGTTCCGACCAGAATGACATGTCTATAGATTAAGAATTATCAAGAATTTTTTATTTCAGATAACATCAAGAGCCAAAATCACCGGGGCCACCCACCCGCTTTTTTTTCGAGGTGCCAACTTCGATCAACAATAATAATAACAATGAACTATTGAATTTTTTCAAAAAAAATTTTTTTTGTATCTTTAATATGTAAATAAAAACATCCTAAATATCCAAAACGATTCATTTTTATTTTCCTACAAAAAAACGCCCTCCAAAAAAGACATGAAAATCGGCTTAATTTACCAGACTACTACCTTAAACATCGTGGATTCATAAATGTACGTTGACTAATTTTCAGCATTAAACGATTGTTAAAGTGTTATTAAATGTTATTTCGAAACAATACGTTGATGGTCGCCGAGCTTGCGGATTGTTGTCCTCACAGATTTAAAATTTACATCCTCCGAGTACTACGCCGGTTGCTTTAAATTTGTGAAAACTGCCACTTTCCCGAAGGTTCTCGAACTTGATGGTTTGAGACTTTCTACGCCCTTTACTTGGATTCATTTTTGTAGCCAACGAGGAGTTAAAATTTTCACTCGGATCTTTGAAATTTTGGATAAATGTTTTTGATCGTTCTAACCGTCGTAAATTTTCCGTTAACCGACGAGGATGTTTGGTATTGAATTTGGCGACAATCGTATGCTTAAGGGGTACAGAATTTAAAAAATTTGGCAAGAAAGATGTCTTTGATCGCTCGAACTGTCGTAAATAGTTATCTACTTTTCAGTATTAAACGGTTGTTAAAGTATTATGAAATGTTATTTTGAAAGTATACGTTGATGGTCATCGCGCATGTGGATTGTTGTCCTCTCGACAGCAACATTGGTCGAGCCGCTCTCAAGGTCTTTTCATTAACAGGGAAAATAGGGTTAGACGGTTCAAAAAATCGATTTTTTTTTTATTTCATAAATTGTTAGTAAAACTATTGAAAAATATGTTCCCAAAATTTTAAATGAAAATTCCGACTCGTTCTATTGTTATAAGCCATTAAGGGGGGAAATAGGGTTAGGACAGCGTTTTCTCAATGATTTTCATGAATTTTTTTATAGTATAAAAAATGAATATAATTTATTGAAACTTTGAGAATATTTTATACATATATTTAAGTATATACTATAAAATTTGTATACATATATTTAAGTATATACTATAAAATATTAGCGACCCCATATTGCTTGTTTTTCTTGGTACTGTTTTTTCAAAAGCGTTTTTCTGAAAACGACTTTTTTTGAACTTGCGTACACGCCAGTTTGAAAAGTTTTCAACCAATCATTTTGAAAATTGGCAGTTACTTTCTTCATAGTATTGCGCTCTATATGAACCTAAAATCGGAATATTATCATTATTTAAAATAACTTTTTTTTTGTAAATAAAGTTGTAAAAAATGGCAAAAAATCATGCTTTTTTGTTTTGACCCGTGTAAAAAATTCAATTTTCTACTTTTTTTATAGCATTTAGGTTCATATAGAAAAGAGACATGTAATAAAAGTAAATTCCAACCTCGTTTGATTTCAGATGAAAATTGCGGCATCCAGAATGTACGGAAAATGCTGAGTCTGATTGTGACCTGCAATATGGGGTCGCTGATATCCCCGGTGTTTTTCAAGAAAATTCTTCAAAAATTTTATAGTATATACTTAAATATATGTATAAAATATTCTCAAAGTTTAAATAAATTATATTAATTTTTTATACTATAAAAAAATTCATGAAAATCATTGAGAAAACGCTGTCCTAACCCTATTTCCTCCCTTAAAAGAGTTTTTAGGACTGCGCTCCATACCCATACATACATACACACATACGTTCGGACATTTTTTATAAATGTGATTTTCGAACGATTTGGAAAATTTTGAACAGTCTAGTATGAAAATCTCGACAAAAAAGAAAAAACTTTGTTCCCGAAAATAAATCCTTTACGAGGAAGCAATAAATAAGTCCTGGTACTTTTCGTGTCGTGTATTTCGAGTTAAATATAACGATTCTGATATGTACTCGTAAAATGGTGGCCAAGATCTGTTTTGTATTAGTCGCGCACTGCAGTAATAACGGATGAACCTCAAAATCAATCGCAGTGGCATAATGTCGCATTTCTAAATATTAACCAAAAAGAAGATTAAATAAACAACATCACCATCGACGTCGGAGAATATGCAAGATCGAGAAGTTCCATTTATCATTAATATTTTTCGTGGAAGTAGTCGTTAACTGGCGAATGCAGACCTATTCGGCCCGTTTCCTCGGACACGGTTTAAACGGGGTTCAATTTTTTGTTCTCTGCAGTTCGGAGACGGGCTACACGAAGTTTAAACTTCCATTAAGGAGTTATACGCAGTTAGGAAACCGAAAAAATCGATTTTTCAAGAATCTTTCCTGGACAGACATTTTTATTTATTAACGTAAAAACGTACATACATATTGTGGTAACTTTTGACTTTATTTTCATATTTATCATTTCTAAAAACAATGATTTTTAAAGCTGCTATAGCCGATCTCCGGGAGCTCCTCTAAAAAAAGGCGTCCTGCGGTGAGCACGATATCTCTGGATTGGATCATTTGAAATGAAAAAATGAAACAAAATAGATTTCGTTAATATAAGGTATTTTCTAGTATGTAATCGAAGAATTGAGCAAAATATTAATTTTTAATAATATGGTAGATTCGAAAAAAAAATTTCGATTTTCGATAAAAATTTTGGTCTTAATTGTCTATAAAATAGAAAATATATGTCGGCGAGAAAAAACCTTCGATTAATCATTAAAAAATATATTTACAAAGCTTGTGTAAACATTTGAGACTGATCGGTTTAGCCGTTTCCGAGGAATCTTGCTCACCACCTTTAAAAACACAGTTTTGAGAAAAATGCATTCAAACTTACGACGCTACTTTTAAACGCTCCGAGACGTCTTTACAAATGTGCGTGTAACTTCGAGAATATTTGCCGGATTGACATGAAATTTTCTGTGTATATACTTAAATATCGATACATTACGAAAGTTAAATTGATTTTTTTTTTCTTTTGAAATCCTGAATGCGTATATCACCTTGAGGTAGTAGTCTGGTAACTTAAGCCGATTTTCATGACTTTTTTGGAGGGCGTTTTTTTGTAGGAAAATAAAAATGAATCGTTTTGGATATTTAGGATGTTTTTATTTACATATTAAAGATACAAAAAAAAATTTGTTTGAAAAAATTTAATAGTTTATTATTATTATTATTATTGATCGAAGTTGGTACCTCGAAGTTGGCAGCCCGGGTCCTAACCTTTTTTCTACCGAACCGATTGCTTTCAAATTTTAACAGGCTACTCTACACACTTATAGTTCTCGTCGGAACCACCGAGAAATTTTTTCACCCCTAACTTTTTATTTTACAACCCCTTCTTTGCTAAAGTCCTTTTATTTTAGCAAAGAAGGGGTTGTAAAGTAAAAAGTTAGGGGTGAAAAAATTTCTCGGTGGTTCCGACGAGAACTATAAATGTGTAAAGTAGCCTGTTGAAATTTGAAAGCAATCGGTTCGGTAGAAAAAAAGTTAGGACCCGGGCTACCAACTTCGATCAATAATAATAATAATAAACTATTAAGGCGGTAGTCTGGTCTGGAAATTTGAAGAAATCGATTTTTTTTCTTTTTAATTTTCTTATTCCTTAGACCTTTCGTCATACGCTCCTGAAAACCATTTATTGATATTTCAAAAATTAGCTGAGAAATAAAAATTCTAAGCAAGCAGCGCGCTCCAGGTAGCGCGGTCGGGAAGCAGCTAACGCAGAGGCTACTGAGTCGCTCATTTAACGGTGTCAAAACTTTGAACGGCGTTTATCTCAGAACTATGTTTTTCAAATCGGCGCCCACGATATCTCGATAACTAATGGACCGATCGAGCTCAAATTTTGCACGTACCTTAGGTAGCCTGTTTCCGAGGACTGGTAGCAGAATTGAGTCGAGCAATAATTTTGCCGACATTTTATAACTCGTCGAATACCCGAAAATGTATGAAATATCATTAATGAAAGTTCAACAGGCCGCCATTTTGTCAAAAATTTTTTTTAAGTACCAATTCTGCTACCAGTGCTTAGAATACTCATACAGATTGAGAATATATATATATTTTTTTTTTCAGATGCATACAACATCGTCCAGAGTGGGCGCCGATTGAGGTGGCTTTCGGCGCACCATGTTGCAACAAGGCAAAAAACTACATGAAAATATTTAAAATAATTTTTTTTTTTATGTACAAGTATTCTCTAAGGATCAATAAATGCACGTGTAAATTTTCATCAAGACAACTTCAACGGTTTAAAAATTATTGCACATTAGAAATGACGTCAAAAATCTCGCTCTAGACCAGACTAACGCGTTAAATTTTTTCAAACAAATTTTTTTTTTGTATCTTTAATATGTAAATAAAAACATCCTAAATATCCAAAACGATTCATTCTTATTTTCCTACCAAAAAACGCCCCCCAAAAAAGACATGAAAATCGGCTTAAGTTACCAGACTACTACCTCAATGTTGGAGGAATTGGGTGTTAGTGACGCTCTAGGTTTGAGACAAGAATGTGCGAAAAACAAATGCAGGATCTATGATGGAGGGGCGATAAGTCCAAGATTCGAGGAAGAACTGCATGGAAAGTTTAGTGCATGGTAGGTGCATGTACAGCTGGTGGAAACGCAAGTGACAGAGAAACCGGTGGTTCTCGCATTGGTGGTTGGTGGTGGTCGCGTCATGCCACCTCTACCGTCCCAACGAATCGATGAACGAAGAAACACCTATAGTTACTGTGGATACCCCATGCAAGGCACGCGGTCACCCGGGTGCCTTTGCCCCCAAGTTTCCTCCCCGTCCTCTCGCCGTCGTAGCCCGTCTCGCTTTCCAGGAACTCCAGTGAGGTTCCGTGGTTCTCGATGTTGTTTTCAGCTTTTTGTGTAAGCACTCGCATTCGCGTTTCTGTGCAATAGGCGCAATTCAAAGCAGCACGCACGCACACGCAAGCACAAACACAAGCGCGCCAAGAAAGCAGCTTTGACGAGTTCAACATATGTTCAAACCGATAGACTGCGAGCGCTTGGTGCGATACTTCGAGTTTGCACACACTCGTCGTTTCAGTGCGTGATAGCACAACGTGTTTTGAGACCTCCCGGTCCTGCAAGACGCGGTCGAGCACCAACACCGGTTAAACAAACTAGGCTCGGGAATGGAACGAGAACACTTGTTATTATCATTCGCCCGTAATAACGACACAACGAGAACTACTAGAAGGTTAATTTGGGTGTGGGGAAATCGAGTTCTTCGCGGAAAGTTGAGATTATTCTTCGGAATATTATATTGCGGGTATTCGTAGATAGATTCTATTTTAAATCTCATGTTTAGTAAAGAAAAAACGAAAGTTAATATCGTGGAAAATACACTTTCCGTCTGTGTCTCTCGCAGCACTGTGAAATCAAGGGCGCTATCTCATTTGTACTCCTGTTGCGGTCACGCGACTTTCACATCGTCTTAAGGGCAGTCTAATAATTGGAACTGTATGACCCAGTACAGTAAATTGCACGGAAATTGTAAGATATTTTTTCGTCGATTTAACTTGAATTTTATTCAAGTATCAAAGCCATTGTCTGCCGAGATGTCTAAGTATAAAAGCAATATTGAGAATAAAGTTTGGGTTACCGCTAAGTGGTATGAAGCTGGAGCTGTCTGTTTAGATTGACCCCCCCCCCCCCCCTCCCCACCCATGCATATAAATCTTATTCTGCCAATAAATGGTTTTTCGTATTTTTGAATGGCACAACGAGTTGTTATTTTTTTGTCAATAATTTAATTCCGACCACAATTCTTGCATGTTCTCGAGCATCGGGAATGAGGTTTATCGAACTTTGACACATAAAGGTAGTAGTCTGGTAACGTCTTTTTTGGAGGGCATTTTTTTTGTAGGAAAATAAAAATGAATCGTTTTGGATATTTAGGATGTTTTTATTTACATATTAAAGAAACAAAAAAAAAAATTAGTTTGAAAAAATTTAATAGTTTATTATTATTATTATTATTGATCGAAGTTGGCACCTCGAAGTTGGCACAGCCCGGGTTCTAACTTTTTTTCTACCGAACCAATTGCTGTCAAATTTTAAGGCCGTACTCTGGTTTAGAGCGAGATTTTTGACGTCATTTCTAATGTGCAATAACGTTCAAACCGTTGAAGTTGTCTTGATGAAAATTTACACGTGCATTTATCGATCCTCAGAGAATACTTGTACATAAAAAAAAAAAAATTATTTTAAATATTTTCATGTAGTTTTTTGCCTTGTTGCAACATGGTGCGCCGAAATCGGCGCCCACTCTGGACGATGTTGTATGCATCTGAAAAAAAAAAAATATATATATTCTCAATCTGTATGAGTATTCTGAGCACTGGTAGCAGAATTGGTACTTAAAAAAATTTTTTGACAAAATGGAGGCCTGTTGAACTTTCATTAATGATATTTCATACATTTTCGGGTATTCGACGAGTTATAAAATGTCGGCAAAATTATTGTTCGACTCAATAAAAAATTTGTTTAAGTACCAATTCTGCTACCAGTGCTCAGAATACTCATACGGATTGAGAATATATATATATATTTTTTTTCAGATACATACAACATCGTCCAGAGTGGGCGCCGATTGAGGTGGCTTTCGGCGCACCATGTTGCAACAAGGCAAAAAACTACATGAAAATATTTGAAATAATTTTTTTTATTTAATGTACAAGTATTCTCTAAGGATCAATAAATGCACGTGTAAATTTTCATCAAGGCAACTTCAACGGTTTAAACGTTATTGCACATTAGGAATGACGTCAAAAATCTCGCTCTAGACCAGACTATGGACTTAAAATGAAAAAAAATTGGGGAAAATATGTCGGCGAAGAGATAATTCATGTTCATTGCTGCTGTTTGACACATAATAATACCAAGATTAAATTTTTTAATAATAATCAAATGATCGAACGCTTGCAACATGGAGATGACATTATCTCTTTATCTTCATCCAATTGACCCGATAGAAAATCGACTTGTCGCGTCCACCTCGTGTTTCCTCTCGAACGAAAGCCATGAGAATTTGGGCAATAATGAGAATATAAGTTGGAAGCCCGCGATCATTCACCGGGAATAGTTTCTAACGCTACATCAGGCCATAAAACGTGTATAGTGACGTTATTGAAGGAGCCTGTACAGTAAACGAGAACTCGGACTTCGCAGAGACTCGCTAAGAGTTATCGCGTAATGACAAATATTTGCTCTCGAGGTTGAGCCGTGCCCAGGTCGTGCCCACAAGCCTGCACACACGCACACACACACACACACACAAGTTCTGCTCCATCGAGAGCGAAAGAAAATGCGACGAGGAGCGTGAGCGTTGTACAGCAGCATCGTCGGTTGCTATAGGAAACACACGGCGTGTATTGACGCGACGTTGTGTGTTTAATGGCATGCAATAAAGACCGAGTTGATCGTGAATGGACGGAGAGGAGGTGAGACACGAATGAATGGTGAGGTCTGGACGAGGATAGCGATCCAGGAAGAGAGATCCGCGATCATTTTCAGACTCTTTCTAACGATATAGTTTCGTCAATCCTCTCTCTTTCTCTCCCTCTTCCTCGAGCTCTTACTCATCATCGATTCCCACTAGTTTTATCGTCCTGTCCTCGCTCCTTCCCCGGATGAATTTATTCGGGGCTGAGTGGACGATAAGATGAAATGTGCTCGAACCACTCGACGGCAAGGTGGAGAATTGAAAGATTCGTTGGAGGAAGTCATATACATTCGCGGATAAGTAACCGAGTTACGTTAAGAGGATTTCATCAAATTCCAATTGACCAATGGAATGCATAATTCGCTTTGTTCATCCATGCGGGTTTCTGCAATCTCCAGCCCGACCCATTCACCATTGTACGATCGCTCTTCATAAGTACACAATGAAACCGGTTTTTTCTTTTCATTTCAAGTTTCGGTCCAGAAAGGAAAAAAAGAAAAATTTACGATGGGCGCAAACAATAGTCGAACGTCAGACTCGTCCGGCAGCTCGAAGATCCACTTCGGATAGTCTCTTTCCGCTCCTCCGATCGGGAACACAATAGGGACGATGAAAAAAGAAAAAAAAATGTTTCAACAGAAAAGGGACTTCTTTTCTCGAGGCATTGTATTCCCAATCCGGTCGTTCCGGGCAATATTATAAAGCATGAATAATCGTCGACATAAAGACGAGTACGGTGAAGTGTGAAGAATAACAAGATGCATCAAAGACGATTTTCGAGGAAATAGTCTTTCGTGCAAAAATTGCATATATTCGACGGGAAACGGAAAACTCGTTACGGCATAATAACAATACGGTGGCAGTGCCGCAACAATTAACGCTACAGTAACGCTAATATAATTGACGCATTCCAAACCCGATCTGATTGTGACTCTCACCATTTATTTATTTTTTCCATTCAGGATGTTAATAGAGTGACAGAAAAAAATTAAGTCACACATAATTTCAGATTTTTTCGAAAATCGGGGGGGGGGGTCATAACCATTTAAACTGTTAATTTGATCGTGGGAGCTTTTATCGATTTTGTTCAAATTTCTCCAGTAAATTTCTTGTTAGTAAACAATATTTTTGAGATTAGTTCGGTTATGCCCGTGGCTTTATTTTAGGCTCACTTCAGCATAACCAAATGGAGATACAATTTTTTTCAATTAATTGTCGAATTTTCCTTTTAATTTGTATTTTGTATATTTAAAAAATGGTGCAAATTGATAGTATGAGGTTTGCTTGATTTTTAACGGATTTTTCGAAGAATTGTAAATACCATAAATATATAATGCATTTAGTGATTTTCTGTAAATTCAATAACTACTATAACGGTACCGAATTAATGTAGAACGTTTTGATCCGATAGGTGATGGCCCAAAAATTGTAGAAGTTTAAGTATTACCTTGGATTGTTCGAAAAATTAAAAATTCCATAAATTCAGAACGCCTTAAGGTTCTAAGTAAGAAGTCTGGTAACTTAAGCCGATTTTCATGTCTTTTTTGGAGGGCGTTTTTTTGTAGGAAAATAAAAATGAATCGTTTTGGATATTTAGGATGTTTTTATTTACATATTAAAGATACAAAAAAAAAAAAATTTTGAACAAATTTAATAGTTTATTATTATTATTATTATTGATCGAATTCGGCACCTCGAAGTTGGCAGCCCGGGTCCTAACTTTTTTTCTACCGAACCGATTGCTTTCAAATTTTAACAGGCTACTCTACACACTTATAGTTCTCGTCGGAACCATCGAGAAATTTTTTCACCCCTAACTTTTTATTTTACAACCCCTTCTTTGCTAAAGTCCTTTTATTTTAGCAAAGAAGGGATTGTAAAATAAAAAGTTAGGGGTGAACAAATTTCTCGGTAGTTCCGACGAGAACTATAAGTGTGTAGAGTAGCCCGTTAAAATTTGAAAGCAATCGGTTCGGTAGAAAAAAAGTTAGGACCCGGGCTGCCAACTTCCAGGTGCCAACTTCGATCAATAATAATAATAATAAACTATTAAATTTTTTCAATAAAATTTTCTTTTGTATCTTCAATATGTAAATAAAAACATTCTAAATATCCAAAACGATTCATTTTTATTTTCCTACAAAAAAACGCCCTCCAAAAAAGACATGAAAATCGGCTTAAGTTACCAGACTACTACCTTAATCGATTCTCTGCAAATACAAAAGCGAACGGTATTTGATGCTGATCTATTTAGTTTAGAAAGTTTCAGCTTGACAGCCCAAAAATTGCCCGAGTTATGCTCTTAACAGGCATTTTTGAAAAACTTCAAAATCATGTGAAATCTAAACGACTGGTTCAAACTTCACGATAATTATGACCGACGAAGTGGGCTGGCAACTCTGCATTTCAGTGCAAAATTCCGACCTGCACGGTTAATTCTTTCCAGTGTTATAGAACTTTGATTCTTTTCACTCTCATCAACGCACACACGTATGCATCCATGCAGATATTTTTTGTAAACCTATTTTTTGTTTATTTTCCTGATGTTTTAATACATTTCGAACACATTGGCATTGAGAATTGGAAAAGAAAATATTGAGAAGGAAAGTGCCTGAATATAAACCTAACATAGAATACGAGTTATAAGACATTTTATGGTATGAAAATGCTACTGAAAAATACTGCAAAAATAATATATTATACCTCATTCTATTTTTTTTATTCTGGCTCTCTCAAAAATCAGCATGGTTAATTAGAGAAAACTTATTCCTTAAATGAACGGGAGCATATATTCGTACAAAAATCGTATGATTTAGTCTGTTGATAGGCTTAAGAGGCGATAAAATGAAGCTCTGGTTCGATTTTGTTGGAAAAACATTTTTTTTCGGATTCCAAGCTAGTGTGCTGTTTTAAAAAAAAATTTCGAGAACACCAATATGACTCTCAATTATGTTAAAAAAATATAAACGAAAATATTTCGAAAAGGAACCTTGATGAACGCCCAAACAGAATATAGTCGTTCTGACCGGCGTTCATGAAGATTCATTTCCTAAATATTTTCGTTTATATTTTTTACATACTAGGCAGTCCTATCAGTCTCCTCGAATAATCAATTAATAGGACACGAGCTTGAAATACGAGTAATTATTATTTTTCAACAAAACCGAGCCGCAACTTCATTTTGTCGCCTCTTAAGCCTATTAAAAGGCTAAATCATGTGATTTCTGTACGAATGTATCGACGCTCCTTACGAAAAGTAGCACGATTCAAATTTCTTACGAAAACCAACACGTTTCGGATTCCACCACGAAAATCAACACGTTTCGATATTCAACGCGAAAACTAGCATGTTTCGGCTTCCGTCGCGAAAACTAGCATATTTCGATTTGCACTGGAAAAAGTGGTATATTTGCCGAACTGAATCGAATAAGATTCAGAACTTTCACAAATGTTTTAATAATTTTTTCGGGAGCACTATAAGAAATAAATGAAAAACATTAAGGGGATATCGCCCGTACACCCTTAAACATTTATATTCGTTTTCTATGAAAAAAATAATAACATTATTGAAAATACGATTCGCAAATACGATACGCAATATTCCACCACTCAAAAACTAAAATTGTTCATCAATGATATTTTTCATGACATCAAGTTTCGGAGTCAGCGATGGTATTGAAAAAAATTATTGTTTATAAAAAGTATATTCTACTTACAGTCTGAAGAATCGTTCGTTGTGTTTTTATTTCATTAAAAAAAAAAACACAATCTTGGAGTGATCAACGACTAAAGTATAAAGTACAGTATAAGTATAGAGTACAGTTGACAAAATCTTCAAAACAATCGATTGAGATATCTCGAGAAATGTCAGGTCTTGGACCAAGCAGCAAGAGGGAAAAGAAACTGACATTGTTAACTTTGCATACACCGCAATTGTTTTTTATTTAATTTTCTCTAATTTTTGTGACCATGGTTTTTTTTTACTCCAAAATGACGAGGCATTTGCCGTTTGCCATCTTATGATAAGCCTAGCTGACCAAAATTCAAACGGTAAAATATGTATGAAATAAATTCGAACAAAAAATAAAGCAGTATAAAATGACAAGCATAAATATTTCGTCAATTTTGAGTAAAAAAGGATGTTCAAAAAACGTAGAGTAAAAAAAATGAGAAACACTTCCAGTGATACCGAAACGTGCTAATTTTCGCGGTGAAAGTCGAAATCTGCGAGTTTCGCGGTAAAAGCCGAAACACGCTAGTTTTCGCGGCGAACATCGAAACGCGCTAGTTTTCGTGGTAAAAGCCGAAACATGCTAGTTTTTCGCCCGGATATCAAGCGTGCTTGTTTTCGTAAGAAATCTGAAACATGTTAGTTTTCGTAAGCGGCGTCGATATACTCCCGTACAATTGAAGAGTAAGTTTTACCTAGTTAAAATTGTTACCTAGTTAAAATTGAATATTCTGTTTTAAGTTAGAATATTTTACTGTAAAATGGCTAATAAATGGGGCAAACGGTATTAATGCTTGTAACAAAAATAAAAAAAGTAATTGCAAAGAATAGAAGGCAACGTAAAATGTTAACATTTTATTTATTTGGAACGTGCACATTTTACCGGTTATAATTATAGTTCACTGTTGACAAAGAACGATTATTGCATCTCCAAGATATACAGGGTGACAGTGTATGGCAAAAGTGTCGTCAGATTTTTGATAAGTCGACGAGTTTCCGCATTAAATGGATCGGAAGTTGTTATATCATTATCAGCCTAACGTTCCTAACGAAAACGAAGCTTCCTCTATGAGTAAGTGTGTTCTCTCTTTCTCCACGTATTCGAAACGTATTAAATTCTAGAGGAGCGTAAAAATCGCTGACGCCCGCGAACAACTGGAACACTTTGAATAATCGATTCGCACGATTCCACGTAAAGACAGTCACGTCGTAAAAAAATCACGATACTTTGATTCCCGATCGTGCAACGAGGAGCTACTATTAGGTGGTGTTGTTGGAAGCTGCGTAGCCTCGGGAGGTCTTCGCTCTGTGATGAGAGACGATTGCGACTGTCGGTGGCGGCGTTGAGGAATTTAAAAAATTCACATACACACACAGTCAGTGTTAACGAGCAAAGTTTCGGATTTTCAGTCACGTCGGTCCTGCTTGCGTCTGCAATGTGTGCATTTTTCTTCCGATAGACGCGAGAACAGCACGAGATTGTGCGATAGTCAACGCGAAGATAATAATTGAATCTTGCAATTAGCGCGACTCGACGCCTCAGTTGTTTGCGCGTTTGTACACTTTCCTGTAAGATTACGCAGTTGTGAAACAAGCGGCGAAGGGAATAACGTGAAGATTCGAGCGAGCGACGGCAAACGACGATGATCATTTTGCTTATTGGGAAATGTTCGCAAGGTTTAAGCGAAAGACGACCGTATAGCCAGACGCGACCGAGAATGGATCAGAAGTGCCCAGAATAACCGGTATCTCATAACGTGCACTTAAAATTTTTCACGAGTTTGCGCCATCTAAGAGAAAAAAACTAAGAAACAGGAATGTCTCTTGATACGCAGACGCGAGAGACTTACACATAGTATTCCGAAAATGGTATAAATACTCGATGAAAAATCACGGGCACCAACGGTCGAGAGACTGTTAAAGTGTAAAAAAATTCCTAATGATTATAAGGCGAGTAGTTGATAAAACAAGGGTTTATAACTCGTCGCAAAATAAATACGAAATAGTATCGGAAATAGTATAGTGTGGTCCGATGCAGCAACAACATAACGCTGCTGGCGAGCCTCCGATACCCCCCCCCAGTCATCGAAATGCTCACACGTACGTAGTTTCATCGCTTCTATACATCGAGCGTAGTAGAACACACAGATCAAAATTCGAAAATACTCAACGAATGTTTTCTGTTCTTCCCCGACCGTTAACTCATGGTTCTCGGCTGTTCTCCATCTTTTATAATCGCACGCAACACGCGCTTCGCACATCCTTCGTTCGATCACAACGAACGGGGACCACGAACGACGAAATATAGAGATACTCACCGGATAGTGTTCTCGCGAGAAGGACACCGATGCCGAGCCACAGTCCGTAATATTTACAATCGCTCGTACGACCGGGTATCTTAGCTGAGAGCGGCACAGCCATTTTCTACAACACACTCGAGCACATACTTCACTGCAATGACGTTGGGTAGAAAAGCTCGGAACGGCGTGAGGGAACAACGACGGGGCGTCGAGCGCTCGCCACGCGCACACATGCACAGATACGCGGAGCACAAGATGTAGCAGAAATTGGGAGAATGGCGCGCAGTTCTAACCTGGTCTGTCAGCCAGCGAGATACGACCCTGGTCGTGCCGAGCAGTGCCGAGTCGTCGCATTTGGCGCGATGCCTAAAGCCTTCGGACTTCGTACAATTCCGTCGTGTTGTGGTGGGGAGACTTCGGCCTTCGTCGTGATTACATGGCCGATGGAGGGGGGTCGTTTCGGCTTCTGCCGAATGCCATGCGGAGAGCAGAGCGAGCAGCGAGCCTGAGCGAGCCGAGCTCGGTACGAAACATCTCTCCGACGTGACGGGGAAGACAAGGGAGAAGAAATAGAGATGAGACGATCGAGGAAAACGAGGAAGAAATATATGGATCCGAACGAGACCACGGTTTGGTTGGAACGTTCGCTCTCACATGGACACCACGGGGTTAGGTCTAGTTTGTCTGGACTGCGTCGGCTGCTGTCGGCTGCGGTCGGCTGCAGTCGGCTGCTCCGATCTATTCGGGTGAATAAGCGAAAGTGGGATAGCAAAAGCCACAGCTTTTGCGCACGAGACACGAGAAATAGGTGAAGAAACCATGGGATGTGACCCGACGAATGATATTATCGAGTGTAGGTAAACCCATTGGTGTTTGGTTAGAATTATACTCGCGCATTCCACACGATGGGTTAGGCGCGTGATCGGCGAAATTAGGTTTGGTTAGGTTCGGTCGAGAGTACGCTGCGCGGCCACTCGGACAAGAGTACGAAGCGAGACAAACTGTAGAAGTGACGAGGATGAACGTACGCAATCAGAGATGGAGCTGCGCGCCGTCGGGGGCGTCGGCTGCGGCGGGATAGCGAGTCGGCGCCGTACGGGCGCCACTGTGCCGGCTACTTTCCTCGGCGTGCCCCTCAGTCAAGGCGGGAATCGGCCCAGAGGCATCAACGGTAACGGAGACGAGATCTCTCGGGTACCCCCTCGTGTCTCTCCTTTCAATTTCCCCCCACTGGTTCCCTACAGCTCTCGGTTTTCTTCGTGTTGCCCCTCTCTGGTTCTGCCTTGCCTCTTACGTTCCTTTCTTTCTATCGTTTTTTTCATCTTCTTCTTTTCTCCTTCAACTGCCTGCTCGACCGTTTCTGGTTTCATCCTACTCCATCTTTCGCAGCCTCTTTCCCGATCTCACTCGTCTTCGGCTGTTTCCTCTTCTAGATTTCTCGAGTAGGCCTGTTCGCGTCGTTACACCGCTTTGCTGGTGGCTGAACGATCGGACAGAGCGACGCCACATCAAGCGACGCCGAGACGCCGCTGAGAAGAAGCAAAAAAAAATTAAGAAGACGAGAGAGACGAAGAAGTTAGATGGGAATATCAGGTTGCAACATTGGACTTGTGGCTGTCCTATTCTTTAATATATTCCAGTCGCGATTACTCGAATGCCATTACAGTTAAGAAAACTGGTCGGTGGTTCGCGAGACATTGCGAGGAAATATGGCGAACAAAAGTATGTTCCTACTCGATTATCTCTTCGAACCAACTTCTCTGTATACCGATTGATAATCGAACTTTGCTGATGGCAGTTTGGAAAAAAAAAAACGATTAAACGTAGATATCATGAAATTTAATAACTGGAACATATTTTAAAACCGCTTTTTGTATTTCTAATCGAAGTATGAAACGAGGCTAGTAAGGGCCGTGCGAAGGATTCATAGTTTCGTGTTTCTTGTGCTATGACTCGAAGACCTCGAGGATGCTGATAAAACAGCGAAACGATGATGCTCCCGTTGTTGCGGGAGGGCATGAATAGCCAATTAACCATAACGCTAATTAATTAATTATCGCTTGCATTTTGAGGCGTCGAAGTGAGACGTCTCTCCAAATATGCGATACGTGTACCTTTATTTACAAAGCTCGTGCATACGAACCACCGCCTGCAAACACCTGCGGTTAGGACCGCATTATATATAGTGCTCGTAGGACCCGAACGACGTAGGGCTGGGATTTGTGTGTAGAGCTCCACCTGAAGGAGCCATTCGCAAGGGCTCAAGTAACAGGCGCACATAACAGGATTTCGTTTCGTAGCAGGAGAGGGTCGAAGTCCCAAGAGTGTGCTTCGAGAATAGGGACTGAAAGAGGCACAGTTCCCAGGCGCGCAGAAAATTCTCAACGCGCCTTGAGGCATTTAGTCTGAATGAGAATTCTTTTGAAGTATAAAAAAAAGTTCATTGGTACTATTAAATATTTCAAGATCGGTCCTTTTTCCACTTATTTAATGATACTTGCAGGTACTCTCCCAATTTTTTCGAGTACAATAAAAATAAATTGAGGGTGTTACGCGGTTTGAAGTCGCCATGATTCCCAACGTTCTACTCATCTGAAACAAACAAAAAAAAAAACAAAAAGGGTATTGATCAGTACAAGTATGATTATCGCATCAACCTCTACAACTTCGAACAAAACAATATGAAACATTTTTAATGGTTGTTCAAAGATTTTTTTTAAATTCGAAAATCCGTACAAATCGTTTAGAAGGTCGTTATTTTGTGAATTTGTTTTCTTCGAAATTTTAGAGTACATACATGTACTGATCAATGATCTTATTGATTTTTTATTTCAGACGAGTGGAGCGTTTGGAATTATGGCGACTTAAAACCACGTAGCATCCTTGATTTATTTTTATTGTATTCGAAAAAATTTGCAGAGTATCTGCGAGCATCAATAAATAAGTGGAAAAAAAGGCCTATGTTGAAATACTTAATAGTACCGATGAATTTTTTTTTGTTAAACCTCAAAAAATATCCTCATGTAGATTAGAAGACTGCCTTAAGTTTACACAGGCCGATAAATGAATTCGCGTAATCGTAATATCTACGATTTTTTTTGGTCGTTCCTATTTTTTTTTTCTCTCTTTCCTCCCTCTATCAGCTGTACCGTATTAACCAGTTTCGTAAAACTCGAGAAAATAAACGGTGCGTTAAGACCGTAGTCTGGTCTAGAGCGACATTTTTGACGTCATTTCTAATGTGCAATAACGTTTAATCCGTTGAAGTTCTCTTGATGAAAATTTACACGTGCATTTATTGATCCTTAGAGAATACCTGTACATAAAAAAAATAAATTATTTAAAATATTTTCATGTAGTTTTTTGCCTTGTTGCAACATGGTGCGCCTCAATCGGCGCCTCAATCGGCGCCCACTCTGAACGATGTTGTATGCATCTGAAAAAAAAAATATATATATATTCTCAATCTGTATGAGTATTCTGAGCGCTGGTAGCAGAATTGGTACTTAAAAAAAAATTTTGACAAAATGGCGGCCTGTTAAACTTTCATTAATGATATTTTATACATTTTCGGGTATTCGACGAGTTATAAAATGTCGGCAAAATTATTGTTCGACTCAATAAAAAATTTGTTTAAGTACCAATTCTGCTACCAGTGCACAGAATACTCATACAGATTGAGAATATATATATATATTTTTTTTCAGATGCATACAACATCGTCCAGAGTAGGTGCCGATTTCGTTCTTTGTGTTGGCGCACCATGTTGCAACAACACAAAAAAACCACATGAAAATATTTAAAATAATTTTTTTTTTTAACGTACAAGTATTCTCTAAGGATCAATAAATGCACGTGTAAATTTTCATCAAGACAACTTCAACGGTTTGAACGTTATTGCACATTAGAAATGACGTCAAAAATCTCGATCAAGACCAGACTACGGCCTTAAGGCGAGACAGAATCGATTAAAAATCGTGAGTATATATTACACACTTGCAAAACGTTGCTAGATGTGGGTAACATGTGGAGAAAAGAAATAAAACCAAAAAATGGTACGAAGGGTTCGTATCGACGACGACCCCATGCGGAGCGCGGTGGCGCTTGAGCGTACTACAACGTGCGATCATAAATGCGCTGCGCGAGAGTTCGCCGCCTCTGGACGGTGAGAAATAAAAGAAAGAAAAGTTCGAGCTAATTGCCGAGATAAAGAGCGAATAAACGGGTCGAACGAAAATGAGAATAAATGAAAGTAACGGGAGTGAGAGAACAGAAATGGGGGAGAAGGAAACGAACAAGCGGCGCCTATATGTTTAATGAAAGTATATATATATATATATATACTATTGTAATGTATATATATATAGCACGTTTTATTAGGTGCCAATGTGTCGGACTGGCGTTATGCATTGCTCGATACTGTCACTGACCCTTTGAACGAACATTGCTTATTATTATTATTATTATCGTTTCGATCATCCACAATTGATTGGACCATTTTTATGTTTCACCAAACATTCGCTGTGTGGTCATTAAATATCGCGCAAGGTATCTTATCGAAAATCATATAGTAGATTGTGACTGAGGCCAATTTCAACATATAATAGACTTCGATCGATGCTATCAGCTATGCTAAAAATAACCGCAAAACAACAACATTATGTTTTCAAACGTGCGAAAGAGTTCCAGGCTGTTTTTGTTTGCTTATCCGTTCGTTATCAGATTTTTGTCGAAAAGTATGTGGTTGACGTTACGAACGTTCCGGAAAAGAATATTGAATGTGGTTAATTAGAAAAAGCTTACTTCTCAAATGAATGGGGGCGTATATTCGTACAAAAATTTCATGATTTAGCCTGTTAAGTAGTTTGGTAACGTGAGCCGATTTTCATGTCTTTTTTGGAGGGCGTTTTTTTGTAGGAAAATAAACATGAATCGTTTTGGATATTTAGGATGTTTTTATTTACATATTAAAGATACAAAAAAAAAAAAATTTTTTTAAATTTAATAGTTTATTATTGTTATTATTATTGATCGAAGTTGGCACCTCGAAAAAAAAGCGCGCGGGTGGCCCCGGTGATTTTGGCTCTTGATGTTATCTGAAATAAAAAATTCTTGATAATTCTTAATCTATAGACATGTCATTCTGGTCGGAACTACTGAAGTTAAATTTCATGGATAAATAACAAAATGGCGGATTTTGGGAAAAAAAGTTTTTTTTCCCAAAGTCTATAGATTAAGAATTCCAAGAATTTTTGATTTCAGATAACATCAAGAACCAAAATCACCGGGGCCACCGACGCGCTTTTTTTACGAGGTGCCAACTTCGATCAATAATAATAATAATAATAAACTATTACATTTTTTCAAACATTTTTTTTTTTTTATCTTCAATATGTAAATAAAAACATCATAAATATCCAAAACGATTCATTTTTATTTTCCTACAAAAAAACACCTTCCAAAAAAGACATTAAAATCGGCTTAAGTTACCAGACTACTACCTTAAGAGAGAGAAGAATCGTTGCATTTTGGAATCTGTGTATTGCTTCCTCATCGTTTTTACACTGAAAGAAAAAATCACTAAATTTGAAAAAATAACCGATTCATTTATTGTATTAATTGGAAGGGTTGTTTCGTTCACTTATTTATTAAAACAAAGTCGCTGCTGTTGGTTCAATAAAATATTCGTATGTATCTATTACAATATTTTTTCGAACTCGAATTTACTAATAACAAAGAAATACATCATAGATCCTATTAACTTGTTGTTCATTGCGTTAATTTTTCTTTAATCGAGTCATAAACATCGGGTTATTTACATTTAGAACAAAAAACTTCAATATAATATTATGTTTTTCGGAGAAATTATTTCGTTGTAACTAAATTATAATTATTCGCTTTCTAAAAAATATCTTTTTATTAAACTCAACGTATTGAACTTGGCGAAATTCTTGTAAATAGCAGAGCGTGGTTTCGATCCACGGACCTCTGGGTTATGGGCCCAGCACGCTTCCACTGCGCCACTCTGCTGTGTTGTTTTGACGTATTGTTTTAATAATTTATTTCCTGAAACGAGATAACTACTCCAAAAGCAAAAAATATGTTTATGAGTCAGTTAAATATTTGATTGAGGATATAATTTAGGTTTCAGCGTGAGATCCATCGACCATCGTGTACTTACGAAGTTGAAATATGATGCAACGAAACATTTTTTCCATTCAATGAATTATACAGTTGAATCATATTGAATGTAATTGAACCAAATAATTATTGATTGTTGATCGATGAAACTGAAATAAACAGGTGATCAAACTTTTTGCTGGACGCATCTGCGCATGAAATACTTTTCTTTTATTTTGACCATTTTTGGTACGTTAATTCAATGTTGGAAAAGGTAATCATTTTTAGTTTCGAAACAGAGCTGCAGTCATTAATGAACTGCGGTAGCGTAGTGGTAGGGTGCTCGGTCTTAAGGTAGTAGTCTGGTAACTTAAGCCGATTTTCATGTCTTTTTTGGAGGGCGTTTTTTTGTAGGAAAATAAAAATGAATCGTTTTGGATATTTAGGATGTTTTTATTTACATATTAAAGATACAAGAAAAAAAATTTGTTTGGAAAAATTTAATAGTTTATTATTATTATTATTATTGATCGAAGTTGGCACCTTGAAAAAAAAGCGCGTGGGTGGCCCCGGTGATTTTGGCTCTTAATGTTATCTGATATAAAAAATTCTTGATAATTCTCAATCTGTAGACATGTCATTCTGGTCGGAACTACTGAAGTTAAATTTCACGGATAAATAACAAAATGGCGGACTTGGGAAAAAAGTTTTTTTTTCCAAAAAAAGTTTCTGGCGAACTTTGGAAAAAAAATACTTTTTTCCAAAGTCCGCCATTTTGTTATTTATCCATGAAATTTAACTTCAGTAGTTCCGACCAGAATGACATGTCTATAGATTGAGAATTAATCTATAGACATGTTATTCGCGCTTTTTTTTCGAGGTGCCAACTTCGATCAATACTAATAATGACAATAAACTATTAAATTTAAACAACAATTTTTTTTTTGTATCTTTAATATGTAAATAAAAACATCCTAAATATCCAAAACGATTCATTTTAATTTTCCTACAAAAAAACGCCCTCCAAATAAGACATGAAAATCGGCTTAAGTTACCAGACTACTACCTTAAGCAAGTTACAGCTTCTTGGCTTTTAAAAAATAAATATTTAATATTTTATCGGTTCTCTAGGTAGCTCGAAAAAAATGCCAAAAAAGTGCATATTTAGCGAGATAAATGGTAACTTTGCTGTGGGGGCGGCCTTGCACCCCTTAAAACCCCAGTGATTAGTAAAATCGGTTCCATTTAAAGTAATTTACAACTCAAAATAGTATTTTCCTTCTTGTAGTAGATCATATTTTTATCATATTATATTTGTATTATAATGCTGAATTTTATAGAGCGAAATATAACCAAGGGATCATGGTTATAATAACGATTCATTTTTTATTTTATTATGTTTTTCAATCTAATATTTTTTTCCGAAAACTATAGCCAAAATACAATAAGAAACTTGTCATAGTATTGATAGACACAGCCAGAAGTTTCTGAAGTATGAATTCGTGAGCATTGAACAAATTGTGTACAGATCATGAATTTCAAAAATGTTTATCTTAAAAACTGTTCACGGTGTCATAGATATATACGATGTTTTTTCGATAATCAATCAAACATTCTCGAGCGCCAATCCTTTTATGTAGAAGTTTTGACTCGATAGCTAAAAATTTACAGAAGTTAGAAGTGTGGGCACATATTTAAAAAAAATTTTAAAGTGCCGTAAAATCCCTAATCCTCGAGTGATTTCGACGAAAATTGGAGAAAGCAATGAAGGTTTGTTTCACCAAATTCGTTCAAAGTTTGCAAGAAATCGCTCAAGTCGTACGCGAGATATAACACACACCCACACGCACCCGTAGACCATAAGGGGGGAAATAGGGTTAGACGGTTCAAAAAATTTATTTCATAAATTGTCAGTAAAACTATTGAAAAATATGTTTTCAAAATTTTTAATGAAAATTCCGACTTGTTCTATTTTTTCAAACGCGTTTTTCTGAAAAAGACTTTTTTTGAACTTACGTACACGCTAGTTTGAAAAGTTTTCACCCAATCATTTTGAAAATTGGCAGTTACTTTCTTCGTAGTATTGCGCTCTACATGAACCTAAAATCGGAATATTATCATTATTTAAAATAATTTTTTTTTTGCAAATAAAGTTGTAAAAAATGGCAAAAAATCATGCTTTTTTTGTTTTGACCCCTGTAAAAAATTCAATTTTCTATTTTTTTGATAGCATTTAGGTTTATATAGAAGAGAGACATGTAATAAAAGTAAATTCCAACCTCGTTTGATTTCAGATGAAAATTGCGGCTTTCAGAATGTACGCAAAATGCTGAGTCTGATTGTGACCTGCAATATGGGGTCGCTAATATCCCCGGTATTTTTCAAGAAAATTCTTCAAAAATTTCATAGTATATACTTAAATATATGTATAAAATATTCTCAAAGTTTCAATAAATTATATTCATTTTTTATACTATAAATAAATTCATGAAAATCATTAAGAAAACGCTGTCCTAACCCTATTTCCCCCCTTAACACTTCGTCTGTAAACGTTTTTTCGGCACCTCCCGTCTGTAAACGTGGGTCTTTCGGGTCCGGCCATTATCTCGCCCCCTGAATGCACTTAAAAATTCTGAAAAAATTCGTGCTACCGTTCGAAATATTCGTATTGAAGTAGCAATTGTAGAATTTACGGAAATTTAATTTGTTCATAAATTTTTTGTTAAGTAAATGAAGAAATTGGGAAAAAAATGTTTATTTACAAAAAAAATTGTAACTCAGAGAAAAATGAAGATAGCGTAATTTTCCAAATTGCAAATTAAAGATAGATAGTGTAGCTTTAAGAAAAAAATTATTTCCTTTCGTTTGTTTAAAGCTAAACGCTTAAGTTTTGGACATGAAAGCATGCAATCTATTTTCCAGGCACGAACCAAAGATGTCCTTGCTCGGACACGAACGACCCAGGCTTACAGACGAGGTGTTAAAAATTCATTGTTTTTTATTTTTTTACGAAAACAACTTTTTTCATGGGGAAGCAAAATGGAGAAATGTATATTTTGAAATGATGCACAAAATTAAATATTTATTTTCAATGAAACTAATAGAAATAAAGGGTTGTTTTGCGGACTAATCTTTTTGTATCATCTCAAATGAGATGTGAGAATGGTAGATGAATTGAAATTTTGGTGCCGTATAGCTGGCTGGAAATTGATGGAATGATCCATATATTATGTTTACTCCGTGGTCTCATTAGATATTCTACGACATAAGTAATTCTGTACGATGCACTCTCATTTGCCTTTGTGCGTATAAAGTGATTTTTACGGGAATAGTTCGGATGAATAACGTAGAGAAGAGAAGAGAAAAAATGGAAAATAGACTGGCACGCCGGTTTAACGGTCAGCCGTCAGTCTATCGTGTGACGTTGAAGCGTGTCGCCGCTATTGCAGTGCGTACGCTTGTGTAATGTGATGCAGTTTAATCTCACTCTCGCATATAGTATTCCACGATATAGCACGCATGTATGTTCGTAAGCTAGTCGAACTAGGCGTCAACAACGATTCCCGCTATGATAAAATGTTGGAGGCAAATCAGAGGGCTATTGAGATACCAAGCCTCGGGTGCAAGCATGGGATTGTTACCAAATCATTCCCGATGATTCAGCAAATCATCAGTCTCGCCGCGACCTTATTACGATTTTTATATATTTTTTAAATTGTTAAGGAACTTATCAAGAGATGCCGCAGCGTCTTGACGTCAAGTAATTAAAAGAGAAGTCATTAAGGTAGTAGTCTGGTAACTTAAGCTGATTTTCATGTCTTTTTTGGCGGGCGTTTTTTTGTAGGAAAATATAAATGAATCGTTTTGGATATTTAGGATGTTTTTATTTACATATTAAAGATACAAGAAAAAAATTTTTTGAAAAAATTTTATAGTTTATTATTATTATTATTATTGATCGAAGTTGGCACCTCGAAAAAAAAGCGCGTGGGTGGCCCCGGTGATTTTTGGCTCTTGATGTTATCTGAAATCAAAAATTCTTGATGATTCTTAATCTATAGACATGTCATTCTGGTCGGAACTACTGAAGTTAAATTTCATGGATAAATAACAAAATGGAAAAGGACATTTTTTTCCAAAGTCCGCCATTTTGTTATTTATCCATGAAATTTAACTTCAGTAGTTCCGACCAGAATGACATGTCTATAGATTAAGAATTATCAAGAATTTTTTATTTAAGATAACATCAAGAGCCAAAATCACCGGGGCCACCCACGCGCTTTTTTTTCGAGGTGCCAACTTATTATTATTATTATTATCAATAATAATAATAATAATAATAAACTATTAAATTATTTCAAAAAATTTTTTTTTTGTATCTTTAATATGTAAATAAAAACATCCTAAATATCCAAAATGATTCATTTTTATTTTCCTACAAAAAAACGCCTTCCAAAAAAGACATGAAAATCGGCTTAAGTTACCAGACTACTACCTCAAAAGAAAAGCTGAAATTCCCAGATTTTACACAGCAATGTATTTGGGTTTTTTAAATGGGCTGTACGCAGACAGGATTGAAAAAATAATAATTTTATTTTCGGAATGTACATATATTAAAGTATATACATAGAAAATTTCATGCCAATCCGACAAATACTCTCGAAGTTACACGCATATTTGTAAAGACGTCACGGAGCGTCTGAGCATGATTTTGAAAGTTTGAATGCGTTTTGAGGAAACCCTCAAAATTGTGTTTTTAAAGTCGGTGAGCAAGGTTCCTCGGAAACGGCTAAACCGATCGGTCTAAAATTTTTCCACAAACTTTATAAATATATTTTTTAACGATTAATCGAAGTTCTTCTCTCACCGATAAATATTTTCCAGTTTATAAACAATTTAAGGGCAACATTTTTATCGAAAATCGAAATTCTTTTTGAGAAACCGCCATTTTGTTAAAAATTAATATTTTACTTATTCCTTCGATTAAATACTAGATAATACCTTATATTAACGAAATCTTTTTTGTTTTTTTTTTTTCATTTTGGATGATCCAGTCTATAGCTATCGCGTTAACCGCAAGACACCTTTTTTTAGAGGAGCTCACGGAGATCGGCTATAGCAGCTTTAAAAATCATTATTTTTACAAATAAAAAATATGGAAATAAAGTTAAAAGATAAAAGTTAAAAATGTATATACATATTACATGTATATACATTTTTACGTTAATAAATTAAAATGTCTTTCCAGGAAGAATTCTTAAAAAATCGCTTTTTTCGGTCTCCTGACTGTGCATGGCCCCTTAAGGTAGTAGTCTGGTAACTTAAGCCGATTTTCATGTCTTTTTTGGAGGGCGTTTTTTTGTAGAAAAATAAAAATGAATCGTTTTGGACATTTAGGATGTTTTTACAAACAAACATACGAAACAAATTTTTTTTGTATCTTTAATATGTAAATAAAAAACATCCTAAATATCCAAAACGATTCATTTTTATTTTCCTACAAAAAAACGCCCTCCAAAAAAGCCATGAAAATCGGCTTGAGTTACCAGACTACTTAAGGGAGTCGATCCATCTAATTTTAGCCAATTATCAATGTTCCATATGTTGCTGTGTAGTCTACTTGTAATTTTTATTAGTCATTTATCAAATGAGGTATCAAATGACATATTGTTTACATGGTCCCAAACCCGATGCCGTTTAGCCTGTTCCGACCTAGATCACACTTGATCTTTTCCATTCTGCGCGTGATTCGGAACAAATTGCCGAATTAATTGCGCTTCCAACCTTTCTATAACCTTTCTTTTTCTTTGTAACATCATTATACACCATGTGAATGCGGCACATTTTTTTGTGTCTCTAAATCATAACTATCTACCGGTTTAGGAAATGTCATCATGTACATTCTGTTTAGACGAACGCAGCTCTTCAAATTTTAACTTCAATAAAAATGTCCCACTTTACATGGTGCAGGTTTTTAAAAAAAGAAAATCAGACGTCACAGAGCGCAATACTTCCAGTACAGTTCGTTCTGAATCAAGCGCAAAATCTTGAGAAACTTGAAAAATGAACTGCCGAGGGATGGCTCGCAACGTAGCTGACCGATGGAAGCTGTTAGTCGCTGCTCATTATCTTTCCTTCTATAACAAACTATTGGATTTACTCTCATACCGATACTGAGAATTAGCCAATAAAGAAATGACGGTTACAAAAACCAATCGACATCGATAGCGCCGGAGAGTCGGCTGAGAGTTAGCATAACCATAAACATAAACAATGATTTCTTGGGAAGAAAGAACTAAGCCTTCTTTCTTCATGTGACGAATATGCTTTTGGTCTTTGTGACCAGCCTTTAGTCTTCTGAAGTATTCCGGAGTGTTAAGACAGATCTTCCTCGCGTGTCAAGAATAAAATTCAAATAAAAATATAATTCACTGCGTTATACATTATTTATCTACCCATTCCCAATACAAACAATATTTGAACAGTTTAGTTACATAAAAACAACCATTCCTGAAGATTCTTTTTACGATTTTATCTATTGCCAATTTTTGTACACATACAGAATATATTCATACTTATATATGGGTAATTTCACATTTTTAGCACCACCGTTGCTCCACTGTCAGTTTTAGGTTAAAGCCCTAAAATAAAAATTGACGAGCACTGTAATTCCCCTTGACTAACCTAAAATAGAGTTTATTCCGAAAAAATATACAAAAATAAAGTGAATTTGTTTCCCGTCGTAAAAGTAGTAGTAGTAAATGTTTTTATTGGCCTCCAAATGTACATTTTTTTTTATCATCTCGTTTTTTTTTTGGATGGGGGGGGGGCAGGGCCATTGACCGAAGTCCTTCAGTCCATGCATCCAAGTAATCGGTTGGTGACTTCATGGTTTTATTTATTTATTTATTTTTCTTTCTTAGTTTATTTTTTTTTCCCTTTCCATCGGTTTAGCGGGATGCGGGTTGCGGTGCACTTACGTCTGATGCTCATTTGTGTTGGGCGGATGAATGAAAAACGTAGAATAAAAAAAAAAAGAAGTATTAAGTTTGCTCGGTTTACGTTTTTAGGGCTTCCATAATATCCAAGATTGTGTGCGTTGGGTGTTTGTGCTTTGGTGTATTTCCCATTGGTATTGCTCTGCACAGCGGTGCAATTGTATCGAGGTGTTGACGCGCAAAGTTCGTGCTTAGCTCTTCTGCCCTGCTGACAATTGGCTGTATTTTGGTGATGTCGTATAAGAGTTGGTTCGATGGGTTGTGCAGTGGGTTTTTCGAGTGCCGTAATTTGGTGACCCGGCGGAGAGATATCGTTTCTGCTGTTGCGATATTTTTTAGGCTTCGATTTTTGCAGTTGAGCCAGAGCGGGTGACCATACTCCAGCAGGGTGACAGATGCACTTGTAAATTTTTGTGGCGTGTTCAATAGCGCTTATTTTGGTATGTCATCTTGCGGAAGTGCGATGCACGAGCTGTGGTTTTTCTTTTGATTGATTTCGTATGTTTGTTGAAGTTAAGCTTATTGTCTATCGTGATTCGAAGATATTTTGCGGTTGTGCATGGGTTGAGTGTTTTATCGTACATAGATATTGAAGGTCAGTGATATTTCGTGGTTAAATATTATCAGTTTGGACTTTGCTGGGCCGTCGTAAAATTATTCTATAAATTAACAAAATGACACCACTGTTAAAGTGCTATTATCCCATGTAATTCATGATCCTGTTGAACAGCAGCGTACAATTTTCGTAATCCGAAAGTGGTTTTTGATTATTCAAATTTTGTGATAAACATCGTCAATGAGCCATGGGGCGCTCGTTGCTGGGGCCACAGTGAGCCCAGTAAGCAGTTTTCGACTCCAAGGTAACGGTCGTACATCTTTAATTAAACGTCGAAAGAATATTCTGATTTAATTACGAAGAGGCCGTTTAATTGTGATTTCAAGAACAAAAAAAGAATCGTCAGCGAATAGTTCTTCGGTTAGATCATAGCGACAGCGGATAGCGTTGTAAATTTGATTCTAATCATCAATAATCAACGCAGAGTTCCCGAATATGAATATTTTTATATAACTAGAATCGGTGGCCGCGCTTTGCGCGCTCCTTTGCAGGTTAGGTTGGTCGTTCGCAATCGTGCGATCTGAAGTATGCGCATGACCGAACTTCGAGCACGACATCAATGGCCAATTGCAATTCGGATATAATTCTGAAGCTGGTTAAATCGCATTTCGAGATATTTCGTGACACGCCTTTTTAATAGGGGGGAATAGTCGTTTAAATTTTGTTTTTCTGATGTGACCTCGACAGGATTCAACGACTAATAGGTCTACGCACATATTTCAATTTAGTTTATAGCAAAGAAGTTTAAATATATCATTAAACAGAAAAAAAAAAAACACTTGGCCATTAGAGGCGCCGGCTTTAAATTCTATTCGACCAGGACTGAAGAGCGATGGAAATTTGATTGCGAGGTTTAACAGTACGAGTCGCGGACGTTCGGCTACGTTTTAATAATTTATTAGCTGTGGCGACGGTTACCTGGAATTACGTGGATCGTTTACCGCCGGGGGAAACACGAATATAAATATATACGTGACCCGTTTGGGTCCAATTCATTTCGGGTTCAGGCACGACGTTCGGATTCGCGCTGGGACTCTTTTGATGTTATGCCGCCGTGACTTTTATTATCATGGCTTTTGATCGATATACCAACACCTTTCGCGATGCTGCAAAACGTAAAAGGGTTTTGAAACACTATACGGCGCGCTATTCACACTTCAATGCTGCGTGGACGCTATGAGCTCGCACAGTATAGTAAGTATGCCAAAACGAATGACGATTATTCAAGGCGAAATGGTTCCTGGATAAGATAGGAAAGGAACGCGTCACAACATCACGTAGTAGCGCGTGTATCATTAAATGCTTTGACGATTACAGAGCGTGCCTGAGGATGAACATGTATGAGGCATTCTTCGTGAACTTGACCACTTTTCTTTTTCTTTCCCCAAACTTTTCAGACGTTTCTCATTATTTTCCCGTTTGCACTTCCCTTTGTCGATCATTTCTGTGAATTAAAGAATAATTTTATCGTCTATTTTCCAATTAAGTTTACAATGTCATTTTTTTTTTGCACAGAATCGTTGAAGATGCTGTAATGAAAAAAAGCTACAAGTCAAAACTTGCAAATTGCTTCCTGGACATTTTACACAATGCTCGAAGCCTCCTGTTTTAAGGAACTATATTTTTCTCGATATTGGCTTCCTCATAGAGGAAACTTTGAGCATTGTGTGAAATTAGCTTTTTCGATGCGTGTATTGTCAATAACAGTTTTTTCAAAGAATTTAAAATTCCATAAAGTCGGAGAATTTTTATGAAAGCTCGCTAAATTTGATACTATCATTGAATTAAGGTAGTAGTCTGGTAACTTAAGACGATTTTCATGTCTTTTTTGGAGGGCGTTTTTTTGTAGGAAAATAAAAATGAATTGTTTTGGATATTTAGGATGTTTTTATTTACATATTGAAGATACAAAAAAAATGTTTTTTGAAAAAATTTAATAGTTTATTATTATTATTATTATTATTATTATTATTATTATTGATCGAAGTTGGCACCTCGAAAAAAAGCGCGTGGGTGGCCCCGGTGATTTTGGCTCTTGATGTTATCGGAAATAAAAAATTCTTGATAATTCTTAATCTATAGACATGTCATTCTGGTCGGAACTAATGAAGTTAAATTTCATGGATAAATAACAAAATGGCGGACTTTGGAAAAAAAGTTTTTTTTTCCAAAGTCCGCTATTTTGTTATTTATCCATGAAATTTAACTTCAGTAGTTAGTCAAAGTAAACTTTTTTTTCCAAAGTCCGCCATTTTGTTATTTATCCATGAAATTTAACTTCATTAGTTCCGACCAGAATGACATGTCTATAGATTAAGAATTATCAAGAATTTTTTATTTCAGATAACATCAAGAGCCAAAATCACCGGGGCCACCCACGCGCTTTTTTTTCGAGGTGCCAACTTCGATCAATGATAATAATAATAATAAACTATTAAATTTGTTCAAAAAAATTTTTTTTTGTATCTTTAATATGTAAATAAAAACATCCTTAATATCCAAAACGATTCATTTTTATTTTCCTACAAAAAAACGCCCTCCAATAAAGACATGAAAATCGGCTTAAGTTACCAGACTACTCCCTTAAACTCTATTTATCTTCAAAGCTTCAATGCGATCTATCAACATCTGTAAAAGGTTGAACCATAGTTTTTTGGAAATATTCAAAATTTCATTAAGTCTGAACGGTCTCATTGATTCTCTTGTTGCATCAATTTTTTTTTAATACATTTAATGATATTATATTGTATTCATGTCTAGAATAACTGGACCAAATTTCAAATCAATCTGTTTTATAGTTTAGGAAGGGTATTTGATCGCAAATTAACATGCGTTCGGTCGGTAATACAGAGTGGGCAAAACAGACTTTTCACATGCTTTTAAGTTGATAGTTTGAGGGGTTTGCCTGAATTACAATTCATATTTCGAAAAAATGAAAATACCACAAATACAGAATGCTTTTATTGGTTTTCCCTAAATTCAATACCAAGCATCATTCCATAGTACACAATTGATGTAGCAAGTAGTTCGTTAAGGGCGGGGTAAGGTATTTACACTTTTTTTTTCATTTCTTTTTTATTTAAAAAAATAAATGTACAACATCTTAAGAATGTTGTGTCAAAATGTCAAGTCGATCGGAGCAAAATTAACGGAGTTATGAGCATTTGAGCGTCCGTTGCTCCGGACCGGTTAAAAGTGTTTTTTTGAAACTTGTCAAAACTTTAAAGCGTTTTTCTGAAACTTGTCATTTTTTAAGTCGGTGTACGCTGTAACTCAAAATCTAATGCACCGATTCTTTTGAAATTTTGTACACTATTTCTACACATAAATCACCAGCTAACGCTGCCGAGTTTTTTTTTTATAATTATTTTTTATTTTACAATAACAAATTTGCCGTTTTTTTTAGTCAATGTCGCGTTTTTGACTTTCAAGTGCTACCAAAAATGAAAAAATCGATAAAAAAAAACGCGACAGCGTTACTTCGAGAAACATCTCACCTAATAAACGCATTTTGATTTTTTCGTTTCGGATGATCCAGTGACGAGTTATAGCGCACACCGCAAAACAACTTTTTTTCGAAGCGCTTGCGGAGATTTACTGCCAACGGCTTATTTATCAATATTTTGGAATAAAAATTTAGGAAAATACAGTTCAGATGTTGTATCATTATATGGAAAGTAAATAAATAAACCAGCATTACCTGTATCGTCTAAAAAAATTCTTGAAAATATGCTTTTTTTCACCGAATTAACCTTACCCCACTGTTAATCTATTTTTATGTCAAATAGCCCACCGTACAAGTTTAGTTGTAAACGTAAAAGTACCTAAAATTTCTTATAAAGTATGAAAATTGAATAAAATGTTAACGCTTTCACCGATTCATGTCAAATTTTATGTCAATCATCCTTTAATGAAAGAAAAATTAGCCTAAGATCTCAAAACTTTCGGAAATTAATAATCTCAAACATTTTATGAAAAACACGAAATATTATATGATCCGAACACCTCAATTAATTCTTGTCGAATACACTGCCAAATATACTTGTTCTTACACCCTGTTCGGTGGAAACTTTTGACCCGATGGCTGAAAATTTACGACAGTTAGAGCATCACACATATTTATTGAAAATTTCAAAATGGCTTCAAATCTTCAACCTCCAAGTAGTACCAACGAAAATTGCAGCAAACAATGGAGGTTCGATGCCCCAAATCCGTGCACAGTTTACAAGAAATCGATCAAGTCGTTATAGGGAAATAACAAGTTGAATTTTATATGGACATTTTGTATGGTTGTTATTTTCCGATGTTTTGGCACCATTTGAAATACATTGATCAAGAATTCGAAAAAAAATGTCACGAAATTGAAGCTTCCTCTATGAGGAAAAAAAATTGAAAATAGGCAATTTCAAATCAAGATTCGATAAGGGTTGTTTCTTGATTTCTTTTATGCGAATTAAACGGTCTCAAAAATTTCCTGGCCCAAAAATTATTCTACATAGCGTGGAATACTCCGTATGTATATGAATACAGTGGATCAAAAAAGTATTCATACACCTTGTTTTTTTTGCGATAACTTTATAGACATAAGCGATACGCAAAGAGAGCCAATTTTTCTTTAATAGTATAACAGGTACAGAGATAAACTGCAAATGGAGAATTTATTCCTAGGAATAATAGAAGAATTATGCAAAAAAAACGAAAATTTTCGGGCCAAAAAAGTATTCGTACACTTACGATTGAGCTGCTAAACCTCGATATTCACTCACGGACGGTCTGACTTCTGCGTGCAATGTAAACAAGTCTCCGTTTACACAATGGTTTTGACCTATTCCATGCGGTAGTAGATCTTCAAGCTCCGAACAGACATGATGGCAAAGAAAAGCGAAATATCAATATCCATGCGAGATAGAGTGATTTTTCTTCGAAAACGCGGTGAAAGTTATCGAAATATTAGTAAAGAACTAAATCTAAGTTTCGCAACAGTGCAATATATAATAAAAAAATGCGAAAGAACAAACAGCACAGAAAATAAGCCACGAACCGGTCGACCGAGAATACTAACGGTACGAGAGCGTCGGAGTATCGTTACAGAGGCTACAAAAAAACCGTTCACAAGTGCTCGCAGTTTAGCGAATGATGTCGCGTCAACATCGGGGAAGAGCGCGTGTCCCCGGACTATTCGAAACGTTTTGCATTCTGCCCAAATATACGGCAGAACTGCCCGCAAAAAACCATTAATTAATAATATAAATCGAGAAAAACGTTTAGGTTTCGCAAAAACCTACGTAAAAAAATCTATATAATTTTGGAAACGTGTCGTATTCTCGGATGAATCGAAGTTTAACATCTTCGGGTACGATGGAAAAAAATTCGTCTGGCGGAAACCAAATACCGAGCTCCAGCAGAAAAATTACCGACTGTAAAGCACGGCGGAGGAAGCGTTATGGTTTGGGGCTGTATGGGATATTATGGCGTTGGTAATCTGGCTTTCATAGATGGTACAACGAATGCCCAGAAAATGGGCCTGGATGGAAATTTCTACTTCCAACAAGATAACGACCCGAAACATACTGCCATGAAAACGAGGGAATGGTTACTCTATAATGTTCGCAAACAATTGATTACACCATCACGATCTCCGGACATCAATCATATTGAAAATTTATGGCACTTGGTGGATGCAGAAATTAGAAAAAGAAAAATAACAAACAAATCCGATCTCCAAAGAGTGCTTCTAGAAGAATGGACGAAAATAGCAAAAGAAACAACGCAAAAGCTAGTAGAATCCATGCCTAAGAGGCTCGAGGCGATAATTGAAGCAAAAGGGATGCACACCAAATATTAGTTATAATTAACAACTATGATGATGTAGGTTTTCACTATAATCGTAAGTGTATGAATACTTTTATTGCCCGAAAAATTTCGTTTTTTTTGGCATAATTCTTCTATTATTCCTGGGAAACAATTCTCCATTTGCAGTTTATCTCTGTACCTGATGTACTATTAAATAAAATTGGCTTTCTTTGCGTATCGCTTATGTCTATAAAGTTATCGCAAAAAAACAAGGTGTATGAATACTTTTTTGACCCACGGTATTTCACCGCGTTTTCGCTGCCGCCGTGTCCAACAATTGGGGGTACAGAGGAGTACCGGGGTAATCTATTAGGTTTGTTTGGGTGGAAATCCTTGTACATGGCAACGACATCGAGATATGTGCATAAAGAGGGATATAAGACATGTTCATGAAACAATGGGCGCGCGGTTGATCGTACCATCATTGAATTTATCGGCAGTGAGTCGGAAACTTTTGAATATCCATCAAAAAGGGGTTAACATGGGTGGTCCGCCCCCTTACGTATTCGTGCTAATTGAAAAAAAAAACTCTCTTAGCTTAATGAGAAGAGTTCGTATCGGCAAACACATTTGGAATGACAAGGATGCAACTGAAATGGAAAAACTCAAATAGGGGTAGCTTGCCCCCTTAGAACGTTTTTCTTGCACGAATACAAAAATACGGAACTTCAATTTTATTTCCGCTATAAAACAGCATAATTTTCATTCCAATCGATTTGCATGTTTTCAATGTAGGGTCCAAGAAGTAGGTGTTCAAGGGTGTTTCGACCCTTTAAAAAATATATATTTTTTTTAATATCTGATGGGTTCATCACTCCTTCGCATAAAAAAACATTTTAATTTTTGTTTCATCAAAATCGATGCTCTGCTTGTATGTGAAAGTGCAAAATTGGACCTTGACCTGTGCATCTTTAGGGGGTGGTTTCACCCATCGAAGCCGCTTTTCCGCCGTTAAAAAAAAATACGTGTCACTCAGTTTGTAATGCTCTATAACATGCATGAGTTTCGACAAAATCGGAATTCTTTTACTTGTCAGTTAAAAAAAAAAAGGTAAAACAAATCCCTCTGTATGGGCACAGGTTTTCCACAGTTTCTCTGTGGCCCTGGCAAATGCGATACAATGTAGCTAAGACGTCTGTGGACGCATTGGAAGTTAGCTTAGCTTAGCGAAGTGCGGGAAGGAAGCGATAGGGCGAAAAATGGAAAAAAAAAACGAAAATGAGGAGGGCTATACGGAAAAACCTCGCTTATAACTTTCCCTTGATTCTGTTATTCATATCGAGAGCCAGTTTCTACGAGACATGTTCTTTCGCTGTATGAATCAAGTTGGCACTCGAAATCGGAATTATAATGTACCTGTGTTCGTCATAGACATACGCATGAAATTTTTCCTACGACGGCCATTTTTATCGATTAACAGCCTTGCCATCGGTCATCCGTATTGCCATCCAATATATACAGTTCCCTGTGAGAAGTATATTTTGCAAATGAACACTCTGAGAACAATAGGATTAAAGGCTGGATAGCGAAAAGTGAGAAACTACGAGACGCGTCTTGACGAAATATTTCTCGGAAGGCTTATAACTTATAAGCTCTTGAGAAGGCGTCGGGACGTCGTCTCGTACGGCTCCTCCGCGCGGCTAAGGGGGAGGTGAAGGGGTCGAAAAGGCGAGAGAGCAATAAAATAAACGCTCAATGAAAAAAAAGGAAAAAGGACATAGAGAAGTGCTGGAGTGGGGGCGACAATGTGTAGTCGGTATAGAGCGAGCTATGGGGCGAACCGGATTTTCGGATTAAATCGGCGCCGATCGAGAGATCGTTCAGACTTTTCGGGCCCTATACAGCAATGCATGTTCTACGAAAGGCCTTAACGGCTCGTTACACTCGATCGTTCACGAGGCGTCGCTTCGGTAACGAAAACAATCTCGTCGTATTATAGGATCGCGTGTGAGCGCGAAAGAAAGATCTTTGAAGAAAGAGGGAGAGAGAGAGAGAGACGGAGAAAGGGAGGGAGGGAAGAGATTGGCCAGAGGACCAAGAATGGGGCCGCGAGAATTTGAGGCTCGAAATCTCGAATCTATTCGACCCAGAGCAAACCTTACTGAGCTCTTGAAGTGAACGAGCTACGAACGAACCGCAAGAGACTGAAAAGAAGAAAAAAAAAAAAAGAAGGAACGAATAGAGATAAGAGGTATATTTCATTCGGTGAGACGGCTCCGAGGAGCCACAAAAGAGCGAAATTCATGTCTGGGGCCTTATAACACGGCGTGTAGGGGCCCGACGTGGGTCAGCCACGACGTCGAGATCCTGCTGCTTCTATTCAGCAGCGAGATCAGGGCTGTACGCACTATTATTTGCTATATGGTAGCATAACACTTTGTTCTTTAGCAACAATAAAATGATGACGCTACGTCAATGTTTGACAGTTCGAGCGATGTTTTTGGTGGATATGAAAATTATAGAAACGAAGAAGTATAAAAAATCGATCCTGCTGAAAAAAATTTGACGCTCAAGTACATATTTCAAAAATTTGATATGGTATTGTTGTCGCTTTATTCGATTTGCTTATTGGTTGTCAAAAAAGACTGAAGATAAAGATTGTATACATTGAGTAACTTCAGTTGCAGCCTGTCTGCCGGACATGATTGTTCATTAATTTTTGCTTTCTTACAAAGGAAACGTCGTTTATTCTGAGACGGTCTACCGAAAAATATGGATTATCGTCGAAAAAGAGTTAGCGTAAACGAAACAAACGCGCGTAACATTATCGTTGGTCAAACAAGTGACTGTATGATGTATGTTCAATTTTCAATTGTGAAACTAATATTGCGCGTTGAAAAATTTATTTTATCTCTTTCGAGCAGGGCTTTATGCGTTTTTCGGGTATGGAAATGTTACAATCGGGCGTGTGCCACGTTTAGAGCTTAAGATAGTAGTCTGGTAACTTAAGCCGATTTTCATGTCTTTTTTGGAGGGCGTTTTTTTGTAGAAAAATAAAAATGAATCGTTTTGGATATTTAGCATGTTTTTATTTACATATTAGAGATACAAAAAAACATTTTTTTGAAAAAATTTAATAGTTTATTATCATTATTATTATTGATCGAAGTTGGCACCTCGGAAAAAAAAGCGAGTGGGTGGCCCCGGTGATTTTGGCTCTTGATGTTATCTGAAATCAAAAATTCTTGATAATTCTTAATCTATAGACATGTCATTCTGGTCGGAACTACTGAAGTTAAATTTCATGGATAAATAACAAAATGGCGGACCTTGGAAAAAAAAGTTTTTTTGTGAAACTAATATTGTGCGTTGAAAAATTTATTTTATCTCTTTCGAGCAGGGCTTTATGCGTTTTTCGGGTATGGAAATGTTACAATCGGGCGTGTGCCACGTTTAGAGCTTAAGATAGTAGTCTGGTAACTTAAGCCGATTTTCATGTCTTTTTTGGAGGGCGTTTTTTTGTAGAAAAATAAAAATGAATCGTTTTGGATATTTAGCATGTTTTTATTTACATATTAGAGATACAAAAAAACATTTTTTTGAAAAAATTTAATAGTTTATTATCATTATTATTATTGATCGAAGTTGGCACCTCGAAAAAAAAAGCGAGTGGGTGGCCCCGGTGATTTTGGCTCTTGATGTTATCTGAAATAAAAAATTCTTGATAATTCTTAATCTATAGACATGTCATTCTGGTCGGAACTACTGAAGTTAAATTTCATGGATAAATAACAAAATGGCGGACTTTGGAAAAAAAAGTTTTTTTGTGAAACTAATATTGTGCGTTGAAAAATTTATTTTATCTCTTTCGAGCAGGGCTTTATGCGTTTTTCGGGTATGGAAATGTTACAATCGGGCGTGTGCCACGTTTAGAGCTTAAGATAGTAGTCTGGTAACTTAAGCCGATTTTCATGTCTTTTTTGGAGGGCGTTTTTTTGTAGAAAAATAAAAATGAATCGTTTTGGATATTTAGCATGTTTTTATTTACATATTAGAGATACAAAAAAACATTTTTTTGAAAAAATTTAATAGTTTATTATCATTATTATTATTGATCGAAGTTGGCACCTCGGAAAAAAAAGCGAGTGGGTGGCCCCGGTGATTTTGGCTCTTGATGTTATCTGAAATCAAAAATTCTTGATATTTCTTAATCTATAGACATGTCATTCTGGTCGGAACTACTGAAGTTAAATTTCATGGATAAATAACAAAATGGCGGACTTTGGAAAAAAAAGTTTTTTTGTGAAACTAATATTGTGCGTTGAAAAATTTATTTTATCTCTTTCGAGCAGGGCTTTATGCGTTTTTCGGGTATGGAAATGTTACAATCGGGCGTGTGCCCTGTTTAGAGCTTTAAGATAGTAGTCTGGTAACTTAAGCCGATTTCCATGTCTTTTTTGGAGGGCGTTTTTTCGACGGAAAATAAAAATGAATCGTTTTGGATATTTAGGATGTTTTTTTTAACATATTAAAGATACGAAAAAAAAATTTTTTGAACAAATTTAATAGTTTATCATTATTATTATTATTGATCGAAGTTGGCAGCTCGAAAAAAAGCGCGTGGGTGGCCCCGGTGATTTTGGCTCTTGATGTTATCTGAAATAAAAAATTCTTGATAATTCTTAATCTATGGACATGTCATTCTGGTCGGAACTGCTGAAGTTAAATTTCATGGATAAATAACAAAATGGCGGACTTTGGAAAAAAAAGTCCTTTTATTTTGCTCGCCATTTTGTTATTTAACCATGAAATTTAACTTCAGTAGATCCGACCAGAATGACATGTCTATAGATTAAGAATTATCAAGAATTTTTTATTTCAGATAACATCAAGAGCCAAAATCACCGGGGCCACCCACGCGCTTTTTTTTCGAGGTGCCAACTTCGATCAATAATAATAATAATAATAAACTATTAAATTTTTTCAAAAACATTTTTTTTTGTATCTTCAATATGTAAATAAAAACATCCTAAATATCCGAAACGATTCATTTTTATTTTCCTACAAAAAAACGACCTCCAAAAAAGACATGAAAATCGGCTTAAGTTACCAGACTACTACCTTAAATTGCTAGCATTAACGGGTTGCGGGTCATAATGTTTCAGCAATTCGACTTTATTTCCAAATCGCAAATTTAATTTCTAATTTGAATAAGCCAATTGAAAAGTTTGAAATTGAAAAAATGAAAATTTGAAATATTATCATAAGTGACAATTGCAATATGTAATTCAGATTTGATTAATGGTTCTAATTTATCATTGAAACATTCCTTGGTTTGAATTTAATGATTCGAAGATGGAACTTGTTAAATCATTTTGTAAAGTCTGGATGCGAAGGATCCAGCGATACAAGATTCGTCACTGCAGCAACAGTGGATATGATACAGCAATTCGAGATTTTCATTATAGCGACAGTGGATTTGGCTATAGTGATTCCTGATTATTATCTCAATGCTGGACATAATACATCCATTCAAGATTTTTATGTCACCGTGATGCTGATACAGCGGTTCAGGATTTTTCATCACATGGATAGTAAGTACCAACAAGAGGGTATAACAAAAATATCGAAATTGATAAATGGAAACTTTTATTCAATGAAAATCTACCAATTTCATAAAATATGTTTGAAGTTTTTCTTGTTTCGATATTGATCCCCCTTTATGATAAAATAAATCAATAAATCATCTTGAAATTACTAACAATAACAGAGGTTAAAGGTTATAATGTTTCAGTTATTATAATTTTTTCATTATCTGCGAATTTAATTTTTTTACTGCTGAATTTGCGAATTCTCATCGGAAGTTACTGTCCGATTATTATACTCACAATCAATAGTAGTTTGTTTTACGCTGCTCATATCTTTTGAAGCTGTTTACATTACTTTATTAAACAAAACTAAGTGGAGTTCGATAAATATGGAGATTTAAATAATTTTTTGTGATAAATATTTACTGATATATAATGACTGATTTTTTAAAATTTATGATTTATTACGAACTACCATTAAGAGTGTAAATTTATGCAGGTGCACTGGAAAGGCTGAGGAAATTGTTTTGTATATTATAATTATGTGATAATTCGTTTTCTTCAGAAATATAAATACTCTATTTGTTAATTAATAAAATTATTCCGAGGAACTTCAGCGATTCAGTTGATGGTGAAAACATGGATTAATTTACTAAATAAAGAGTCTTTACTTTCTTTACCCTATTTTTCTACATGTTATTCTTTTTCATCACTGAAAGCACTGCAAACCAGTTCCAACCTACTACAGTTGTGGAACTAAAATTTAGAATAATGGATTACATAATGATCACAACTACTTTCCTATTAGCTAATGTATCATTAATATATTTTGTTCCGAGGTGAAATATCGACCTCGATGTTGAACGATCTTTTCTGTTATAGCAACCCTACGAAACTCTTTATATATATTTCTGAATATAACAAAGTTATAAACAATTGTCATTCTGTTATTTATAGATTATTTCCGTCAGTAAACTTTTTACGCCGTCAGAAAATTAAATAGAACCCATATATGACTGAATTTCTATTGACAATTTTTCTCTACAGAGTGAGGAATAAGGTGTTGACATCCACATGCATCGTGTTATCAGAGATATTTGAAAGTTGTTCTTAATTTGACTTGGAAGAATATGTTTTCTATTTTGCTAAAATGTGGATTCAATGCTGGACTTCTGTGGGATCTTGAAAAAAAAAAAGTGAAGTCCCCATTAAAAACTTCAAAAGTTAAAAATGAACGCCAAGTAATCAAAAAATGTGTCCAATCTATAAACAAAAAACTTACTACTTAAAGAGACCTTTTTTAATATCTAAAAAAAAAAAAACGACGAAATCCCTTTATAAAATAGCCGAGTAAACTACCACCCCTTCCGTCACTTATCCCGCCCCCTTCTGTGCGGTATGCCACAAAAGTCTACTGAAAATATCGTGAACAAATTTGACGTGCATGGTTAAGAAAATTAAGCTCGGAAAGATACCAGGTGTGACGGGCATCACGGTGGTCTTTCCGGACAAACAACGCACTCGTTTAGTGAGAAACCAACTTATTGAATGCTCCAAAATATTTTTTGTTGGATATATCGATCTCGTTAGTTTTTTGCTTATAGATTGGATACATTTTTTTATTAATTGGCGTTTATTTTTAAGTTTTTGGTGGGGATATTAATAACAGAATAATATATAATAACAGAAATAATAACAGAAAAAATAACAGAATAAATAACAGAAAAGAATAATATATAATAACAGATATAATAACAGAAAAAAAACCGTCGCTCGCCTTTACGTTGCCATACGAGGTCTGTTAAAAAAGTATCGCGAATTTTGAATTTTCGCGGGCTACCTATATTCGATTTTCGGATTTTTTGTGGCGTAAGGTTGGTACTCATGTCCCTCACTTATGCTGAAAAAATCGGCCATATTGAATGTTTAGTTAATTGTTGACGGCTGTTTTGGTTAGACGTGTTTTGGGTTGTCTTCGATTTTTGCCTATTCCAAAAAAGCAGCTTCCGTTGCGATGATTGAGATTTGGTTTCCACGTCATAACCATAAACCCATGATTCGTCACCAGTTATGACCCTCTGGAGCAAATTTGGGTCGTCGCGGACCGAGTCCAACAGCTCCTTAGCAATGTTAACGCGACACTGTTTTTCTTCGAAATTGAGCAATTTTGGCACGAATTTCGCGGCGACCCGTCTCATCCCCAAATCATTGGTAAAAATCGAATAGCACGAGCCAATCGATATGTTTAGTTCCTCGGCAACTTCTCTAACGGTGATTCGACGATTGGCCAATATTATTTTCTTCGCTTCATCAATATTTTCGTCTGTTGTTGATGTGCTCGGGCGTCCGGAACGCATTTCGTTGTTCGCATCTTCTCGGCCCTCTGAGAACATTTTGTACCACCGATAAACGTTGCTTTGGTCCAAGGTAGCTTCACCATATGCCATAGTCAATATTCGGAATGCGTCCGCGCACTTAATTTTGTTTTTCACACAAAATTTGATACAGATTATTTGATTCATTTTTCTGGAATGGGCAAAAATCGAAGACAAGCCAAAACACGTCTAACCAAAACAGCTGTCAACAATTAACTAAACATTCAAAATGGCCGATTTTTTCAGCACAAGTGAGGGACACGAGTACCGACCTAACGCAACAAAAAAAAAATCGAAAATCGAATATACGTAGCCCGCGAAAATTCAAAATTCGCGATACTTTTTTAACAGAACTCGTATCTGTCTGGGGTCTGCCAGTCTTTTGATCACATTTTGGGCTAATATGTTTTAAATATAGCGATTAAATATCATTCAGGGACAATTGGTGACAAATTTCGCGAGAATCGATGAAACGATTGCGGGCTTGTTGGTTTTAAAATGATTCGAACAATTTGGGATTCACGTAAGATGTAGGGAAAAAAGGTTCCTCGGAATCCCACACAAATCTCAAAGCGTTCTCCGTGAGGAATCCAACATTGAAGAATATGTAATTTCTCATAGAGGAGGCTTTGAAATTGTGTGAGATTCTGAGGAAGAAAATTAGCAAGTTTCAAGACACATTTTTTTTTTCGTGTAAAGAATGAAATATGAATAAATGTGAATAATCACATCGATTTCAATACAAATTATCATTGGACATTTAAGTAATTAGTCACTTGCAGCGGATAAAGTAAAACTAAAAATGAAAAAACATTCGATGTTCGGGGTAACTACAGATTTTCTTGAATCAACTCAAAATTGGCTTCTGCATTATTGATTTAGTAAAAGCAACGAAACTTTTATTGTCAACGAAAAATAACCAATAATTGATCAATCCGTGTCGAAATTTTGGTCGACAGCTGAAACCCTTTGAGCGTTACAAGAAAAAAATCAGACGCTTGAAATTCACGCGTATCCAGACATTTTTTTTAAATGTGATTTTCTAACTATTTGAAATATTTTATTTCACTTCGTGAAAGCAAAAATATAAAATGGCCTCTCGTAAAGTTTACGTGGTCTAGGACGTCTCGGGAAAGAGCCAATTCGATACAAAAATCGAAACAAAGTTAGTTATGATTAAGTGACCGTTAAACCGCAGAGAAAGGAAGTATTTATTAAGTCCGAACGAAGCAGGAGAGCATTTCTCAGAGACCATGATATCAGTCTTTTCTCTACTATGCATTGGATAATCGATCGTAATTGTGGCTTATTTACTTCTGAGGGGAAGGGAGAGTTGTAGGGTCGACTCGAATTGACGGGACGAGAAGAGCCTGCGGGACCACGTTCTTTGGCTCGTTATTTAATTCAAACAGCGGGGTCACCAACGGTCGTAATATTTTGTACTTTATTAGCTCCAGTTGCGAAACAAAGTTCCAATTTTTTTTGGGCCTATCAAATAAATTTATTTCACATGTTTCGGCCTTCGTTTCTTTTTCATCTTTATTTGCGGATAAACACGTGGGATTTTAAGGGTTTAAGTAAATGATTTCGCTCGGGCTACCTGACGCGATAACAAGTTTCTTTTTCTTCTTATTCAATCTGTGGGTCGTGAGGCCTCGTGTCCCAAAGAACGAGATAGAGATAGAGAGAGAGAGAGAGCACAAGAGAGGACGAAGGTAAGTTCGACGGGATAAGGGTATCTCGATGAGCACGCTTTTTATCGCGACTCTTCGTGTCAGGTGTAAATTGGAATCTGTCTGGCGGAGGACAGTAAAATGATTTGGCGCCACACGAGCAACTCTGAAAAGTCGTTGTGACAAACGGGAGGGTTTAAAATTAATTTAAACATATTTACGCAAATGAATGCTCTTGGTCCAGCGAAGCTGTATTTTTCTTTCTTTTTTAAAGAACAACCTTTGTGCTGGTAACATTTTTTTTCCTTCCTCATTTTCTAGTTCTTAAAAATGTTCACGCCCGATTCCTCCAACGTTAATCAAAGTTTAAACTCAGTTCAGTCAATCCTAAAACTATAAAAAAAACAAAAATTCAACCCCGTTTACACCGCATCTGAGGAAATGGTTCTTAAGGCCTTAGTCTGGTCTAGAGCGAGATTTTTGACGTCATTTCTAATGTGCAATAACGTTTAAACCGTTGAAGTTGTCTTGATGAAAATTTACACGTGCATTTATTGAAACTTAGAGAATACTTGTGCATTGAAAAAAAAAAATGATTTTAAATATTTTCATGCAGTTTTTTGCCTCGTCGCAACATGGTGCGCCGAAATCGGCGCCCACTCTGAACGATGTTGTATGCATCTGAAAAAAAAAAATATATATATATTCTCAATCTGTATGAGTATTCTGAGCAATGGTAGCAGAATTGGTACTTAAACATTTTTTTTATTGAGTCGAACAATAGTTTTGCCGACATTTTATAACTCGTCGAATACCCGAAAATGTACGAAATATCATTAAGTAAAGTTCAACAGGCCGCCATTTTGTCAAAAATTTTTTTTGAGTACCAATTCTGCTACCAGTGCTCAGAATACTCATACAGATTGGGAATATATATATATATTTTTTTTTCAGATGCATACAACATCGTCCAGAGTGGGCGCCGATTTCGGCGCACCATGTTGCAACAAGGCAAAAAACTACATGAAAATATTTAAAATAATTTTTTTTTTTTCAATGTACAAGTATCCTCTAAGGATCAATAAATGCACGTGTAAATTCTCATCAAGACAACTTCAACGGTTCAAACGTTATTGCACATTAGAAATGACGTCAAAAATCTCGCTCTAGACCAGACTTCGGCCTTAAAGAGTGAGAAAATTAGATTTTTGTTAAATTTCTACGCGCGCACAACTCGAGTTATCGTGGTCAAATTTTATCTGACACATGCAGAGTAGTGGGCCTCTTTGTACGATGTCATGTATGGAAAAATTGTTTAACCCGGAAGGAATGTATGAGATTTTAAATGATTTTTTTCCCTTTTTCGATGCCACTGTGTTCAAAATGTGTCAAACCGTCAGAAAGTCATGTTTACCAAAAATTTCCGAAGTTGTGTGTGTACCTAACGCCTCTAAAAGTGTAAACGTTTATAATTCGAAAAATGGCACTTACAGAACTGTAATCTCGGCCACAAGTGAAGTAGCGCGTCCCCCTTATTTAGCGCGATTTACAGAAAAATCCATGGAGAGCTTCAGATTCTCGGGCTTATTGAAGTTTTCGAAAAATATCCGTTCTAGCTTTCGTTAAGGGAGAACACCACTGTGACCCCCTGTTTTTTTTCACATTTTTCAAGAATTTTTTTTGGTGGGAAAAAAAAGAGATATTCGAAAGATTTTTTTGGGTTTTGTTCCTTGTCTATTAATGTATCAAAAAACATTTTTTTCACATTTTTCACGCCGCGTGGTGGCGCTGGGGAAGCTCTCGCGTTAGGTGCTGTCATTTCCGCGGCACGCAGCAGAACTCTCTTCAACGTCGATCTGAAAAAAAATACCGAGTGTTTTCGTTAATAATATGATATTTTGAAGAGAAGTACACAGGGATTTGGAAAAATATTGTTTTAAAAAAAATAGGCACGCCTTTGAAATTAAAGTTAATTTCAAAGGCGTGCCTATTTTTTTTAAAACAATATTTTTCCAAATCCCTGTGTACTTCTCTTCAAAATATATTATTAACGAAAACACTCGGTATTTTTTTTTCAGATTAACTTTAAATTAACTTTAATTTCAAAGGCGTGCCTATTTTTTTTAAAACAATATTTTTCCAAATCCCTGTGTACTTCTCTTCAAAATGTCATATTATTAACGAAAACACTCGGTATTTTTTTTCAGATCGACGTTGAAGAGAGTTCTGCTGCGTGCCGCGGAAATGACAGCACCTGACGCGAGAGCTTCCCCAGCGCCACCATGCGGCGTGAAAAATGTGAAAAAAATGTTTTTTGATACATTAATAAACAAGGAACAAAACCCAAAAAAATTTTTTGAATATCTCTTTTTTTTCCCACAAAAAAAAATTCTTGAAAGATGTGAAAAAAAACAGGGGGTCACAGTGGTGTTCTCCCTTAATTTTGAGATATCGGACGATTTTTAAAATATATAAATAGATTATCATTGAAGAATGTTTGGTGCTGAATTTTGCGAAAATCGGTGAAAGGGTTTGGAACTTGGGAACATTTTTAATTCTTCAAAAATTGCTTGTGGTTTCCCTAACTTTCGCAAATTTTGGAGATATCGAAATACAGATTTATACGAAAGAGCGTATCATTACAAAACAGTCGATACTGAATTTTGCGGAAATCAGTGAAACGGTTCGGATTTTATGAAATTTTGAATGTTACCAAAAATTATTGTAATTAATTAAAAAAGTTATAAAATCAAAGAAGTTCGTCGTGGCTTTAAGGATTGTGTGAAACTTTGAGAAAGCAATTTGAAGGTTTCGACTTCCACGAAGTTGAGGCTTTCTGCACAAACGAATTAACGTCAAGTGATATTTGTTAATAAACTTATCGAGAATCAAGAAAGGCATCCAAATTCTATGAGGTTTTTATTTTTTGAAAGAGCATAAAATCGCTCCACCTTGACCAATCTTCGGGCTACCTTGGAAACAAGGCCGCAGATTACATTTGCATCCTCATTATTTATTTCCCCTAATTGTCACAAAGTTTCCTCGACACGAAAGCTTGAAAATTGATCAATATACTTGGTCATAGAGGCCTCGTGTAAACGATTAATAATAATGTAATGTGCAGAATCTGTAAATTGAATACCGCTCCTAGATGTGTTTCTACATTATAAATAATAGCAATAATATCGTTTTTGTTTCAGGACATTTCTAGCGAAAGGGGTTTTTCGTCAGGGCAGTACAGTCCTGATATTGGACCCTTATATCCAAACGAAAGAAAAGCAAGAAAAGAAGGGACACGGAGTGGAGTGAGAAGAGCTCGCAGCGTGCGCTTCTCGCGCGCACACACACACACACACACGGTATAACAAAGATCCATCAGAACCGGTTTCGTGTCCTGCCCTTTTTTTTTTAACATTCTCCGTGTCCCTCTCCCCGGTGCCCCGTGGTGAGCCGGGTGTGAAAACCGACACCCACCCACTTGTTATTTTGTCAAACACACCGTGGCCACGTAGGAAACGAGACGGGGAGTTTGAAGACGAGAGGGCAGTATTCGTGAAAATTATAGGAATCATGCCGTTCTGCTGGCTGTGGCCACGCAGCGGCCGTACCAAATTACATTCTCTATTGCACGCTTACTATCTCTCTGTTCTTTTTCCTTTCTCCTGTTTTTTTTTTTTCGTCGTTGTTTTGTATCGCACACTTTAAAACCTTCAATTAAACTTGGTCGCAGGGGGCCAATTGCTACCGAGATGCGGGCATATTTACTGACCTAGTCAACTTTTAAGGGCGGGGTAAGGGTTTTCACTTTCGAAAAATCGCATTTTTTTTGTCTTATCTTATTGTTTAACATTTCAAGAATATGTCCTTAAAATTTTAAACCGATCTAAGCAATATTCTTGAAGTTATTGTCTTATTAATCTCCTGGCCTTTAACGCTACTAGCAACGACGCGCTCACTTCGCTCGCGCTTGAATGTTTCATATTTCGAACTTGTCCTTTAGATTAAGAATCAACCGCAAATTCTTATAGATACTTTTTCTCAAACGGCACAACGGATTTTGTCACCATAGCGCAGTCGCTAAGATTATTTCGTCACGGTCGTTTGTCATTACGTTAAATAGTACATAATTTATTATAAGGTTTTTAAATTATGAGAATTGCATTGGGCGAGAGTCAATAATCTATTGAATCTTTGATCTTATTGAATCTTTGTATACTATAGATGTTGTTTCATGGTGAACGAAATCGTGTTTGAATTACGCGCGCTTTACGACAAACGAACAGATTAACGATAAACAGGCTTCATAATTCGATATATTTATCTCGCATTTCTTTATTATATAAGGTTTTTTAATTTTGAGAATTGCATTGGTCGAGAGTCAATGATCTATTGAATCTTTAATCTTATTTAATCTTCGTATACCATAGATGTTGTTTCATAGTGAACTGAATCGTGTTTGAATTACGCGCGCTTTACGACAACCAATCAGATTGACGATAAGCTGGCTTCAAAATTCGATATATTTATCTCGCATTTCGAGAGTTTCGAGAATCGAGTGCCATGGCTTTTTTAAGAAAGGATACCTCTAACAGCTGCGGGCGGTCGGGCTAGCAGTGCAGCTATCGAACAGGTATACAGTTTATTCATTGCTATTGTGTATATAGTATATAGTGTATACTATACACTACAATATTTTAAAAGAAGAAACGAGCGTCAGTTTGTCGTTAGACGTTCGACCGTGCGCTTGCCATTTTATAATCACTTTTTTACTTCATAAAACTTAAGACGCGTTTTTCTCAAAATTACTTTTTCAAAGTCCGTGTTCACCGCCATTTAAAAACTACTTGACCGATTCATTTCAAACTTTGTACACATTTTCTACATATAAAATATCTCCCCCCAACGTTTAGTTAAATTTTTTTTTTTTTACATTAGGGGTGTTTCCCATCCACAAAATGGCGGAATTTTTCGTGGAAAATAACAGTTCACACTTTAGATGGCCGCCAAAAATTTTTGAATGAAAAAAAAAATTATCAGAGAACGTTGGGGGGAAGATTTCATTATAATTTGACTAAATTTTCATGATTTTTCATTTTCAGATAATTTCCGGCCGAGTTACAGTGAACACCGCAAATTGTTTTTTTCCAAGACGTTCTGGGGTAAGCTCTGTTACGGGCTTATGCTTCAATATTTCTGCATGAAAAAATTACGCAACATTGTCAAAAGTATGCTCAATAATGTACAAAAGGTTCGAATAAAATTGCTCGATCCATATTTGAGAAAAAAAATCGGAAAAAAAGTGTTTTTTTTTAACGCTGAAACCCTTACCCCTCCCTTAAGTCTCAATGTTGCCCGTACACAATATTAATCCCAATTCTTGATCCAGCACATTTCTGTTTTTTTTTTGTTATTACAAACGAAGCTTAAACCCGGAAATCTAAAAAAAGTGTTTGATTAGCCTTTGACAGCATTCTTCTCGCGAGACATAAGGATAAAAAAGAGATTAGAGAATGATCCCCATCGAAGAAGGGGATTATTCGAGGCTGGCATGACGTTTGAATTTCATTTTGGCTCCTTCCCAAGTCCAACAGAGATTTTAACGTCGCTTTATGTTTGGATTATTACAAATCAAACGATCTCTTACACATTTTTGGCGTATGGCATTGACAGTTTGTGTGCAGTCAAACGTTAGAAATCCAATGAAAAGCTCACCTCTTCAAGAACACACGATGGAGATTTGGTCGAATTTTTAAAATACCATAACTTAACTTCTAACGGTTCAGATAAGATCAACGAACTACGATTGGATCACTAAAATCCAATCGTAAATCGACGGTGGTCGTTGGTTATTTCGGACCATTCGGCGGTTGGTTTACGGTCCATTCTCGGTTTTTCGAGTACATAAAGGGTTCGACTAGTCTCAAACATAATGTTTTTCGCGCGCCATAAGAGCAAAAGAGAGATTAGGGGATCAGAAAAATTTTATCAAATTTAGGTCGATTCGAAAATTTTTTTAACGCGTTTACTCGATCTTAACCTTTGTTTGACACACTGGGGTACAACCCCAACCACCTTTTTCAAACAAAGGTTAACATCGTGTTGAGCTGAAAAAGTAAAGATTACGCGAAACATGGCCGAAAGAAGCGAAAAAAGAATAATCCAAGTTTTCTCACTCTCTCGCAGACTGTAATCAATCTCAAATCTCCCCCTATGACCGTGAATTTGTACAGTGAATGCTTCGCGTACATGCCGAAGGATTTTTTAAAGTTATTCTCGCTACTCCAACCTGTCCCTCGTCTGAACGCCGCCTTTTTTTGTCTTCTAAAATTCCTCGCTTTCTTTGCCTCCGCTATGGACGCGCTCTTTCGTTCCTCAAAGCTTTTCGAAGTCTCGCGCCGTCGCGTCGAGACTAAAAATGTCGTGCACATTCTAAGGTGATTGCGCGCGTCTCACAGGCAGGCACATATATAAACCATATGAGTGCGAGCATACGTGTATCTACGTTCGTTTTGTATCGCCAAGTTCAGGCACTTTGTGAACCTATGGACAACTTTGTTTTGCCGTATAGTAGCAATTCCGTATAGGTTTATTTTCACTTATGCTGAGAACCGTATGGGTCCCAAGCCACTTTATATGTACCGCGCGAGGCAAACGTTTATCGGTAGAAGCGAGTACTTGGCGTACATGGGAGTCTGGCTCTGCTGAGCAGGACTCAACAAATAAGGCACTTGTTAAGCCCACTCGGCTCCGACCGACTTGCACACACTCGTGTGGAGCTCCATCTCGAGGCAAACGCTCTCGCGCGGCCACTTGTTGACCATAAACGGCAAATAACCCGTACATGGTGAGTTTGGATAAACGACGCCTCGCGGTGCTTATATGGTCAACTGTATCAAGGAGAAAAAACCCATTATTCCGTTCCGCCAGAAGAACAAATTTATTCGTCGCCGTTTTGTTTTACCTCTGGTGAGAACAACATTCTACTTTTTGCTTGAAAAAATGCGTAACCGAAGCCTGTACAATTCTGAAGATTGATTACGAGTTACACTATGGGGATGGGAATTCATTTTGTACTTTATTCTCGATCAAATACACGATTTAGATTTACTAGGAAAAACATGCTCATTTCACTCAGGCTTGATTTTGAATTCTGCAAAGAAATGTCTGACCGATGTAACCTTCGTAAACTTTCTACACAAGCAGGCTCATTGTTTGGTATTGAATTTTACTAGAATCGATAGAGAGGGGTTGACATTATTGGAAATGTAAAATGTTTCGATTAGTGTCCATTAACGATTTAACTCGAGTTAATTGCAAGCCGTTCTTTTCGCAAATAAATTGATGTTACAGAATCTTTGATACCGGATTTAGTGAAAACCGACATAAAGGTTAGGATTTTATAAAATTATTCCGACTTTGAAAGTGAAGGAATATACATTGTCCAACACATTAAAGGGGCGGAAAAATGGGTGCGCATTCAAATTTGCACATCGCTTCAACCTCCTTTTCGAAGATTCACATAGTCACCTCTACGAGGAAGCCAAAGTAAAGAAACCCACTGTGTTCGTAGATGGAGATTTCTAACGCTGGATTTCTCCAACGTCAATTCAAGCTTAAACTCATATTTTACGCTATATAATTTTATCCGGCAGATAACCAGTTCTAAATATATTGGATGTCCGATAGATACATTTATCCAGAGGTAACGAAATTGGCTCTAATAGCGTTTGAAAGAAAATTAAAAACTCCAACAGCGTCGGCATATTGGAAACCTGTACAATCGACGTAACGCGGCACACGTACAAAATACGCGAGTTAACCGTGTCAGAAGCAATTTCCTATGTATTTTGGTATTATAACTTGGAATTTATCAGATAGGATCCTAAATGAGCACGAAAATTATCTGTGAATTAAAAATTGAGTGAGGAAGAACCTCGCGTTCGAGTATTGCAGACTCGAGTCTGCAATACTGCAAATAGCGCCCGTGGAATATAAACGAACTGAGCCAAAGCATATTTCCAGGATTACTGTGGATTTTTTTCGCCAAATGCCATTCTGTCAGTTTTGCAGATTCAGCAACAAATAAGTACTCGTTAGTCAGCGTTTTTATTAATTTACAACGCAAAGGTAAAATTTATCGCAATTACGATGTACAATAATAGTATTATATCAATTTCCGTCGGTAACACAGATCTTTCACATGCTCTTAAAGTGAACCGCCCATCAGTATCTGTATCGTTATCCCTCACAGGATACAGATACATTAGTCTCAGGAACATTCATGGTTCCTTTCCTCACCACTCGATAAACATTTCATGTCACAGACAGGGACAGTACTATCCTTCTTGTTATTCCTATCAATTTCTACGGGAATGGTTAGGCACTTACCTACAAGTGTCTGTAACCGGACCGTTTACCTAATATAGGTTTAGAACCGGCAGGGTGAGCGCTTCTCTTTCTCCCTCTCTCTTTTTCTCTTTGTCTATCTGGATAGCCATCTGGCGAGTTGGTTTGAAGTTAAACAATATCGTGTTTGAAACACGCGTGCTTCGCGATAACCAATCGGATTGACGACAAACTGATTTGTCGTCAAGATTCTATGTAATTATTGGCATTTCGAGAGATTCGCCAATCGATTGCCATGTCTTCTTTATTAAGAAAGAAGGACCGGTCTCACGCGCTTCAGTAGTGTCTCGGTTAACTTGTGCGATAAAAAATTAACCACAATTTAACCTCAGACGACCTCGTCACACGAATCAAATACACATGGGCTACTCTGTACGTTATAAATATCACTTTCGTGCATTGTAAACCCCATGGTAACAATTCTATTTCGTCTGAAAGATGTGACAGTCTTGTACGATACGAAATCGAACACTGATTACGGATCTAACGATTTTTAAATCGATATCTTAAATACACCGCAGAAATGTGCTCGTTTCAATTCGCATCTGTTTTACCCGAACTTGTCAACTACGTGTAGCTTAACATTTCAATTTTGCTCTGTCACAATTCTGTTTCGAAAAAAATAACGCACATTAGATACTTGCACATTGCTCCCTCATTATTTTATTTCGCTCTCGAATCCCCCTCTGTGGGCCAGTAGGTTTTTTAATTTTTGTACTTTTTACGTTTTGCTGGTTTTTCCTAAAGACTCTAAACATTGAAAACTGATTCGACTCCAATGGATCACAGTAGTTATTTCAAGTGCAATCCGGGGTTATGAAGTTTTCAATTCTTCAACCGAATAATAACATTCCATGCCAACTCATACAACTTTGGATCTGGACCAATTTCAATTTAACGATTTTATTGTATTGTTCATTTCACTGAAAAGAGCACTATGATGTTGTCAGATTTTTATGTTTATCCGTCCTCACTTTACAAATTATTGATTAATTATAAGATTAATAATTTAAAAAAATGATGCCAAGAAAGACAACCACATCGATTCTTTCGGATTTAAAAAACGGATAATGCGGATGGCTTGTAATTATTATCATCTGAACTACAGTTACTTGAATTTAGCTGCATTGATTAACGGGATTCTGGAATATTGCAGACGTATTTGAAAGATCATGCACGTTGGAATAAGCCTCATTTGGTAACATCTTTTAATCTCTGCGCCTCGGGCGAGCTCCCCGCTCTAGACGCTTGTCACATTCCGCGTTACTCTACCTTCGAGGCTTATATATGCATATTTGGTTTTGACCGGGTCCGAGGCGCAAAGGCATGGAGACTAAAGTCTCCATGCGCAACGGCTTAAGATGTATGGTTCCCTTTCATATTCGAAAATTGCCAGAAGCAGTCATTTAGTTCAGGCTGAAATGTCACTCGACTTTGAGCAGAATGTGTATTACAAAATTGAAGGTATCGTTCACGAAGTACCCAGTCGGTATCTTACTGACTGTTAGTCTATTTTATCTATTGATGTGACATTCTGTCCAGTTTCCTTACTAGACCACTGACAGCACGGTGTACAATGGTTCACCGTAAGTAGATAAAATAGAATTCCACAATGGTTAGGTACCGACTGACGATAACTGACCATCAGAGTAGTAGTAGTGTCTCTTACCGTCCGCTGATTCAAGCCCTAAGATAAAGAAGAGTGTTGCTGCGATAAGTAGACTATCAATTGTGACTGAAAATATACGATAAACAGATCTCTTTTGATTTTCTGCCAAGTAGCACCCGTGAGAACTTGTTGGCGCTTACTCGAGTCAATTATTTTGTTGCATTACCGATGCAATAGTTTCGTGCATGAAAAGCAGGTAGTGACACTGTAGGGTAGCTTGCTCCAGTTTTCACTACTGCACCTGTTATGGCTATGTTCACTACTAAATTTTTTGTATCGTCGTTGGCCCGAATATTGTTAATGACGCTTCGATAGTATTCATATAACTTGACGCGTTTTCGAGAATTGACGAATTATTTTGGATTTTATAAGATTTTCCCAAATTCTCAAAAAAGTGTGTTAATAACTTACCTCACGCAATTTTCGAGCTATCGGGCTAGAACTTTTTACACAAATAGTCTATCATGAAATACAGGTCGCTATTCTATTTCGAGAAAATCGGTCTAAGCGTACTATTTTTTCGAAAAATCGCTGCAGCCGTTTGTTAAGGCTCATGTAGTTTTCGGCCTATCGAGTCAAAATTCTGTACATTGATTGGATACTATCAAAGAATAAACCGTATTGAATTTGAATGAAAATCAATTGAGACGATTTATGGAAATTTGAATTTAAATAAAATCGAGATGTATCTAGACAACAGCTCGTGCAACATGTACCGAAATTTTTATATTTCCGGGTATAATATACACATAGATTTATAGATATAATGTATTAATTGCAGAATGATTGAGATCGGACATCGCCATAATCCACGAGACCGTTGTGCATACATAACATTTACAATAATTCGAAAAATTTGGGATTTACAATACATATATGGTAACGAGCTGTAAGTTGAAACTTGCCAGTTGGTATCTCGAAGATTTCATATAACCTTAGTGCATCCTCTAAGAGGATGCTAAAGTTGAGATAAATATATTTCTTCATAGAGGACTCATTATGCGTTGTGTGAAATTTCGAGGAAGCAACTTGCAACTTTTTTAAACCCCTATAGTAATACCGGATATCAGCAACTGAGTGTAAACACCATTAGAAGTGACACGATATGCACTTCGTATACACAAACTTCGTAAGATAAAGTACAAGTTTACGACTTCTGCATGTAACACTTGTTTTTTGTAAAAATGTTGTATTTCAAAAATGTTTAAGTTTGGAAATGCAAAATTAAAAAAAAATGTTTGCCGAGTAAAGAATGTATTTAACATTAACAAATCGTCTTCAAATCAAATGTTTTATCATTATTACCGAATTTTAGTTCAGTGAATTAATATTTTATTGAATCAAACAAAGATACGATAAAATTTGATACCACAATTTGCAATCATGAGAGTTATTTTTGTTTCCTCATAGGAAAAGCTTCGTTTTCGTGAACAAAGAAACTGTCGAATTTTTAATGCCAATATATTCAGAATTAGCGAAAACTAATCCTATGTATAAAAAATTGCCGCATACAAAATGATTTTATCAATCGCGCCCGAATTTGGCACATCGATAAAGCAGCTAACTTCCTTTAGTTTCGACAATTTTCATAGAAATTACTTGAAGGGAAGTCTCAGATTGTACGGAATTTTGAATTCTGTAAAAAAAATGTCTATGACCGCTGTAACTTTCGTAAAATTTATTAATTATTAATTATTAATTATTAATTATTAATTATTAATTATTAATTATTAATTATTAATTATTAATTATTAATTATTAATTATTAATTATTAATTATTAATTATTAATTATTCATCTAGTCTAGTCACTTCTAGTTACTTTTCTAGTTACTTTTTTGGGGACGTTAATAATTAATAATTAATAATTAATAATTAATAATTAATAATTAATAATTAATAATTAATAATTAATAATTAATAATTAATAATTAATAATTAATAATTAATAATTAATAATTAATAATTAATAATTAATAATTAATAATTAATAATTAATAATTAATAATTAATAATTAATAATTAATAATTAATAATTAATAATTAATAATTAATAATTAATAATTAATAATTAATAATTAATAATTAATAATTAATAATTAATAATTAATAATTAATAATTAATAATTAATAATTAATAATTAATAATTAATAATTAATAATTATTAATTAATAATTGTTGTCATTATGGCATAATAAAAAAGGCGGTTGTCTGATCATAAGAGCAACGTATCTACTGCTCAGTCCTCGAACTCCGGCATTCGGGCGAGTAGATATGAGAATACGTTTACCGCGCCATCTAGCAGCATTGCGGGTCAATAGTCAAGGGATTTTTCGGTCTAGTTACTTTTTTGGGAACGATGAATTTGGGGAACATGCTACCCTATATGAGAATACGTTTACCGCGCCATCTAGTAGCATTGCGAATGAATCGCATTTCGCGAAATTTCGTGACATGCCTTGTTTTATATCTGGGACCCATACATCCTCAAATGTGATGTTACGTTTGCCCTACATCAGAAGTGGTCTCGGCAAAAGGATAATCGCCCTCCGCTCATGTTAAACCGTATATTCCTCCTATAAAAGGACATGTCACGAAATATCTCGCAATGCGATTAATTTCCGAAGCCGAGTAACTCGTCACTTTGATTGGCTGTCGATGTCGTGCTTCGGAGTTCGTTCATGCGCACACGCCTGAACGAATTCCGTTCGTTCGATCGCACGATGAATCTAACCTACAACAGCAGCGCGCCAAGCGTTTACACCGATTCTAGTTTATATAGGAAATACATGGTTACAACGCGGTGGCTTTGGGTTTTCTCGTCTTTAACAATTCCCGTACTCCTTCGCTCGGTACATGTGACGCAATTCGAATCGATTTTACACGTCCTGTCTCTCACACTTATCGTAAGTGCAAAGTGAGGTAAGACCGCGAGAGTCTTGCCTCGTTCGTGACCACCCACGGCGAGGAGATAGAGAAAAAAAGTTGGTGCTTGGCGGGCGGTGGGGCAGGAGAGAAAAGGAAAAGATAAAGGGGCAAGGTGACCGGAAAGGAAAATAATGGCAGCGAGTCTCGGAGTATTCGTTTTATTTTTGTCTTCTGTTTTTTTTTTCATTATTTTTCCTTCGCCTCCATCTTTTTTCCGTCGGTGTCCCGTCAGTGGCACCCCCGCCCGACGTTCCGACAATTCGTCTTCCGTGTTTTATTTCAATAATTCATTCCGGGAAGCGAGGCGTGAATCGTGTGACGACCGTGGATGGAAGGCGAACATAAACGGGAAAAAGAGAAGTGAAAAAAAAAAAAAAAAAAAAAAGAGCGCGAACCATGCGACCAAAACCGATAACGATCGGCGTGAAGAGAGGGAATGAGACACAAACATGACGGGAGAAGAAGAAAACGTCAGACCGCAAACGCCGCGAACTGTGAAGTCAGCCTAAATGACCCGGTCGCTGGAAAATAGCTGCTGCAACAATGCTTCACACAGTGCGACAACCATGCGCAACAGTTCTTCCATTTTCTCTTCTTCATCGTTCTTCTTATTATTTTTACCATTATCATTATTATTTCCCTCACGCTCTTCGCATCTCCATCTCCCTAGATCCTACATTTTATTTTATTTTTTCGCCTCTCCATCTCTTCCTCGCCTTCCCATTTCATACTTTTTTTTTTCTTTCCCACCATTGCATCACACCTGGACATTGTCACTGAGAGTAGGTGGTTAGATGTATATACATCTCTGTAGGCCAGTAAAACCGTTGATTCCGCATTTATGTATTCTATTATGTTGAAAGCCGTTTTGTGTCGGCGATTCCAACGTTCACGACTTTATACTATCACGAAGAACGACAGAAACGAATCTCGGCCAAACCCCCCCCCCCCCCCCCCCCATGGGGTAATCCCGTGGAGCCCGATGTTATTGCGCGATTATTAACATAACAATCGAATCGCCCCGCTGTTCTTTGTTGCATTGTGGGAAAAATATTGTAGTCAATGCGCACGCGCGCTATCGACCATTCTACGAGCACGGTACAATGGTAATGTACCTGTTTTACACATTCTCATGAGCAAAGATATATTTTGTTACATAGAAAATAACAAACTCGTCCATATCGGGAATAAACAATTTGAAACTTCGAAATTGCTTCCTCGAAATTTCACGGAAAATGGTCAAAGATTCTTCTGTCGGGAACTATATCTCGCAACTTTGGCTTCCTCATTCGAAGATGCTTTTGGCAGTTTTTTTTCGTATTCAATATGCCAGTACATGCGAATTGCCGAATGTATTGTTGTAAAAAATTATTTTTTATAAAGTCGTTATTAGGCATCAATAACCCATAACGGCTTTCTCAATAAATTCACAATTCCATAAATCTAAAACGTCTCGATCGATTTGTATCTACAAATTGTATCCGCTGGTGATACCGACATTGATTGACGAAGTTTTGGCACAGTTTACAAATTAAGGGAGGAAATAGGGCTGGGACAGCGTTTTCTCAATGATATTCATGAATTTTTTTATAGTATGAAAAATGAATATAATTTATTGAAACTTTGAGAATACTTCATACATATATTTAAGTATACACTATAAAATTTTTGAAGAATTTCCTTGAAAAACACCGAAGATATTGGCGACCCCATATTGCAGGTCACAATCGGACTTAGCATTTTGCGTACATTCTGGAAGCCGCAATTTTCATCTAAAAACAAACGAGGTTGGAATTTACTTTTATTATATGTCTCTCTTCTATATGAATCTAAATGCTATAAAAAAAAATAGAAAATTGCATTTTTCACAGGGGTCAAAACAAAGATGCATGATTTTTCGCCATTTTTGAAGTGAAACTTCTTGGGCGGCGAGTGAAATTTCAAGGACGCGTCACGTTTAGGCACATTTCGTTACATGAGAGAGAAGAAAGATACTATGTAGAGAGAAGGAGAAATAGAGCTATATATTCCGAGACTACGGGAGTGGGGCAAAAGAGAGCTATACATCGTGTAGCCACGGTAGTGGGGCGAAAGAGAGCTATGTATTCTTATGCCACGAGAGTGGGGCAAAAGAGAGCTATGTATTCCGATGCCGCGGGAGTGGGGCAAAAGACGGCTATGTATTCCGATGCTACGGGAGTAGAGCAAAAGAGAGCGACGTATACACGATACAAAGCGATAGAATAAGATAGGCTCGTGCATGCGCGCATTATAGATGTATGCGTCAGTCAGACGCTGTATATGTACAACTGAGGTACTACGCATGTGCTTTATAATTAATATTTATCATTGTATTTTGTTATTATTTACATTTTTTACGTGCGTGTACTGTGATTGTTTGATTATATCCGTGAAGAGTTATGTAAGTATATTTAAACTATCAAATTTTTATTAATAATGATATTTCTAAACTTATACTGCGTGAAATAATTATAGAGAGTTGATTTACGCCACGTGTTTGATCCTATGGTCCATACTATAACGCATCAGTCGGTCAGAAAGGCGTTATTGCTGAACGAGAAAAGAATTTTACTCATCGCTGTGATATATGTAAGTTATATATATCAATTACTATTTATGTTGCGAGGCTGTTCAAATTTTTAAGTTATATATGGATAGAAATGTGACTTCCCAGCACTAATGCATACCGACGCACGTAATTGTATGTGTGACCGCGCTTGGCGTCGCACGCACACGCACACACACAGAGTTATGTGCGTCGGTGAGCATTCACGCTGTTGATCCGGGCCCGAGTATCACATTATCGGTGGGTATCAAATGATTCTTTACCGCTAACTAACTTTCTTCGCGAAAAATTTGGTCTGTACATGAACAATAAACCCAACGAGTCAATAACAAAATCGGGAACTACAATAGATGCAATTTTTACACGTTATCTCGAAAACATCGAATCACGGACATATATTTCATATTTTAGTTATCATAAACCATTAATATCATTATTACCAATTGAAGCACCAACCAATGATAATGTAAATATTGAATGAACCGAATATTTTTTATGCAAATTTTGTATTATTGTATTTATTTTGAAATGCTCTCTCTCTCTCTCTCTGTCTCTCACACTAAATCTCTCTTATTCTTTTTCTTTATTTTTTAAGAAGTTTCACTTCAATCATGTGCACGATGCTGCACACGCAACTTTTTTTACAACTTTATTTGCAAAAAAAAAATTATTTTAAATAATGATAATATTCCGATTTTAGGTTCATATAGAGCGCAATACTATGACTGTAAATTTTCAAAATGATTGGTTGAAAACTTTTGAAACTAGCGTGTACGCAAGTTAAAAAAAAGTCGTTTTCAGAAAAACGCGTTTGAAAAAATGAGTGACCGCTCGGTCGTGGCGCGCTCAGGGCCTGAAGGAGAGCTACTCACTGTAATGGCTTATAACAATAGAACGAGTCGGAATTTTCATTTAAAATTTTGGGAACATATTTTTCAATAGTTTTACTAACAATTTATGAAATAAAAAAAAAATCGATTTTTTGAACCGTATAACCCTATTTCCCCCCTTAAACGAGCTAGTGCCTTGATCAGACCGATTCTTCGAAAAATTCAAAATTCGATAAAGCTAGAAAGCCACCATCGATTTTTGGCCGAACCTCATCTGGAATGTCGTTCAATGGCATTCGCTTGATGTACGAAATTTTGGCTGGATAGCCCAGAAATGATACGGCCACACTACGGCGGTAGTCTGGTCTAGAGCGAGATTTTTGACGTCATTTCTAATGTATAATAACGTTTGAACCGTTGAAGTTGTCTTAATGAAAATTTACACGTGCATTTATTGATCCTTAGAGAATACTTGTACATTAAAAAAAAAAATTATTTTAAATATTTTCTTGTAGTTTTTTGCCTTGTTGCAAAATGGTGCGCCGAAATCGGCGCCCACTCTGGACGATGTTGTATGCATCTGAAAAAAAAAAAAAATATATATTCTCAATCTGTATGAGTATTCTGAGCACTGGTAGCAGAATTGGTACTTAAAAAAAAATGTTGACAAAATGGCGGCCTGTTGAACTTTTATTAATGATATTTCATACATTTTCGGGTATTCGACGAGTTATAAAATGTCGGCAAAATTATTGTTCGACTCAATTCTGCTACCAGTCCTCGGAAACAGGCTACCTAAGGTACGTGCAAAATTTGAGCTCGATCGGTCCATTAGTTATTGAGATATCGTGGGCGCCGATTTGAAAAACATAGTTCTGAGATAAACGCGTTCAAAGTTTTGACACCGTCGCGCGCGCGCCGCGCTACCTGAGCGCGCGGCTTGCTTAGAATTTTTATTTCTCGGCTAATTTTTGAAATATCAATAAACGGTTTTCAGGAGCGTATGAAGAAAGGTCTAAGGAATAAGAAAATGAAAAAAAAAATCGACTTTTTGAAATTTCTAGACCAGACTACCGCGTTAATAAGCACCTATATTGATTTTTTGTTAATATTTAAAATTCTATGAATTTTAAAACGTCTTGATTAATGTCCGTTAAATTCTGCGCAAATACAGCGCACTTCCCACCATACACTTCTATGACCATAAGGTCATAGTCTATTTATGCAGAAAGTTTTACCCCTCTAGTTCGAAAATTGCATGAGAATTACTCGAGAATTACTTTTCACGCACATCTTCAAAAGTTTAAAAAAATGTTTGAAATCCAACAAAATTTGTCAATTATCATATTAATTGTAGCGAACAAAGGACCGTTACTGATGTGACAAACTTTAACCCTGAAAACTTAAATCAATTCGAGGTTACAGCAGTTTAAATTTTGCACCCCTATCGCAGACATAGATACGCACACACACGTACATCCATCCGGATATTTTTTCTAAATGTGATTTTTCGATGGTTTTTAAACAATTCGAACACAGTGGCAGTAGTATCGCGAATTTATGATTCGTGAAAATTTGTTTTCGTGAAAAAAACAAAAATTCGAGTTTCTCATGTCAATATGTTTGAAATGTGCCAAATTCAATTTGTTATCTCGAGAACGACGACCGATTTCTTGCAAACTTTACACTTACTTGGGGCATTGAGCCGCCATTGCTTGGTCAAATGTTCGTTGGCATTATTTGAGGTGTCAGACATTTTGCGCTATTTTGAAACTTTCGAAAAATGTGTGTAATCGGTTCACGGTCTCACATGCACTTCTACAAACTGTGGTGATGGGAGATGTCGGCTTATTGAAGCCACTTTTCCTTCACTTCGTGGCTCCGAGAGGCGCTTCGGTACGGTGATCTGTGATGTTGTGGGAGAGAGATGGAAACAGATTGTCAACTTCACGGTCTTGTATACAGGTCTGGAAACTCCCTCAAATTTCAGTGGTGGGGGGCGGCCCGTTAACGAAGCTGTTTTTAATTTCTGTAGCAGCCACTAAAGGCGTTGCGATCGGATAATGACGATAGACATAACCTGAAAACCCCTCGATAGTTCTCGCGGTTGTCTGTCTCTGTCCCACTAACGGACACCGCGTTACACATATTTATTATACGTAATTGTAAGTTATTAATCCCGTCATCTTTAATGAATATACTGAATAAATATGCTCTCAATTTGAATCGGGTTTTAAACATTCTAACTGTTAACCGAGCATGATAAATATAAACTATTTGTAAATATCTGTCATATGAATACATATTAAGCGAAATAGTTGTCTACCTCTTAAAGGATCGATCTCCGTTAGACTTTCTTTTAAATCCTATAAAATAAACAAACGTTTTCTTTTACAAAAATATAAATACATCGAACCGTTTCAAATATTTATTTTGATTCTTTTTCATTATATTTTTGTGAAAATTGCAGGTACTCAAATAAAGATAAAAGTTGGAGAATTAATTTTTATTCATTCTTACTTGATTTTGAAAGCTGGAACACTTTTCAAAAACGTAAAAAATAAAGTGTAAGAAAATGTAAAGAGTTGATTTTTACTTACCTTAATCTACGATTTTTTGGCACGCTACTAAATACTGTCCACTTCGGAATATTGACAAAACTTAAATAAAGATAAAAATTCAAGTATTTATTTTTATTCATACTTCCTTAATTTCGGAAACTCGAACACTTGCAAAAACTTAACATAAGATTTATTCGGTAGTTAATTTCGACAATTTTTTCTTAACAAATGTCTTTTTCAGTTTAAAATTTTCCTGATGCGCGTATTGCCTCATTCTTAATCTTACATAGTAAATTATGGCATATGATAAGATTTCAGATCCATGCTCCTTACAGGGATAAGTGAAGGTGTTTGAATTAAATACTTTATCTAGAGTTATATCAAAGACATCGATATGAGAAGAATATTTTGTAAATGATGCTTCGATATGACGTTTCAGATGAAAGAAATGAGGATTTGCGTGAATCAGACCACCGCATGATTTCATTTGCACCAGTTGCGACTCTGAAGATCCGCAGCTGGTTTTCAAACTCACAGCTTCTTGACACACTGAACAGGATTCATATTTCACGACGGAACTTCAGGGATATTTGAAATATCAATAGAAGAAATTTATGTATGTTCAAATTACTTTTATTTCATCTCTTTTATATAGTAACAATGCAATAGATACATTCTGTTAAGGAACCTTACCAAGGCGAGTACTGATTCCTTGAATTGATGATTTTGTGACTCTGAAGGACGGAACAGTGCTTGGAGAATTTCTTTCACAATTCGAAACTTGTTTCGCATATCCATGCTCTGGCACACAATTTTCCTTTTCTACTGAGATGTCATCGAATCTTGTTCGCACAGCAAACTCTTTGTCTCGCATTGTTTTGTATGGGACCTTACATATTGAAAATACACGATATGAGTAACTGTCTTCTTAAACTATGTTTAACATTTTTTCATTAAACTTACCCGTGCAATTACTTGGCCATTTGCGGTCGAGTTTGACCCATCCGCGAACTATGTCTTCAATGTTAAAATGTCACATACACGACTCGTGTGTTGTAATTTTATAATGCCTGGAATAGATTGTTACCACTTTTTCCACATATCAATGTTCTTAGGCACTCGGAATGTACAACATTTTGTGTTTATTTTGCTACCGGTTTTACAATGTGACACCACACACCGATTCGTCATTCTCAATATAATGATCACTAAAAGACTGTGATCACAAGACCGTGCTGTGATCTACACCAAATAAACATAATATTCAGGCATAGCAGTATCGAAGGGTTTTCAGGTTACGTCTATGAGCATTATCTGATCGCAACGCCTCTAGTGACTGCTACAGAAATTAAAAACAGCTTCGTTGAGAGGCCCATTCTCGGCGGAGGAGTTTCCAGACCTGTATACAAGACCGTGGTCAACTTGAACGCAACCACTTGGGAATTACCATTCAACAGCCTGACCTCTCTCGGCAAAATTTTACACCACTCTCTCCCGGTCGATAACCCATGATTACAGTCCGATTGTGTCACGTTTTAATCACAATCACAAAAAGTATACTGTTTTATTACAGTAACGATATAATTAATAAAAATCGGAACTACATGGACGATATTCGATTTGAGGGATATGAGATTTTCAGCCCACGCTTCATAAACTGAGCGAGTACTCAGTTCATTTTTTCTTTCTATTGGATATCGTTGAGCTTCCCCTAAAACTTTTATGTCGTCCCGATAATTTTTATTTCTGTGACTGCTAACTTTACTTGACTGATAAAAATTTTTATTCTGGTCAATTTTTTTTCTTCTATATAACTTTGTGCTTGATCAAACACAAACCTACAGGTAAAAACTTCGCTTGAAGACAAACCGACATCATTATAAGAGAACGGTAACAAAAATCCACACGCGGACATATTGAGTTTAATCGCACTTCAACGGGCAGCCTCCCGGGGTAGATTACCGTAATCACAATAGTGAACGTTTGGAAAATATTATTGGCAATCTTTAAATATTATTCAATAGCGAGCTGTTACATCATCGCGTTATTATATTATCGAGAAAAATTGTCCGATTGAGGATATTGCTTCGAAAGGAACGAGGTGTTAGGACGAGACGTCGCAAATTTTCCATACACCGGAATCGGCGTCGGGGCACTTCAAACCGTTCAACGTACGTAAATAAACATTATTTATGTATTAGTGTAGCGCCACACAGTTCCAGCAAAATTTCGCATGATGCCATCCGAGCGCAACTGTGTGCTCTCGAAAGTCCGTAACTAATGAAACGAGAGGCGACGTAGCCGAGGACCAGTAAAATGGTCCGGTTATGTAGTTTCAAGTGTCACCACATCAAGCGTTGCTACGCCATCCACTGCGGTTCGATATAGTAATCATAAAAATTAGTCGTTTCAAGGCGAAACGGTCGGCGTACCGATAATGGTTCCGCCAAATAGTCGAATTGGTTGTAAATACTCCTTCGCCGCAGTAAATCGAAAATGATTCCAGCAACGAAACGAGAAAGTTCTGGTACCAATATAATTGATTATCATAAACAATTGACAGCCAGTGGTTCAATAATTAATCGTACCAACCAACTCGTTTTCCCTGTCGTAGTAGAGTTACTATTCCACTCTATGCACATTTTCATTGTAATAATTTCTTTTGCATGAACTTCAAAGTAGAATTTAACAAACTGGGCCGCGATTCTCTTCTACAATTTTGTACATATCTTAAAAATGGTACCATCGGTTTTTATCAATTTTTACTTCTTAATATATTTTTAATCCAAAGAGTAGTTCGTATGTACACCGTTTTCGATTCCATTATCGATCGTTTGTAAAAGTTTGCTGGACGCGGAATAGATTTATCGGTACGAAAACAAATAATATACTCTAAGTCAATATGCAGCGTGCCTAAAATAGTACAGATCGATGTAGATCGACGAAACGGGAGAAAAAATTAATGCCACTTCAAATTTCGACAGTTTTTAGGTTCAATAATTAGGAAAAAACGTGTCAAGTTTTTCTACGATTTATTAGACAGGATCTTCTTCCACCAGAAATATTTTCAAAAATTGAAAAATTTTACGTGAAATCGAAAAAACGTTATTATTGCTAAGGATTATATGCAACTGTATTACACGCTTGCAAAAGGTGGTAATTGAAAATTGCATATAGCCTCCTTCTTCTCTTTATCAAAGATTAGCTGTGCTCCGCGGTTTCACCCGCGTTAAATTTGGAACTATTTTACTGTTTTGTACGCATTATGTGTACATAATCAAGTGCATCTCATTAGCTATAAATACCATCTGGAAATTATGTGGAAGATTAAAAGGACCAATCACTAAAAAATTAACTGACGCCGCCGCCGCTTCTTAGAGCCTTCCTGAATAAACGGGCTGTCTAATGCAACAAGAATTTTTCAAATTGTATTAGTAGTTCTGGAGATTAGCACGTTCAAACAAACGTACAAACTCTCCAGCTTTATTGAAGTAATAAGACTTACAAATCTCTCTCTGTGAGCGTTTCTTTCTTCATTTTGGAGGAAACTAAGTTAATATTCGAAAACAAGGAGGAAACGAGATCCGACTTTGAATTTGAATCGTTATACTGTCTTCTTCGGTGCGTTCGATACCTAGTGTGTCTTTCTTCCGTTCGAAGATCGGAATCGTTTTTCGAAAAATTGTAAATCTTACAAAATCATTTTCGTTTTGTCGATTCTCACCGAATGTGGTATCAAACATACTGTATCGTCAAATTGTTTGTGAAAAAAATTACACATCAATGCGTTGAAGTTTATTCGTTGAAGGAAATTTTTCGAAAAATGAAAAATTTCATAACGTCTGAAATCCTGTATCGATTATCGCCAAATTCAATACGAATCATCCTTGACCTCTCACCTGCATGTATAAAAAGTTTTAGTTTGATAGCTACAATGATGCAAATTGAAAGTTCCATATTGCTTCTTCATCATTTTTGCGCATTCACAAATTTTCCTCTCTGAGCAGGAGGCTTTTGCAATTTTGTTCTCGTCATGGACGAAGCGTTGTGTACGAGGGGGGGCCCAAAAAAAACGTACGTAAAAAAAACGTAAACGAGAGTGGGGGAACCCATTGCTCGACCAGGTGTCCGTTGGGGACACGTCTCCTGAGTTAGTGTGCGAAGTTCTGTCGTCGTGAGTGGATCGGTTCGCCCGTGGGAATTTTTGTAGTGAAACAACTTTTTACATTTCGGCGAAAACGTGACGGCCGATTATCGAGAGCAACGCGCGGCTGTGAAATTTCGTTTCCTGTTGGGGAAATCGGCCGCGGAAACTACAGTAATGCTTAAGGCCTTACATACGTCGAGAATTTTCAAAAAATCAATTTTTTTTTGTTTACAGATTATTATTCCTTATAGTCTTAGGCGTATTTCTGTGTAAGCTGATTGTAAAAATTCCCCATAGTTCAAAAGTTATTGTAGACAATGTGACTGCCCGACGAAAGGACAAAGGTCTGACGCGCGCCTACCTGAGTTGAATTGTTTGAGGCAAAATAAACAAAGAGGAAAAAATAAACAACAACAATTTTTTACTGACAAGGAAAGCGTACAATATGAAGCTGGAATGGGAGATTAGACGTAAGTTAACTAAATAAATTTAAAAAATTCATAAAGTTCTTGCTCCAGCCGCGCGCGACTTCGAGCGAAACGCGCTTGAAACTTTAAACGCGTTTTTCTCAAAACTACTTTTTCTGACACGATCGGCATGATAACTCGTACGGTTTTTAATATTTTTTGATGATTTTTTTTTTTTAATATTCGGAATTGTTTTTTATATAGTCTGTCGAGTCGGATTTTTAAAATTATAATTAGAAAATTTTATAAAAACAATTAAAGTGTGACTTTTTTGACACAAACTTAACATTTTTTTTTAAATTACCGTAAATTGTTTAATTTTTCGAATTTCAAAAATCCGGCTCGACAGACTATAACTACTACCTTATTTTACAAGAATTTCTTTACATTTTGCAGATCCGTCAACATTTGAGGAAGAAATACTGCCGACCGTGGAGCAACTTTTTTTTTACAGTGCTTCAAAAAATGTGATGTTTCATGTTGTAATTTTTGAAAAAAAAAATTGAAATAAATTTTTTTACAAACTTAACACAGTAATAAACAATGTGTAAGAATTTTTTTATCAATTTCTACTTCTATCCCTCCTAAAAACAGTTTTTCTTTTGGTACGTTTTCGGTACCGCTGAACGTATGTAAGGCCTTAAGACTGCTTATGGAGATGCTGCCCTAAGTAAAACCAGAGTCTACGAGTGGTTTTCACGTTTTAAAAATGGAGAAATGTCAATCGAAGACCAACCCCGTTCAGGACGCCCCTCAACGTCAAGAAGTGACGAAAACGTTGACAAAATCAATGCTCTCATTCACGAAGACCGTCGCCGAACCAGTGATCAACTCTGTGAGATGTCTGGGATATCATGAAGTTCAATTCAGAGGATTTTATCCAAAGATTGGCACATGAGCAGAGTTGCAGCCAAATTTGTCTCTCGCCTTCTCACAGACGAGCAAAGGGAGCGTCGACTTCAGGCATGTTCTGAACTTCAAAATCAGCTCGAAGAGGACCCTGAACTTTTTTCCAAGGTGATTACCGGTGATGAATCGTGGTGCTGTGGATACGACCCCGAAACAAGCAGCAATCAAGCGTTTTGCCACTGTGGAGGAGGTAAAACAAAAATCGCTGGAAGGCCTAAAGACCATCCCGATAAGTGAATTTAAAAAATGTTTTGAACATTGGAAGGATCGTTTGCAGAGGTGCGTTGTGGTCAAAGGAGAATGCTTTGAAGGTGATCAAAATTTGGTGTAAAAATATTAAAAAATAAAGAAATTATGACGAAATTCCCGTTTTTTTTGGGTCCCCCCTCGTATGCGCGTAAATGATGAGGAAACAATATGGAAGTTTCATTTTGCATAATTTTTATCTCCCTAATGTTGAAAGTACGAAGTTTGCTTAATTTATAATGCATTTTTCGAAAAAAATATAAATACCATAGATACAGAATGCTTTAATCGATTTTCTCTAAAGTCACTACCGAATATCCTACTATAGTACCCAATTCATGTTGGAAGTAGTCTCCTAACCTACTTTTACGGCAAGTTCCGCCTCCATCGTTGTAAATTTAAGGGGATTACCACGGTAGAATTGTCAAAAAATTGTTTTTTTTTGCTTAAACGATGCTTTATCACCATAAAAATAAGTTACTATTCGATTTATAGTGAGAAAATTTTTTTTTCGCCGACTTTGAGCGTATAACGTAAGCCTACCTCTGGCACGGTAATAGAGTTTTTTCTAATTCACATGATAAATAACTTCGACAATTTTTACCTGATTGACTTCAAATTTTCAAATTATTTTTTAAGTTGCATGTCGTAGAGAATAACGTACGGAATTTCTGATTAATTAAAAACTTACCATTTTATAAGCAGTTTTATACGAAATGTTTTTCATTGGAAATTCATCTTTTAAGTTCAAATGCCTACAATATTCGAATGAAATAATATTTTTCAAATTCCGTACGTATTTCTCTAGATATTCTGATGTAGATTAACAAGAATTTTTTTTTGTTCTCGGTAAAAAATTATGGATGCCGAATGTCACGCCCGAAAATAGATACCAAAATTAAATAGCAGTAGTCAGCCATTTTGTATAACAAAAAAACAAAAAAACAAAATTTTTATTAGCTTGATGTTTATACTAAATAGATGTGTAATTAGTTTTATAAATAAATCAGTTTTTCATACAAAAAAAATTGTCAAATGTGCACATGATTTTATACCCGCTACTGTGGCCATATCCGTTAAACAAACCTACAGTGTCTTATAAAATAGAAAAAATTGTTTAAATTAAGAATTCAATAAAATCTTAACCCGCTTTAACCAATTCATGCTAAATTAAATTCCAATCATTAAGAATGATACTCTATTCGGGAAAGGAACATTGAACCAAGATCTCAAAACTTTTGGAAGATAAATCAATACCAAACGTTTAAAAAAAACTTAAGGTAGTAGTCTGGTAACTTAAGCCGATTTTCATGTTTTTTTTTGGAGGGCGTTTTTTTGTAGGAAAATAAAAATGAATCGTTTTGGATATTTAGGATGTTTTTATTTACATATTAAAGATACAAAAAAAAAATTTGTTGAAAAAATTAAATAGTTTATTATTATTATTATTATTGATCGAAGTTGGCACCTCGAAAAAAAGCGCGTGGGTGGCCCCGGTAATTTTGGCTCTTGATTTTATCTGAAATAAAAAATTCTTGATAATTCTTAATCTATAGACATGTCATTCTGGTCGGAACTACTGAAGTTAAATTTCATGGATAAATAACAAAATGGCGGACTTTGGAAAAAAAAATTCTTTTCCAAAGTCCGCGATTTTGTTATTACTTGACCGGGCGTGACATTTGGCATCCATAATTTTTGACCAAGAACAAAAAAAAAAACTTGTTAATCCACATCAGAATATCTAGAGAAATACGTACGGAATTTGAAAAATATTATTTCATTCGAATATTGTAGGCATTTGAACTTAAAAGGTGAATTTCCAGACTTTGGTACTTGACCGATTTCTTGCAAAATTTGCAAGAAATCGGTCAAGTCGTTCTCGACATATAACAAGTTGGATTTTTTAAGCCTTCCGCTAACACACCCGGACATTTTCTCCTAAATCTGATTATCTGCCATTTTGCCACATTTCAATCACGTTTGCATTAAAAACTGAAAAGAAAAACAGTGTTATTTACAAAAAGAAAGCGTCGTCTGTCAGAATGTAAAAATAATTCTATTAAAAGTGAGTTATCACAATTTTCGCCCCGATGTATTTGAACCTCCAAGCAGCCTAACTACGAACTATGGGATCTGTGTTTTCATTCACGATAAAAAAAGAACTGCGCAATAATCGAATACTCGTATAAGCGCGATGAAATTAGACAAACGATAGGAGCGAGGAGATAAATGTCCATTACGAACGAATTTTAATCGTCTCTCTTGCTCGTTCAAACATCGTTATATATTACGAGTCCCATGGTCGTTATAACACGTAAAAGCTTTCGTAAACGGCTGGCGTGTACCGCGCAACGGTATATAACCTCAGCGGTTATAACTCCCCGCCGCCAATTCTACTATAACCCCATCTCAACGCATTTACAAAACGCGTGGTTAAAACTGCCCGCGATAAAATATTGCAGCCATTTTATGACGACGCGAGTCATACGAGCCATCGTCGCGTCTGCCATCCACCATTCTCTTTCTCTCACTTTCGTTTACCTCCCTCTCTCTTTCTCTCTCTCTAGTAACCGAGTAAATTTCTGTTGGTTTCTGTTGTACTTGCGCGGCTCGTTAAAATTAAATTTGATCTATCTCCGATTTTCCGTGACGCAAAGCCCGCTTTACGGACATACACAAGTCTGGTAATTCATATTCATCTATGTATAAACTTCCCCAAAACTTCTGCGTTGACTGTAAGATTTTCTATCTGCTGCGGAAGCCTATGGAGTACTTCGCACGATGCGAGACGAGGTTTGACCGTAAAAATGATTTGGAGTGGTTTTATTTGTGAACGGTAATGGTATAAAATGGTTAATGAAATACCAATCTGTTTACAAAGATAGGGTGCGAACCGATCACCTTTGACCGAGTACCTGAACCGATTGGGACGAAGGATTGTCTCCGCGTTCGAGACAAGGTTACGACGCATCTTGAGCGTGGACTGACCTCGTCGCAAACTTCGTTGTCCGGAGACGTCGAAAAAATTCGGGAATTCATCTAGCATGGACCGATCGCCCACAACGTTTTCTTTCTATATTATTGTATATAAATTACTTGTCGCTACCGCCGTGTACCAAAATTTGGGAGATAAATCTACAACCTGGGTTTGTTTGCTCGAGCTTGCGTCGAGCTCGTTCGATCATAATTGGCGCCAAATCCTCGGGATATGTTGGTGATGAAATGGTTTTGACATTTTCCTAGGGTAGACGAACGCGGCTTTAGTTGATCGTTTTACAGAACAGTTCAGAAGTTTGGCTTAAGCACGGAAAATATTGAAGTTATTTTGGATACCTGCCCATAATGGAATAATTGGTAAATAATAATTAATTAGCGAAAAATGTATCGATAACATGACGGTAAAGTGCTATGGTCACGTAACAATAAATATGTGTACCGTTCGGAACCCACTTCGAGGAACGTTTGAACTATCCAAACTAATATTTATTGCGAAAGTTTCGTCAGGTTTTTTATTAGTTTACGCGATTTCGCGTGAGGTCGATTAGATGTTTCACTTCTACTAGAATGGGTGTGCGCGCCACGCGCGCTACTTTTTAGGTTAAGTTCGTTGTCGACGATCGTGCGATCTGAAGTATGCGCATGAACGAATTCTAAGCACGACATCGACAGCCGGGTAACTCGTTATTATGATTGACTGTTGATGTTATGCTCGGAGTTTGGGGCAAACTTCTGACCGCACGATCGTAGACGACGAACTTAACCTGCGAAGCAGCGGAAACCGATTCTAGTAATTTATATAATGAGAACGGAAAGAAAGCAAAATTTGAACAAAATCACAGATGGTCTCTTCATCATTGAAAACAATATAAAAATATCAGGGAAAAAACCAAAATAGGTCGGTGCCAAAGTTGTGCCGGTTGGCATGGAATGCCCCATATCCATTTTGTGGAATACGCAATTGTGAGGTATATTTAGGGAAATATGCATTTGGGGGATATGCTTTTAGGTTCTATGCATTTGGGGGATATGCTTTTGGGTACTATACATTTCAGGGGTATGTTTTGGGTATTATGCATTTCGGGGGTATGCTTTTGGGGGATATGCATTTTCGGGGATATGCATTTTGGTGAATATGCATTTGGGGGATATGCTTTTGGGTTATATGCACTTGGGGATATGGTTCTGCGTTCTACGCATTTGGGGGATATGCTTTTGGTTATTATGCATTTGGGGGATATCCTTTCGGGTTATATGCATTTGAGGGATATGTGTTTGGATATTATGCATTTGAGGGGATATTCATTTTGGTGAATATGCATTTCGGGGGTATGCTGTGGATAATATGTATTTGGGGGATATGCATTTTGGTGAATATGCATTTGGGGGATATGCTTTTGGGTTATATGCACTTGGGGATATGGTTTTGCGTTCTACGCATTTAGGGGATATGCTTTTGGTTATTATGCATTTGGGGGATATGCTTTCGGGTTCTATGCATTTGGGGGATATGTTTTTGGGTATTATGCATTTGGGGGATATTCATTTTGGTGAATATGCATTTCGGGGGTATGCTGTGGATAATATGTATTTGGGGGATATGCATTTTGGTGAATATGCATTTGGGGGATATGCTTTTGGGTTATATGAACTTGGGGATATGGTTTTGCGTTCTACGCATTTAGGGGATATGCTTTTGGTTATTATGCATTTGGGGGATATGCTTTCGGGTTCTATGCATTTGGGGGATATGTTTTTGGGTATTATGTATTTGGGGGATATGCATTTTGGGTAATGTGTATTCGAGGGATATGCATTTGGGGGATATGCTTTTGAGTATTATGAATTTGGGGGATATTCATTTTGGTGAATATGCATTTAGGGGATATGCGTTTGGGTTTTATGCATTTGGGCGAATATGCTGTTGCGGTATATGCTTTTGGGTATTATACATTTCGGGGGTATGCTTTTGGGAAATATGTATTTGGGGGATATGCATTTTGGGTAATATGCATTTGGGGGATAGGTTTTTGGGTATTATGCATTTGGGGGATATTCATTTTGGTGAATATACGTTTCGGGGGTATGCTTTGGGTAATATGTATTTGGGGGATATGCATTTTGGGTAATGTGCATTTGGGAGATATGCATTTTGGGTAATATGCATTTGGGGGATATGCTTTTGAATATTATGAATTTGGTGGATATTCATTTTGGTGAATATGCATTTCGGGGGTATGCTGTGGATAATATGTATTTGGGGGATATGCATTTTGGTGAATATGCATTTGGGGGATATGCTTTTGGGTTATATGCACTTGGGGATATGGTTTTGCGTTCTACGCATTTAGGGGATATGCTTTTGGTTATTATGCATTTGGGGGATATGCTTTCGGGTTCTATGCATTTGGGGGATATGTTTTTGGGTATTATGCATTTGGGGGATATTCATTTTGGTGAATATGCATTTCGGGGGTATGCTTTGGGTAATATGTATTTGGAGGATATGCATTTTGGGTAATGTGCATTCGAGGGATATGCATTTGGGGGATATGCTTTTGAGTATTATGAATTTGGGGGATATTCATTTTGGTGAATATGCATTTAGGGGATATGCGTTTGGGTTTTATGCATTTGGGCGAATATGCTGTTGCGGTATATGCTTTTGGGTATTATACATTTCGGGGGTATGCTTTTGGGAAATATGTATTTGGGGGATATGCATTTTGGGTAATATGCATTTGGGGGATATGTTTTTGGGTATTATGCATTTGGGGGATATTCATTTTGGTGAATATACGTTTCGGGGGTATGCTTTGGGTAATATGTATTTGGGGGATATGCATTTTGGGTAATGTGCATTTGGGAGATATGCATTTTGGGTAATATGCATTTGGGGGATATGCTTTTGAATATTATGAATTTGGTGGATATTCATTTTGGTGAATATGCATTTGGGAGATATGCGTTTGGGCGGATATGCTATTGGGGTTTGGTGGATATTCATTTTGGTGAATATGCATTTGGGAGATATGCTTTTGGGTATTATACATTTCGGGGGGTATGCTTTTGGGTAATATGTATTTGGGGGATATGCATTTCGGGTAATATGCATTTGGGGGATATGCATTTTGGGTAATATGCATTTGGGGGATATGCTTTTGAGTATTATGAATTTGGGGGATATTCATTTTGGTGAATATGCATTTGGGGGATATGCGTTTGGGTTTTATGCATTTGGGCGGATATGCTGTTGTGGTATATGTCTTTGGGTATTGTACATTTCGGGGGTATGCCTTTGGGCAATATGCATTTGGGGATATGCATTTTGGGTTATATGCATTTGGGGGATATGCATTTTGGTGAATATACATTTGGAGAATATGCACTTTGGGGAATATCCATTTGGGTAATATGACTTTGGGGTTTATGTGTTTGTTAAAGATGGAAGCTTACCTTCCTGAGGTCTCTTTTTTACAGGGGAAATGATTATTACGCCAACGTATAGTGCATCCTCGAAATTTCATGCAATGCCCAATGCCCTCCTCTATAAGGAACTATGTCTTTCCGCATTGTTCCTCTTTTGGTAATACTCGTAAATCCCAAAAGGCGATTTACATGTAATACCTGTAATGTGGAATTTTCTATATAGATAAAATGTCATTGAAGCATGACAGTTGCGATTTTATGGATTTTATATAATAATTTGAGATTATATCTATCTCACGCTAGACTTTTTCTTAAGGGGGGGGGGGGGGGGGTAAGGTTAATTCGTACAAAAAACGGCATGTTTTTGTGATTTTTTTGTGATGACGCAGTTAAAATCTCTTTATTAAAACTAATGGTACAGTAAAATGTGACATTCGAAGAATATTATATAAAATTTTCACGAAGAAATATTTAAAAATACGGCAATGGCAGCAATTATTCGGACGTGTCTCGGAAAAAAGTAGAATTGCGGTGTCCCTCATAACTTGGTGCTGGATCATCTGAAATGAAAAAATGAAAGTTCATTTGTTAGATAATAGTTTTCCCCAGGTAACGCTGGGAGGGTTTTGCGAAATTTCAATTTTTCAATTTTTTGGAACATTTTGAAGGGAAAAACGCGATTTTTACGAAAAAAATCGGTTAACTTGTTATTGTAAAATAAAAATTATTAACAAATTTGAAAAAAACTCTCCAGCGTTACCTCGTAAATTATGTACAGAATTAGTGTTCAAAATTTCAAAGGGATCGGTGCTGTAGTTTTCAAGTTATGAGGGACACCGACTTTGAAAACGTGAGTTGTGAGGAAAACGCTTTAAAGTTTTGAACACTAAAAAATGTGGTATAAAACGTTCATAAGCGAATTTTATCGGCTTACCTCACACTGAATCGTCAATGCCAGGTCCATAAAGGATTGTAGGAGGATAAATGATATTGTAGTGTATAGTATACACTATATACTATATACACTAGGGTGGTCGTTAAAACCCATGTGGAGCAATTTTAATCGCGTCGCCCCTTCATTTAGTTTGAAATAAATAAAAAAAAGTGTGGCCAAAACCCCAGAGCTGTATCTCAATAAGAAGACGTGCCGGTAACCACGAACAGTTTTCCATTTAAATAACATGGGGTTTTTGCACAATTCCTTTCCTTTTTTTTTTCCAAACCTCACAAAAGCGGAAAAAATCTAAATACTGTGTGAATTGCATGTAAAGTGCTGATACTTTATATGGTAATTATTATTAACATCTCATCATTATATCTACCACAATTAAAGTCAATAAAACAAACGATGGAAATATTTAAACGAACGTTTATTAATATAAAAGAGAAGAACACGACGATATCCATAAATAAAAAGTATTGTTAATTAAAAATCCTGCATTACTGTTCGTTTTGTAGAATCACTAATTTTTTTTCGATATTCTGACGTCACCTGAAGTATATACTGTTTCTGATCTTCATTTCGGGTTAGAATATTATTATAATTTTCCATTAAATGGACTGCTCTCTCTGCAGTGTCATTCACTACTTTCAGATTTTCTACGATTCTTAATCCTGACAGAAAATTTGGATCTTGAGGCCATATTGAAGGATCGATCTTTAGAAACTTTTGACTGATTTTAAACCTTTTAAAAAATATCAAAGATTGTGCTGTCACAAAACTGTCCATCTGTTTATCATGCAAATTATCAATGTCGTTGAAATCCATCTGTACCCATTTGTATGTTCTGGTATACTCTGGCAACAACGCCTCTCGCGGAGAAAAACATTACTGTCTCTTGATTGACCGCGAAATTTAAAAAATCAGGCGATTGAAATTACTGCTTCTCAGAAATGAAGATTATAAAATTCATTTCTAAACACATTATTTGGTGGAAATAGAAAAATATCAAGGGAAAAATGACTTGTTATACGTATAAAAATTATGAAAAATTGTATAAAAATTAGCATCTTGCATTAGATTCTCACTGTATGTATCTGAGAATCCAGTGAAGCCTATTTTAATCTTGGAAGTGTATTTTTCCACATTTTTCGATTTTCTGAAATTTTCATCGTTTGTTTCATTGACTTAAAGTGTGTTGAATCTAATGATGAGCCTATTTGAATCTTGGAAGTGTATTTTTCCACATTTTTCGATTTTCTGAAATTTTCATCGTTTGTTTCATTGACTTAAAGTGTGTTGAATCTAATGATGAGGTATTAATTATAATTGGTATATGAAGTACCAGTTCTTTACATGCAATTCGCACGGTATTTAGATTTTTTCCGCTTTTGTGAGGTTTGGAAAAAAAAATGCGAAGTAATTGTGCAAAAACCCCATGTTATTTAAATGGAAAACTGTTCGTGGTTACCGGCACGTTTTTCTTATTGAGATACAGCTCTGGGGTTTTGGCCACACTTTTTTTTATTTATTTCGAACTAAATGAAGGGGCGTCGCGATTAAAATTGCTCCACATGGGTTTTAACGACCACCCTAATATACACAATAGCAATGAATAAACTGTATACCTGTTCGACAGCTGCACTGCTAGCTCGACCGCCCGCAGCTGTTAGAGGTATAGCGTTAAAGGCCAGGAAATTAATACTAAGACAATAACTTCAAGAATATTGCTTGGATCGGTTTAAAATTTTAAGGACATATTCTTGAAATGTTGAACAATAAGATAAGACAAAAAAAAATTCGATTTTTCGAAAGTGAAAACCTTACCCCCCCGTTAAAGGAAGCTTCAACCATTGTGCGAAATTTCGAGGAAGCAACTTGACAGTTTTAACTGGAGCTTTTTTATATTGGCACGAGGGTTTTACTTGGGGTACTCAATTTTCAATTCACAGACCATTTTCGTGAGTTTTTGGGCTCCTACCTGGCAAATTGGTGGTCACAATACCAAAATAAATAGTACATCGCTTCTGGCAAGATTAACTTGTGTATTTAACACATGTGCTTTTAATGTTACCCAAACTTTTATGATCCCTGCTATACCGACCCTATTGGAGTTTCTCATCGTCTGTTCGCATGCTCTTAAATTCATCTCTTTGCAACCTTGTCGTTAAAATTCGCGAGAGTGAGAATGACGGTAATGACACTCAGGTCAAACACCATCAACAAGACTTTGTAATGAATAACGAATAATGCATTATTTATACATTACAATTTTGACAACCTTGATTCATATAGAAAGAATGAAGCATATACTAATATTGTTTGTGGGGCGAAATTACTTTTATTTCGCTCTGCAATATAGAGAAATTCTCCTAGTTGTGCTTCACATTTTTTCATATTTTAATAAAAATCGTATCGTTTCAATAGCGGCAGCTGAAAAGGGACTTGAAAACTGTAGCTGATTTCACATCTATTTTTGTACAGAAAGTAAGTAATAAAAAATTGTAAAATGCATTAATATTGCATTGTGGCCGACAAATGAATACTCGACGCACGATACAATGCAACTAAATGTACTTGGCGCAACTTTTTTACATCCCTATCGTGAAATACGCCATAGATATCAACCGGTGATTAAAATGAAACAATGGGCCGAGGGATGAAAAATTTTGAAAAATTAATTCCGCGTACATTTCCGGCAAATCGCGAGAGCGGCAATACTGGAGACGAAAGTGAAACGACGGAGTGGAGGATTTCCCGAATGCGGTACTTCCAACTTTCACGGGGAGGAAAAAGGACCGGATCGAGAAGGACGGGGAAACGCCAGCAAAATATTCATACGCAAAACTTGTCCCATATTTATTCATAAGCTCGTGCTTTTGATGACAGTACGACGAGGTCTTCACACAGGCAGCAACCGTTCCTACGCGCGTGTATGGTCGTGCTTACGGCGCACAATTTATTCCTCGTGCATGCGCGAGACTGCGGTGGCAACGAAACGATTTTCAACCCAGGCCTCTTTAACCTCGATGTAACAGTACTTAAAATTCACGCCGTTAGAAGACACTCACTCTGTCGCTCAATGTACTTGCCCGCTTTTTATCTACTTCGCGTATCTCGTAGTCGCGTTTGGCCGCATATCCAGCAGCATCAACGAACAACTAAATACACGCTGAGCGTATGGAAATATTGCTATTGCTTCTAAATCATGTAGTCTTATGTAAAAATCACTCCAGCCTCGCTCACAGAAAAAAAAAACAACTATTGCGACACTAAATTATCATTAATTTGACTTTTAAGTATTGACGTTTCAATAGTAGCTATTAAATTTCATTACAATAGTAAACTGCGGCAAACCAATAATATTTTGATGCTGCAATAGTTTCTTGTATCGTAAGAGTTACCTTTTATTATTTGGTGCAATAGAAAAATCAAACCCTTTCTTTGTGCTTTGTGAACATTTTATTCGTTACTGAATGACAGTGCTCGAGCGAAAAAAACGTTTATATCAAGGTCAGCAACTATTTGAAAAATAATGAATAGAAAAAAGGCGGGAAAATGCATTTCTTATCGCTTTTTCTTCATTTTTGAAGCTTTACAAATCTCCCTCCATGAGCAAGTGGCTTCCTTCATTTTGGCGTTCTCATAGAGGAAAGTATGTGAATCGTCGAAGGAGATTCCATTTCAATAGTGAACTGCGGCAATTCAATTATATTTTGGTGCAGCAATAGTCTCTTGTATCGTAAAAATGATCTTTTATTATTTCATACAATGAGAAAATCGAAACATTTCTGTTTTCTTTGTGGAAATTTTATTCGTTACCGATTGAAAGTGCACGTGCGAAAAAAGTGTATATCCAGGTCAACGACTGTTCAAAAAAAGATGAATAGAAAAAAGGCGGAGAAACAAAATTTGCCATCGGTTTTTCTTCATTTTTTGAAGCTTTACAAATCTTCCTCCATGAGCAAGTGGTTTCGTTCATTTTGGCTTCCTCGCAGAGGAAACTATGTGAATCGTCGAAAACGAGAAGGACGCGATGTGCAAGTATTTTTTGTACCTCATTTCCGCCCTCTTTAGTGTTCTGGATTCATTTTTCAAAAAAATTCAGAATTTTAGAAAAATCTTAACCATTGTGTCGATTCTCATGAAATTTAGTCAACATTCTGTAATGACATTATTTATTATTTAATAGGGAATGAAAAGGCTAAGAAGCATTTTTATTGTCGGATTGAAAATTTAAGAGAATTTTCCAAACCAAACCAAACCAAACAAACTGCTCTCACGGCTACAATAATTGAGATATCAGGATGATCCAAAATGCATTCTCTAAGTCTCTACGTTTTGAAAACACCGGTCAAAACCCAAAATCGATGAAACGGGAGCCAAGTTATGACCATTTGAAATTTCGAAATTTTTAAGTTTTTTCCGAAAAAATGACCAAAAAATGAAAAAAAAATTATTTTTCTTTTTCAATGAAATTTCGAGTTTCTCAAAGAAATGGCTACTGAATTAGTAATCAGCGAGTCAAAATACATCGACATAGCGTCCTAAAATAAAATTTAAATTCAACATTTTTATGCTCAGAATTCCTCCAAGATCTAGCATCAAAGTTTTTCATCTTTTTCTGCTCATAATTCTTTCATTATTAATGTTAACTCGAAAAGTCGGCGATGAAAGTTACAGACAATTCTATTATCTATAAAAGTGTTCTTTGCAAAATTTTTGTTAGACTCACGGTTACGGAGATGAATAACGAATAACTCATTGCACCTTTATTTTTAAGATGGCGGCCGAACACCCTCAGTCCCGGAAACTCAGTTTTATGATTACGACCCTAACCACAACGCACAGTTGCCCTTTTCCTTGCGCTGAACTGACTACTAATTTCCATTCTTATTTATTAATATCCAAAAAATAATAAGAATATTGCACATAAGAGGTAATCAAAATTAACAATAATAATATTGAATATGAATTGATATAGCTGCAATTATTTTTAAGGGGTTATACGTAGTCAGGAGACTGAAAAAAACGGTTTTTCAAGAATTTTTCCAGGAAAGACATTTTAATTTATCAACGTAAAAATGTATATAAATATTGCGGTAACTTTTAACTTCGTTCTCATATTTATTTATAAAAGTAATGATTTTTAAAGCTGCTATAGCCGATCTCCGATTCTCTAAAAAAAGCCGTCTTGCAGTGAGCACGATATCTTTGGATTGGATTATCCAAAATGAAACAAACAAAAAAGATTTCGTCAATATAAGGTATTATCTAGTATTTAATCGCAAGAATAAGCAAAATATTAATTTTTCACAAAATAGCGTCTTCTTAAGGCTGTAGTCTGGTCTAGAGCGAGATTTTTGACGTCATTTCTAATGTGCAATAACGTTTAAACCGTTGAAGTTGTCTTGATGAAAATTTACACGTGCATTTATTGATCCTTAGAGAATACTTGTACATTCAAAAAAAAAAAATTACTTCAAATATTTTCATGTAGTTTTTTGCCTTGTTGCAACATGGTGCGGCGAAATCGGCGCCCACTCTGGACGATGTTGTATGCGTCTGAAAAAAAAATATATATATTCTCAATCTGTATGAGTATTCTGAGCACTGGTAGCAGAATTGGTACTTAAAAAAAATTTTTTATCGAGTCGAACAATAATTTTGCCGACATTTTATAACTCGTCGAATACCCGAAAATGTATGAAATATCATTAATGAAAGTTCAACAGGCCGCCATTTTGTCAAAAAATTTTTTAAGTACCAATTCTGCTACCAGGGCTCAGGAATACTCATACAGATTGAGAATATATATGGGGCATTCCACGCCAAATCGGACACCATTTGGCTTTTGCATCTCCGATTTTTCTCATAATTTTTTATGTTTTAGTATCGGTTGAGAGAGGCGTCCCTGATTTTTTCAACTTTTTTTGACGAGTCGTTTCCGAGATATCGATTTAGCCGAAGCTTAAGGCCGAGGCTTAAAAGTTGCGGAATGAGTGACAGTTTTTTATAAAAAAATTTAAAAAAAATCGATCAGTACGTGTTTTTTGGAAATCAACATTTTATATTAAAAACATAAAAATCTTAAAGAAATACATTTTTGAAAATTTTTTCGATCTATTTTTTCCAAATTGTGTTCGAACAGAAAAATTTCAAAAAAAAAAAACGTCCCAATAGGCCCATTTTTCGTAAAGTTACTGGCATTTAAAGAGAAAGTAACTTTTTTTTTGAAAAATCGATATCTCGGAAACGTCTCGTAAAAAAAATTTGAAAAAAATCAGGGACGCCTCCCTCAACCGATACTAAAACATAAAAAATTATGAGAAAAATCGGAGATGCAAAAGCCAAATGGTGTCCGATTTGGCGTGGAATGCCGCATATATATATTTTTTTTTCAGATGCATACAACATCGTCCAGAGTGGGCGCCGATTTCAGCGCACCATGTTGCAACAAGGCAAAAAACTACATGAAAATGTTTGAAAATTTTTTTTTTTTTAATGTACAAGTATTCTCTAAGGATCAATAAATGCACGTGTAAATTTTCATCAAGACAGCTTCAACGGTTTAAACGTTATTGCACATTAGAAATGACGTCAAAAATCTCGCTCTAGATCAGACTACGGCCTTAAAAAAGAAATTCGATTTTCGATAAAAATGTTGGCCTTAAATCGTATATACAATGGAAAATATCTATCGGCGAGAAAAAACCTTCGATTAATCACTAAAAATATATTTATAAAGCTTGTGTAAAAATTTGAGACTCATCGGTTTAGCCGTTTCCGAGGAATCTTGCTCACCGATTTTAAAAACATAGTTTTGAAAAAAACGCATTTAAACTTTCAGTATCATACTCAGACGCTACGAGACGTCTTTACAAATATGCGTGTAACTTCGAGAATGTTTATCGGATTGACATGAAATTGTCTGTATATATACTTAAACATATGTATATTACGAAAATTAAATTAAACATTTTTTTTTAAATCCTGAACGCTCATGACCCCTTAATATAATACACTTTTTTTTACTCCAAAGCAATAGTCGTACTTCTTTAATCTCAACGACCGTAGGTTATCAACTTTCGATCTTTTTCGGAACGAACATTGTTGAAAGATGAAAAATATCGATAAAACGAAACCCCTTGAGACGATGTCGCCAAATTCAATAGCAAATATCGTCCAACACTTGTATATAAAATGTAACAAAGAGTTCGACAATTGATTCAGCTGCGATCTTGAAGGTTATTTTTATTAAAAGATTTGAAAGATCATGAAAACTGAACTCCTCGAGCGATTGTCATAAAATTTAATACCAAAAATCCTGGGCCCATGTGTGCAAAACATTTTTCAGTCGTTGGATAACAATTATAGGAACATTCTAAATTCTATAAAACCTTAATCGAACGTTACAAAAATATTTACGTCACATATCAAGGCGCACCATCGTCCTTCGATGGCGCTCTCCGAAAATTCGTAAAAAAATGCCCCATCATTGAAAAATTTATTTTACAATGAATCAATAGAACTTCTATAGAGTTGGACTCATACATTCGGGCGTTTTTCTTGAAATATCATCTTTGTATTTTTCAGACGGTTTTAAATAACCGCCCGCTTGGATGACAAACATACCCAGACAGACATGTGGCACGAAACGAACGTTCATATGATCGTATTATAACGACACGTGCCGCACGTGACCTCATAACGTCATCATGTGCTTCCGGTAGATCAATTTTTACTACTCTGTCCCAGTCGTTATAACCTACGACGTTTTCGGTTAACCTACTTCGTCGGTGTGTTACTCCGAACGATACGACTGATTATGAGATATGCGCTAGTACATCCTTAGCAAAATTTGCCATTCACTGCTGTTAAGAAGTGCCATTGAATTTCCATTGCTTCAGACGCAATGGCAATTGAAGGCAGTTTTGCCAATGGTAAAAAATTCATTCAAAATTCCATTGGTATTGCCATTGCTGGTGTCTATGGGATTTACCATTCGTTTCTCATTGGCACAAGCAACGGCAATGCCATTGGGGATTTAAATGGAATTTTTGTCATTGGGAAAAATGCCAAGGCAGTGTTGCCAATGACAAAATTTTACCATTCAATTTCCCATAGGCACCAATGGGATTTTAAATGGAGTTTTTATCCTTGGCGAAAGTGCCTCCAATTGCCATTGCGTCTGAAGCAATGGAAATTCAATGGCAATGAATGGCAAATTTTGCTAATAAATCACAAAAAATGCACACAAAATATGATGCCTCATATATATATATTATGTCCTTTCAGTCTTTATAGACATTTTTTAAATCTATGCAAACAAATAACAGTATTACAAGAAGATAATAATATTATAAGTTCATAATATTAGTAGTATATAAAGTTTGATACATACATTAGTTTGATACATACATTAGTAGTAGTAGTAAAATGTGTTTATTGACATAATGTTACATAACGCGGTTACAAATATAAACATGGTTACAAACATAAAATGCCAATAGGCCATCGACCGAAGTCCTTCAGCCTATGATTTTCTTAGGTGTGGTTAGGAATTTTTATTGTCCAAAGTATATAAAAGTTTGGTTTTTGTATTATACTTTGAATGAGCGTATTATCGGTTGACGTTGTGCATGTATCGTAGGTTTTGGAAAATAGTATGCTTCGGAAATTTGTGTTCGGTGTGGTGTCCGGTAGTCGTTGTATACATAATGGTTTAAGATGATCCAGTTGTTCTATTGAAAACTTTGCGGTGAGGGTCTGTATTCTGGTTGTTATTGTTGTGATGCCTTTTTTTTTCATATATAAGTGAATTGCGCGGATTGTAGAGAGGGTTTGTCGGGTTTCTGATGCGTGCGAGACGTCGGAGTGCACTGGTTTCTGCAGTTCTGATTTTTTTCAGTGCGTTTTCTCTGCAGTTAACAAAGATTGGATGCCCGTATTCAATAATTGGTCGACAGATACATTTATATATTTTCCCGACTTGTTTTGTACGAATTTTTTGCTTAGAGGAATGGGAGGCTCCGAAATGGGAGGCCCTGTTTGTTAGTTTGATCTTGGATTGTTGGAGATGGTGGTTGAAGTTTAGCTTGTGGTCTATTTGTATTCCTAGGTATTTTGCTATGGGAGATGGTGAGATTTCTACGTTGAATAAATGTATTCTAGGTGAGTCGGGGGTGAATTGGTGGTTGAAGATGAGAAGTTGTGATTTTTCCGGGTTTGGTTTTAGGCGCCAGTTATTGAACCATGCTGTTATACGATTTGCTGATTGTTGAAGTGTATTTATTGTTTCCTCTAGATCGTGTTGGTGTGTTACTAGGGCTGTGTCGTCGGCAAATTGGAGTGTATATTGGCTAAGATTAAAGTAGCTTTTGTCTTCGTACGAGTGGTTGTATATGTCGTAGCAGAATACGTTAGCAGCGGCGATAGAGGGGAGCCTAACATACATTATTTTATAAAAAAATAAAGAAATGCCATACGAATTTACTATTGAAAATGAAACCTAAAGGTAATATTACTATTCAGTTTCTATGAAAAAAAAAACTGTCATTGGAGTTTGCCATTGGCTTTCCATTCAGTTTGTATGGAAAGAAATTGCCATATTCAAGTTTGCCACTGACTTTCTATTCAGCTTGCTGCCATTGAAAATTTTCCCTTGACTTTGCCATACAATTCACATTGGAAGTGTATAGTAACCACCCTTTGCCATTGACTGACAATGGCAAATTTAGTTAAGGGCTATTACACGCCTGATGTAAGACTCGAAGTAACCAAAGTATAATGATGTTATCGATTATTCTTACTCTGCTGCTTACACTAGGCATTACTCCGGGTATGTGATTGGCTAAAGCATACATACAATAACCAATCACATCGCTCGAAATCACATCTTGAGTAAGCAGAATAGGCTGTATCCTAAAGCATCGTTAGGGTAAGCAAACATGTCGCTAGTTCAACATAATCTAAATCACGATACAGCCCAACGTTAACATTCGAAGAGTTTTTTGTAAAACTATCTTTTAACACTATGCAAATTCTAATTCTTTATGATTGTGAACAGTCGATCGATTGGGTTAATCGAGCGGTAATTTTTTTCTCATTTTGCTTTCCCGGAGAAGAAGCTATGCCCACGTAGAAATTGCCAGTATAATTCTACTGGCCAAGCTTTGGGCCAATATTGGCGGCCAAACTTTGGCCGCCAGAACTGGCCCCGTACTGGCTGACTATCTGGCCATACTATGGGCCATACTGCGGGCCAGTGTAAAATACAGTCTTATGCCAGTACTGGTTGAATTCTACTGGCCAAGCTTTGGTCCGGTATTGGCGGCCAAACTTTGGCAGCCAGTATTGTTTCAGTACTGGCTGACAATCTGGCCAAGCTTTGGGTCAGCATAAAATATCGTCTTGTGCCAGTACTGGTTGTCAATCTGGCCGCACTACGGCCCGGTATAATAACCAGATCTGGGCCAAAATAGGCTATAAAATATGGCCAAGCTCTGGCTTCGATACATGCTTAGTACTGGACTGAAGAAAATGCCAATACTGAGAGTATTTCACTTTAACAGTTGCGTTCTGTAATGTAATTGTAGATTAGGTTATTCTGATCAAAAGTCCATTATTTTGCAAACAACCAAATTGTTGAATTATAATTTGCCCTGAACTTAAAATTGCACGATTAATACAATATTTTTTAGTTTAATATTTGCTTCATATAGCCTATATTTTATAAACACTGTTCTATAAACATTTAAGTACGTATTTTAGACCTGTATATGCACTTAGTCTCTTATTAATAAAACTACTCCGAGTATTTATTATATATCAAGTGCATTTAATTATCAAACATTTATGCATAAACAACCCAGACAACACAGACATCCAAAGGATGTCCTAAAAACATCCGAGGAACGTCCTTACGTCCAAAGTACATCCTTTGGACGTACGTGTGCTGCTTGGGAAACATCTGGTAACGTGGTAAAAAGAAATATAAATTACTCCCAAAGAGAAATAGAATTTAAATAGATATTGGATCGGCGTCCACTAGACGCCAAAAGTGTCTAAAAGACGTCGATTCGATATCTATTTAATTTGCCATTTCTTGCTGAGATGTAATTTGCACCGTCGGCAAAATCGTCTGCAAAGATCCGGCCCAATCGAATAACCAGTATTGGTACGACAGTTGGTGCCAGTCGTAAGCCAGAAGTTTGCCAGATCTGGGCCAAAGTCCGGGCCAAAGTCTGGGCCAAACTCTGGTCCAAAGTCAGAGCCAAAGTCCGGGCCAAAGTTCGGGCCAATTAAATAACCGGTACGGACCCGACCGTTGGTGCCAGTATAACGGCCGGCTATTACACTCCTGTACCGAATCTGTACTGGCCCAATACTAGCAGCCAATACCGGTACTACGGCAACCAGTATTGGCCCAACGCTCGGCCGTTACAATTTTTCAACGTGGGTGTTTTCATTTTTTTTAAACTTTCGCATTATTTCCTCATTATTTTATCTCATTCACAAGTCCCCCTCAAGCACCAAGTTAGTTCTTCAATTTTGGCTTTCCGATACAGGGAGGTTTGTGAGCGAGTTAAAATTCGAGGCAAATTGAAACTTACATATTGCTTCCTCATCATTTTTGCGCATTCACGAATTTTCCTCTATGCGTGAGATACTTTTTCAATTTTAGCCTCCTCATAGGGGAAGTTAAAATTGTGTATGCGCAAAAATGTTGAGGTAGCAATATGCAAATTTCAATTTGGGCAATTTTTCTCCTTTAACTTGATAAGGTGAGGTTTGCTTGACTTTGCTTCCTCACAAAGTTAGCTGTGGTCTCGTAAAAGAAAGTAAAAATCAAGTTTTCAATGTCAGTATGCTTAAAATGTCCCAAAACATCCGAAAATCACATCTAGGATAAAATGTCCGTGTGTGTGTTTGTGTCATAGGGTTAAAAAATCAACTTGATATAGGTCGAGAACGAATTGATTAATTTCTTGCAAACTTTGCACGAATTTAGGGCATCGATTCTCCGTTGTTTGGCTCAAACACCCAAAAGCATGATCATAAATTCTCGTACCGAAACACTCGGCCAACACGAATTTACGTGATTAAGTATACGAAAATAACATTTCTGTTCATCGTGCCCGCTTGGTAATTACGGTCTTTTAGATTCGTTTGAGTTTAGGATAGAAGTACGTCAAATTACATTTTTATCCATCACCCATTTTCCATGTTGCATCTCATCATTTTAATGGTGTATCGTAATTACCCTGCATAAATGAGCAGACTGCACAGCTATTGAAAATTACCACGGAGGGTGGTAATGCCCAAGTCAGCCTGCACTAGTTAGCATGGGGAACAGTAGTAGTTGATTATCGTATATTTTTTGGCGAGATGTAATGTTTTTAATACGATCTGATAATCAGGATTAATACCGTTGATGTTTGTGCTCGGACAGAAACAACTGTGACAATTGGATACAGACGAAGGGCATTATTGCCATAAGGATACGGTGAACCGATATAACGTGCCATGTTTAAACTCGAAAATCAGAAAAATATTGCCCACCACTGTACGGCTAAATAAATGATTTCCAACAATAAACTATTATTTATGACATTAATTTATCATATGAAATAATCTTATATTTATAAATTGTTCATTTTTCAGCAATTTTGCAATTTCATTCGCGCCTCTTGTTGTTTACACGACACGAATAGAATGGCTTTTGATCTTTCGCGTGGGCTGAAAATCTCATAACCCTCGGTCCTGAAAATCGTCCATTTTCACTCAATTGTTATTTATTATATTCTTACTGTAATAAAGCAGTACATCGGTTACCGACTGGGAGAGAGTGGTTCGAAATTTGGCCGTGAGAGGTCAGGTTGCTAAATGGGAATTCCCAATATCAATTCTCAAAGCTTTCCTACACCGTAGCGAACTTTTCTTTCAACAAGCTCTTTTTATTGTCTGAATATCCAACGTCACGCTTGCTCATTTCTTGAGATTTCGTTTAACGTCACTGTAACATAACTGTTACTCGCGGACGGTCCCGGTTTCCATACATTTCCCGTGAATTATTATCACAAAATACTGTCTTTTATGATTAATAAGCAGGTGAACGATGACGACAAACTACAACTGCGTCGGTACAATGGCTACCATTGAAATTTGGGTAACTTTGAAGGCAAATCTACCAAATACGTAAGTTGACTGTGCCAGAAAAGCAATTGTGTATTTTGGTATTGTAACCTCTAATTTACTAAGTGAAATCTTACTATCGAGTCTGCAAGTAGCGCGGGTTGAAAACATACGAACTAAACCAAAACACTTTTCCACGATTACCGTGTATTTTTCTACCAAATGCCATTCCGTTAATTTGGTAGATACAGCAACGACTAAATGCTCGATAGTCAGAGTTTTTGCCCGTCTATGACGTAAGGGTTAATTTTATCGGAATTTCGCTATACGATAATAATTATATCCATTTTTGTTCTAGGCCCCTCCGTTGTAACTGAAAGTGTACATTTCTACTTTGTATTTCAATATTTTCTGATCCCTACGCTATAGAGGTGTCCAGAGTTGCGTAACAAAATTTCAAATCATTCGGTTTGATACTTTAGGAATTACGTTTGGCGGATAATTTCAACGCGTTCTATTGGTAAAACAGGCCGTTTCACATGCTCTTAAGGTGGTAGTCTGGTAACTTAAGCCGATTTTCATGTCTTTTTTGGAGGGCGTTTTTTTGTAGGAAAATAAAAATGAATCGTTTTGGATATTTAGGATGTTTCTATTTACATATTAAAGATACAAAAAAAAAAATTTTTGAAAAAATTTAATAGTTTATTATTATTATTATTATTGATCGAAGTTGGCACCTCGAAGTTGGCAGGCCGGATCCTAACTTTTTTTCTACCGAACCGATTGCTTTCAAATTTTGACAGGCTACTCTACACACTTATAGTTCTCGTCGGAACCACCGAGAAATTTTTTCACCCCTAACTTTTTATTTTACAACCCCTTCTTCGTTAAATTCCTTTTATTTTAGCAAAGAAGGGGTTGTAAAATAAAAAGTTAGGGGTGAAAAAATTTCTCGGTGGTTCCGACGAGAACTATAAGTGTGTAGAGTAGCCTGTTAAAATTTGAAAGCAATCGGTTCGGTAGAAAAAAAAGTTAGGATCCGGCCTGCCAACTTCGAGGCGCCAACTTCGATCAATAATAATAATACTAATAAACTATTAAATTTTTTCAAAAATTTTTTTTTTTGTATCTTTAATATGTAAATAAAAATATCCTAAATATCCAAAACGATTCATTTTTATTTTCCTACAAAAAAACGCCCTCCAAAAAAGACATGAAAATCGGCTCAAGTTACCAGACTACTACCTCAAATGAATACACCAATGGTCGACAATACAGGAATATGTCAATAATGAAAATCAAATCAATTTTCTTGATATTGCGAAAAATACGATATACATGTAGCAGTGGCCATAATTGGTACATTGACCAAAACCGGTACATCTATCCTATAAAAGAAAAAAAATGCTATCACCGGAAATTTACGTGCGACAATATTTCCGTTGCGACGTGTTGTTACCCCGAGTCACTCACACACCTGAAACTTTGCTCACCTTGCGACATCGATTCCACTAATGGAACGACGTTTTTTTCAATAACCAGGTCAAAAGCAAATTTCAGGCGTAAGAGTACACTTTCGGGGTTTTAGCTCGTTGTCCCCGAATCGTCTCGCTTCGTCGTGTCTGCTCACTGTAATACCGATCGACGATATCCTATCAACGAACGATGAATCGCGAATATTATCTGACATCGTAAGATCGTAAATGTTGATGGTTGGGTTGATTCCGAAATGGCGTTCGAGCTGCAATTTCGAAGCTAAAAGTCGAGCCGTTGATAAGACTGCCACGAACTCACCTGAAACTTTGCTCACCCTGATAATCAGAGACGGGCAGAGCAAGGAGTCAGGCTCGTCCGAAACACTCACGAAAATGGCACAAACTTGAATGTTTCACTCGTCACTTCGTCCTTCTCCGTCCTTCGCTTCATCTGCAATCGACAAAAAAAAAGAACGAACAGTTAAAAATGTGGACCAAACGAAAAGAAACGAGGACAAAAACGAAACGTGAATGTTTTTTTTATTTTTTTTTTAAATCGAATTACTAGTAATGAAAACGGAAAATTCGAGAGCGCGGTTCGTTAAAAAACGGAAATAAAAGTGGTAACGAGCACGTGCGGATTTCCTTGAATTCTTTTTTTTTTTTTACGGTTTTCGGCAATGAATTTGGCTGGAACGGGAATCAATTCAATTAGCGCGTATGTCGCTTTATTGTGCTCCCCCCCCCCCCAATCCTCTCCCGATGCCGCTGAATTTCACCGACCTCGGGTTTCTATTTTTCGCTTCGTTCATGAATTACGAAATGGTGCTGTGACAATAACGATTGTCTTTGACAAAAACGAGGAACGTTACGCGACTGTACAGGTAGTTTTGTCAGTCAAACAACAGAGAATTCATCTGTTCACTTTCCGTCTCTTTCTGTCTCTGCTTCTCTCTATCTCTCTCTCTCCTCCTCACCTCAATTAGACTCCTAGTGCTAACGATAAGAACAGTTGTTTGAGATGGGCACGACAATGCGGGCAGATGTACTTGCTTCCTCTTTCCGCGAGAATTTTACCGAAATTAAATCCAGCATCTTTTCTCTCCCTGAATCTCCCTCTTCCGTTCAGTTCTTCTTGGCTCGCAAACGTTTTGACTCTTCCGGCAATGGCCGAGTCGAGCTCGGCCAAAAATAATATCTGGACGATAAGCATGTAAAGAAGGGAGGAGATAAAGAAGAAAAAGAAATGTGGAAAAATTCGTAATTTTGTAGCGCTATTCCGAAAAGCAGTATTTATAACAAGTTACGCATCAAATTCCCGCGCTTTTTCTTCGTATTCCTTTCCCATTACTTCATCCTTTTTTTTTGTTTCTTCTCGTACTGAGAACAAACGGAGCGATACGGATTAGTCGAAGTAGAACGATAATTGACAAAATTATATTCAACCTCTTTCAAATGAAAAAGTAGAAACGAAAGATTGCCCGTTTGTATTCTCGACATAAGAGTTTTGAATGTATTATCAAAAAATAAACATGAGATTCTCCCGGCTGGTACGTCTCTAATTGGAACCCTTTATCCCGTGGAATTCTTCCTTGTCGTCAGAGCGATACTTCTCGCGAACTCTTTGTATTCAATAATTGTTTGCGATATCATTTTATCACTGTACCGAGCCACCACTCGCTCTCATATTTAATTACTTATTCATAGAAGAATTACAGCACCGAGTACGAATAATCTTCGCATAGTGCAAGGACCCGAGTACTTAAGAGTCCTTAAGTTTTGTAATTAAAGCGAAGCAAACGCAACGAAAAATATGATTTTTCGTTCCTCAGAGAGAAAAGCTTGTTTAAGTGAAAAATTTATATCGCGTCTTTCATTTCACAGTGATGAAAAACGTTAAAATAGTGAAAAAAAAACCGACCGATAACACTGGATGCGCGGTCGGTTCGCGGCTTTGGCGATCAACCAACTTAAGGTTCTCTGACCTCTAAGTAGTCTGATAAGTAGTCTGATAAGTTAAGCCGATTTTCATGTCTTTTTTGGAGGTCGTTTTTTTGTAGGAAAATAAAAATGAATCGTTTTGGATATTTAGGATGTTTTTATTTACATATTAAAGATACAAAAAAAAATTTGTTTGAAAACATTTAATAGTTTATTATTATTATTATTATTGATCGAAGTTGGCACCTCGAAAAAAAGCGCGTGGGTGGCCCCGGTGATTTTGGCTCTTCATGTTATCTGAAATCAAAAATTCTTGATAATTCTTAATCTATGGACATGTCATTCTGGTCGGAACTACTGAAGTTAAATTTCATGGATAAATAACAAAATGGCGGACTTTGGAAAAAAAAGCCCTTTTATTTTAGCAAAGAAGGGGTTGTAAAATAAAAAGAAATTTAACTTCAGTAGTTCCGACCAGAATGACATGTCTATAGATTAAGGCCTTACATACGTCCAGCGGTACCGAAAACGTACCAGAAGAAAAACTGTTTTTAGGAGGGATAGAAATAGAAATTGATAAAAAAATTCTTACACATTGTTTATTACTGTGTTAAGTTTGTAAAAAAATTTATTTCAATTTTTTTTTTCAAAAATTACAACATGAAAAATCACATTTTTTGAAGCACTGTAAAAAAAAAGTTGCTCCACGGTCGGCAGTATTTCTTCCTCAAATGTTGACGGATCTGCAAAATGTAAAGAAATTCTTGTAAAATAAGGTAGTAGTTATAGTCTGTCGAGCCGGATTTTTGAATTTCGAAAAATTGAACAATTTACGGTAATTTAAAAAAAAAATGTTAAGTTTGTGTCAAAAAAGTCACACTTTAATTGTTTTTATAAAATTTTCTAATTATAATTTAAAAAATCCGGCTCGACAGACTATAGAAAAAACAATTCCGAATATTTAAAAAAAAAAATCATCAAAAAATATTAAAAACCGTACGAGTTATCATGCCGACCGTGTCAGAAAAAGTAGTTTTGAGAAAAACGCGTTTAAAGTTTCAAGCGCGTTTCGCTCGAAGTCGCGCGCGGCTGGAGCAAGAACTTTATGAATTTTTTAAATTTATTTAGTTAACTTAAGTCTAATCTCCCACTCCAGCTTTATATTGTACGCCTTCCTTGTCAGTAAAAAATTGTTGTTGTTTATTTTTTTCTAATCGACGAATTGTTCTGGCCTCTTTTGTTGCTTTGGTAGCGTTGATTCGAGCGTGTGTCCTTTCGTCGGGCAGTCACATTATCTACAATAACTTTTGAACTATGGGGAATTTTTACAATCAGCTTTCACAGAAACAAACAAAAAAAACAAAACAAATCGTTTTTTTGAAAATTCTCGACGTATGTAAGGCCTTAAGAATTATTAAGAATTTTTTATTTCAGATAACATCAAGAGCCAAAATCACCGGGGCCACCCACGCGCTTTTTTTTCGAGGTGCCAACTTCGATCAATAATAATAATAATAATAAACTATTAAATTTTTTCAAAACATTTTTTTTTTGTATCTTTAATATGTAAATAAAAACATCATAAATATCCAAAACGATTCATTTTTATTTTCCTACAAAAAAACGCCCTCCAAAAAAGACATGAAAATCGGCTTAAGTTACCAGACTACTACCTCAAGCAGCTTTGACCGCGGCACTACTTGGATGGGTGATCCCTTAGCCGTGCACTGGTTGGCCCGCCGATTGTTAAGCGAGAGGGAGTTTTATTGAGTTTCTGATTTATTAAATACAACTTGAAACTCGGTAAAAAACAAACCGTCTGTATCGACACAGGTTTTCCACAGTTTCCCTGTGTCCATGCTAAAGACGTAGCTGAGACGTCTGCGGGCGCCATGGAAGTTAGATTAGCTAGCGAAGTGCGAACAAGGGATGCGATGGGGGGAAGAAATGGAATTTGAAAGGATCATACGTAAAAACCCGATAGGGTATACGTTGGAACAAAGGAAAATAAAAAAAATAAAATCCAATTCACAGACAATTGTCGAGAGTTTTACGAGTCTTTCTTGGGAAATTAACGGTTACAGTACGCAAAATACATAGAAAATCGTTTCTGGAACGGTTAACTCGTGTATTCGGTACGGCGCGCCTTGAATGTTAATGAGATTTTAACGGTCCCTACTTTACCGACGCTGCCGGTAAGAGGTCCCTACTTTACCGACGAGTTTCTCATCGTCATTCGTATGCTCTTAAAAAAATATATAACATTGTTACAAAAGCTTTTGAACATTAACAGTCCACTCCGTTTCGTAAAAAAAAACATATATTGCAACGTTGGTTGCTGCAAGCGTTCAAACGTTTTCTGATGGTAATCTCGAACTGCGAGCTGACTGCAGTCAGCGCTAACGGCATGACCTTTCACTTTGTTCTCTCGCTCTTCAAACTCCGAACACCGTTCGTCAGTCGAGACTACAAGAAGAGTAGTGCGGGAGACCAGAGTTACGCGGGTCTGGCGATCACCCAACTGAAGCAGCTTTGGCCACGGTCACTACTTGGATGGATGACCGCTTAGCCGTGCACTGGCTGGCGCGCTGACTGTTGAGCGGGAGGCAGTTTAACTAAGTTTTTGATGCAGTAAATAGAACTGAAACGCAGTCAAAACAAAGCCGTTTCTATCGATCCAGGTTTTCCGCAGTTTCCCTGTGTCCATGGCAAATTCGATACAGTATAACTAAGTCTGCGGGCGCAATGGAAGTTAGGTTGGCTTAGCGAAGTGCGGGTAGGAAGTGATAGGGAGAAAAATGGAAAAAAATGGAATTGGGAAGGGTCACACGTAAAAATCCGAAAGGGCATACGGTTAGAACAAAGAAAAGTAAGTATTTATTTCACTGCAATAATAGAGGCTATTGGCTAAAAGCAAATTTTTTTTTAAAAGCATTTTTATTATTTTTTCAGGTTTCCTGAATTCCCATGGGATCGCCAAAATTTTTATTCGAATCCTGGCAATATTTTACGTAAGGACGTATTTTTTAACGATTTTATTTATTACTTATACGTAATGTATTGAAATATTTTATAACGGAATTTTTGAAAAATGTTCGAAAATCAATGGTGCATCGTAGCAAAACGGGTCGGTTATAAAATTCAAACAAATTACGTATGCCCTCTTGATATACGTAAGCAAATTCTGAAGTTACAAACAAATCTCTGGTACCGTCACCTTCAAACTCTTGATGGGTAATCCGGGAAACCCACAAATATTCCCGAGATATGTATGTCCCGACGAAAACATCAATACTGCAGATCGATCCATGATTTATTTCACATATATATTCCACATGCATACAGAAAAAAAAAAAACTTTCAGAGAGTAAAACACAAAATATACTTTCAAGTTTACTTTTGGCGTGTGAATGACGAAACGCTTTTCTTCGTTTTCCCGAAATGTCGATCGTATCCGAGAAAATATGGCGTTAGATTAAATGAGAGTTTACAAGTATAAAATAGAAAAAGAAATAAAATTACTTGGAAGATTTTGAAAGGGCCGTAAACTGAAGATAATCGAGGTTATGTGAAATAGGCGCAGAACGAAGATGCGGATGAAAGAAGGAGATGAAACAGAGGGAAAAAAGAAGATCGCCCGCGCTCTTGGATGTCAGTGACCGGAGCATGACCCCCCCCCCCCTCACAATCGTTGCATCGCTGCTGTTCTGCTGTAGCTCTTGATATTCTTTTTCTGTCTTTCTCTTTCACTTCGTGCCTTACACCTTCCGCAAGCTCCACTCTCTCTCGCTCACTTTGAACCTCTCTCTCGACTTTCTTCATCCATCCTGTTTTCCGTTCTACAACTCTTTCCTTACCGTCTCACTCATAACCGTGAGGCTTTCAGCCGTTCACCAAAACTACTGAAACACTCTTCTCTCTACAAGACTTAACGACGAGCCTCCAGCCAGCGAGACCTATCTTCTTTACCGTCATCGCTGTCGTCGTTCGTTCCCTAGTCGCGGACACGTAACTGGGCTCTCTCCTATAGCTCCCACGCAATATACAACGCACGGCGAATTCGTTGCACGGTAAAAATTATAAATAGACTTTTTCCCCGTTTGTCGTAAATATTACGGTACGTTTTCTCGTACAAGAAACACCGAGGACGTTAACAACTCGAGCTTTGTGGGAATTTCGAAATTTCAACACGATCGAAGCGGTGATCAAGGATTTTGCTTATTGAGTTTGGCGAGATTCTATAAAGTGATTAATATTTTAATGTTGCGGACGTTACGAACGTTACGGCAATTAATTAAATGTGCTAACTAGGGAAAACTTATTCCTCAATTGTACGGGAGTATTTATTTTTATTTTTATTATTGTGTGTTCCAACGTATACCCTTTCGGGTTTTCACGCATGACCCTTCCCAATTCCATTTTTTCCATTTTTTTTCCATTTTTCCCCCTATCACTCCCTACCCGCACTTCGCTAAGTTAATCTAACTTCCATTGCGTCCGCAGACGTCTTAGCTACACTGTATCGCATTTGCCATGGACACAGGGAAACTGCGGAAAACCTGTGCCGATACAGACGGCTTTTTGTTTTGAATGAGATTCAGTTGTATTACCAACAGAAACTCAGAAAAACTGCCTCCAGCTCAGTAGTCGGAGTGAAAGCCAGTGCACGGCCAAGTGGTCACCCATCCCAGTACTGAACGCGGACAATACTGCTTAACATGGGATATCGCCGAAGTCGCGCACCGACCGCGCGTCCACTGCTGTCGGTTTGTAAGGGAGTATATATTCCCAAAAAAACCACAGGATTTAGCCTGTTAATAGGCTCAAGAGGCGATAAAATGAAGCTCCGGCTCGATGTTATTGAAAAAAGAAAAAATTATTTCCCGCGTTCCAAGCTCGTGTCCTGTTATTTGCGTATTCGAGGGGACCGAAAGGACTCTCTAGTACGTAAAAAAAATATAAACAAAATATTTAGGAAATGAATCTTGACAAACGCCGGTCATAAAGACCCTATTCCGTTTGGGCCTTTATCAAGGTTCCATCTCGAAATATTTTTCCAACACAATAGAGAGTCCTATCAGTGTCTTCAAAAAATCAAACAAAACAGGCCACGAGCTTGAAGTCCGAGAAATAATATTTTTTCAACAAAATTGAGTCAGAGCTTCGTTCTATCGCCTCTTAATCCTATTAGCAGACTAAATCATGAGATTTTTGTACGAATATATGCTACCGTTCATTTAAGGGCGGGGTAAGGGTTTTCACTTTCGAAAAATCGAATTTTTTTTTGTCTTATCTTATTGTTTAACATTTCAAGAATATGTCCTTAAAATTTTAAACCGATCTAAGCAATATTTTTGAAGTTATTGTCTTATTAATCTCCTGGCCTTTAACGCTATACCTCTAACAGCTGCGGGCGGTCGGGCTAGCAGTGCAACTGTCGAACAGGTATACAGTTTATTCATTGCTATTGTGTATATAGTATATAGTGTATACTATACACTACAATATTTTAAAAGAAGAAACGAGCGAAGAAAGGAGCTGGAATCGATGATTCTGTGTAAGTTGGAAAAAAATGTTTTTTTTCAAAACTACTCTTCAAAGTCCGTGTTCATTGCCATTTAAAAACTACTTGACCGATTTATTTCAAACTTTGTAGACATTTTCCACATATAAAATACCTCCCTCCAACGTTTAGTTAAATTTTTTTTTTTACATCAAGGGTGTTTCCCACCCACAAAATGGCGGAATTTTTCGTGGAAAATAACAGTTCACACTTTAGATGGCCGCCGAAAATTTTTAAATGAAAAAAAAAATGACCAGAGAACGTTAGGGGGAAGATTTGATTATAATTTGACTAAATTTTCATGGTTTTTCATTTTCAGATAATTTCCGGCCGAGCTATAGTGAACACCGGAAATTGTTTTTTTTCCAAGACGTTCTGGGGGAAGCTCTGTTACGGGCTTATGCTTTAATATTTGTGCATGAAAAAATTACACAACATTGTCAAAAGTATGCTCAATAATGTACAAAAGGTTCGAATAAAATTGCTGAATCCATATTTGAGAAAAAAAACTGCAAAAAAAGTGTTTTTTTTTACGCTAAAACCCTTACCCCTCCCTTAAGAAGTACGTTTTTTTTCTAATTAACGAGATTCAAATTTTTTTTGCCAGAACGTTCGTAGCTTTAACCACATACATTTTATGGATTGCGGATTTTTTCTTTGCAATAATCAACACAAATGGTTTCGTTGTTACAAACGTTGTGTTAGCGATGAACATTTTTTTATCATAGATGACCTCACGCACGAAACAATCTAATTCGAATTGTTGAGCATTCATTGAATGAGAACAGAGCAAAAATCCGCACATTAGATGCACGTCGTCATTTTGTTTACTCATAATTTCCGTTGGTTCATAAAGCTTCCGTAAGGAGCGCGCGAACTATCAGTGAAAGCCTGGGGAATCGACGGAGAAATGAGCAGCCCAGGAACTCGTGTCGAATGCGTGAACCATGCGAGCTGGGCGGTTAGAGACAAGGCGTCAGGGACTCAATTTAAATGCTCGGCATTGCTGAAATAGGTTCGATGGAAGGGATATGACCTCCCGACCTTACTCTTGTCTCCTCCCCGCCCTCTCTTTTTCTCTCTATGCCGAGCGTCAGTAGTCTTCCGTGTCTGGTCCCTTTGTCCGGTCATCCATAGCGTCAGTGATCGCGTAGCTATACATAGAGAGTTGCTCCGGTGGCTTCTCCGGACACAAAGAGAGGCCACTGCCAGGGCATAGCCGAGAGAGACCGGAGGGCAAAAGTACCTGGAGGGAACCACCTCGAGAAAAGAAATAAAAAACCAGATGAACTGATAAAGATCACTTTATACTCGCTCGCTGTCGAAAAAAAAAAAAGAACGAAGAAAAATACAGGATGAGAAAGACGGGAATGGAGGAATTATAAAGGAAAAAATCTTGAAGAGAATTCAATTGTTCCTTTTTTCATTCCCTTTCTCTTACGTAATTTTCTTTGTTTTCGTTCTTCGCAGAGAAAGAGGATTGTTTTCGAGATGAAAAAAATGTTTCTGAACTATACTCGTCTGTGTTTCGAAACTTCGAAGAATCACCATTAGAAAAATATTTGGGTGCGTGTTTGTGATCAAGTGCCAAAAATGAGTACTGATTCGTGAATGGTTTTAGACTTCTGGATGAAATTAGGAACTTAAATTAAGTAAGCACTATATCTAATTAGTGTCGAATTACCTCTTAAACTCTTGTACACGGCGGTGGTAGCGATATATTTTTGTAATATAGACAAATATATTTAAGGTAGTAGTCTGGTAACTTAAGCCGATTTTCATGTCTTTTTTGGAGGGCGTTTTTTTGTAGGAAAATAAAAATGAATCGTTTTGGATATTTAGAATGTTGTTATTTATATATTAAAGATACAAAAAAAAATTTTTTTGAAAAAATTTAATAGTTTATTATTATTATTATTGATCGGTGTTGGCACCTCGAAAAAAAGCGCGTGGGTGGCCCCGGTGATTTTGGCTCTTGATGTTATCTGAAATAAAAAATTCTTGATAATTCTTAATCTATGGACATGTCATTCTGGTCGGAACTACTGAAGTTAAATTTCATGGATAAATAACAAAATGGCGGACTTTGGAAAAAAACGTCCTTTTCCATTTTGTTATTTATCCATGAAATTTAACTTCAGTAGTTCCGACCAAAATGACATGTCTATAGATTAAGAATTATCAAGAATTTTTGATTTCAGATAACATCAAGAGCAAAAATCACCGGGGCCACCCACGCCCTTTTTTTTCGAGGTGCCAACTTCGATCAATAATAATAATAATAAACTATTACATTTTTTCAAAAACTTTTTTTTTTGTATCTTTAATATGTAAATAAAAACATCCTAAATATCCAAAACGATTCATTTGTATTTTCCTACAACAAAACGCCCTCCAAAAGAAACATGAAAATCGGCTTAAGTTACCCGACTACTACCTTAAAACTGATCAACAATTATTCTTTTAAAATTATCTCCGGTCATGCCGGACGTTAGTTTTGTTTGCAAACTATATATTAATAGCTGTCATGTTACGTCGTGACACTTATTAATACAGTAACTTGTTAGGACCACACGCTGGCTCTGAGAGTCAAATTTGTAACTGCGAAATCTTAAAAAAAAAAAAAAAACAAACATTAGGGACATTGCGAATGTTCTATCTCTTCCCCCAATACGACTAGTTTCTCGTAAAGCTTCGTTCATTATCTTTACCTTTTTTGCCTCTAGCCGTTTGCATGCTTCTATGAAACGTCGTTTATTTGTCTTTAACTTTAACTCTTCAATATCTTTCTTTTCCTTGGATAAAACTACGTTATACCAGGAAGCAGAAATAAAGAATCTATCGCCAAACTTGGACCGCGTGTACGTTGATACTAATATTAAATATCTACAAAAGCAGGATGATACGGGGAAAAAGACCGAAAAATAAAGAAAAAAATTCCATGCCGATCGACGGAATTCCATGATTTTTTCAGTTTTAATCAAAATTCATGATATTTTCAGATTTTCCAGGATTTCCAGAACATTAGACACCACATGTGAATCTTATTTTTTATTATTGTGTGTTCCAACGTATTGCCTTGTGGATTTTTACGCATTACCAATTTCACTTCTGTCACTCCGTACCCGGACTATGCTAAGCTAACTTAACTTTCCGTAGCATCAGTAGCTGCTTTCTAGCTACATCGCATGTCGCCGCGGACACGGGGAAACTGCGGAAAACCCGTCCTGATCTGTATCAGGACGGGTTTATTTTTACTGCTTTAATTTTTACTGAGTTTCAATTGTACTATCACCAGAAACTCAGAAGAAACTGCCTCCCACTCAGTAGTCGGCGCGCAAGCCAGTGCACGGTTACCCGATCACCCATCCCAGTACCGATCGCAGCCAGTACTGCTTAGCATGGGAGATCGCTGAACCGCGTACCGACTACGCGATCACTGGTACGGAATTTACCGAGAATCGATTCAGGTGTTCAGATTGTATGTAATCATATATTTAAAAAAAAAAAAAACATCTGATGTGTGCCCTCCAAAACTACGAGCAATTGAGTTCAGACCTAGCTCGGAACTGTTGATGTGCCACTTCCTTAGCAAATATTGATGTTTCAGGATGTGTGACACTAAGTTGAACGACGATAGAAAAAAGGGGCTTATGATATTTTGCAATGCAGCAAACGTCAGATTATCTAGTCGGAAAGAAGGAGTAAACAACATGCAAGTTGAAACTTTCACTTTTTTTTTAAACCTAGTGTTGACTTGTCCTCCAGCAAAAACCTTCCGATAGACAGCAAGTCTAATAACTTCGTGAATCTTCGTAAATTAAAGCATGCAATGTGCTCATGTTTTTCAGCTCATCTGTCCTCTCGTATCCTTTTCTGTTGGAAAAATATAAAGTTTGCAGAAAGAAAAGGGGAACGCGAACAAACAACGATATGCGAGAGGCGAAACTAAGTGTGGAATAAACGCGCGTTAGGTTTTGTTACACGAACAAGTTTACATGCTAACGAGACGGATTTCCTCGTATCCGTCGTTGTCGGCTTACAAACTCATAAGCTACTTCGCGATATGTAATTCTCGTTTAAGTCAATTTTCTTCCTCTTTGTTACTCTCTTCTCCGCCATCTCTCGTTTCTAAGCCCCCTTTGCACACTTATACCTAACCGTTTAGCCGTTTCATGAATACATCCGAGAGAATTCGTCGGCGTTTAACACGCAACTGTTAGGGCAACACTGATCTACAAAGCCTTCGACGTCTTTACGAGAGATGGCGAGATGTACCACCGAAAGTTCTCGACTAATCCACAATACTGCACCATCCCACATCTTGTCGCTGGATACAACAGAGCTCATGCCGTATAGTCGTATTTTCGAGGACCGGGGAATTAGAGAGCGAACGAAAAAAAGTTGATTCATTCTTCTCTTTCAGCCGGGAATATAACACAAACTACAGTTATAAAACACGTACAGGTATATCACTCGTGGATCTGTACGTGGCGGTTGGTCACGCCCAAATTTTTTATCTTCGACAAAAGTACGAGAACGCGATTCGAATCATCGACCGCTTCGATGTTCTGGTTTAGAAGCAAGCACGCTCACCACTCCGCCGAATAATCGGTTCTCCAAATTGAATATAATTTTCTGCGTAACAACTATCATACGCTTCTACGTGTTTCGGCGTCTAAAATCCAAAATAACGGAATTTTATCCCCAACTCGGAGATAACATCGGTAATTTGAACGTTTAACTTTCAAGATGTTCATCGCGATGAGACGCGGCAGCGTCACGACGCCAAATAATGAAACCTCGTGTCTAACGGTTTGGAAATCCTGGAAAACCTGGAAATATCATGAATTTATGTTGAACCTGGGAAAATTCTGGACATATCATGGAATTTCATTGATCAGCTTGGAAATATATTTTTTTTCGGTTTTTCCCCTTATCATCTAGCCTTTGTAAGGGCCACCCTCACCCGCATGAAGGTGAAGCTGGATCTGCCTAAACCCAAACAAGCCCGAACAGAAGGATTTGGATTTGTTTGTGTTCGTTTGGATTTGGTTGATGCGAGGGCAGCATTCGAGATTTTTAGATCGTGAATTTTCATGGTCACAATCTGTTCGACACCATGTTAAAGAACGGAAGTGTTGTTTTTCGAAGTGGCTGCCATACTTTCCTATACACTAGGTTGACGCAATAATCAGAGTATAAATAAAAACTTCTAATTGTTAAAAGTACGACGTATTTCCTTCTGAAAATCGTCAAAGAGATAATATTTCGTGCCAGGTTTTGTTTTACGACGAAATAACTGTGTCGCGATCGGACAGAGGCACGGAAAGGAGGAGTAGAAAATAAAGTAAAAAGACGCAGTGGCCGAGTTTGTATAGTACCGGTGACTGCCACGAGAGACAAAGAACTCCGGAGTAAACACAAAGCACGTGATTCTTGCCCTCGACTCTTCTGCGGTATCCAAGAGTTTACACGAGGATTACGAGTCACGAGAACAACGACAAGTTTCACGCTAGCTGCTCCTATGTAACAGGCTGTGAGTTATATATATATATATACAGTGCTGGGCATTTGAAGTGGAATGCGGATATCTTCGTGGATTTTCACGAAAATTTGACGAATTCGAAATTTGCACTTCGATGATGCACCTCCCAATCGTTTCCGGGAAAGGATAACGCCAATTTCTTCCCACGCTGTCATAGGCCCTCCTGAATAATACATCCACGATAAAAATGACCCCCATCGGTCCAACAGTTTTTGCGTTAGCCCTGACAAAAGATTTCCACTGTAACCCCCTTCCCTGCCGCCGGTGGGTTGCACATCCAATTGCTCTTGGAGTAGTTTTCAGCACTATGCGTAACCCTTTAGTTGGATACCATATTTACCCTCTATAGCATCCGCAACCCTTAGATCACGAGGTCGACGGCTCACCCGATTTTCCACCTCGTCACATTTTCGTTGCGCACGTGCGCAATTGTTGACCAATCTTAATGGTAACCGTTTCCTTCGAAAGATTATCGAATTTTCTTGAATGTGCTTGTTCGAAATTCTCAAATTCGTCAAATTTCCGTGAAAATCGGCGAAGATATCCGCATTCGACTTCAAACGCCCAGTACTGTAGTAATTGTAGTAATAGGGTAATACTATTTTTGGCCCGAAGACGTAACGACCGAAGCTGACGAGAGACACTCGGTAAAATTAAATCGCTGTAGTACACATAACGATATAGCGGATGCTCATGTTCCTTTTGAACCGTGTAGAACTCTAGGGCCATGACCTCCTCCTCTTTTTTTCCCTTTACCTTTTTTTCATTCCATTCACCCTCTCCCTTAGTTCACTCTCCCCTTGAATGTCGTGCAGTGTAACTCCCACCCTCCACACGTTTCCCCCTTTCATGCGTGCCCCGCACTTCCACCCCGCGTCGTGGATTCCGAGTAGCCAAGGAGGCTTCTTTGTTGTTCGGATCAAAGTAGGCCAAGCCCACTTCCGCTCACTAACCACGGTGACCCTACGTCAGTTTGGCTTCTAATACCTATGTTACAAAAATGCTACTGGTACTGGTTATCGGTATACCGGAATAGCGTCGAAGACGTGTAAACACGAATTATTTACGTGCTAACGAGCTTAGCATCGTTTCTTCAATTTCGTTTAAGTACGTTTAACTTACACGGTTTCATTATAAAAAGATGTTTAATGAAAATTGAGGTTTAATGAGAATATTTTCTTAGAGATCCTATCCAAACTGGTATCAATCACATTGACCGACCAGTTTCGTAAACAGAGACTATCTAAGTTTTCTACCATTAGGAATTCTAACAATGCTGCATATTGAAACTTGCAAGTTGTTTTCTCATAATTTTTGTGCATTTCTAAATTATCCTCTGCGAACAAAGAGTTTTTTCAATTCGGGGTTTCAACTTCGGAATTACTAGTCTCAGCGTTTTTAGGTTTAGAGTGTCCATATCAGGTGTGTCAAGATTCAATAGAGTGAAGTGTGTTGACGGTGGATGATGACCACGTGACTAAAAGTCACCCTCTGATTTGTCCTTATATCGGTTTTACTGTTTCCATATTAATGTATCGAACTTCGATCCTTGAGTCTCATCACATTTTAAAAAATGGATTATTATTCAGATAATTTAATGTTCTTAGGATATTCAATACGCTTGAGTTTTTATTTTATTGAGGTGCTCGAAAATTTTAGTGCTCGATTCAATCTCGACGCCAAATCCTCAAGATATAAAGTTTTTTCGTTAAGAATTGGGATCCGGTGATTTCGAATGGAAACACGTATTTTTGAGTATGCCAAGATCTGACATATTTTGTAATTTCTCATTTGTGTTGCAACGAACGAACCACGAGCGGTGAAAAATATCCCCAAGAATCATTGCCCCACGGAATATTTTATCACGAATGTATTATTTAGTGTCTCGGCAATACTTTTAACATCGTGCGTTCATTTCAAATGGCATTGTGCCATTGAACATGTCTCGTCGCGAAACATTCGGTGTATGATGTATCTCTTTTTATACGAACTACCAACCAGACACCACTTTCGGATGTCGTTCAATGGTTGCGCAAGATAAAAGAAATGGGGGATAAGCGAGAGAAAGTTTAAAGGTGAAACACGTTCCCCATTTTGCGTTACGGGAGCAACATGGAGAGGATCGCTCGAGGAGACCACTTCCGGATCAACGGGGGAGAATCGTGACTTGGAACGACTCGAGAGCGAGTCCTCGAGGATATTAGTACAGGCCGTCAGGATTATGGTGGGAAAGGAAAGAGATTCACTGGAGCGTTATCCAAGAATATTCGTTACGTCTATACATGTTCCGGCCATATATATTCCATTCGTACATATTTCATCCATACACACTCAATGAGTTTTTTCAACAGCCACAAAAGGATAACTCTTTTACGATAACGAGTAGCAAAACTCCCGGATAAAAACGATCATTCCTTAAGGTAGCAGTCTGCTAACTTAAGCCGATTTTCATGTCTTTTTTGGAGGGCGTTTTTTTGTAGGAAAATAAAAATGAATCGTTTTGGATATTTAGGATGTTTTTATTTACATATTAAAGATTAAAAAAAAAAAATTTTCGACAAAATTTAATAGTTTATTATTATTATTATTATTAATCGAAGTTGGCACCTCGAAAAAAAAGCGCGTGGGTAGCCCCGGTGATTTTGGCTCTTGATGTTATCTGAAATAAAAAATTCTTGATAATTCTTAATCCATAGACATGTCATTTTGGTCGGAACTACTGAAGTTAGATTTCTTTTTTATTTTACAACCCCTTCTTTGCTAAAATAAAAGGACTTTTTTTTCGAAAGTCCGCCATTTTGTTATTTATCCATGAAATTTAACTTCAGTAATTCCGACCAGAATAACATGTCTATAGATTAAGAATTATCAAGAATTTTTTATGTCAGATAACATCAAGAGCCAAAATCACCGGGGCCACCCACGCGCTTTTTTTTCGAGGTACCAACTTCCATCAATAATAATAATAATAATAAACTATTAAATTTTATCAAAAAATTTTTTTTTTGTATCTTTAATATGTAAATAAAAACATCCTAAATATTCAAAACGATTCATTTTTATTTTCCTACAAAAAAACGCCCTCCAAAAAAGACATGAAAATCGGCTTAAGTTACCAGATTACTACCTTAAATAAACAGCAATAGCAATGCTTAAAGTAAAACTACGTTATTCGTAAAACATGCATAAATATTTATGATACGAAATGAGTTATCTGTGACGAATTCATCGTACCAAAATGCATCACCATCCACTATAACCGTTTGCAACATGGAAATTGAACCCGCAATATAGAAAATCTTTCCGATCTTCAATTCAGTTGTGACGCCCACGAATGTCCTCGTTCCCGTAGTGAACATTACGTGCCCCTCCCCCAGAGGAGACAGAGTGGTGGGACTTTATACGATTGACTAATCAACCGTATCGTCGAATGCGTTTGGAATGATACACGCCATCGAGCCACTCGGGTCCAGAGGGATGCTACAGAGAGAACCTGGTCTCGATCGGCATTAATTAATCCCAGCGAACCGAATGGTCAAACAGGAGGGTATAATGCTTGTTATCGTGTTCAATCATGGAAGGCTGACCACCATTATGGAAAATACCGGAGAAAATGCAGATTGACCAAGAAGCGAAAAGTTTTCGACATCACTGCGAGTGTTTTTTTACAGTTTCGATTGGAATCGGATCGCGAGAGTAGAAACGTTTGGAACTAATGGCAACGAAATTAGTAACGAGGGAAGCACACTTGGTTGAAGAAGGAATATTTTCCGTGAGGGTTCTTTCGTTTGGCATTGAATTGTTGGGAATTATCTAAAGTCATAGGGATAATCAATCTACCAGTTATTAAGTTAGTAGTCTGGTAACTTAAGCCGATTTTCATGTATTTTTTCGAGGGCGTTTTTTTCTAGGAAAATAAAAATGAGTTGTTTGGATATTTAGGATGTTTTTATTTACATATTAAAGATACAAACAAATATTTTTTTGAAAAAATGTAATAGTTTATTATTATTATTATTATTTATCGAAGTTGGCACCTCGAAAAAAAAGCGCGGGGTGGCCCCGGTGATTTTGGCTCTTGATGTTATCTGAAATAAAAAATTCTTGACAATTCTTAATGTATAGACATGTCATTCTGGTCGGAACTACTGAAGTTAAATTTCAAAATGGCGGACTTTGGAAAAAAAAACTTTTTTTCTAAAGTCCGCCGTTTTGTTATTTATCCATGAAATTTAACTTCAGTAGTTCCGACCAGAATGACATGTCTATAGATTAAGAGTTATCAAGAATTTTTGATATCAGATAACATCAAGAGCCAAAATCCCCGGGGCCACCCACGCGCTTTTTTTCGAGGTGCTAACTTCGATCAATAATAATAATAATAATAATAAAATATTAAATTTTTTCCAAAAATTTTTTTTTTGTATCTTTAATATGTAAATAAAAACATCCTAAATATCCAAAACGATTCATTTTTATTTTCCTACAAAAAAACGCCCTCCAAAAAAGACATGAAAATCGGCTTAAGTTACCAGACTACTACCTTAACAATATTCATCTTCGTTGGCTGCTTATCGATTGGTGGGGGAAGTTTATTGTGTTAAACATATTCCTGTCACAAATTGAGTCGATCATGTTGTTAATGTGACAGTGAAAAAAATTGATTATGAAAAATGTTAAAACTAAACAGGGCCAAATAATATACCTTTGTTTATCTTTTTTCCACTACGAAATCTCAAAAGCTACGGAGAACCGGTACAATTCGAAAGTTCAGTTTCATTGAAAAATGAGGTTCAATGAAAATTGAGAGTTCGTCGTGAATATTGGATATTTCTTTATAGATGTTGTACAAACTGGCAAGTATCACTCACATTGACTGAACAGTTTCGTAAACAGAGAATATCCAGGTTTTCTACAATTAGAAATTCCAAAAATGTTGTATGTTGAAACCTGCAAGTCGCTTCTTCGTCATTTTTGTGCATTCGTAAATTTTCCTCCGTAAACGTGGAGCTTTTTCAATTAGGGCTTTCAATTTTCGAATTACTAGTCTCAACGTTTTTAGGTTATGTATGTCCCTATCAGCTAAGCCGAGATTGAATAGAGCGAAGTGCGCTGACGTTGGATGACGACCACGTGACTAAAAGTCACCCTCTGATTCGTTCTTCTATCGGCTTTACTTTTCCGACATTAATGTATCGAACTTCGATCTTCGAGTGGCATCACATTTTTAAGAAAGGATTATTATTTAAATGATTGAATGTTCTTAGTATGTTTAGTACGTTAGATTTTTCATTTTATTTCGGTGTATAAAAACTCTCGTCGAATCTAGTGTTGTTACAGTTGCGATTGGAATCGGAACGCGAGACTAGAAATATTTGAAAGTAATGGTAACGGAATTAGTAACGAGGGAAGCACACATGGTTGAAGAAAGAATATTCTTCGTAGGGATTATTTCTTTTAACATCGGATTGTTTGGAATTCTCTCACTCTAGCTGTCCAAATTCACAGGGATAAACAATCTGCCAGTTAGTGACATGACCCACCTTTTGTTTGCTGTTTATCGAATGGTGAGGAAAGTCGCTTCTGTTAAACCAAATCCCATCACAAATTGGGCCGTTCATGCAAACATAATAGTCAAACACATTGATTATGAAATACGTTAAAACTAAACAGGGCCGAACAGCATTGTCGTCTGTATGTTGAACTCTTCTCTGCACACTTTCGTTTATCTTTTTTCCATTCCGAAATCTCAAAATCTACGGAGAACCGGTACAATTCCGTGCAAACGAAAAAGTAAGACCGTGTCTTATTCCAACGTTTTATCGTAGTGGTTAGCGATAGGCGAGGTCTCAATGGACTACTTGAGCGTGTTCTTGTGAACGGACCACCAAAGTGTCCGTTCCATTCCTGTCAACGGCGTCGTGCAAGAACGAGCATACTATAAAATGGAGGAAAAGACTGCGCGAAAGGAGAACTAGATTGAAGTGAAGAAACGACGGGGTACCCGTTACGACCGAGATTTTCTCGAAAAGAACAAACGTCCTAATCGAGCCCCGGGGACTCGTTTCGTGGCTGGAACGGACGAGTTCTCACTCAGGAACCCCAAACGACGAAAGGAAGAAGAGCTCAACAGGGCAAAAGGAGAATGAACGCAATGAGATTGCGATCAAATTTCATTCAAACTATTAATATAAAGTTCTGGCAATAAAACAAATCGACGACGGTAATATTAATGGTTATGAAAAAAAAAATGTCTCGACCAAAATTGAAATCGACACTCCCACAATCGATAATGCCCACATGCTCAATCTAAGATAAAAGGTAAAGATCCGGAAGCTTTCGCAAAATTCTCTGTTTATCTTTACGCGAGTCTAAGTAAACGGATGGGTTTAGTGCCGAGGTTCGGTGTCGCAAAGCAAAACGAAACCACACCGTCACGGGATTTGATAGCCGTGACGAGAGAGGCTAACGATCTCTGGTGCTCCGTGTGTCACGTGACCTCGACGACGTCCGGCTCTCGGGTTATTCCCGGAAATACATTAGAACCGGATGGCGGATCAACTTCTGGGCACTCCGTGTTTGCGCTTGTTCGTACAGTTAGAACGCCATCGGATGGTGATGGTTTTGTCGACTGGGTAAAGACTTGGCGACAGTTTAAGGATCCGGTACGATGGTCAGAAGTAGACTTGTAATACTGGAAGTGTAGTGGGTGGGAGGGATGTTGAAAAATGTTAATGTTAACGAGGAAGAACAAATGGACGAAGAGAGGGAGAGGAGGAAGACGCGAAGAGAGTTGTCGTCCGATGTGATTTTCTTCTCGAGAGCTTCCATATCGAGGGTTGGCATGGCTTTGTGTGCTTCACCAGCACATTTTTTATATCTGAGTATAAGCCGCGTACAGAGAAGGCTCTGGCGTGGGGAATCTAGAGAACTACACTTTGCCTTCGTCCTCTTTTCCATCCCTTCTGTAGGAATCGGCCCCTCGAGCCAGCCACAACCCTAAACCATTCGCCAGTCCCTTTTCTTGTCTTGTCTCACACTCGTTCACTCTCCTTCTATCCTCCTAACGGAATCTACTGCTACTTCACAAAGATGGCTCCTCCGGACTTGAGGCTCGCGCGACCGTAGGAACTTATTGTTCGAGCGGCGATTATCACACCCTACAATGCTCCGAACCATCCTCGTACCGACACAAAAATTCGTGGCTCGAAGAGTAATGGTTGGACCTCTCGCGCCTCAAGGAATCCGGGCAAGTCTCTTTCTCTCTCTGTCGCGTTTTCCACTCGTTCAAAGAGGAGGAGCCGACGAAAAGTCTTTCCGCTCGGTGTTCTTGCCGCCGAGATTTCGTTTTCCTCGTACCATCGAAGCTGCAGGGGAATACGAGTGGCTTCGAACGATCGGAAGATTCACCGTAGAAGAACCGCGATGAACCCTTTCTCACTCCAACACCATCACCATACAACTCCATCGTCCAACCGCGAGACTTTTGCTTCGATAAGGAGTCGAGGAGAATCGTATTCTGCATTCAGCGATTTCTTTGATGGCTCGGCCCGGCCCAACCCCCAGGGAACCCTCGGGATTTATATCCAACGACTAAAGTTTAGACGGTGCATGAGTTGTCGGGACGTCTGAATCGGGGGGGCTATACATCGATGTGCCAGTTTGCTTCTATCGCGTGAAAAATCGATCTCACGACTTTTACTTCGCCATGTAGAACCACCTGAATTCACGATTTCTCACTCATTTTTCATGCACTCCGGAATACCGTCAATGAATTTTCAACACGCATCAAACCGCCGCGCCGTTGTACCGTGTGGACTCCGTGGAATTACAATTTTGTTAGTCATATTTTATGGACCTTCCGAGTGGAGCCTATGAATTTTCGTTCAGTCTCGTCAGGAACTACCCTTCCTTTGTTATAGACGTTGAAAAAAATTGTCTAATTGAGACCACCCTACAATTTTTTTTCGACTCCCATTTCGGCACATCATGTTGGAATGGATATCCGATTGGATTGTAGAAATGTCGTGGCTGGAGGGTCGTCTCCGAGAAAATTCAGTTTCGCAGGCGCCTGGGGCGATTGAAATTCAAATATAACTCGGCTACTTCGGTTCGTCCTTGTGGCAAAAGCTTTGCCGTACATCCGAGGGATTTGGAGATCCCCCGACGTCGGGAAGCAGCGGGTGAGACGGTGGTGGACGGAGGGGTGAGACTCTCTGTACGAGTTGGCTTTGCTGGATGGTGGAGTTCGAGTGGAACGCTTAAACCTCCACTCGATAACGCGAATCTGTCAAGTGGACGACGAAACGCCCGTTTGGCCGAGTCCTGTCCGAAGTAAGCCAAACGATATGGTGCAAAACTACGACCGGCTACAAATAACAAATCGCTCCAAATATCAACGTGAAAGAAAATCGAAAACAGAGATACACCCCTTAATTATAGGAAATTTCTCGTACGCGAAAATTGAAGAAACGTCTTGCGAAATTTAATTAAAACTTTGCCCCACCTCACGGATTTGACGTATAAAAAAGGACCGTTCATTTAAAAAACAAATTATCAATTTGTGACGAAAAATTGAATCTTGCACCCTTTCAGCGACCTCTAAATATCTTTTATCCGGATCCTTTTCGATAATTTCTTTTATTTTGCGAATGTTTACATTTTTTTTGACGTCGAATGTAAAATTAAGTAATAAGGACGAAATGTGGCCACCTCAGACATCTGAGACATTGCACACTATTTCAGTCACCCCATTTTTCGAGTTTGTCAGAAATCGTTATAAATCGGTGGCATTGTGGACTATCTGGATGCAATAACCACAACCAAGTTTCAAGTCTTCACGTGTTTCCTTTTGTTGAGAAAAGCCTACGATTTGTTCGGGTTATTATTAAAAAATCAGGGGTCGGTCGAAATAGCGAAAATTCAAAAAATTGTATGGCTGATGTAGGAAAGGCCAAAAAGCTGAACGGTCAGAATAGTGGCGAAAGACCAAAATACCAATAGGCGCATTCGAACGACCCATTAGTATGCGTCCATTGGTACTCGACTTTTTGGCCTTTTGCTGTTTCGACCCACCCCCGAAAATCGCCTTTAAAGCAGTGAGGTTTTCTAAAAGTTATTTATTTTGAAAAAGTGTAGCTAACTAAATAGTTATAGTGTTTTACAAAATCGGATCAACGGTTGCCGAAATATCATCGTTCGAAAAGGAAAAACAGGTGCATCTTGTGATCTCACTAAGATGGTCACTTAGTCTCTTCATTTACGATTGGACGGGGACTTACGATTGGAGAGGGTGACAAAAAAATGAGCGACTGGCACTCCAACGTGATAAGCATATATTTGCAATAAAATATCCGCAAATTGCCATTAGAGTATGAAAAAATTGAGCTACTATTTCTTGATAATGAACCTAAAATACCAAGATTGTATTTGTATTTTCCAAATAAAGACTCCGATTTGAGTTTGCCGAGACATCGTCGTCAAACAGCATATAAAATGTCTGCTTTACCGACTGTGTATTACCGATCGAATGCATTGAAATTTTCGACAAAATGCCATTCCTAAACTGTCTCTCCGAATGATTTGAAATCTGGTCGATTAATTTCTGGATAACTCTATCGTAATGACAAGAAAGTGTTGAAATTAAAAATAAAAGTATACATTTTCAGCTGATACGTAAGAGGTCTGAGACAAAAATGGATGTAATTATTATTGCGTGGCGTAATGCAGAAAAATTTGACCATTTCGATATAAACGGATGGAAACCCTAACTAATGATCATTTATTTGTTGCTTTGTGTGTAAAATTAACGAAATGGCACTTGGCCGAATAACACATAGGAATCGTGGAAAAGTGGCCTGATTCAGTTCGTTTATATTCCCCTGGCGCTACTTGTAAATTCGAACGCGAGATTGACCTTATTCAATTTTCAATTTACCGACAATTTTCGAGAGTTTTTGGGTTCCTACCTGGCAAGTTACAACCCGAGCGGAAATTTGGTCCGTCTTAAATCCGGCCCATGTCAGGCTGTCCTATCAGTCTGGCACGGCCCTGATCAGGATCCGTATCAGGCCCACATCCGGCATCTAACGGAGTTGCGGATCCAGGCCTGATCCGGCCGTAATCCGGCACCGATCTGGCACTGAATTCCAATTTTCAAATTTCAAATGAATAAAATCTATTTATCTCCTGAGAATTAGGTTATTGGCCATCGTATGTTGCTAGCTGGCCCATATAATAATCTTTAAAAAAAAAACGGCCTCCACCGGGGTTCGAACCTGCAACCTCTCTCACTAGCCTCCATTCTCAAAATGGACCGAAGAATATTGAAAAAAAATGTTACTGTACTAACAGTCATTTTTTAGACGTTTTTTGTTGTTTAAACGATAGTTGCGGTCGTTTAAAATTAATTTTCCAATCGGGAGTTGTGCTATTTAAACCTACCTATCTGTCTGCCTACCGACCTAACGAACTAACGCTGTAACCACTACTCTATCGAGCACTTGTGAATTACTTCTAGGAATATCTGATATTTAGTCCAACCACCAGAAATGAGGATGGTGAATTATATTAAAAATTGTCATCGTAGTAGATTTAATTTTGAGGTGGTGCAGGTTCTCGATTGAAAAATCGATGTAGTAATGATAATAATGTTATTAATAATAATAATAATAATATAAATACTATATTATAATTTTCTTTCATTATTCGTATTTCCAGCGTATAATTTTGTCGGTTGTTTGAAAAACTCAGAAAAAGTGCTTCCCGTTCAGTAGTGGGTAGACAAGCCAGTGCGGCGAATACAGTAGTATTCGCCGCAGTCAGTACTGGGATGGATGACTGCTTACTTAACAAAGCAGACCGCCAAAGCCGCGAACCGACCGCGCGTCCACTGCTGTCAATCTTATGATCATTGTTATTATTGTTATTATTAATATTATTAATATTATTTAAATGTCAATCGAAAATGTCTCAAGAAGCATTATTCGAAATAATACGACAAAGAGATTTCCCAAATGAGTATCCTCCGTCTATCCTATTAAATCGTCGTAAGATACTGATTTTAATGCAAAATTTCATCTTGTGTTGACAATGAACTTGTTTTAACACAAGTTCATTCTCAACACCTCAGGCTGCACTGCTAATTCATGCCGTATCAGAATACCATTCGCCCCTGATCTTGGTGTGATACGGTTAGCGTGATCAGAATTTGCCACGGACGCCTTAGCTGCACCTGATCCGGTCCTGATGTATGTAATGTTAGGCTAGCCTGATAATTCACGCAGTATCAGAATATGATCCGGCCCTGATGTGGGGGTTGGGGGTTACCCTGATATATGTAATGTAAGGCTAGCCTGATAACCCACGCCGTATCGGAATATGATCCGCCCCTGATCTGGGCGTGAACCGGTTAGCCTGAACAGGCTAACCTTATCGATTCCTGAACTGGGCCTGATCCTATATCAGGCCAGCCGGAACAAATTTCTGCTCGGGAAAGTAAATCGTTTCTGGCACGGTTAACTTGTGTATTTTGTTCACCCGTGCTCTTAAAAAAAAAACTCCGTAACATTTTATCGAAAACGCAAGTCCGTAAGGTCTCAGAACTTGCCGACACTTTTTGTAACCAGATAGCACTTCGATACTATCGATTCATAAAAGTTTTTGACAAACATAAAAAATGACAGAGATAGTGCGGGATGTCTCGTATACATTTGGTCAAAAATAAAATGTGAAATACGAGAGATCGTAGCGATGACAGGCGAACAAATGGTATTCCGTGAGTCTTTCACGTAGGCGTTGAAGCGACCAAACCGGAAATGGGCTAGGGCGAGCTGGCGTAAAGAAACGCGAAAGACGGATGCTTCCCCTCTCATCCCCATCGTTTGTTAACCATTGGACATAGTCGGAACTGCGACTCTAACGACGTCATAATACCTATAGTACGTCCCGTGTATTTGTAATAATGTACAAGTGTCAGAGTGATCGATCGCGAGGATAGCCGGTAGTTTGTATGTTCGTCATCGATGTGCCTCGGCATCCGAACCAAATGGAACATCGGAAGGGGTGGTGAGCGTCTAAAAATAAGTCTCTCTGAACTCTGTGTGCTTGCCCGCACGAGTCGTGAAAGAGATAAGCAGAGGGAAAGCACAGAAGGTACGAGAGCGTATACGCGAGAGTTTATCAACTTTTAAACTTAAGGCAGCCTTCCAGTCTAAACGAGGATTTTTTCGAGATTTAAAAGGAACAAAATTCTTAGGTACTATTTAATATTTCAACATCAGTCTTTTTTACCGCTTAATAATAGATACTTGCGGGTACTCTGCGAATTTTTTCGACTACTATAAAAGTAACTTGAGGGTGCAATGCGGTTTCAAGTCGCCATAACTCCATGGCGACTGTGACCATGATTCCAGACGTTCTACTCATCTGAAACAAATTAAAAAACCAAAAAGATTATTGATCAGTACAAGTATGACTATCACACGAACCTTTGAAATTTCCAGGAAAAAATAATGTGACAAAACCGCGACCTTCTAAACAATGTATACGGAGTTTCGAATTTTTTTTAAATCTTTGAACGACCATAAAAAATGTGTCATATTTTTTTCTTTGAAATTTTAGAAGTTCATGCGACAGCCATACTTTCACTGATCAATAATATTTTTGGTGTTTATCCAAAATCCTCGTTTAGACTAGAAGATTGCCTAAAGGTAGTATTGCCTAAAGTTTCATCCATACACACTCAATGAGTTTTTTCAACAGCCACAAAAGGATAACTCTTTTACGATAACGAGTAGCAAAACTCCCGGATAAAAACGATCATTCCTTAAGGTAGAAGTCTGGTAACTTAAGCCGATTTTCATGTCTTTTTTGGAGGTCGTTTTTTGTAGGAAAATAAAAATGAATCGTTTTGGATATTTAGGATGTTTTTATTTACATATTAAAGATACAAAAAAAAAATTTTTTGAAAAAATTTAATACTTTATTATTATTATTATTATTTATCGAAGTTGGCACCTCGAAAAAAAGCGCGATTTTGGCTCTTGATGTTATCTGAAATAAAAAATTCTTGATAATTCTTAATCTATAGACATGTCATTCTGGTCGGAACTACTGAAGTTAAATTTCTTTTTATTTTACAACCCCTTCTTTGCTAAAATAAAAGGACTTTTTTTCTCCAAAGTCCGCCATTTTGTTATTTATCCATGAAATTTAACTTCAGTAATTCCGACCAGAATGACATGTCTATAGATTAAGAATTATCGAGAATTTTTGATTTCAGATAACATAAAGAGCCAAAATCACCGGGGCCACCTACGCGCTTTTTTTTCGAGGTGCCAACTTCGATCAATAATAATAATCATAATAAACTATTAAATTTTTTCAAAAAATTTTTTTTTTATATATTGAATATGTAAATAAAAACATCCTAAATATAAAAAACGATTCATTTTTATTTTCCTACAAAAAAACGCCCTCCAAAAAAGACATGAAAATCGGCTTAAGTTACCAGACTACTTAACCCCCTCACCTTAATTGAATTATGGCACGCTGGCCAAGAGAAAAAAAGCGCAATCGACGGGAGGGTAGTTTTAACTTCTCTCCCGTTTTTTCGTTCCTCTCCTTCTTCTTCTTTTGACGTAAACGGAGGAAATGATTCGTGAGAGTACTGGTTTCACTGAAGTATTTACCGGGTATGAAACCCGTACGAAAAAAAAGCCACCAATCGTGGTATCCTCAGCGCACACGTTTCCACAACACATTGTTGGAATAGGGAAAAAATAGCACGCGGCGGTATTGTGCAACAGGAACTTTTGGTACTTTGATATTTTCCTAGATCCAGTTCGTATCCATACGTTTTCTTTTTTTTTCGACCGGCAATACCGATGTCCTTTTGTTTTTGTCGTTAGCAATGGGTATCTCTTCTATGGGCTTTCGCACACTTTGACTTTCAACAATTCTACACTATGTGCCAAATATTTCTTTGCCTCTCGTGTAGTCCGCCGAAAATCTATATCCTCTTTCGTTCAGCATTGTACCTACGTCACGAATCTGGAACTTTGCCAATGTTTTCGCCGGCACGGTATTCCTTCTCTTTTATTTTATTTTATTTTTATTTTGTTTTCATCTCGTTACACGAGCATATTTTTATTTCGGTTGATTATTTTTTTCTACACCCCCCCAGGAAATGATTTTTCTGAAGTTTTATCGGCTGTAGTGTTTCTGTAGATACCTGGGAAGACGAGCTGCATAAAATAACCGACAGTGAAATCTCACTCGCATCCAGTAATACCGGGCTACACCACTATGTATACCATTTATATGCTATATATATATATATAGGTATATTTATTATATTTATACAGTGGTGTAGCTCGGGGCTCTTTCTCTTGGCCGTCCCGCACGAACGAATTTAAAGGTCCCGAAGGTGGTGGCCGCTGGGTCAGCTTGATATACAACCGTGTAGATCCGGGCAAACGAGAGAGAAACGTCGGACCGTGCGGTTGGCTAACAAATAATCTATGTCAAGTTTTGTGGTTTTTCTTTTGTTTTACATTCGTTTTTTTATTTTTATTATCTACAAATTGTACCCGAAACACTCTTTCGGGCAATAAAAGTCGCTGCAACGAAAAATCCAATGTCGGAGAGAGCGAAAGACAGAGCATCTGACTTTACCCTTCTCTGCTATATAGGAAAGTTACCGCAATGTATTCACTCTGGTGTCACGAGATTTTTATCTCGCCATGTATCGTTCAACGAAAATGATGTGTTCGTAAACAAAATCTGTCGAACAAAAGGAAGTTGAGCAGAAATGAAAATTAGTTTTAATTATAAACAAACTAGAATCGGTATACAGGCTTCGCGCGCTGCTTTTGTAGGTTAGGTTCATCGACCTGAAGTGCGCACATGAACGAACTCTGAGCCCGACATCGACAGCCAATCATAATGACGAGGCTTCAGAAATAAATCGCACTTCGAGATATTTCGTGACGTGTCTTTTTTATAGGGGGATCCACGAAACTTTATCTCATCTGAATGATTGTAAAATGAACGTAATTTAAATAAATCGTTTAAATAAATGCCGTTGCCAATGACCGTTCAAAGGTCACATTTGAAGGTTAAAAGATACGTAGTGTTTTCGCGTGAGATTGAAATATAGATTAACGGTTCATCTTCTAATTATTGAAAGAAGATGCGATGATTGTCAGAGTGTTAACAAAATTTGAAAATTTCTCTTTGTTGCTTTTACGCACCGAGTTGGAGACAGTAAAACGCATAATACCTTTAAGAGTATGTGAAAGTTCTGCTTTACCGACTCTGTATTACCGACAGAAGGCATGTTAATTTGCGGCCACATATCACCCCAAAACTATCAAACTGGAATGATTTGAAATTTGGTCAAGTTATTACAGACACATTAATGTCTGTCGTAAATACCAGAAAATATTGCAATTCAAAATTGTCATGTACGTTTTCACTTGAAAACGAAGAGATCTAAAACAAAAATGGATATAATTATTATTGTCGAGCCGAATTCCGAAAAAGTTTACGATTACGATAGAGACGGATAAATTTCCAAACCAACAAGCTTTTGTTGCTGTATGTGCAAAATTGATGACGTGGTATTTGGTCGAAAAATACAGTCATCGCGGGCAAGTGTTTGGGTTTAGTTCGCTTATATTCCACTGGCGCTACATGCAGACCCGATAGAGAAATTTTCCTTACTCAATTTTCAATTCACAGACAATTTTTGAGAGTTTTTAAGGTTCTACCCGGCAAATTAGAAGTTACAATACGAAAATATCTAACTAAATCACTTCTGGCGCGATTAATTTGCGTATTTAGTACATGTTCGTTGAACATTGTCCAGATTTCAAAGATCCCCACTATACCGACGCTGTTGAAGTTTTTCATTGTCTTTCACATTCTCTTGAGGCGGGATAGGGGCAACCCCTCCGTCGGTAATAAAAATTGTAATCAAGCGCGTTTAGTCGAGGTTGAGTTTTCAAGACAACGTGGACATTCTTAGTGAGCGTTCAACAAGTTAACGCGTTCACTGAAAATGTGATTTTCCTCGAAAACTCGAGAAATGATTGTGAACACGCCAAAATTCACCAATTTTATGAAAATCCGAATTTTTATGAATTCAACAACAATAGCAATAACAAGAAGTCCGGTTGTTGAATTTGAAGTAAGCAGAAAGCGTACAAATTTCTGCAATGTGGAAGCCAAAATTGAAAAGCTAATTTGCTCATAAATGCTGAGCTTGCGATGAAGATAAAATAATTCGAGGACATAATGTTTCAGCTTACACGTTTTGTCCTCAAAGCTTTTCTCAAATTGCTGCATAGACCGTGAATTTCCGCAAACGGCATTAATCGACTGTTAAACCAAAATAAAAATGTTTTTGTGAACGAACCAGTTTTCAGGAAGTGAAAGATCTGAAAATTCCTTCGAAAGATATATCGCACAATTAAATTAGAATGTTTTTGTGGAAATGAAAGTTCTGCTTCCTCATAGAGCGAGGTTTATTGAATTCGAGATAGTGTTTGGTAATTTTTCTTTTACCCATTGCAGTTTCAATTCATAATCTGCCAGTATCTGTCCGTTTAGTCTTATAGTGTGTCGATTATAAATCTTTGAACGACCATTCTCATTATTTCCCGATTATACTACCGGATTTGCATTTTTTATGGGTTTTCCTAATTCCTTCATCAACAAAAGATAAACAAACAAATCAAAACAGCATCATCATAAAATTCGATGATTTAATTGTAGCCCTTATATTGCCGTTTCTCTCCTTGTTCACTGCATCTTGTTTTTTTAACCCGTCCTATTTCTTTTTTTTTTTTTTTTTTTTATTCCGTCACCTTCCACGTCGAGGCGTCGCTGCACGAGTCAACTCGAGACTATACAAACCGGGGCGAAGGGAGGAGCTGAGAGAACAAAGAAAAAGTGAGCGAAGGTAGCACACAGGCACAAAGTACACCCAGGTACTGTACCACTCCAACTTGTAATCCGGACCGGAACAGTTTGCACCGCCGTTCGTCACGAATATTTAAAAATAAAATGCTGCGAATTGAAACTTGCATAATGCTGTCTTATAATTTTTGCGCATTCACCATTTTTTCTCTATGAATAAGGGCACATTGTCAATTTTATCCTCCTTACCGAGGAAGCTTTGACTCCGCGCAAAAATGATAATGGCGTAATATTAAAGTTTTAATTTGCTCCATTTTTTTTACTTAACTTGATAGTTATGAAGTTTGCTTGTTTCCAAAGCTTTTTCGAAAAATTGAAAATACCATAAATATTTTTCGATGGTGACAAAATTATTTAGGAACTTTCAACCCGATCAAGCCAAGCTCGAGCCTTCACAAACATCTATACCGATTTAACGAAAAATTTTCAATTCCATAAAGTTGGAACGCCTCGATCAATTTCCTCCAAGTTGAATTTGCAAACCGGTCGACTTATGTCCTTAAGGTAGTAGTCTGGTAACTTAAGTCGATTTTCAAGTCTTTTTTGGAGGGCGTTTTTTTTGTAGGAAAATAAAAATGAATCGTTTTGGATATTTAGGATGTTTTTATTTACATATTAAAGATACAAAAAATCAATTTTTTTTTAAAATTTAATAGTTTATTATTATTATTATAATTGATCGAAGTTGGCACCACGAAAAAAAAGCGCGTGGGTGGCTCCGGTGATTTTGGCTCTTGATATTATCTGAATTAAAAAATGGCGGACTTTGGAAAAGAAAGTTTTTTTCCAAAGTCCGCCATTTTGTTATTTATCCATGAAACTTAACTTCAGTAGTTCCGACCAGAATGACATGTCTATAGATTAAGAATTATCAAGAATTTTTTATTTCAGATAACATCAAGAGCCAAAATCACCGGGGCCACCCACGCGCTTTTTTTCGAGGTGCCAACTTCGATCGATAATAATAATAATAATAAACTATTAAATTTTTTCAACAAATTTTTTTTGTATCTTTAATATGTACATAAAAACATCCTAAATATCCAAAACGATTCATTTTTATTTTCCTACAAAAAAACGCCCTCCAAAAAAGACATGAAAATCGGCTTAAGTTACCAGACTACTACCGTAACAGAAATGTTTGAAAAACATTCAAAATCGCGTTGAATCAGAACAAGTTGTTAAATCCTCACGTAAATTACATTGAACAAAGGGAGCTGGCAGCTCCACTAGCATGCAAAATTTTGCCCTGATCGGTTAAGCCGTTGCAAAGTCATAGAAGTTTCATTTTTACAGCCCCATCACACACTCACAGTCATTTTTCGTAAATCTGTTTCTTTTCAACGTTTCGATACATTTTGAACGCCTTGGGATTAAAAACTAAAAAATTACAAACTGAAGTGAACAATTTTAGCTTTTTTTATTGGCCATATAACATGTGCTATTTTCAATTTGCAAAATTCATTTTAAACCGATAAAGTTTTTCAATCACGAAATAAAAAAAAAATTGTTGCATTAAATAAAATGTCTATAGCAATAATCGTTTTTGGGCGCTATGAATTTGGAGTTTATCCATTTTCGGGAATATGCATTTGGGAGAATATGCATTTTAGATAATATAAAATATGTGGCATATGACTAGAGAATGTGCATTTGTGTAAATATGCCAGCCTGAACCGTTTCATTTACGAGGAAACAAAAGTCATTTCCGATAGCAACGGAATAATTTCTTAAGAACGTAAAATCGCGAAGTCTACCGATTGCGAAAAATGAGATCCCGTCTTAGAATCGATACTCGTCGAAAGGCCGAGTGCGACGAGCAAAGAAGTAAAATTATGAAAAATCGGACAGACTCGGAGAACGTTGATAAATTTATTTCCAAAAAAAAGTTAATAATTCTTCGTTGTTCAACCAACACGTGGGACAAATGAATATATTGTTTCGTTAGCAAGTTTCGTCGTGGGATGATTCGTTGGAATCGGTTACAAACATCCACAGGCATTCGGCCGTTTCTCTTTTTGAAATGTCCACGTATGTATGAGCGGATAGTCCACATTCGTTGCCGAAAATACTCAACCACCATACCGTACCCTCAACTGCCAGGTTGACTCCGGTCATACAGTTCCTCACGACGACTCTGTGTACAGAGATTTTTACAATTGAAACAATGTAATATCGCTGAGCTGCATTGGAAATTACCACGGAGGCGCTGGCCTATTCAATATGGCCGCTCATTCCCAGTCAGCATAAGTCATCCAGCACTATGGGGAACGGTAGTAAACCCTCGATTATCGGGGTGAGAGTCAAAATTCGGAACGACCATTATTTTAGATGGTCGAAATGTTGAATTTAAAAATAACGAACGTTTAATAGTTTGCACGTTTTATATTAATATGAAACGTTCAAACTATTAAATGTACGTTATTTTGAACGTCTTTTAAGTTAGTAGTCCGGTAACTTAAGCCGATTTTCATGTCTTTTTTGGAGGGCGTTTTTTTGTAGGAAAATAAAAATGAATCGTTTTGGATATTTAGGATGTTTTTATTTACATATTAAAGATACAAAAAAAAAATTTTTTGAAAAAATTTAATAGTTTAATATTATTATTATTATTATTGATCGAAGTTGGCACCTCGAAAAAAAAGCGTGTGGGTGGCCCCGGTGATTTTGGCTCTTAAGTATATCTGAAATAAAAAATTCTTGATAATTCTTAATCTATAAACATGTCATTCTGGTCGGAACTACTGAAGTTAAATTTCATGGATAAACAACAAAATGGCGGACTTTGAAAAAAAAGTCCTTTTATTTTAGCAAAGAAGCGGTTGTAAAATAAAAATAAATTTAACTTCAGTCGTTCCAACCAGAATGACATGTCTATAGATTAAGAATTATCAAGAATTTTTTATTTCAGATAACATCAAGAGCCAAAATCACCGGGGCCACCCACGCGCTTTTTTTCGAGGTGCCAACTTCGATCAATAATAATAATAATAATAAACTATTAAGTTTTTTCAAACAAATTTTTTTTTGTATCTTTAATATGTAAATAAAAACATCCTAAATATCCAAAACGATTCATTTTTATTTTCCTATAAAAAAACGCCCTCCAAAAAAGACATGAAAATCGGCTTAAGTTACCAGACTACTACCTTAAATCAGAAAAGAAATAATGAAAATATAAAAACACAAAACCGATAATTCAATGTTTTTTCGTGTTCTCAAACTATTGAACGTTTGTTATTTTGCAATTCCACATTCTGGCCGTCCAAAATAGTGGTCGTTCCGAATTTTTACCCTCACCCGATTATCGTATATTATCGATAATCAGGATTATTACCACGGTCCTCGGATCTCGGTGTTCGAAAAACAATCTGACAGTCTTGCTCGCAATGAATGAACTACTGAGAAAGCATAGGCCGTTTCTTCGAATCGAGGGAAACAAAAGTGACTGCTACACTCTTTCTCGTATGCGGTATTCTTTATCAACTCATTCATTTCTTTTTCCAGGACCCAAAATTTTGATTTGTCCGCCATTCTCACATCTCATTGCATGTGGTCCGAGGAATTTTTGTGAAAAATTGCAGCCCCGAAAGTCCGCTGGCTTTCGAGAATTAAATTATTTAATATTTCGATAATTTACAAGAGTTTACAAAATTTCCTTTGGGCAAAAATCGAATTGGGAAGGATCATACGTTAAAACCATTGGAACAAATAAAAATAAAAATAACACTTCTAACATTAATCTATCACATGAGATAATGTGATATTTATGAATTGTTCATTTATCCGGAATTCTGGTATTTCAGTCGCGCCTCTTGTTATTTACGCGACACGAATAGAACGGTTTTTGATCTTTCGCGCGGGCTAAAAATCTGATGCCCCTCAAACCGAACATCGTTCACGTTCTCTCGATTTTTATTTATTATATTGTTGCTGTAATGGAGCAGTGCAATTTTAATTGTGATTAAAACGTAACACATTCGCGCAGTAATTATCGGGCAACGAGACTGGGTGAGAGTGGTTTGAAAATTGACCGAGAGAGGTCAGGTCGCCAAATGGTAATTCCCAATGTACGAGAGAGGACCCAAAAAAACGGGAATTGCGCTGCGGCGGGGAGGGAGAGTGGGAGAACCCATTGCTCGACCAGGTGTCCGTTGGGGACACGTCTCCTGAGTTAGTGTGCGAAGTTCTGTCGCCGTGAGTGCATCGGTTCGCCCGTGGGAATTTTTGTAGTGAAACAACTTTTTCCATTTCGACGAAAACGTGATGGCCGATTGTCGAGAGCAACGCGCGGCTGTGAAATTTTGTTTCCTGTTGGGGAAATCGGCCGCGGAAACTACTGTAATGCTTAAGACTGCTTATGGAGATGCTGCCCTAAGTAAAACCAGACTCTACGAGTGGTTTTCACGTTTTAAAAATGGAGAAATGTCAATTGAAGACCAACCCCGTTCAGAACGCCCCTCAACGACAAGAAGTGACGAAAACGTCGACAAAATCAATGTTCTCATTCATGAAGACCGTCGCCGAACCATTGATCAACTCTGTGAGATGTCTGGGATATCATGGAGTTCAATTCAGAGGATTTTATCCAAAGATTTGCACATGAGCAGAGTTGCAGCCAAATTTGTCCCTCGCCTTCTCACAGACGAGCAAAGGGAGCGTTGACTTCAGGCATGTTTTGAACTTCAAAATCAGCTCGAAGAGGACCCTGAACTTTTTTCCAAGGTGATTACTGGTGATGAATGGTGGTGCTATGGATACGACCCCGAAACAAAGCAGCAATCAGGCGTTTTGCCACTGTGGAGGAGGTAAAACAAAAATCGCTGGAAGGCCTAAAGAACATCCCGATAAGTGAATTTAAAAAATGTTTTGAACATTGGAAGGTTCGTTTGCAGAGGTGCGTTGTGGTCAAAGGAGAATACTTTGAAGGTGATCAAAATTTGGTGTAAAAATATTAAAAAATAAAGAAATTGTGACGAAATTCCCGTTTTTTTTGGGTTCCGCCTCGTACTTGGATCTGTGGTTTTTAACTTCAAAGTTGAAAGGAAAAATATATTTGGACCTTGTGAACGGTGGGAACGGGGCGCCCTCGGTTTCCATTCGCATATTATTGTCCCAGTAAAGAACTTTCCACGTGGAATAACGATCCTTATTGTTACTTAATCGTACTGGATCGTGATCCAAGGGACCGTGTGGTCCATCGACGAGGGGTTTCTCCGCTCGGACATACAACGCTTCACCCCCCAACGGATCTACAATCTTTTAATACATACGTTAATGTGTATGAACAATAATAATAAATATCATACGTTAATTCTCTTACGTCCAGGTACCTGTAACGAAAATTCCTGTCCAAATAGTAAATTGCCATCAGTTTTCTCGTTATTGTCGGCCGATTTAATGACGAAACTGTTGCGAATGCACGGAGCGAGTATCGGCGATGCCACCAGTTGGCAATCACTTATCAAACTTGACATTTCATTTATACGTTTGTCGTGTACCGTTCCCGCAATAACGACACCGTAATTCGATCGATTATCGTTTGCGATCAGTGGTGGTGAGCTCGGCATGTCGGGCGCTTTAAGCTGAATGCAACTTCCAAATTTGACGAAACCATCTTTGTTCCTGGACAAATATGTTTCTCGCAACAAATTATTGAACAATCGTCTTGTATGTTGAACGAGTAATTTTCCATTTTTCCGTTTCTTTATAAAGCTCGCTATTTTCTCCTGTGTGTTCGATAATAACGTCATAAGTAGTCGCACATTTTAGCTATAGATGCGCAACTAAAATGGAACACCAGAAATACGAGATCCTTACTTTTTCCAGTTGAATATCCTCGAACCAATTGCCGATTCTGACAGTTGGGTTGTACGTCATTTTTAGCGCTACTACTATTACGCGCTCCTTCAACAATTTATTAACAGAATTAGTTGATCATTAAAAAAAAATGTATCGCTTGCAGTATATATATACGTATCTTATTTCCGCATTACTACGACAACCGCCGTCAGGTGTGTTTTGTTTTCGGGATGGAGCGTGGGAACTGGAGGTGCCAGGGAGCCAGCATCCCCTGACAGAAATGTGAATCCTTCCTCTTTCTGTTAGACTCCTCGGCCCTTCCGGACAGTTGCCCGTAGCCACTTTTTCCTATTGCACCACTCCGTCGAATTTGCACGAGGGTACAGGGGAAACTGTGGAAAATCCGGCTGATAGAAACAGCTACAAGCGGGTGTCATATACACAAAGATTTTTATACCACAAAATTCATATACACGAAGAAACATGTCCACGAAATGTCATCAGCACGAAATTTTTTATTTGTTTCGTGACGGGTATCACCTTATAGATTTTGACAAAAAATTACAAATTCAAAATGGCGGATGATAAGCAACAAAAATCGCATAACTTACCGGATTTGTATGAAATTTTGTATCCAGAGGTTTTTTGGGTCACTCAATACAAATTTGAAATACAAATTATAAAAATTAAAAATGGCGCATCGCGATTTCTAAAAATCGTATAACTTGCTAGATTATTATGAAATTTTGTATTCAGAGATCTGTTGGATCATTCAAAACAAATTTGAAATGCAAATGACAAAAATTAAAAATGGCGCATCGCAAATTCTAAAAATTGCATAACTTGCTAGATTATTATAAAATTTTGTATAAAGAGGTTTTTTGAGTCACACAATACAAATTTGAAATGAAAATTACAAAAATTCAATATGGCGCATCGCAAATTCTAAAAATCGAATAAAACTTTCTAGATTATTATGAAATTTTGGATCCAGAGGTTTTTTGGGTCACTGAATACAAATTACAAAATATTGCTTTTCTTTGTGTGCTTGAGTTTTTCATCCATCATTTTGAATTTTATAATTTTTACCTCAGATTCGTATTCAGCAACCCAAAAACCTCCCGATACAAAATTTCATACAAATCCAGTAAGTTATGTAATTTTTATTGTTCGTCATCTGCCATTTTGTGTGGGGCAGAATGAGCTCCCTTGTTTCCAAAAATCACTGAAGGCCCCTCAGACCGAATAGAGGAGTGAGGCTGGTGCCGTTAGTTGGGGGAAGCTATGACGTTTTCAGTAGTCATCATGCCGTGGTCGGGTGAGCAACGGGGCTTTGTTGCGGAGACGTTCTTCAAAAATGGCGAAAACGTTGTGACGGCGCAGAGGGCTTTTCGGGTGCGGTTCGGGTTGAATCGTCACAACAGTGTTCCTGATCCTAAAACCATTCGGAAATGGATCCGTAATGTAAGGGCGACAGGATCTGCAGTTCCTATGAAATCAGTTAGGCGACCTAAAAGTGTGCGAACACCCGAAGACATCGCGTCACTAAGAGCGTCAATTAAACATACTCCAACGCGATCTGCGCGGAAACATGCTGCTGCGCTTCGAATGTCGTCCAGAAGTGTAAGACGAATCTTACACTCAGAACTTCACCTGCACCCTTACAAGTTGGTGTTAGCACAGGAATTGAGCCCACAAGACTTTGGGAAACGTTCACATGGTTGCGATGCAATCCTGACTGCTGTACCCCCGGCAATGTTGTGTGGACTAGTGACGAAGCGCATTTTCATCTCAATGGCACAGTAAACAAACAAAACTTTCGTTACTGGGCATCTGAATACTCCCGTCGACTGCATGAAAGACCGCTTCATGGCCCGAAAGTAACAGTTTGGTGTGCTGTGTCCTCTACAGGCATTATCGGGCCTTATTTTTTTGAATCCGCAGGATTGACTGTTACTGTGAATTCGGCACGCTATTGTGACATGTTGGAAAACTTTTTGCGTCCCAAAATGGAAGAGTATAGCGAGGAACACGACACAGAAGCCTTCTGGTTTCAACAAGATGGAGCCACGGCACATACTGCCCGTCGTTCACACGAAATTTTGCAAGAGCTCTTTCCTGGTCGCCTGATCTCTTTGCGGGGGGATCTTCCATGGCCCCTTGCTCCCTCGATTTGACACCGTGTGACTTTTTTTCTGTGGGGATACGTTAAAGCTGAGGTGTACAAAGTTCGATCTCGAATTCTTGAAGATCTGAAGTAGGCGATTGAGAACGTCATCGTTGGAATTTCGAAAGCTATGCTGGGAAGAGTGACCGAAAACTTCTTCGAAAGGCTCAATATGTGCATTGCTCGCCAAGGCCGCCACTTGGACGATATCATTTTCAAAAAATTATGAAAGAAAAAACGGCATTATATGTACTTTTGAGCAATACAAACCGTTTCTATGTATCTCGAACCATTCTTTTACAATTAACCCTTAAAATCAGGGAGCTCATTCTGCCCCACCCTGTATAAGGGGATTTCGTACAAAAAAATATTCGTGAATATAGTTTTTCGGGTATAAGAATTTTCGTGTTCATGACACCTTACCGCATTACCATCAAACAGACAAAAAAACAGCCCCCCGCTTGAGCAGTCACAATGCGGACCAATGCACCGCTGAGCAGTGACCATCCCAGTATTGGCCGCTGCAAATGTCGGCACAAAATAAGAGATTATCAGAGTCGCGGGTTCACGTGCTGTCGATATATACTACTAGGTATATCGGTATCGGGTGATCGGTATATTATATGTTGATTGTGTCACGGCGAACAAATAATGGCTGAGATAAGATTTTTATTGGCGAGGGAGTGTATAGGTATAACCAGGGCTTGAGTTACGAGGAAGGTACGCAGTATTCGGCAGAGGGATGGTGGCACAATTGCTGAGGACTAAGTTAGGCGATGAATGAGGAAGAAAGTGTTCTCTCTTGCTTTCGTTGATGCTTCGAATGGATGAAGACAGTAATGAGAGAGAGAGAGAGAGAGCGAAAGAAGGAGGGAGAATAAAGTAAAGAAGTGAGTGAAAAAAGAGAGAGGGAGGAAGGGAGAGAGAGAGAGAAAGAAGGAGGGACGATAAAGTAAAGACGAGACAGAGAGTGGGGTTGGAGGGTCGAAGGGATCCGTCGAGTGTCGAGTGGCCACCATTCGGCATTGAAGAGTTGAGCCGCGCAAAAGAAGAACGGGGAACACGAACGAGGAAAAAAGTTGAAGAGAGTAGTCTGCTTGAGTTTTCACCTGGTCTTCAGACATTGAGACATTTCGGCATGCATGAGTAAAAGTTCATGGATCAGTCAGAATAAAGAAAAAGTCACAAAACATCTTAAAACTACACGATAGAGTACCAGTTCTTAACGTACAACTTGATAAACGGCCAATGGCGAAGCCGCGGAACAACAATAGACACAATCGTTCATCCTGCTTTGTGCCCTGCATGGTTAAGGCCTTACATACGTCGAGAATTTTCAAAAAATCGATTTTTTTTGTTTACCGATTATTATTCCTTATAGTCTTAGGCGTATTTCTGTGTAAGCTGATTGTAAAAATTCCCCATAGTTCAAAAGTTATTGTAGATAATGTGACTGCCCGACGAAAGGACAAAGGTCTGACGCGCGCCTACCTGAGTTGAGTTGTTTGAGGCAGCTGGCCTCAAAAAAAAAAAAAACAACAACAATTTTTTACTGACAAGGAAGGCGTACAATATGAAGCTGGAATGGGAGATTAAACGTAAGTTAACTAAATAAATTAAAAAAATTCATAAAGTTCTTGCTCCAGCCGCGCGCGACTTCGAGCGAAACGCGCTTGAAACTTTAAACGCGTTTTTCTCAAAACTACTTTTTCTGACACGGTCGGCATGATAACTCGTACGGTTTTTAATATTTTTTGATGATTTTTTTTTTTTAATATTCGGAATTGTTTTTTCTATAGTCTGTCGAGCCGGATTTTAAAAATAATAATTAGAAATTTTATAAAAACAATTAAAGTGTGACTTTTTTGACGCAAACTTAACATTTTTTTTTAAATTACCGTAAATTGTTTAATTTTTCGAAATTCAAAAATCCGGCTCGACAGACTATGACTACTACCTTATTTTACAAGAATTTCTTTACGTTTTGCAGATCCGTCAACATTTGAGGAAGAAATACTGCCGACCGTGGAGCAACTTTTTTTTTACAGTGCTTCAAAAAATGTGATTTTTCATGTTGTAATTTTTGAAAAAAAAAATTGAAATAAATTTTGTTACAAACCTAACACAGTAATAAACAATGTGTAAGAATTTTTTTATCAATTTCTATTTCTATCCCTCCTAAAAACAGTTTTTCTTTTGGTACGTTTTCGGTACCGCCGGACGTATGTAAGGCCTTAAAGTGACAGGTTTCCCTTAGCAAATTTTGTCATTCATTGACATTACGATATGCCATTGAATTTCCATTGCTTCAGACGGAATGGCAAGTGAAGGTAGTTTTGCCAGGGGTGAAAACTCCTTTCAAAATTCCATTGGTATTGGCCAGTGCTGGTGCCTATGGGAAATGAATGGTAAATTTACCATTCATACATTTGAATGGTGAATTTACCATTCATTCCGCATAGGCACAAGCAATGGCAATGCTATACGGGGTTAAAATGGAATTTTTGTTATTGGGAAAAATGCCAAGGCAGTTTTGCCAATGACAAAATTTCACCATTCAATTTCCCATAGGCAACAATGGCGATACCAATGGGATTTTTAACGGAATTTTTACCATTTAATTTCCCATAGGCACCACCAGTGGCAATACCACTGCGATTTTGCATGGAGTTTTTATTCTTGGCAAAAGTGCTTTCAACTGCCATTGCGTCTGAAGCAATGGAAATTCAATGGCAGTTCTTAATGGCAATGAATGGCAAAGTTTGCTAATAAATCATAAAAAAATGCACATAAACTATGGTCAAGTAAAAACTGAAAAATAACAGGAACTATCCGAGAAGTTTGCGAAAAAAAATGACGATTATATAAGTTTATGAAGAATGCCTCATATATATATATATATATTATATCCTTTCAGTCTTCATAGCAATTTTTTGTATGCCAAATGCCATTTCTGAACTAAGATTTTTTAAAAATATATGCAAAGAAATAACAATATTATAAGCAGAGATAATATTTTATAAGTTCATAACATTAGTAGTATGTATAATGTATGTATCAAACTCAGATATATATTAACGGAGAACACCACTGTGACCCCCTTTTTTTTCCAAAACAATATTTTTCCAAATCCCTGTGTACTTCTCTTCAAAATATCATATTATTAACGAAAACACTCGGTATTTTTTTTCAGATCGACGTTGAAGAGAGTTGTGCTGCGTGCCGCGGAAATGACAGCACCTGACGCGAAAACTTCCCCAGCGCCACCATGCGGCGTGAAAAATGTGAAAAAAATGTTTTCTGATACATTAATAAACAAGGAACAAAACCCAAACAAATTTTTCGAATATCTCTTTTTTTTCCCACAAAAAAAAATTCTTGAAAAATGTGAAAAAAACAGGGGGTCACAGTGGTGTTCTCCCTTAAGAGTACAAATTAGTTCGGTGTGTTTTCAAAAGATGGCGGTGGCTGTTATGAATGTTTCATAGTGACAGCTGATTTGGGTGGTTTCACAGAGGTGAGACATCTGTTAATAATATTCAGTTTATATCGCTTTGAGTTTCATACAAAAACCTTGTTTTTTACTGTGTTAAATATGTCAAATTTTGTGTTAACTAAGCAGCATTTGCGGGAAATTTTAGTTTTCTGCTTCAAATGGAAGAAATTTATATTCTTTAATTGGTTTCTGTTGTAATTGATTTCGGCGTTTCAAGAATGGCGGTGTCAGCGTTGAAGGCAAGCCTCGCTCTGGACAGCCAAAAAAATTCAAAGACAAAGAACAGGAGGCATTACTCGATGAAGATCCGAGTGAAACTCAAGAGGAGCTTGCAGAATCATTGGGAGTGACTCAGCAAGCAGTTTTCGTACGATTGAAATCTATAGAAATGATTCAAAAGCATAAATGCATTTTTTAACACAAAAAACCGGATCAAACTAATTTGTACTCCTAATATATACGAGGGGGGACCCAAAAAAAAAACGGGAATTACGCTGCGGCGGGGAGGGACAGTGGGGGAACCCATTGCTCGACCAGGTGTCCGTTGGGGACACGTCTCCTGAGTTAGTGTGCGAAGTTCTGTCGCCGTGAATGCATCGGTTCGCCCGTGGGAATTTTTGTAGTAAAACAACTTTTTCCATTTCGGCGAAAACATGATGGCCGATTGTCGAGAGCAACGCGCGGCTGTGAAATTTTGTTTCCTGTTGGGGAAATCGGCCGCGGAAACTACTGTAATGCTTAAGACTGATTATGGAGATGCTGCCCTAAGTAAAACCAGAGTCTACGAGTGGTTTTCACGTTTTAAAAATGGAGAAATGTCAATTGAAGACCAACCCCGTTCAGGACGCCCCTCAACGTCAGGAAGTGACGAAAACGTCGACAAAATCAATGCTCTCATTCATGAAGACCGTCGTTGAACCATTGATCAACTCTGTGAGATGTCTGGGATATCATGGAGTTCGATTCAGAGGATTTTATCCAAAGATTTGCACATGAGCAGAGTTGCAGCCAAATTTGTTCCCCGCCTTCTCACAGACGAGCAAAAGGACCGTCAACTTCAGGCATGTTTTGAACTTCAAAACCAGCTCGAAGAGGACCCTGAACTTTTTTCCAAGGTGATTACTGGTGATGAATCGTGGTGCTATGGATACGACCCCGAAACAAAGCAGCAATCAGGCGTTTTGCCACTGTGGAGGAGGTAAAACAAAAATTGCTGGAAGGCCTAAAGAAAATCCCGATAAATGAATTTAAAAAATGTTTTGAACATTGGCAAGATCGTTTGCAGAGGTGCGTTGTGGTCAAAGGAGAATACTTTGAAGGTGATCAAAATTTGGTGTAAAAATATTAAAAAATAAAGAAATTATGACGAAATTCCCGTTTTTTTTTGGGCCCCCCCTCGTATACTCGTATATATTATACATATTATAAAAAAAGAAAGAAATGCCATACGAATTTACCATTCAAAATGAAACTGAATGGTAATATTACCATTCAGTTTTTATGAAAAAAACGGCCATTCGAGTTTCCCATTGACTTTCCATTCAGCTTGCTGCCATTAAACATTTTCCCTTGACTTTACCATGCAACTCGCCTTGGGAGCGTATGGTGATCAGCCGTTGCCATTGACTGCCAATGGCAAATTTTGCTAAGGGTTCTCTTACACGGTCAGTGACGGGGACATTTTCCTGAAATTAGATTTGACGAAGAAACAAATAGATCAGCAGAACTGTGATTGATCCTTCGTGCGAACTAAAAGATTGTCGGATAGGGAACAAAATGACGAATGATAGAACGCGGGAAAGTAACGATGATCGTCGAAGGAAATAGAATTCATACATGACCCGAAATGGATCAAATATAAATTCATATTGAACCGGATGCAGGTTTGTTTTTTACTTATCGTTTAGTTCCCTTTTTTATCCATGACTTTTTTTTTTTCTCTGACTATCACACTCGTGGCTGTCATTCTCTCTCTCTCTCGCTGTTTCTCTCGGGTTTATTGGTTCCTCATGTCGAGCAAACGTGCGTTTAATGGCGCGTCACGTGTAGAGGTGAAATCATTCGATGCACGTCACGGTTACCGCAACCTCGCGGGGGGCTTTTTTCCACTTTTCCTCTTCCGTTTGTGTGTGCGTGTGTGTGCGTGTGTATGCGTTTCCCCATTCTTCTTCTCGGCCCTGTCTCATCCTCTTGTACCATGGGATCACGGCTTTTCTTTTATTTATGACCTCCCTGTTACCGACTAAGCTTCCGAACTCTCCTACAGCACATTCTGTCGCGTGCCTTTTTTTTCGCCCTCTATATTTCTCCCTTGTTCTCTCTTTCTGTCGCTTTTTTTCTTTTCGTTCACCGTCTCGTTCGAGAGGGTTGTATTCATCGCGTGAATGTGAATGTGTTTGTGTGTTTTCGGCTGAAACTCCACTTTTACCCGGAACATCAGGGAAAGAGGGGTTGACGTCAAGCATCAGCATTCCTCTCCTCCAGCCTGACTGCTTTCTCGGCAAATCAAATTTCAATACTCCCGCCAAAGAAGAAAAGAGAAAGGGAGAAAAAAAAGGAACTACACAATAGTAAAACAGCTATCAAAGAAATTCTCCCGTGGACTTTTGAAGCTTCAACTTCATTCCCTTCTTCTTGAAGAAATTCAAGAAGAAGGGGAAGAAGCCTGAGTCCCTGCTGCAGCCTGAGCCATTAAGGACTGAATATACAGAAAACTTTCGACGTTTTCGGAACAAAAGTTAGCCGACTTTATTATCAACTGAACGTTCCAAACTTATCGCAATTTATTATGTTCTCAGCTATAACAACCTCAACGAATCATTAGAAAGGTTCGTATTTTACGGCTATGAGATTTTTTTACGGTTCGTATTCGGCATTATCCCGTGATATCTGATATAATGCCGCTCCCGCTGAAGAACAGTTGATTTTCTGCGAACTATGTTAGGGTAACTGTCTGGTATCTTAAGCCGATTTTCATGTCTTTTTTGGAGGGCGTTTTTTTGTAGGAAAATAAAAATGAATCATTTTGGATATTTAGGATGTTTTTATTTACATATTGAAGATACAAAAAAAAATTTTTTTGAAAAAATTTCATAGTTTATTATTATTATTATTATTGATCGAAGATGGCACCACGAAAAAAAAGCGCGTGGGTGGCCCCGGTGATTTTGGCCCTTGATGTTATCTGAAATCAAAAATTCTTGATAATTCTTAATTTATAGACATGTCATTCTGGTCGGAACTACTGAAGTTAAATTTCATGGATGAACAACAAAATGGCGGGCAAAATAAAAGGACTTTTTTTTCCAAAGTCCGCCATTTTGTTATTTATCCATGAAATTTAACTTCAGTAGTTCCGACCAGAATGACATGTCTATAGATTAAGAATTATAAAGAATTTTTGATTTCCGATAACATCAAGAGCCAAAATCACCGGGGCCACCCACGCGCTTTTTTATTCGAGGTGCCAACTTCGATCAATAATAATAATAATAATAAACTATTAAATTTTTTCAAAATTTTTTTTTTTTGTATCTTTAATATGTAAATAAAAACATCCTAAATATCCAAAACGATTCATTTTTATTTTCCGACAGAAAAACGCCCTCCAAAAAAGACATGAAAATCGGCTTAAGTTACCAGACTACTACCTCAAGAATCCTGTTGCGAGTCTCCTATCGACCCAATTTACAAGCGTGACGCTTCTGTATTGGGATCCGATCCAATATCCAGTCGGATCCTTATCAGAGAGTAGGAACAATCAGAAGAACCCAGCTGGTTCCCCACCATAATTTCTATACGGAGATGCAAAAATTAATGGATATATTCTTCCATTTTTATGCTGCATTTAAATTTCCATTTGCCAATGTTCGACTTGTTGAAGCTCTCTAACGTGGATTGCACAATTTGTTCGCATTAAATTCGCTTCGTTTCCAGATATCTCTCATCTCCGCGTTCTCACCGTCACTATTTTTTCGTCATTCTCCTGCTGTTCATGAGCTCTTTAATGCCTCCCCCACGCGTGCTTACGCAAATTTATGAGAGGTCTCAACCGACTGGAGAATATCTGTATAGACGGATTTGTTTTTAGTTCTCCTTTTCGCTCGCACACCGCATTACCGCAGAACTCGCCGGGCAGCCTCCGACGCGTTCACACACACGCGCAAACGCACGGAAAATATAAAAACGCACTTTTATAAATTAAATTTATGCTATAACATACAGCTCTATATATATGTGCTGGAGAATACGTTTATGCACTTGGTGTGGGTGCAGAGAGACGACGTAACGCAACACGCTCGCTCGTTTTGCTTCTCTCGTCCCGCGGGCTGTTGTGCGGTTACGCGGGCGGTTCTTAGCAGTCTCACTCCGGTAAAACCAGCGCGGGCAAAATCCACCGGGCGTCCTCGGGCAGAAATCTCTAGCAGCGCGTCAGTTCAAGTAAATTTCTCGTAATAACGTTCACGAGATATTCTCGCTTCACGAGACTCTATCCAACAATAATAATAATAGCAACGATATATTCCGCATCTCGAAACGTCACGTTCGAATAAATAATTTGAATTACAAATTATGTAATCAACGACGTGCAATTTGATTATAAATAAAAAATTAACATAATACCGGTAATCGAAGAGCGATCGATAACTTGTTTGTAATTACGAAATTAAATAAGCCACCGTCGAAGATTAAATAGCGTGAAATAGTTAGAGTAAATCCGTGGATAAGGGCTGGTGAAGGAATAAAGAAAAATGTCCGTTGCACAACGTTTATGCGTGCACATAAGTGGATCAGAGGGCTTTTCCGTCCGTAGTTAACGGCGAGGAACTGGTGGCGCTCGCCGCTTCGACTAATGCCAATGCCGTTGCTGTTACTGTGCTACCAGGACCCCGGTACGAGACAGCGCAAACGGCGGAGCTTTTATTTGCAATGGGGAGCCCAGAGGGCCAGCGGTAGGAAGAGCAGCCGGCAGCGGTAGCAGCAGAGGCGCATAGCGGTAGAGCTGGCTTTAAATCCAATTAAAATTTCCCTCTCTCGGGTACGGGGGAACGGTATATACATCTACGTTCAAATATATATATATATATACCGTCCGGATATTTCTCACTCTGTCTTCTCGTACGTTTTCATTCTCTAGGCTCTTGCATTGCCACTCGTACGCGCACAAAGGACTCGCAAAACTCGCGCTTTCTCACTACATTCGTACGGCCAAAAACCGTTTGGAAATCCATCCACCCATGCTAGTTATAGGTTGGGTTACCACCCGAAACCTCCGATTTTTCAACCGTTTCACCTACCACCACACTACGGAAGCCATTTTCGTATATTTCATATATTCTCGCGTTAAACGCGCAGATCGTGAAATATAAAAATAACATTTTAATGATGTCGAAGTTTGGATCGTTGGGATGGTACGAAAATAAATTTTTGTTATACCATTCGTCTCCTTAGAATTGGATTTTTTAAGACAAAAGTCGTTGGAACGTTTTTTTTTTGGGGTCTCCTTTAACGTAGTAGTCTGGTAACTTAAGCCGATTTTCATGTCTTTTTTTGGAGGGCGTTTTTTTGTAGGAAAATAAAAATGAATCGTTTTGGATATTTAGGATGTTTTTATTTACATATTAAAGATACAAAAAAAAATTTTTTTGATAAAATTTAATAGTTTATTATTATTATTATTATTGGTTGAAGTTGGCACCTCGAAAAAAAAGCGTGTGGATGGCCCCGGTGATTTTGGCTCTTGATGTTATCTGAACTCAAAAATTCTTGAAAATTCTTAATCCGTAGACATGTCATTCTGCTCGGAACTACTGAAGTTAAATTTCATGGATAAATAACAAAATGGCGGACTTTGGAAAAAAAAGTCCTTTTATTTTAGCAAAGAAGGGGTTGTGAAATAAAAAGAAATTTAACTTCAGTAGTTCCGACCGGAATGACGTGTCTATAGATTAAGAATTATCAAGAATTTTTTATTTCAGATAACATCAAGAGCCAAAATCACCGGGGCCACCCACGCGCTTTTTTTTCGAGGTGCCAACTTCGATCAATAAGAATAATAATAATAAACTATTAAATCTTTTCAACATTTTTTTTTTTTGTATCTTTAATATGTAAATAAAAACATACTAAATATTCAAAACGATTCATTTTTATTTTCTCACAAAAAAACGCCCTCCAAAAAAGACATGAAAATCGGCTTAACTTACCAGACTACTATTTTAAGAATCTGGACATAAATGGGGAGAAACGAGAACAATACGGAATATGAAAATGTAAAAAACCTACTTTTGTTGCGTTCCAACGATGCAAACTTCAACATCACACATTTGACACGTTGATGTTGAATAATTAAAACAACATTGAGTTTCGTCGATATTGACTTTTGGGTTAACGACAGAAAAGACGGAGAGGTCCACAACAAAAATCGATACAATTATTGTTGTATGGCGTGATTTCAAAAAATTTGATTATTACGTTCTTGACAGATGTAAATCTTATTTAACAAACATTCATTTGCTGCTGTATCTGGAAAATTAACAAGATGGCATTTGTCCGAAAAAAATGCACATTAATCGTGGAGAAGCCCTTTTCGTTTAGTTCTTTTGTATACTACTGGCGCTACTCGCAGACCCGAACGCGTGGCTTTTCTTACACAATTTTCAGTTCACAGATTATTTTCAAGAGTTTTTCGGCCCGAATAATTAAAGATTACGTTACCAAAGTACATCGTAAATCGTTTCTGACGCTCGCTAACTCGCGTATTTGCTAAAGATTTCGGCAAAAAAAGAAAGAGTATAGAAAAATTGGTCAAGACATTTGTAATCGTTTCGGAGAACATTGGCGAAATCATCAACCCGTGTTCGTTAGAGGTTAGGTTACCACTCGAACCATCCAAATTTACAACGTTTTCAACCGTTTCGCATACTACACTACGGCAGGGCTACCGAAATTATAATGTGAAAATAATGCATTATCCATTACAGAAATAACTACAATTGAATGATGAAAAACATTAAGTATTACATTGGTCATGAGAAATGTAAAAGATGACCATTATGCATTGCATTAATAATGAATAATACGAAAAACATTACATAATTCATTACTGAAGTAATGTCTAATGCAAAAGTGTTCCATTTTCCATTACAGAAGTAATGGGTAATGCAAAAGTGTTCCATTATCCATTACTGAAGTAATCGGTAATGCAAAAGTGTTCCATTATCCATTACTATAGTAATTAGTAGTGCAAAATACTTCCATTATCGATCACTATAATGATGGGTAATGCAGAGCAGCATTAACTTTCCATTACTATAATTATGAATAATGTATTACCTCGAGTAATGCATTATTTCTTCGACTAATGCATCATTACTTCGAGTAATGCATTATCGGAATACGAATACAATAATTTATTATTATACTTTAACAAGAAATAAGAGAAAATGTAATGCAATAATACACAATCGTATAAAATCATATATCTTCCGATCCAATCCTAAAACATCTATATGAGTCTTATATATAACAATATATACAATCATATACAATTTTATACAAAATTGTTAAGTTTTTTAGAGTCATATACAAATTTATATAGTATTATCAAATTCTATAGAATCATATACAGTCATATGGAAAACAATTGTCGCATACAATTGGATATAATTCTATAAGAATTTATATGATTCTATATGATTCTATCGTCTCAATTTTTGATCAAGTTGTATAAAATCTTATCTTATAAGATTGTATATGATTGTATAAGATCGTATCCAACCATTTTTTCCCGGGCATTTAGTAAACGGGCAAAGTTACTCGCGACTCTGTTAACACGAAAACATCACATCTCTTCTATCTGTGTGGTAATAGAGTACCAGGTTACATATTTTTGGAGTTACTTCTATTGATGTTGAAGGTCGTAAAAAGAAAATTTTTTTTCAAACTACGGATGATTGAAATGAATGTAAGTTAATGATATTTGGAACTTTAATTTGAAATGAAAAATCTCGCAGTTTTATTTTGATGATTTTGGCATCAAGTATGAAGTTAATAATACTTCAGAAGCGAATATTTTCAACGCTGGGTTTCATATAAACGATATAGAGCGAATATCAGAACTATTGGAATAGTCTGCTTATTTACTTTGTGGTGTTGCTGTCTCAACGTCTCTTTAAAGCACGTCGTTCGTGGAGGAAAGTAAATGAAGACAAAGATAACGGTCGTAGGCGCTTTGTGTTCAACCAAATCATGTGATTTCATTGACATTGTTATATAAATTAATAAAGAATTTCGATTTCAATAATGCATTACTCGGCATAATGCAGTACTGGAACTAATGCTCCATTTTAATATTTTGCATTATTTATTTCTATATAAATGGAAAAATAGCATTGTCTTGCATTACCCATTACTGAAGTAACGGGTAATGCAAAACATTACAATACCCATTACTTCAGTAATGAGTAATGTAATGCTTTCCACATTACCCATTACTTTAATCATGTTCAATGTAACGCTGTGCCAATTAACCATTAATAACGTAATGCAAAATGATATGTTTTTTTCATTTTCCAGTACTTATGTAATGCTTAATGGCCTGATATTGGTATTATTAATTAGAAGATTAATGCAATGTTTTTCTTGACCGAAGACTGTAAATGAAGACAAAGATAGCGGTCGTGCGCTTTGTGTTCAACCAAATCATGTGATTTCATTGACATTGTTATATAAATTAATAAAGAATTTCGATTTCAATAATGCATTACTCGGCACAATGCAGTACTGGAACTAATGCTCCATTTTTATATTTTGCATTATTTATTTCTATATAAATGGAAAAATAGCACTGTCTTACATTACCCATTACTGAAGTAATGGGTAATGCAAAGCATTACAATACCCATTACTTCAGTAATGAGTAATGTAATGCTTTCCACATTACCCATTACTTTAGTCATGTTCAATGTAACGCTGTGTCAATTAACCATTAATAACGTAATGCAAATAAATATGTTTTTTTCATTTTCCAGTACTTATGTAATGCTTAATGGCCTGATATTGGTATTATTAATTAGAAGATTAATGCAATGTTTTTCTTGACCGAAGACTGTAAATGAAGACAAAGATAGCGGTCGTGCGCTTTGTGTTCAACCAAATCATGTGATTTCATTGACATTGTTATATAAATTAATAAAGAATTTCGATTTCAATAATGCATTACTCGGCACAATGCAGTACTGGAACTAATGCTCCATTTTTATATTTTGCATTATTTATTTCTATATAAATGGAAAAATAGCACTGTCTTACATTACCCATTACTGAAGTAATGGGTAATGCAAAGCATTACAATACCCATTACTTCAGTAATGAGTAATGTAATGCTTTCCACATTACCCATTACTTTAGTCATGTTCAATGTAACGCTGTGTCAATTAACCATTAATAACGTAATGCAAATAAATATGTTTTTTTCATTTTCCAGTACTTATGTAATGCTTAATGGCCTGATATTGGTATTATTAATTAGAAGATTAATGCAATGTTTTTCTTGACCGAAGACTGTAAATGAAGACAAAGATAGCGGTCGTGCGCTTTGTGTTCAACCAAATCATGTGATTTCATTGACATTGTTATATAAATTAATAAAGAATTTCGATTTCAATAATGCATTACTCGGCACAATGCAGTACTGGAACTAATGCTCCATTTTAATATTTTGCATTATTTATTTCTATATAAATGGAAAAATAGCATTGTCTTGCATTACCCATTACTGAAGTAACGGGTAATGCAAAACATTACAATACCCATTACTTCAGTAATGAGTAATGTAATGCTTTCCACATTACCCATTACTTTAGTCACGTTCAATGTAACGCTGTGCCAATTAACCATTAATAACGCAATGCAAAATGATATGTTTTTTCATTTTCCAGTACTTATGCAATGCTTAATGGCCTGATATTGGTATTATTAATTAGAAGATTAATTCAATGTTTTTCTTGACCGCATTATTCATTAAATGAACGATGCGTAATGGAATTCGTCTCATTACTCATTACTAGAATAATTACTAATGAAATCAATAATGGATTATAAAAATAATGAATTTTTTGCAACTCTGCACTACGGACGCCATTTTCCTATATTTCATATATTCTCGCGTAAAATGTACGTCGATCGTGAAATCTAAAAGTAACATTTGACACGTTGATGGTTGAATAATTAAAAGAAAATTGAGTTTCGACGAGGTTGACTTTTGGGTTAACGAGAGAGAGAGAGAGTGAGAAAGAGAAAAAAAAAGAGAAGGGTAAATCGGTATTGTTTCGAATTATCCGGCGAATGAATCCCCGCTGGGATTACCGAACGATGAGAAATTGATCGAATTCGCTCTCGTATACCCCGTTATATATATCCGCGACTATATCGAAAATCCACATATACATGCACGATAATAAACCGCTATACGTATGTAATTATTCCTGAACGTTGAATATTTCATGAAAACGCAAATGGCCCGTGGCATTAGTATTACGTGTTATGGGGGTATATAGTAGGTCGAGGCAATCCGTGGTATTTGGGTATGTGTGTTTATACAGAATTGTGCATTGTCGCTCTCGTGAATTCGAGTCTTTCGATGAGAATATACACGAAGTATCTCTCGGTGGAATCATCGATCGACATATATTTGACGAATGATGCATTGACAAAGAAAAAATAAATATAAACCCACGCCACATATCGTTCGGTACAATGTTTTTATCGTTAATTTTTCGTTCTTTCAAATTTGTTAAATTGCGGTAATTACGTTTTAGGGGTCTTTGAGCAATGGAGGAGCGATTGGGTTATGTATTCAATGAAGCACTTGCATTGTTTCATCCTTGGACGACCCCAGGAAATTTGCATAGTACCGCTTATGCATATGCATTGTCGACTTGACCAATCAGAGAAGCGACACAGTGTGTTACATACTCCGTTTGGTTGAGACTATTTACCGGGTTCTCCCTATCCTCAGGAGCCACTCTGCCCGCTTACCGATCTATCTCTCTTTCTCTCTCTCTCTCTCTTGTGCCTCTATAGATTCGGTCGCGACTCCAACAACCAGAAACATAGAAGCGATCCTCGACACCGCATCCTCTCGTGCCAATCCGTAGTTCGCGAAATTGGTCTCCGCTCCGGATGTCCTCGTTACGACAATATTCGAAGGACCGAAACTCATACCCGGACTTCGAGGTAAACTCAGCGAACAATCGCCTTCATACAGAGTTCTGCCACTTCTCGTTTTGTAATTATATTTTGGTAAATGAGAAACGACAAACTTACCGTCATCGCCAAAGCTTCGGAGTTTTACTGGCACGCGTCGAATGCCGAGGCGGCAGGCGTATGGAAATTTCTGAAAAATAAAGAAATAGCGCGTTTAGAATACGAGGATAAAAAAAACGGAAAACATGTTCTGCTTTAGGAGGTAACACCACTCTAGCGGCAGAAAAAAAGGCCTAACTTTAACGATTTATTCTAGGAGTATGGAAAAGGGGCATATGATTTCTTTTCAGAGGGTTTATTTAACACATATTGAAGTGTGAAAACAAAATTTTTTATTATCATTTTGATACAATATGGCGATGACAGAGCCCATCTTGAAAATTTTAATATTTTACCCCCACCCGAATGAAGCTAGTAAATGGCGCGTACTGTAATGGGCTCTATTTCGATGTTCCCTATTTTGATGATCCCTATTTTGATGTTCCCTATTCTGATGTTCCCTATTTTGATGCTCCTTATTTTCATGTTCTCTATTGTAATGTCCCCTATTTTGATGTTTCCTATTTTGATGCTCCCTATTTTGATGATCCCTCTTTTGACGTTCCCTATTTTAATGTTCCCTATTTCGATGTTTCCTATTATTATGTTCCCTATTTTGATGTTCGATATTTCGATGCACCGATTATTTGCGTGTTCAAGTTTTACACATTCGAAATTTGTATCTTTTTGGTACATTGGGTGTTACGAATATTAAGGACGTAGTCTGGTCTAGAGCGAGATTTTTGACGTCATTTCTAATGTGCAATAACGTTCAAACCGTTGAAGTTGTCTTGATGAAAATTTACACATGCATTTATTGATCCTTAGAGAATACTTGTACATTAAAAAAAAAATTATTTCAAATATTTTCATGTAGTTTTTTGCCTTGTTGCAACATGGTGCGCCGAAATCGGCGCCCACTCTGGACGATGTTGTATGCATCTGAAAAAAAAAACTATATATATTCTCAATCTGTATGAGTATTCTGAGCACTGGTAGCAGAATTGGTACTTAAAAAAATTTTTTATTGAGTTGAATAATAATTTTGCCGACATTTTATAACTCGTCGAATACCCGAAAATGTATGAAATATCATTAATGAAAGTTCAACAGGCCGGCGTTTTGTCAAAAAAAAATTTTTAAGTACCAATTCTGCTACCACTGCTCAGAATACTCATACAGATTGAGAATATATATATATATTTTTTTTCAGATGCATACAACATCGTCCAGAGTGGGCGCCGATTTCGGCGCACCATGTTGCAACAAGGCAAAAAACTACATGAAAATATTTATAATTTTTTTTTTTTAATTCTCTAAGGATGAATAAATGGACGTGTAAATTTTCATCAAGACAACTTCAACGGTTTAAACGTTATTGCACATTAGAAATGACGTCAAAAATCTCGCTCTAGACCAGACTACGGCCTTAACTACTCGCTACTTTTTATTTCGGAAATATCAACTTTCAACCTCGTTCAAATCTATTTTTTGTACTTTCATACTACAGAGACTGACTGAGCACATAATCTCGAATAGATGAGTTTTCGATTTAAGGTAGTAGTCTGGTAACTTAAGCCGATTTTCATGTCTTTTTTGGAGGGCGTTTTTTTGTAGGAAAATAAAAATGAATCGTTTTGAATATTTAGGATGTTTTTATTTACATATTAAAGATACAAAAAAAAATTTGTCTGAAAAAATTTAATAGTTTATTATTATTATTATTATTGATCGAAGTTGGCACCTCGAAAAAAAAGCGCGTGGGTGGCCCCGGTGATTTTGGCTCTTGATGTTATCTGAAATAAAAATTTCTTGATAATTCTTAATCTATGGACATGTCATTCTGGTCGGAACTACTGAAGTTAAATTTCATGGATAAATAACAAAATGGCGGGCAAAATAAAGGGACTTTTTTTTCCAAAGTCCGCCATTTTGTTATTTATCCATGAAATTTAACTTCAGTAGTTCCGACCAGAATGACATGTCTATAGATTAAGAATTATCAAGAATTTTTTATTTCAGATAACATCAAGAGCCAAAATCACCGGGGCCACCCACGCGCTTTTTTTCGATGTGCCAACTTCGATCAATAATAACAATAATAATAACATATTAAATTTTTTCAAAAAAATGTTTTTTTGTATCTTTAATATGTAAATAAATACATTCTAAATATCCAAAACGATTCATTTTTATTTTCCTACAAATAAACGCCCTCCAAAAAAGACATGAAAATCGGCTTAAGTTACCAGACTACTACCTTAATAACCTCTCTAAACAACGGTAATTTGACTTCGGCATCTGTCGAAAAACCAAAGTTCCGAATAACCTTATCCCCGTTCTTCTATATTACCAATTTTTTATTTAAAATATCTGAAAACATTACTGGAAATACAAGGATTTTTAGATGTGGGGTTTCGCAATGAGAAAGACCTCTAAGGATACTCCAGCTGCGTGAGCCGGAACAACAAAGTTTCATGTCCGTGACCGTCATTCTCATCCTCGTCGTTATCGTACGGAACGACTTCCGGACACTGGGGAGTCTGGACTTAATCCAATTGCTGTCCCCCTTTGAACGCTACATGGCGTTCCTCAGACTGTAACGCGATTCGGGTTTTTCTTTTTAGGAATCGATTGTAGAGACGCGAAGCATTTTTGTTTCGCGTTACTTAATTGTTATATAGGTATGACCTAATTGTTAATACACAAAAGAGTCATCCTTCGAAGAGGCTACGCCAGTTTTTTTGTTCCTTCTGTGAGCTTCATGCACGTTCATTCGTACTCTTTCGTACACTTTCACATACTTTGGCTTTTGGTAAAAAAAAAAAAAAAAATAAGCAAAGATCGCTTCTATCCGAAACTTTCTGATATACCGGAAAATTAAGCCGAAAGAAACGATCAAGACCTGGTCTGGACATCGAGTATATCGGTTGGTTAACCACCTGTGCCATACCATGCGGGACTGATCCTTTCCTTCCCTTTCCTACCTCGGTTATTTCTCTCTTTCTCTCTCTTCATTTCTGTTTTCATACCCTACCCCGTTTTCGGCAATCGCTGAACCATTGAGGTAAGAACAAGTTACCATGTCCAAGTCCCTACGTTCACTAACGCGCTCCGAATGCCCACAATCTTACTACTTCTGGCGCTGCGTTTCCGGTTTCTGTATTCTGCCGTGGCTTTCAGAACGATCCACATGAGTACCCGAGAAATACACACAGACAAAAGGAAGGCCGGAGTAAGTCAACGGTCCGTGACTGTCAGGGCACCTGCCACGAACAGGTGAGGGCTCTCGAAGGTTTCTTTTCCTCGAGCCCTCGAAGCGACACGGACGGAGAACGTTGCCACTGGGCACGTGCCTGCACCGACACAACACCCTCGATTATTCTTCACGTTGTATGTTCAACGTTCCTTTATAAAGTGGTTAGGAGGTTCCAAGATGTATCCTCGTTTCGTTCAACCTGAGCGCCGAGACCTTTCATTTGGTAACCAGGGCTACTAATGTGAGTGATGACCGGGCTATACATTACCAAGACTCTTGCGAAATTGAAGATCCATTTCTAGGTCGCGGCGATCGAGCCCCGATGACTTTTTCCCCATATTCAGCCCCAGAATCCTCGGATTCGTGGGCACGTGGAATTAGATATTGATACCAACTGTTGTCAAGTATAAACTGCTCCACGTGTCCGTCACGTGTCGTCTCAAGCAAATATAGTCCTTCACCGTTCTGGTAAACATTCCAACAGTCCTCCGTCTCAACCACCACAGCCTACGTGCGTCCGTCCTTATTTCTAAAAAACCAAAGCCAAACACATCTAGCCTCGTTCCGTTTCATCGTAAGCTCAAAGTTGTAAACTTTCGGTTACTATGGACGAATGTCTAACGGGAAGATAAGACGGTGTGGTTGAGCACGTGGTACTTTTTGTTCTCGTTTGTATGGGCCCGTTGCTGCATCGCTTCTCGAAGAACACTTCGTCTGTTTCTAGTCGAGATAACGCAAACTCCCTAGCAGCAGAGAAGCATCAGCGTTCGAGACAAGCACCAAGCTTGGAGAAGCAATAGAAGCCACCAAAGGCACCACTCCATCCTTCGGCACTTGAGGTAAAATTACATCCACCCTTCTGGTGGTGCGCTAGTTCAGATCTCAGCCTCTCTTGTCTATGTATATGTATGTATACGTATATATATATATATATATATATATATATGATTTTAGTGCGTTCTGCTTTATCCTCCTATCCTCTGATGTTGCACCAGATTGTTGTCGTATAGATGCCACGCGGAGAGTTGGGTAGTATCATTAGCTTTGTTACTATTTCGAGCGACTGAGCTATCCAGAGAATACATTTTGGATACTACAGTACATTGTGTAATATTAAGCGTTTCATCCCTACACCCTCTCCAAAAAAATTAGTCGAACGAATAAATCTATCTCGCGTGTACTTTTGTCTTTTTATTCTTCATCCAATTGGCTACCAGGCAGTGATTATCAAATACAGATGGGTGTTGGATATAGTTAAAAAAATAGTTGTCCCTCCAATTTGGAAGACGCGGACAATAAGTTCTATGTTAAAAATCCGAACATGACGTTTTCACGTCATTCCATATTGAATGGGACCACAAAAAGAGTTTTGTTAAGGGATAACACCATTCTAGCAGCAGAAGAAAAGGCCTAACTTTGACGATTTATTTTGGGAGTATGAAAAAAGGAATAGGATTTCTTTTCAGAGGGTTTATTCAACACATATAGAAGTATGAAAAAGAAATTTGTTATTATAATTTTTATACAAAATGGCACCGATAGGGTCCATCTTGAAAATAGTCTTTTTCAAACTGGGAGAACGTATTACTTGAACACCGTTACATGGATCGATTTGAAATTTTTATGGTAACTTCACAATTACTTTCTCTATCGGAGTGTATAGCCGTTTTTGATTTAATGTAAACTTTTACTTTTATAAACAATATACTGCTTTTTTTTCATACTCCCAAAATAAATCGTCAAAGTAAGGCCCTTTTTTCTGTCGCTAGTGTGGTGTTACCGATTAAGGGGGATGAATGGTTGAAACAAATTTATTTTCGTTGCATTCCAACGATACACACTTCAACATTATAGTCCCAGGGCTTACGGCAGTAAGTTTCTGCTGCCATAACTTAAGCTCCGGGGCTATTGAATGACGGACCCCACGTTCATAACCTTAAGTCTCTACCCCATCAGTTACAGCTGTACAATACGAGACGCGCGAACAGTTTTTCACAATAGTTCTTAGGACCGTTAGATCGTCATAACAGAAACAAGTAAAAATCAACCGTAAGGGGGGTTTCAATATGATGAAAAATCCGGACGATGGTTCATGGACACACTAAAAATGCATTTCCGTTATATATTCCCGTTAGTTCAATATTCGCCTCATTAAAATTAGGCACAACGAAGGGAGTTCCTGCAGATGAGATGCTAAATCAGTTACCTTGCCGGTGGCGTATTTCGAAGATAAATTCAACAAAAATCTCGTTATAACATAACTTCTTATTGGATAAAATTAAAATTCATGCGCACAATTCAAATGCCCGTATTAGTTTTCAACTCCCACAGAGTTTCAGCGATAAACCAAATAACTGAGGTAAAATATTATAATGAGAAACGTTGAATTTCATAGATAATATTAAATTTATTTTGGTAAACAATAGCGAGCGCTTTGTAAGTCACTCATTAAGGGCGGGGTAAGGGTTTTCACTTTCGAAAAATCGAATTTTTTTTTGTCCTATCTTATTTTTTAACATTTCAAGAATATGTCCGTAAAATTTTAAACCGATCTAAGCAATATTCTTGAAGTTATTGTCTTATTAATCTCCTGGCCTTTAACGCTATACCTCTAACAGCTGCGGGCGGTCGGGCTAGCAGTGCAGCTGTCGAACAGGTATACAGTTTAATCATTGCTATTGTTTATATAGTATATAGTGTATACTATACACTACAATATTTTAAAAGGAGAAACGAGCGAAGAAAGGAGCTGGAATCGATGATTCTGTATAAGGTGGAAAAAAAAAAAATTTTCTTCACTTCTTTACTTCATAAACTTTAGACGCGTTTTTCTCAAAACTACTTTTTCAAAGTCCGTGTTCACTGCCATTTAAAAACTACATGACCGATTCATTTCAAACTTTGTACACATTTTCTACATATAAAATACCTCCCCCCAACGTTTAGTTAAATTTTTTTTTTTACATTAAGGGTGTTTCCAACCCACAAAATGGCAGAATTTTTCGTGGAAAATAACAGTTCACACTTTAGATGGCCGCCAAACATTTTTAAATGAAAAAAAAAATTATCAGAGAACGTTGGGAGGAAGATTTGATTATAATTTGACTAAATTTTCATGGTTTTTCATTTTCAGATAATTTCCGGCCGAGTTATAGTGAACACCGCAAATTGTTTTTTTTCCAAGACGTTCCGGGGGAAGCTCTGTTACGGGCTTATGCTTCAATATTTCTGCATGAAAAAATTACACAACATTGTCAAAAGTATGCTCAATAATGTACAAAAGGTTCGAATAAAATTGCTCAATCCATATTTGAGAAAAAAAATCGCAAAAAAAGTGTTTTTGTTTTACGCCGAAACCCTTACCCCTCCCTTAAATATGCACGTCAAGAAGTTCAATTATATTTGCAAGGTAAATACGTTTTAAGCAAGTACAACGAGCAGCACATGACACTAAACTTGTCCATAGTATTCTTTTATTAATATTAAACAATCTCATATTATGGAATAGTCGCTCCAATTACTCAATGTAGAGGAGAATTTTATTTATTAATGTAATACGAGTATATACCATAATGGATGGTGGAAACATCCGTTAGATAATGGAATTGGATAATGGAGATAGTGGAATTTAGATACAAAGCGAAATCGAGATTTAGTTTGAAAAATAAAATCATTACGAAATTGTCATTTAATAATACGTCACTTATAATGGTTACATTGGTATTATGAGCGAATGGCTGTAATTGTATATTTACTATATACCCGTGATTGCCCATTACTAACAACGCGACAGACATTCGAGAGATCCGTCGATGACTCACACTCGTCGCGTACAACTTTATGCACCACAATACCTCGATCACTGTCATTTGCCCTTCCTATTTGCATCTACATCTATTTTTATTCCTATCCGATTTCATGACTAATATTACGATCCAACTGAGATCGTCATCGATCTGCCTCGTCGATGCGCATGTTACGTGATCTTTGTTATTATCCATCTACTCTATATCGTCGTCGAGGTTGAGCGATCAGTCATTCGTGCTGCTCGCACATGCGTGTGTCTGTTTATATGATATGTTATGCGTTATAGGGCATTCTACAGTTTTATATGCACATGGATAAATATATATACAATATATATGTATATAGATATATAATAATTGCGTATATATATATACGAACGCGATTATTTCCGATATATATTTATATTGATGCATTATATGCACAGTACGCTTAAATATGCATCCACTCAATTATACGGAACAGTCCACATCAATTTAACCTAACGTTGATTTCCAGAGTAGTGCTGTACCGCTTAACCGCCCAAGGCAACTAAATGGGCTAAACGTTAGCCCGTTAAAATGGCTTAAGGGGTAACACTACTCTAGCGGAAGAAAAAAATAGCCTAACTTTGACAATTTATTATGGGAGTAGGAAGAAAGGAATAGGATTTTTCTTCAAAGAGTTTATTCGACACATATTGAAGTATGAAAAAAAAAATTATATTATCATTTTGATACAGAATGGCGGCGACTGAGCCCATCTTGAAAATCGACTTTTTCAAACTGGGAGGACGTGTTACTTGAACACCGTTGCATGGATCGATGTGAAATTTTGATATTAGCTTGACAATTAGATTCTCTATCGGAGTACGTAGCCGTTTTTTGATTTAACGCAAAAATCTTTTATAAACAATTTACTGCTTTTTTTGGCAAAAAGTCGAGTCATGTTTCGAAAGTGCACCATTTTTACAAAATTTGATTAAAAAAAAATTTACGTAGTCTCATACTATATCTCTCTATATTAATATTTCGTCGCCGCCGCCACCGCTGCCGCCACCGCCACCGCTGCCGCCACCGCCGCCTTGTACAAGAGTTGAGGCGATCATTCCCTTCACCGTTTGGGGGGGGGGGGGGGGGGGGGGGGGGTACGCTGAATGGAAAGGCCCGGGGGGTACGCCGAATGGAATGGCCCGGGGGGTACGCCGAATGGAAAGGCCCGGGGGGTACGCCGAATGGAATGGCCCGGAAGGGGGGGTACGCTGAATGGAATGGCCCGAGTGGGGGGGGAGTACGCCGAATGGAATGGCCCGAGGGGGGCGGGGGGTACGCCGAATGGAATGGCCCGAGGGGGGCGGGGGGTACGCCGAATGGAATGGTCCGGGGGGGGGTACGCCGAATGGAATGGCCCGAGGGGGGCGGGGGTACGCCGAATGGAATGGCCGGGGGGGGGGGTGGCGCGCGAAGCGCGCAGGGGGCAGAGCCACCATAGTAGATTATAAAATTTTTTCGTTTTTTGTTCCAGGTCTTATACTTTAAGAACAAACCGTCCTCCCGTGAAGGTGTTTTAAAAAAAGATGTTTTTCAAGATGGGCTCTGTCGTCGCCATTTTGTATTACAATGATAATAAAAAATTTTGTTTTCATACTTCAATATGTGTTAAATAAACCCTCTGAAAAGAAATCATATTCCCTTTTTCCATACTCCGTTTGAAAAGAAATCCCATTCCGTTTTTCATACTCCCGAGTGGTGTTATCTCTTAACCCCGTTGCCCCTTAACCGGCTAAAAAAAACCGGTTAAGCAATCTCGAAAATTCTCTGTGAAATAAAAAAAATATTAAGTATCTATTGAAAAATATTTAGCAAAATAGAAAGTTAAGAAAATAGAAGGAAATGGCCGCCGTCCCGCTTTAGGATATGGTTTAAGAATTTTTATATGACACTAGAGGATTTTTCAGAAAACTTTCTGATATTTTTATATTACGGCCAACCTTTTTTGCTTTGTTTAAAATAATATTATAAATTATTACTAAATAGCTGTTAGCGAAACGAATGTAGAAACAAAAAAACTCCATGTCTGTTACGGTTCTAACAAAAAAAAAAAAAAAAAAAAATGTTGATCAAATGCCGGAGGGGGCGAGACTCATAGGCAGATCGATTTGGTGTGGAATGCCTCATATAAATATATAAGTTTAACGCTGTATGGTGGGGATTACGATACACAATACGTCCTAACATGTGACACATACAAATACTTGTACTGCACTACATTTTAACGAAAGGGAAAAAAAGAAGGCGCAGAGTTGAATTACGGACTTGTAGCAGAGACCCAGTTGCCCTTGGCACCCACATGTTACAAACATTATACAATCTCCTGGTTGCAATAACGCGCTGCGCTGCATATAATACCGTTGCCGTCGTCGTTATTATTATTCATGTCAAAGTCGGTGGCGATATTGGAACCGACTCTTGGATTCCTCCTTAGGCTCCGTACATTTTTTTTTCTTATCCATTCAATTTTTCTTTACGGGTTCTCCGTACACCCTTCGGCACTGGAATAAAATTATATCGTGAGCGAATTAATGCAGGAGGAAATCTAATAGCCGACGGTACGATTGGGATTATTATATTTCTATTATTCGCGATGTTTTCGATGTTTCATGCGAGTCTTTCGTTCTCAGCAAGACGCACGAGCAACATAATCGTTTTCGCTTCCATGTTGAGGAAGCTTTGTGACGAGCAACATTTTTTGTTAATTTTTCAATGTCAATGGACTTACAATGTGCGCGAACGGCAGAAAATCAAATTTAATGTCCGTCTGTGTAGGTGTTTGTATACGAGGTTACAAAAATAAAAGTTCTATAACTCAGGAATGGCTCGAGCTTTCGCGCGCCAAATGGAGCCATTCCCTTTTCGCTGATATAATTTTCGTGAAGATCGAATAACTCGTTAAGGAGTAACACCACTTTAGCGGCAGAAAGAGGCCTAACTGTGACGATTTATTTTGGGAGTATGAAAACAGGAATAGGATTTCTTTTAAGTGGGTTTATTTAAGACATATTGAAGTATGAAAAAAAAAATTTATTATCAATTTGGTACAAAATGGCGGCGACAGAGCCCATTTTGAAAAGCGTCTTTTTCAAACTGGGAGGACGTATTACTTGAACACCGTGTTACATGTATCGATTTGAAATTTTGATAGTAGCTTCACAATTATTGTATTTATTGTAAACTCTTTTTTATAAACACTTTACTGCTTTTTTTGGCAAAAAATCGATTATTTTTTTCAAAACTGCACCATTTCTATAAAATTTTATTTAAAAAAAACCCTACGTATTCCCATAGTCAATAGTATAAAGATTATAAAATTTGTTGGTTTTTTATTCCAGGTCTTATACTTTATGAGAAAACCGCCCGTGAAGGTGTTTTAAAAAAAAAGATGATGTTTAAGGTAGTAGTCTGGTAACTTAAACCGATTTTCATGTCTTTTTTGGAGGGCGTTTTTTTGTAGGAAAATAAAAATGAATCGTTTTGGATATTTAGGATGTTTTTATTTACATATTAAAGATACAAAAAAAAATCGGCTTAAGTTACCAGAGTACTACCTTAAGATAGGCTCTGTCACTGTCATTTTCTATTAAAATGATGAAAAATAATTTTTTTTTCATACTTCAATATGCGTTAGATAAACCCTCTGAAAAGAAATCCTATTCCTTCTTTAATACTGCCAAAATAAATCGTCAAAGTTAGGCCTTTTTTTCTGCCGCTAGAGTGTTGTTACCTTTTAAGGTTTTTCACGATTTTTAATTTTTCCAAACATTTCCGGTAAGAGCAACATAATTCATGCAATTTTTTCGCTATTTGATTAAACCTTCCCAAACAAATCGTCTATCATTGAATACTGTTTGCTATTGAATTTGGGGAAAATCGATCAAAATGTTTTAAGTTTATGAAATTTCGAATTTTTCAAAAAATTGTTATAGGTGTTTGTTAAGGCTTTAGTACGTACAATATTTGGGCTACTGGCTCAGAGCAACGTTAATTGCTTACCATGGAAGGATAATTGGCATTCGATTTCGAGAAAAACTCGAAATCCAATTTCGAGAAAGAATTTTCGACAAAATCAATCTTCACACTGTCAACTTAAAGGAGACAAAAATGGTGCAAATTGAATCATTATCATTATCATTCTATTGCATCATTATCATTTTTTGCACACAACGAAGCTTCCTCTATGAGAAGGCTAAACTTCAAAAAGGATTTTGCTCATAGAGGAAAACTTGTAAATGCGCAATAACGATGAGGAAGCAATATGCAAGATTCCATTTTCATCATTTATTATTCTTACTATTATTGTTATCATTAAGTTAGAGTCTGAGTTTCAATATCTCAACGTTATTCGTAACTGACGAACAACGAGAAACAATTATTGAAATTGTGATGAAAAAGTAAATCTACAACAATGGTTTCCAAAGAAAATGAGTTAAAGACCTAACTATATTACTAAGCCCTTTTATGAACAACGTGAATAAACAAGAACAAAAAAAATCTAATCAAATAAACTGATGTAAAAGATAATTATTGATCGTGTTAGCATGTTTATGGGCGGTGAACTCTAAATCGTACTCCAATCTTCATGGGATGCATGAATCATTCTCGACTTGATCATTAGGACATAGAAGCTATATAAAGTGGAAGTTGGGGAGGGAGGACTTACGTAATTCCGTTATGAGCGAAGGAAGAAAAGTTGGGGACGGCGCACCCACGCACCAAGCGTTAAAATATTTTTATTGTTATAATAATAATAATAACGATAATATAAATCGCACGAACGAACATCAATGTAATTTTATGTACGATCACGTCACGTACTGCGGATCTGTGACTGGAAAAACTATTACCGACGTCCGTTCGTAATGAGAATTGCACCAGGGACAAATGTTTTATGACGCCCTTGTATATGTACATGTCCTACATCACCGATCATTTGTGTAATACAAAAGCTCATTTATTCAACGATATGTTTGTCACTTTCCATGTGGATACGGCGGAGTTATCATTAAATCCTGATACACCGGGTTTAATCGATCTGACAACATTTATTGAGTGACCGATAGAACGATTCATGGCGTGTAATAATACGGAATGAAACAATGAAAGCACATTTGAAGAGAAAAATAATAATTTCATGCAACGGGTATTGAGACATATCGAATGATCATCGATCAATGGTAAGTATATTAGATCGAACGAATTGAAGTTTCCGATTTACCTCGACTAGTTGGCACATTTCGTCATTACTCATGTCGGTTATTAGGATACGTTATTTTTCAGACAGTCATTCGCCCGACGCGTCCATATGCATTAACATACTTACACACTTGCATCCGTATTCAGCGTGGGAAAGAGTGGGACTCTGTGTGACATGGGGAAGTTTCTAATGCCGTTCGTTTAAGGGGGGAAATAGGGTTAGACGGTTCAAAAAATAGACTATTTTTAAATTTCATAAATTGTTAGTAAAACTATTGAAAAATATGTTCCCAAAATTTTAAATGAAAACTCCGACTCGTTCTGTTGTTATAAGCCATTAAGGTGGGAAATAGGGTTAGGACAGCGCTTTCTCAATGATTTTCATGAATTTTTTTATAGTATGAAAAATGAATATAATTCATTGAAACTTTGAGAATATTTTATACATATATTTAAGTATATACTGTAAAATGTTTGAAGAATTTCCTTGAAAAACACCGAAGATATTAGCGACCCCATATTGCAGGTCACAATCAGACTCAGCGTTTTGCTATTTTTTTAAACGCGTTTTTCTGAAAACGACTTTTTTTTAACTTGCGTACACGCTAGTTTGAAAAGTTTTCGACCAACCTTTTTGAAAATTGGCAGTTACTTTCTTCATAGTATTGCGCTCTATATGAACCTAAAATCGGAATATTATCATTATTTAAAATAATTTTTTTTTTGCAAATAAAGTTGTAAAAAATGGAAAAAAATCATGCTTTTTTGTTTTGATCCCTGTAAAAAATTCAATTTTCTATTTTTTTGATAGCATTTAGGTTCATATAGAAGAGAGACATATAATAAAAGTAAATTCTAACCTCGTTTGATTTCAGATGAAAATTGCGGCTTCCAGAATGTACGCAAAATGCTGAGTCTGATTGTGACCTGCAATACGGGGTCGCTGAAATCTTCGGTGTTTTTCAAGGAAATTCTTCAAAAATTTTATAGTATATACTTAAATATATGTATAAAATATTCTCAAAGTTTCAATAAATTATATTAACTTTTTATACTATAAAAAAATTCATGAAAATCATTGAGAAAACGCTGTCCTAACCCTATTCCCCCCCTTAAAGCAATTCCGATATGAAAAACGTTTATTTCCGATCGAACATTGCGATATAATAAAACAAGGTTTTATTATTATTTTATAAAGATGTGATCGAGGCCTGCAAATGTAAATTCTGGCGACTCATTGTTATTTGTTCTGGTTCTTTTTCTGGTGGTTAGTAAGTGTTATAATACAGTGTCAGCTGCGATCGAAGATAAACATTAATGTAGGTCCCATAACGTCTACTTATTCAGGAACTGAAATATATACTACAAATCAGAAAAAAGTGCATGGGGGTCATGTGTGAGAAAGAGTGATGGGGTGTTGTGACACAATAGTGCTGGTTTTTCTCTGATAGCATGCAGAGGTTTTTACGATTTCCTTTAGTCTGAAAAAGTCACAGAGTGTGACAGACAGATATGGTGCGTTATTTATAGTGTTTTTTAATATATCCATGTACGAATGCCGGAGCTAGGCCAGAGTTGCCGCTATGGTCCAGTAGCTCTGATTGCGAAGTCTTGTTTGCCGGTAGCGTTACAATGTTGGAAAACTAGCTTGTGAAAACAGTGCCAAACCAGGACGCCAAGTCTATTGGCCAGTACTACGCGAACTTTGGTAAACCAAATTGTTAATACCGTGGCAAGCCTGGACTCCAAGTCTGTTTGCCAGTACTACGCCAGTTTTGCTAGACCGAGTTGTCAATACCGTGTCAAGCCTGGCCGCCAAGTCTGTTTGCCAGCACTACGCCAGCTTTGATAGACCAAGTTGTCAATACCGTGCCAAGCCTGGCCGCCAAGTCTGTTTGCCAGTACTACGCCAGTTTTGCTAGACCGAGTTATCAATACCGTGCAAAGCCTGGCCGCCAAGTCTGTTTACCAGTACAGCTCCATCTTTAGTAGACCAAGTTGTCAATACCGGCCGAACTTTGGCCTCCAAGTTCATTTGCCAGTACTACGCTAGCTTGGGTAAATAAAATTATCAATACCGTGCGAAACCTGGTGGCCAAGTCCATTTGCCAGTACTAGGCCAACTTTAATAGACCAAGTTGTCACACTGTGCCAAGCCTGAACGCCAAGTTTATTTGCCTGTACTACGCCAGCTTTGGTACACCTAGTTGTCAATACCGGGCGAACACTGGCCGTCAAGTTCATCTGCCAGTACTACGTCAGCTTTGATAGACCAAGTTGTCAATACCGTGCTAAGCCTGGCAGCCAAGTCTGTTTGCCAGTACTACGCCAGTTTTGGTAGACCGAGTTATCAATACCGTGCCAAGCCTGGCCGCCAAGTCTGTTTGCTAGTACAACTCCAGCTTTAGTAGACCAAGTTGTCAATACCGGCCGAACTTTGGCCTCCAAGTTCATTTGCCAGTACTACGCTAGCTTGGGCAAATTAAATTATCAATACCGTGCGAAACCTGGTGGCCAAAGCCATTTGCCAGTACTAGGCCATCTTTAATAAACCAAGTTGTCAATACCGTGTCAAGCCTGACCGCCAAGTCCATTTGCCAGTACTACGTCAGCTTTGGTAGACCAAGTAGTCAATACCGTGCCAAACCTGACCGCCAGGTCTGTTTGCCAGTACTACGCCAGCTTTGGTAGACTGAATTGTCAATACCGGGCGAACACTGGCCGTCAAGTTCATCTGCCAGTACTACGTCAGCTTTGATAGACCAAGTTGTCAATACCGTGCCAAGCATGGCCGCCAAGTCTGTTTGCCAGTACTACGCCAGTTTTGGTAGACCGAGTTATCAATACCGTGCCAAGCATGGCCGCCAAGTCTGTTTGCCAGTACTACGCCAGTTTTGGTAGACCGAGTTATCAATACCGTGCCAAGCATGGCCGCCAAGTCTGTTTGCCAGTACTACTGCAGCTTTAGTAGACCAAGTTGTCAATACCGGCCGAACTTTGGCCTCCAAGTTCATTTGCCAGTACTACGCTAGCTTGAGTAAATAAAATTATCAATACCGTGCGGAACCTGGTGGCCAAGTCCATTTGCCAGTACTAGGCCATACTTAATAGACCAAGTTGTCAATACCGTGTCAAGCCTGACCGCCGAGTACATTTGCCAATACTACGTCTACTTTGGTAGACCAAGTAGTCATTACCGTGCCAAACCTGATCGCCAGGTCTGTTTGCCAGTACTACGCCAGCTTTGGTAGACCAAACTGTCAATACCGTACCAAACCATTGCAGCCAAGTCTATTAGCCAATTCCACTCCAGCTCAGGTAAAGCAATTGTCAATTGATAACCATCCCAGTACTGACCGCGGCCAATGCTGTTCAAGTCGTTTGATCGCCGATGCCGCACGCTGACCGCGCATCCACTGTTTTCGGTCACACGTGCAGTATAACGAACGTGAGTTTCTGGGAAACCATTTTTTTTTATAAAATAAAAATTGGCCTGCCAGTCTACAGCGCTCTTCGCCTAACCACATTCTCTCCAACTTCCAATTCTCCCCCATGTGCCAGTCTGCCTCACGCCCGATATTTGTCAACCACAATTATGTCGCATTCACACAGAGTATTGGGGTACAGGGAATCCGTAGTAAACCTGTGCCGACACCGTCTGTGCGTACGCGAATCCACAGTGGTAACGGGAATAACCTCCAACAGGGCCACCAGACGGCGCTTAGGTCGGCACCTCCTCAACTGTGATTTAATGGGCATTCATTGCCCGGCTGGGGGGGTCACCATTCGAGCGGGAGATACTACGGAAACCAAACACCGCCCGCCCACCCATTACAGCGAGGTGTTGAGCACGGATTTATGGAAGGTGGGTCCAAACCACCGGGATTGCAGTAAAACACTTGAAAAAAAATGTTCAGTGGTGTCGGTCAGGAATGGAACCCGGGTCCGCTTCCGTACGAGCCAGAGCCTCATCCGCTGAGCCACTGCTCTCCCTTCAGTATTTTTACATTATAATCTTTTAAATTAAATGTTTTTTCTATTTGAATAACAAACTTGATCACATTTAGGTAAGAATTGTACCTAAATAGTAAAAGTAAATGAGAGTTTACTGGCAATGGGTTCGTTCACATGGACTTTTACGCAGGCTGAGTCGAGTTATTCAGAGCCGCGTAAGCTGTCAAATACGTGAAAAGGGTTACATTTACGCGACTCATAACTCTGTAGTGCTGCTGGCGTTATCACAATTCCGCCGCGTAACCGCCATCTGTTCATTCTTCATATTATAGTTACGCGTTTCACAGTTTACGCAACCTCAATATCTCAACGTAACGTGAGTAAAAAGGCTGGACAAACAAACCCTATATGTTACAACAGGAAACTTTAATCATATTACATGAATTATGGTTTAAGCAATTATCAATTATAAATATTGTTAATGGGCCATCGACTGGATTCCTTCAGTCTAGACCTAAATATATTCTCATTTATCGATGACAAAGCAAGCCCCTTAAGGTTTCGACAAAAACGTTGCACCAACATGCCCAACTCTCTCCCATTACCGTGATTTTTCATCATTTTGAAACACTCTTTAAATGCATTTAATACTCGAAAAACAAATTTTTCACTATCACAAAGTGTTCTCTACTTTTTTTTACATTGCCCGCGTCTCTAAGGAAGCGCAATATAAACATTTCCAGTTTCTTTTCGTTGACGGGTTATACGCAGTTAGGAGACCGGAAAAAGCAATTTTTCAAGAACTTGTCCTGGAAAGACATTTCAATTTACACTGGTCTGCAATGAAATCCTCCTTTAAAAAATTTTGTCATAAATATGACGATTCAAATGTTCTGAATCAATCCCCGTTGGCCGATTTTTTCCATCACGTCTAGATTTTTTTATATGAATTTTTTTTTTATTTCAAAAATTTGGGTTTTTTTAAATTTTTTTGCGCGTCAATGTTACAAACAGTGTATATACAAACAGTGAATGTACAAAATAAGTTTTAGCGAGTTGTAAGAGAAAGAAGGGAAGTGCCGAAGGTGATTTTTATGGTAGTACATACGCGCATGCGCAGTATTCGCTGTGACTTCACAACAGTTGAGTGAAAACTTGTCTCTTAATTGTTTACATTTTGTATCAAATATTTTGGTAAGTTTTGCATAAAGTTCATGTTCTGTATATTGGTTTTGAGTATTTTATGTGTAGTTTATGTATTTTTTTATGAGCAGAGCCAATAAATATAAAATAGATGTTTGAAAATTATTTTAATAAAATTTTATGTAATTTTAGGTTATAAAATGCCTCGAACTTGTAAAAATTCTACCGACTGTTTTTGCTACATTTGTGGGGAATTCGTACTAAAAACACAGCGAAATGTCATGACTGATCTTGTTAAAACAGCTTATAAGCTATATTTTGGATTTTCTATCGATGAGCGAGATAAGAGTTGGTTGCCAAAATTATGTTGCAATAGCTGCTCAAGAACGTTGAGAGGTTGGCTTGAAGGAAGCCACAAATCCATGCCGTTTACAATGCCAATGATTTGGAGTGAGCCTCAGAATCATGAAAATGATTGTTATTTCTGCATGACATCAACACGAGGATTCTCGAAAAAAAATAAAAATAAGATTGTATACCCGAACGTCCCATCTGCAAAGAGACCAATTCCTCGTGGTGAAGGTACTTTACCTCCAATTCCACCAATTAATGAGAAGGTGGAAAATAAAAATATTTCTGGTCTTCAATCTTAATCGAGTTTTCTTTCTGCCGGTACATCTTCATCTTCATACACTTTGTCTGGATCTTCCAGTCCATCTAAAGAACCTCATTTACTTAAACAAGGTGACTTAAATGATCTTGTTAGAGACTTGGGACTTTCAAAATCTAAGGCGCAATTACTTGGATCAAGATTAAAACAGTGGAATCTATTGGATAAAAGTACCAGAGTTTCATATTTTCGTACGAGGCAAGAAGATTTTACGAGTTACTTTTCCAAAGAAGATGATTTGGTATATTGTAATGATGCTGCAGGGCTTTTTCAAGAACTGAGTTTTCCAGAAGATTCTAGTGAATGGAGACTTTTTATTGATGCTTCAAAAATAAGCTTAAAAGCCGTTCTACTCCATAATGGTAATAAATACCCATCTGTGCCCGTTGCACATGCTACAAACATGAAGGAAAATTATGCAAACCTAGAGGTATTACTCGAAAAAATTGAATATTCTCAATACTTATGGAATATTTGTGCTGATTTAAAAGTCGTCGCTATACTCACTGGATTACAAGGAGGATACACAAAGTTTTGCTGTTTTCTTTGTGAGTGGGACAGTCGCGCAAGAGAAAAACATTACAAAATAAAAACTTGGCCACTAAGAAAAAGTTTAACTCCTGGGCTTAAAAATGTGTCTCAGAAACCTTTAGTGCCAAGTGAGAAAATTTTTCTGCCACCACTTCACATAAAGTTGGGACTCATGAAAAACTTTGTGAAAGCTATGAATAAAGATGGTGCAGGTTTTCAATATCTAAAAACAAAATTTCCTCGAATCAGTGACGCAAAATTGAAGGAAGGAATTTTTGTAGGTCCGCAGATACGTGAGCTAATGAAACATGAAGCTTTTGATTCGAAGTTGAGCGAAGCAGAAAAAAGAGCTTGGGTGGCTTTTGTGGAAGTTTGTCATAATTTTCTTGGGAATACAAAAAGTGAGAACTACCGACAGATCATTCGGGAGCTTCTTTCTGCTTATAAAGCCTTAGGATGCAATATGTCACTCAAGATTCATTTTTTGGACTCTCATTTAGATTTCTTTCCTGAAAATCTTGGAGCCGTATCAGATGAGCATGGTGAAAGGTTTCATCAGGATATAATGCAGATTGAAAAACGCTACAGTGGGAAATGGTCAGCAGCAATGCTTGCTGATTTCTGTTGGTCAATTCGCCGAGAAACTCCAATAGAAACGATGAAAAGGAAAAAAACCACAAAATAACAAATTTTCTCACCATATAATGAGATAACTGACCGATATTTATTCATTTTGTGACTATAATTTAGGATTTTTCACTGTAAAACTTAGACCGTAATATTTTTTCATTTCGTTATGATAATTGATATTTCAATAATATTGTTTGTTAGTTAAATAAATATTATATTGGAAATCTACGTGTGGTACTTAATTGTATGTCAGATTCCGTGGTTAGAGCACAAAATATGATGAATTCATGCATGAAAACAAGAAGGAGAAAAATAAAAATTTTTTTTGCAGACCAGTGTTATTAACGTAAGAATTTATATACATATTGTCGTAACTTTCAACTTTATTTTCATATTTTTTATTTGTAAAAATAATGATTTTCAAAGCCGCTATAGCTGATCTCCGGGAGCCGATCCAAAATGAAAAAACAACGAATATTTCGTTAATATAAGGTATTGTCTAGTATTTAATCGAAGGAATAAGCAAAATCTTAATTTTTAACAAAATGGCGGCTTCACAAAACAAAAAATTTCGATTTTTGATAAAAACGTTGCCTTTTAAGGTAGTAGTCTGGTAACTTAAGCCGATTTTCATGTCTTTTTTGGAGGGCGTTTTTTTGTAGGAAAATAAAAATGAATCGTTTTGGATATTTAGGATGTTTTCATTTACATATTATAGATACAAAGGACTTTGGAAAAAAACTTTTTCTTCCAAAGTCCGCCATTTTGTTATTTATCCATGAAATTTAACTTCAGTAGTTCCGACCAGAATGACATGTCTATAGATTAAGAATTATCAAGAATTTTTGATTTCAGATAACATCAAGAGCCAAAATCACCGGGGCCACCCACGCGCTTTTTTTTCGAGGTGCCAACTTCGATCAATAATAATAATTATAATAAACTATTAAATTTTTGCAAAAAATTTTTTTTTTGTATCTTTAATATGTAAATAAAAACATCCTAAATATCCAAAACGATTCATTTTTATTTTCTTACAAAAAAACGCCCTCCAAAAAAGACATGAAAATCGGATTAAGTTACCAGACCACTACCTTAAATTGTTTATAAAATGGAAAATATTTATCGGCGAGAAAAAACCTTTGATTAATCACTAAAAAATATATTTATAAAGCTTGTGTAAAAATTTGAGATTGATCGGTTTAGCCGTTTCCGAGGAATCTTGCTCACCGACTTTGAAACACAGTTTTGAGAAAAACGCATTCAAACTTTCAAAATCACTTCCAAACGCTCCGAGACATTTTTATAAATATGCGTGTAACTTCGAGAATATTTGTCGGATTAGCATGAAATTTTTTGTGTAGATACTTAAATATATGCACATTACGAAAATGAAATTAAAAAAAAAAAAATTGTCTGAAAATCCTGACCCCTAAAATCTCAAACTCAGACGGTATTCGCACGATTCTATTATTTCCGCGTGGTAAATAGTGAGTTTCCGCGTTGTTAAATGTCAATGCGGTTGTTTTTCTTATTTTTTTGAGATCGCTCAATAGCATTTGTATTTGGTTTTTATATTTTTGCTACAAATGGCATCTACGGTTGCTTAACGTTTCGCGATGCCGTTTATAAATCGGCCGATATCATCATCATATTCCGTTGACAAAAGATCGTTTATCTCGTACGAACCGTTTTCAATGTTATCGAGCAGCTTTGCGCTGACAATAGTACGCGTGTACAACGGAGGATATTTGTCAACTGTAACGAAGACACAGAAGAATAGAAGTGAGAAATTCAATGTGTATATACCGTACATTGGTAAAACGACTGTGAGAGCGTTGTGAGGGTTTATTCAAAGTTGGATAACGAGAACGACAGAGGGAATGAAACGAAACGAAGAAAACCCCCGAGTGAAGCAGAGGAACATTATCCGTCGGTGGGATGCTCGACGAAGCGATGCCCCGTTGCCACGAGGAATATAACGAGGCTTCTGTTTCGTTTCGTGATGCATCGCATATATATATATATATATATATATATATATATCCAAAGTATAAGTATATTGACTCCTAGGAAACAAAAAGGGATAACTCCGCATCATCTTACGTGTTAAATCGTGTGTTTTAAGTCCTTACGTTTGCCAGGAATCAGCTCATACATCATATGTACACGAGTTTATACTTCGTCTACATCATCGCTCGTATCTGTGTCGTTTTCTTCAACGACCGAGATTTCCCCGCGGTGTGTTTCTCGTTACGTATGTCGAGAAACTCGTGAATCACTTGCCTCCCCCACATTCTCCGTTTTTCCATCATTTTCGTTTTTTTTTCTTCTCTTTTTCGTTCCTCTTTCTCTTCTTTTCTCCTCTCGCCTCTCCATCTCCCGCGTCGCTCGGCTTCTTTCACATGGGCTGTACAGCGTCATCGATGCCAACTAGAGAGCGAACGTTAGTTCAGGCCTGTAGAGTCGTTAGTCACTCTGTACGAAATGAACGAACGAACGAGGAATCTAATGACTCTCGTGTCTTTGGCGCAGACAGTACGGAAAAAAAACGGCATTGAAAAATAATCATGTATCACAACAGTGTATTAGTGATCGTTAATATTAATATACGAGTTAATATTGAACGATGTATAATCGTAACGATTGTACTGCAATACTAATTTATTCATGTAGCATTTCTCTTTGTTACAACGTATATCCTTTCGGGTTTTTACGTAATGACCATTTTTTTTTCAATTTTTTCCCCCATTACTCCCCATCAGTACTTCGCTGAACTAACCTAACTTCCATTGCGCCCCCAGACGTCTCAGCTACACTGTATCGCATTTGCCACGGACGCAGGGAAACTACGGAAAACCTGTGTCGATACAGACGGCTTTGTTTTTGACCGAGTTTCACTTGTATCTACTATGTCAGAAAGTCAATAAAATTGCCTCCCGCTGATCGGTTGGCACGCCAACCAGTGCACGGTTGAGGTGGTAGTCTTAACTTAAGGGGTAACTTAAGCCGATTTTCATGTCTTTTTTGGAGGGCGTTTTTTTGTAGGAAAATAAAAATAAATCGTTTTGGATATTTAGGATGTTTTTATTTACATAATAAAGATAGAAAAAAAAATTTTTTTGAAAAAATTCGATAGTTTATTAATATTATTATTATTATTGATCGAAGTTGGCACCTCGAAAAAAAAGCGCGTGCGTGGCCCCGGTGATTTTGGCTCTTGATGTTATCTGAAATCAAAAATTCTTGATAATTCTTAATCTATAGACATGTCATTCTGGTCGGAACTACTGAAGTTAAATTTCATGGATAAATAACAAAATGGCGGACTTTGGTAAAAAACTTTTTATTCCAAAGTCCGCCATTTTGTTATTTATCCATGAAATTTAACTTCAGTAGTTCCGACCAGAATGACGTGTCTATAGATTAAGAATTAGCAAGAATTTTTGATTTCAGTTAACATCAAGAGCCAAAATCATCGGGGCCACCCACCCGCTTTTTTTTTCGAGGTACCAACTTCGATCAATAATAATAATAATAATAATAATAATAATAAACTAATAAATTTTTTCAAAAAAATTTTTTTTTGCATCTTTAATATGTAAATAAAAACATCCTAAATATCCAAAACGATTCATTTTTATTTACCTACAAATAAACGCCCTCCAAAAAAGACATGAAAATCGGCTTAAGTTACCAGACTACTACCTTAACACCGACCCGACATCCAAGTACTGACCGCGGTCAACGCTGCTTAAGGCGTTACATACGTCGAGAATTTTCAAAAAATCGATTTTTTTTTGTTTACAGATTATTATTCCTTATAGTCTTAGGCGTATTTCTGTGTAAGCTGATTGTCAAAATTCCCCATAGTTCAAAAGTTATTGTAGATAATGTAACTGCCCGACGAAAGGACAAAGGTCTGACGCGCGCCTACCTGAGTTGAGTTGTTTGAGTTATTCGAACAATTCGTCGATTAGAAAAAAATAAACAACAACAATTTTTTACTGACAAGGAAGGCGTACAATATGAAGCTGGAATGGGAGATTAGACGTAAGTTAACTAAATAAATTAAAAAAATGCATAAAGTTGTTGCTCCAGCCGCGCGCGACTTCGAGCGAAACGCGTTTGAAACTTTAAACGCGTTTTTCTCAAAACTACTTTTTCTGACACGGTCGGCATGATAACTCGTACGGTTTTTGATATTTTTTGATGATTTTTTTTTTAAATATTCGGAATTGTTTTTTCTATAGTTGTCGAGCCGGATTTTTAAAATTATAATTAGAAAATTTTATAAAAACAATTAAAGTGTGACTTTTTTGACACAAACTTAACATTTTTTTTTAAATTACCGTAAATTGTTTAATTTTTCGAATTTCAAAAATCCGGCTCGACAGACTATAACTACTACCTTGTTTTACAAGAATTTCTTTACATTTTGCAGATCCGTCAACATTTGAGGAAGAAATACTGCCGACCGTGGAGCAACTTTTTTTTTACAGTGCTTCAAAAAATGTAATTTTTCATGTTGTAATTTTTGAAAAAAAAAATTGAAATAAATTTTTTTACAAACTTAACACAGTAATAAACAATGTGTAAGAATTTTTTTATCAATTTCCATTTCTATCCCTCCTAAAAACAGTTTTTCTTTTGGTACGTTTTCGGTACCGCTGGACGTATGTAAGGCCTTAATTTGTGTGATCGTCAGAGTCGCGCATATGGTTTATAATCGAAAAATAAGAACTTTTTTAAATATAAAAGTATTCAACGACATACAGTGTCCGTATCGACACAGGCTTTCCACAGTTTCCCTGTGCCCATGGAAAATGCGATGCGGTATGGCTAAGATGTCTGTGGGCGTAAAGAGGAAGTTAGGTTAGCTTAGCGAAGTGCGGTGTAATGGAGTGATAGGGGGAAAATGGAAAAAATGGAATTGGAAAGGATCATACGTGAGAACCCAAAAGAGGGCTGACAGTGAAAATTCGGAACGATCACTATTTCGAACGGCCGAAATGTGGAATTTCAAAAAAACGAACGTTCAATAGTTCGAACGTTTCATAAAAACGTCTTTAAATTTCGTTTTCCCGACGTTTTTTTTTATTTTAAATACATTAGCATTGAAAACACGCCATTTTTTTCACAATCATGATCGAGCTTCCTCCACGAGGAAGCAATAAATAAACAAAAAATATAAATGGCGCCGATGATGGTGCCGGTAGTGCAGATCGTTGCTGCGATACAGATTATATTTCGGAAACTTTGATCGACGGGTTCTCGTACATACCCGAATTTCCATAAGTAAAAGTAAAAAACATCGGGTTATAATAACGCTCGTGCAATATGAGAAATTATAAAATTTACCGAAATGTTGTTATCGTTAGATATTATGATTGTGTCGCGTTATATTTCCGCTCTCGTAAAATAAATATTTCAATTCCAATAATGAGAAAGGACGAAATTCGTTCGACACAATATTTTCAATCGAAAGCACATCATAGAATTTCGACAAGAAAGTACATGAACATTTATTTCCCACTAGACTTCGGGAGATCGTAGACGGGAAATACGTATATTCCCTCGTGAGAATACCGAGACGAATTCAATCTGGATATCCGACGACTTTTTTCTCGTTTTGCTTTCTATACCCTATCTCATTTCTATGTAAAATCTTGCAAGGAATTTTTTTTCGTTTTTTTTTCTCGTTACCGTCTATCCGTTCTAGTTGGAATTTCACGTTATTCTTTGACGCCACACCCATCTATTCCATTCTGGATGCGTTCCTGATAGAAAATGTTCACCTCTCATATGTCCTGTTTGCCCGTGTTTGAACATCCGGCCAGTGACGTTCTCGTTCATTTTCTATTCTTTTTACTGCTGTTTACATATCGTTAGCGTCTACATGTCACACCTCTTTCTATACCTTTGTGCGACTCTCTCGTCGGTACTCGTTTTACTAATTCGTCCTCTTACCTCAATCTTATTACTGTAAATCTACATATAGACAATTTTACGTAATATATTTGAGTGAGGGTCAAAATTCGGAACGACGACTATTTTGGACGGCCGAAATGTGGAATATCACAATAACGAACGTTCAATAGTTTGAACGTTTCATATTAAGGTAGTAGTCTGGTAACTTAAGCCGATTTTCATGTCTTTTTTGGAGGGCGTTTTTTTGTAGGAAAATAAAAATGAATCGTTTTGGATATTTAGGATGTGTTTATCTACATATTAAAGTTACAAAAAAAAATTTGTTTGAAAAAATTTAATAGTTTATTATTATTATTATTATTGATCGAAGTTGGCACCTCGAAAAAAAAGCGCGTGGGTGGCCCCGGTGATTTTGGCTCTTGATGTTGTCTGAAATAAAAAATTCTTGATAATTCTCAATCTATAGACATTTCATTCTGGTCGGAACTACTGAAGTTAAATTTCATGGATAAATAACAAAATGGCGGACTTTGGAAAAAAAAGTCCTTTTATTTTGCCCGTCATTTTGTTATTTATCCATGAAATTTAACTTCAGTAGTTCCGACCAGAATGACATGTCTATAGATTAAGACTTATAGATTAAGAATTTTTGATTTCAGATAACATCAAGAGCCAAAATCACCGAGGCCACCCACGCGCCTTTTTTTCGAGGTGCCAACTTCGATCAATAATAATAATAACAATGAACTATTAAATTGTTTCAAAAAACATTTTTTTTGTATCTTTAATATGCAAATAAAAACATCCTAAATATCCAAAACGATTCATTTTTATTTTCCTACAAAAAAACGCCCTCCAAAAAAGTCATGAAAATCGGCTTAAGTTACCAGACTACTACCTTAATAAATGGTATTCATTTGAAATGAATATTATCTCCGGGTGTCATGTGTACGCTATGAGAAAGCGATTAAAAATTCAGACTCTTTCTCGCACAAAGGAAGCTTTGTGAAGAAACAAAACGTAGAATCATGAGAAAACAATGTGTCTAATTTGCGGAATGAAAAAAAAAAAAATATTCCCAACCCGCTCGGTTGAATGCCGAGAACTTTGGAAATACGCGCGGCGATATTCCCTGAGCGAAAACACCCTGACGTCGTCACTTGTCGTCTACTGACGAAACAAAGGCGAGCTTGTCGCTTGAATTATGAATGCCTCGGCTCTCAATTTGAATCCGTACCTGTATTATAAGCGCGCGCCTTGTGACCGGGTGCGAGGACGTAGAAGATAGAAGAATAGTCTTCCGCTATCCTCTTCACGACGGTTTATTCTTTGTCCCCTGGGTTATTTCAAAACGCGACTCGTGCCCAACGACGCCACTTATCGCGGTCGCAATATCGATTCCGGATTTATCACCAATCTCCCATCCACGCGAGTCTTCGCCCGTCTTCTTTCATTTTCTTTGCTCTCGCGCCTATGACAACGGCAATATTCACGAGTCCAGATTACGTGAAACTTTCGACGATTTTACCAACCGTCGATAACGACGATTTTGCAATTCTAAAATTTGTATGAAACGAAGAAAAAAAAACCACCAAAACCATATCGTTTAATGATGTTTGAGAGAATGCCATGATGATTACGTAAACGGGCCGTCAATTGGCAGATTGATATATCGCGCATCGATGGATCGATACTCGCCGTATCGATAGATCGATATATCGCATGTCGATAAATCAGAACTTCGATGTAATCGATACGAGGGGGGACCCAAAAAAAGCGGGAATTGCGCTGCGGCGGGGAGGGAGAGTGGGGGAACCCATTGCTCGATCAGGTGTCCGTTGGGGACACGTCTCCTGAGTTAGTGTGCGATGTTCTGTCGCCGTGAGTGCATCGGTTCGCCCGTGGGAATTTTTGTAGTGAAACAACTTTTTCCATTTCGGCGAAAACGTGATGGCCGATTGTCGAGAGCAACGTGCGGCTGTGAAATTTTGTTTCCTGTTGGGGAAATCGGCCGCGGAAACTACTGTAATGCTTAAGACTGCTTATAGAGATGCTGCCCTAAGTAAAACCAGAGTCTACGAGTGGTTTTCACGTTTTACAAATGGAGAAATGTCAATTGAAGACCAACCCCGTTCAGGACGCCCCTCAACGTCAATAAGTGACGAAAACGTCGACAAAATCAATGCTCTCGTTCATAAAGACCGTCGCCGAACCATTGATCAACTCTGTGAGATGTCTGGGTTATCATGGAGTTCAATTCAGAGGATTTTATCCAAAGATTTGCACATGAGCAGAGTTGCAGCCAAATTTGTCCCTCGCCTTCTCACAGACGAGCAAAGGGAGCGTCGACTTCAGGCATGTTTTGAACTTCAAAATCAGCTCGAAGAGGACCCTGAACTTTTTTTCAAGGTGATTACTGGTGATGAATCGTGGTGCTATGGACACGACTCCAAAACAAAGCAGCAATCAAGCGTTTTGCCACTGTGGAGGAGGTAAAACAAAAATCGCTGGAAGGTCTAAAGAACATCCCGATAAGTGAATTTAAAAAATGTTTTGAACATTGAAAGGATCGTTTGCAGAGGTGCGTTGTGGTCAAAGGAGAATACTTTGAAGGTGATCGAAATTTGGTGTAAAATCATTAAAAAACAAAGAAATCATGACGAAATTCCCCTTTTTTTTGGGTCCCCCCCTCGTATATCGGAATTGCGAGCTTTAGAGAATGTTGTTCTATAGGCGTTTTTTTTTTTAAATCAATGTCTACCGTTCGAAAATTTTATTTAAGCGAACAAAGAGCACAAATAGGAGACTTTTTCGATTATGAGCCTTGCCATTCTCGAGTTCTTCCGGCTACCGTCGCATTCGTTCAATAATTTGCTTAGAAAAATGAATGATTACTCTAAATTCTTCATATTGTTGCAATATTATAGAACATCATTATTTTTCCATCACAATTACATATAGCTATTTAATTAAAAAAGTATATTACAGGCTTTTTCATCCGGTTCGCGGCCATCTTTGATCCTTTCGCGGATTTTGATTAAATTCAATAACAAACGTCCGTCAGTATTACTCTATTTAAAAAAAAATAAATTAGCCCGATATGTTGAATTTTGCGGAAGCTAGACCGCCCACAGACATTTTTCGGAAAATTCAAAGGGCAATAAAATCTGCGCTGCTTTATGATTTTTTTATTTATTAAAATTGCAATAAATAAAGGGGAGGTATTGCGTTACTTGTGCGCGGAATTACAGCGCATTAGGCTTAAGCCATTCTCAAGATATAGATGTTTGAATTCAATAAAGCTACACGCACGAGCGCGCCCACACACATACACATCCGAACATTTTTTCTGAATTTCGTTTTCTCGATAGAAGACTCTTTCGATTATGAGACTGGTCATTCTGGAGTTCTTCCGGCTACCTTCGCATTCGCTCAATAATTTGTTTAGAAAATAAAATATTACGGCCTCCATGAATACAGACCGAGATTTTATTCTCGTATCCCCACCCCTCTATAAGGAGAACCTGTCGCGAAATATCTTCGAAATGCGATTTATTTCCGAAGCAGACTAACTTGTCATCGATGTCGTGCTCAGAGTGCGTTCATGCGCATACACGATCGCACGATGCACCTGACCTACAAAAGAAGCGCGCGGCACGCGTACACCGATTCTCGCATTATGAAATAATAAATCGTACGTTCCTCACCTTGTACTTTTATATTATCAAGCCACTCTCACATCGGATCAAAAGAAATGAAACCCTTTATTGGAATCTTCGCAGCTTTGAAACTTGGAACGTAGGGAATATCTCGCGGGTCGGTGTTAAGGTAGTAGTCTGGTAACTTAAGCCGATTTTCATGTCTTTTTTGGAGGGCGTTTATTTGTAGGAAAATAAAAATGAATCGTTTTGGATATTTAGGATGTTTTTATTTACATATTAAAGATACAAAAAAAAAATTAGTTGACAAAATTTAATAGTTTATTATTATTATTATTATTGATCGAAGTTGGCACCTCGAAAAAAAAGCGTGTGGGTGGCCCCGGTGATTTTGGCTCTTGATGTTATCTGAAATCAAAAATTCTTGATAATTCTTAATCTATAGACACGTCATTCTGGTCGGAACTACTGAAGTTGAATTTCATGGATATATAACAAAATGGCGGACTTTGGAAAAAAAGCACTTTGGAAACTTTTTTCCAAAGTCCGCCATTTTGTTATTTATCCATGAAATTAAACTTCAGTAGTTCCGACTAGAATGACATGTCTATAGATTCAGAATTATCAAGAATTTTTGATTTCAGATAACATCAAGAGCGAAAATCACCGGGGCCACCCACGCGCTTTTTTTTTCGAGGTGCCAACTTCGATCAATAATAATAATAATAAACTATTAAATTTGTTAAAAATTTTTTTTTTTGTATCTTTAATATATAAATAAAAACATCCTAAATATCCAAAACGATTCATTTTTATTTTCCTACAAAAAAACGACCTCCAAAAAAGACATGAAAATCGGCTTAAGTTACCACACTACCACCTCAAACGCATAGACCGAGGGTAAGTACGGATATTTTTTATCTCTAATACAGAAGCTCGCGTCTATTTACGTGTGCGACCAAAAAAAAAAACATTGAAATTTCGAAAGATTGCTTACTCATTGTTTCATCTCAATCATAAATTCTCCTCTACGAGCAAACTTACCGATTCAATTTTGGTTTTCACCCGGTGGAAGTTTTGTGAGCGAGATAAAATAACGAGGCAGCAATGTGCAAGCTTTCAATTTGCATGTTTATTTACTGAATTCGATCTGAACAATTTCGAGGTGCCGTGCGTTCCAAAGTTTCATGATTCGTCATTATCGCACTGCAAAATTTACGAAAGTTCGAGTGAAAACATAAACATTAATCAAATATTATAAAATCTTGAAGGCCTTTACGATTTTTTTTCCAAGGTTACCCTTGGGATAATAAAAAATGCGTTCGCTGCTTCGGTGCCTACAGTGCAATGGAAATTCAATGGTTTTTGTTGTGACCACAGTCAAAAGGGCGTATGTTCAATGCTTATACACGCAACGTACGTCATGCATAGAATACTAAAATCAGTTGGAAACACATTCGGAATTTTATTATTAGCATCGCCTTGTGGATTTAAGGGTAATGTACATTGCATGGACATTTATTGTGATACACCATTGAGATGGCAGTGACAATAGATACCATGCACCGTCCCTTACGCATATTTTTTCGATTAGCTGATTTTCATTGGAATTTGTACTGGACGGACATTGGCCAATGGAGAAATAAATTCCATACGACTTTTACCCTTCATAAACCATTGGCATATCCATTCAGTTTCTATGGAAAGAAATTACCATTCGAGCTTGCCATTGTCTTTCCATTCAGTTTTTGATGTGTAAACATCTTTTCGGGCGCCTCTAAGCCTGGGAGCGAAATGGACAATATGAACTATATGAATCGCGAAACCGTAACATAGTAACGAAACTCACTAGTCTCGTGAGTTGATAAATTGTGTCGCTTGAGCGCTAGTGAGCTCAGCAGTTTACCGATGGTAGGAGTCAGCCGCGGGATGTGCTTTAGGTGCTCCAGTGAAAACTATGCCCTAAGTCGTAGGCCCAAACTCACTAGTTCCGTAAATTGACGAATTTCCTCGCTTGGGCGCTAGTGAGTTCAGCCGTTTATCGACGGTACAAGTCGGCCGCGTATGTGCTCAAGGCACGGACTTGTATACAGCCCTGCGATTCTGTATTTGCTACTGACAACTATCGGTGTCGTTAGCGAGCGGATAGCCTATGAGAGTTGCGTCTTCAAGGGAAAGGCGCAACTCTCATAGGCTATGGCTTGCTTACGACACCGATAGTTGTCGGTAGACAAGTGCCCCACTGCAGGGGTGGAATTCTGTACCAGACCCAATATCATAGCGTCCACCGATAGCTTATGAGAGTTGCTCCTTTCCGTTGGATCTTCCTTGCAATAGGCTATCGGTGGACGCTATGATATTGCGCCTGGTACAGAATAGCACCCCTGGTTTTTAGTTATAGATACTATACCAATTATTTTATAATAAAAAAATTTTTAGTACATTTTTGAAATAAAAATTTGTAGGTCCGCCAATCTCCCCGCTGTTTCTAGTCCTTTCACATCATAATATACCGGTCCATACCGTAGCGTAACAGCGATTGATGTTCACACATCAATCGCGAGTACGCTCAGTGCGACTCGAACTTTTTTTTCATGAAAAGAAATTGCCAATCGAGCTTGCCATTGAATCTTCCATTCAGCTTGCTGCAATTAAAAGTTTTCCCTTGACTTTTCCATACAATTCGCCATACAAAGCGCAATATACCCAGCATGATTCTCTCCGGAACTATTTTTATGGCGACGCATCGACAGTTGTAAATTAACGAAAGTGAACGCACAATTTTCGGTTAAAAGTTGAACCACGATGAACCTAACCTACAGAAGCAGCGCGCGAGGCGCGTACGCCGATTCTCGTTTTGTAAAATAATAAATTGTACGTTCCTCACCTTGTACTTTTATATTATCAAGTCACTCTCACATCGGATCAAAAGAAATGTAACCCGCTATTGGAATCTCGGTAACTTTGAAACTTCGAACGTAGGGTATGCGTCGCGGGTCGTGTCGATGTTAAACGAATAGACCGAGGGTATGTACGCCAGGGGTTTGCTGGTTATGCCGAATGACCCGGGCAATTCTCGTTTGACACTCTTCCCATATAGTCACGGACTTGTCTTTCCGCGGCTAGTGGAAACGGTCCGTATACAGCAAACCGTAGAAACGAAAAACAGAGGATACAGCAAAACAAGAATAGAAAGATGAAGAGGAGATATATATATATATAGATAGATAGATAGATAGAGAAAAAGGATATATATATATATTGGGAGAGAGAGAGAGAGAAAAAGAGGAAGAGAGAAAGGAAAGAGCAACCGAGCCGTACAGCGTAACCAGGGGCAACCCCGGATGGAAGAAGGCGAGGGAGGGAAAAGCATTTAGGTTCGCCAAGTCGTGGCGTAACATGGTTAGGGGGTCATCAGCGCGAAGGCGTAGCCGAGATAACGCCAGGGGGATTGAGGGAAGAGAGGACAGCGGCAGAAGGAAAAGGGAACAGAGAGAGAGAGAGAGAGAGAGAGAGAGAGAGAGAGAGAGAGAGAGAGAGAGAGAGAGAGAGAGAGAGAGAGAGAGAGAGAGAGAGAGAAAGAGAGAGAGAGCACAAGCGGAATGAGGAAAGAGAAGAGGATGAGGACAACGAGGACCGTAAAGCAAAACGGTGATGCGACCTCTAGCGTCGAGTAACGTCCACGAGGAGAAGAAGAAGAACATGAAGAAAAATAGGAGGAAGAAAAAAAGAAGTCTTGCAAAAACGTGGTAGCGATGGTGAGAGCCAAGAGAGAAAGCGATAAACGCCCAACGACGTAAGGGGATTTTCCACGTCGGGTTAGCGGAAAAATCTCAAATCCCCCTATACGACATCCTGCCGAGAAAAATCAGGTCTGTTATCCGATGAGTTGCATTCTAGTACCTCAGGTGCTCGAAGAAATTTAACAAATAAAATTACAAAAAAACCTCGACACCGAAATATGAATTAACGTTTACGAATGTGCACGGCATCCGTGACCCTTTGATGCGTTTCCTTTGTCCTTTGTCCTCGTTCAAGATTAAAGATAAGTTCAACCACGGAATCAAAACTTCGAGACAAAACCGAGTGTTCGACGAAAATTTCGCTTATTTCTCGTACCATCCCACGTAGTTATCTTCGTCTATTTTCTTACTCGTCCCGTCGCAGGCGACTTTATTTATTTTTATCTTGGACTCGAGATCCTAGAGCGGACATTTTAACATATCTTCATATTCGTCGTATATTTCGCATATCTACCCTCGTCTCAACAATCCTCACATCTTTTACTGCCATCTTCTACCGTCTCTGGTTCTACCCTTCTGATCCTTATTCAGAACCGTCCTCCAACCGTTCCCGATTCGGCCTGTTGTCCTTTACAGCTATCCTCGGGTTTGCATTTACTGTGCCCGCTACTACTTGGGGCTATCATCGTTGCTGCTACCCACTTTCTTCCATGTCATTCACAACAGAACGGAAAGCGCCCCTTTCGCACAATGCGTATATATATATACATATATATACATATATATATACATATATATATACATATATATACATATATATATACATATATATATACATATATATATACATATATATATACATATATATATACATATATATATACATATATATATACATATATATATACATATATATATATATATATATATATATATATATAACATGCCGTCATCATTATATATATATACATATACGTATATATATTAGGGCGATTTTTTTTTGTCGACTATTTTTTTTTCCCCAGTCCCCATCTGAAATTTTGTTGGATATGTCGAAAAACAAATTCCCTGAAAGTTACAGCCCTCAATATTAATTCTAAGTACATTCCCTTAGCGTGAAAAGATTTTCCATCTAAAATACACGTAAATCGAATTTTTTTTTTCTTCAAAATTCTATAACTCAGCCGCATTTTATGGTATCATATTGTTGCTGGTTTCGATTTACTCAGAATAAAACAATCTAGAAAAGTGCCTATTGCGGCGAAAGTGTAAATTGTACTGGTGAGTTGGTACGAGTCACTAAAGTTGATTTTTACTCAAAATTCTCGTTTTTTTGCTGTTATCTCCGAAACAATTAACTTTACGAAAAAAATGTAAATGAAAAATTTGTTGGAAATTTAATTTCCTACAAAAAGGACCTATCGACCCAATTGCTTAGATTAATACTTCTTGAGATATTGAACTTTAACTTATGAGTAGTATACAATTTTTACGGTTTATATTACCGTAGAAATTTTTATATACCCTTCTGAGAGTCAGAGACAATTTAAATGTACGTGCGAGATTCAATTATAACATTTATTATCATGGTACGACAACTGTCACGAGAGTGGAATGAGTAGTGGCCAAAAAGACCAAGGATAAAAACCCCATTTAAAATCCCAATGGTATTGCCATTGCTGTTGGCCTATGGGAAAATGAATGGGTTTATCCTTGGCAAAAATTCCTTGGCATTTTTTCCAAAGACAAAAAGTCCAATCAAAAGCCCAATGGTGTTGCCATTGGCCTGCGCCCATTAGAAAATGAATGGTAATATGATTACCCTCGCGAAAATAAAAAATGCCTTGTCCGCTTTGTCTCGAAGAGGAACGGATAAACAGACGAGAAATCTTTGTTGACCTTTGAGCCGGAATTGTGAAATAATCCAAAAATCCTTTTTCCTGCACCGAAAAAAAGATGCGACCCGGTGTTTCACGACCATCGTTGCTATCGACTCTGTGCACGTGGATTGTATATACTTATAAAACGAGTTTAAAAAAAGTACGCAAAGTATATAAACGACTAAGAATGTGAAAGAGAGTGGACGAGGGTCGAGAAAGTTAATTCTGGAATCTTTGGGGTACTAATGGTCCGGTAAGTGGAAGAAGCACTTAATAAACGAATTACGACTCTTCCCTTTTTTTTTCATCTTTCCCTCTTTTTCTCGTGCTTTGAGCGAAATCACGATTAAGCCTCGTTCTCGTTGACCTGATAGTTCCCCATCTATTGTACCCCGACTACAACTTTTTCTTTCTAGCGACGTATTTCCCTCGCAACACATCACAGGCTGTCTTGATCCTATTCTTTCTAATCCCCGAGAGTTTCTCGCTCATGGCTCTTTCTAGTCGACATTGAATACCAGTGATACTGCAGCCCCAAGTCGGTTAGAACCTCGTGAACAAACCCGTGAGAAGCGGAAAGTAGCAGAGGACAGACAAGTTCCGCTGGTCACGGCAGCAACCCAGACAGGGCTCTGGCTCTTGTTTCTTTCTCCATCGGCTGTCTTGATTTGGACGTGGAAGAGGCGAAGGGTGGCAACAAATCGATCGATTCGCTCGACTAGGTGCTCGAAAACCAGATACTAGTAACCACCCCTTGTATACCGGGGATTCTCCACGAGGCTCCGATACTCGACGAAGCAAGAAAACCTGGAGCCCGACAGTGGGAAGAGACGAGGAGAGGTTTAGGTGAGCACGAACGAGATATTAGCGGTGCTGGCTTAGTATAATAAAGGGTAATTGATATCTACATGAATACGAAATTTTACCTTCACTCTCGAATCAAACATATGGATAGTTGATAGAGGTCATCACATATTTTTTATTATTATTAGTTTTCAAATCGTTACCCTCCTTCCTCCTTGCACCCATTTTCATCCCTGAAGATCGCCCTTAGAAAAATGTGCCATTCATTGCCAATAAGAAATTCCATTGAATTTCCATTGCGTCAGAGGCAATGGCAATGGAGGCACTTTTGTCAAAGTCTCCATGCGAAATTCTATTGGTATTGCTGTTGCTTGTGCCTATGGAAAATGAATGGTAAAAAGTCGATTTAAAATCCCAATGGTATTGTCATTGACAGTGCCTATAGGAAAATGAATGGTAATATTTTATCCTTGACAAAAATTCCGTGGCATTTTTTGCAAAGACAAAAAGGTCCATTCAAAACCCTAATGGCATTGCCACTGGTTTGTGCCTATGCCATTATTCATTATCATAATGTATGGTAATATGGTTACCCTTGGGATAATAAAAAAATGCCTTCGCTGCTTTGGTGCCTACAGTGCAATGGAAATTCAATGGTTTTTTTTTTGTGACCAGAGTCAAAACGGCATATTTTCAATGTTTGTACACATAACGTACGTCATGCATAGAATACTGAAATCAGTTGGAAACACATTCGGAATATTATTATTAGTATCACCTTGCAGACTTAGGAGAAATATACATTGCATGGGCATTTATTGTGATACACCATTGTGATGGGAGTGACAATAGATACCATGCACCTTCTCTTACGCATATTTTTCCAATAGCCGATTTCCATTGAAATTTTCACTGGACCACATTGGCCAATGGTGAGAAAATTCCATACGAATTTTACCTTTCATAATCCATTGGCATTTCCATTCGGTTTCTATGGACAGAAATTACCATTCGAGCCTGTCATTGAATCTTCCATTTAGCTTGCTGTCATTAAGGCCTTACATACGTCGAGAATTTTCAAAAAATCGATTTTTTTTTGTTTACAGACTATTATTCTTTATAGTCTTAGGCGTATTTCTGTGTAAGCTGATTGTAAAAATTCCCCATAGTTCAAAAGTTATTGTAGATAATGTGACTGCCTGATAATGTGAAACACGCTCGAATCAACGCTACCAAAGCAACAAAAGAGGCCAGAACAATTCGTCGATTAGAAAAAAATAAACAACAACAATTTTTTACTGACAAGGAAGGCGTACAATATGAAGCTGGAATGGGAGATTAGACGTAAGTTAACTAAATAAATTTAAAAAATTCATAAAGTTCTTGCTCCAGCCGCGCGCGACTTCGAGCGAAACGCGCTTGAAACTTTAAACGCGTTTTTCTCAAAACTACTTTTTCTGACACGGTCGGCATGATAACTCATACGGTTTTTAATATTTTTTGATTATTTTTTTTTTAAATATTCGGAATTGTTTTTTTCTATAGTCTGTCGAGCCGGATTTTTAAAATTATAATTAAAAAATTTTATAAAAACAATTAAAGTGTGACTTTTTTGACACAAACTTAACATTTTTTTTTAAATTACCGTAAATTGTTTAATTTTTCGAATTTCAAAAATCCGGCTCGACAGACTATAACTACTACCTGATTTTACAAGAATTTCTTTACATTTTGCAGATCCGTCAACATTTGACGAAGAAATACTGCCGACCGTGGAGCAACTTTTTTTTTACAGTGCTTCAAAAAATGTGATTTTTCATGTTGTAATTTTTGAAAAAAAAAATTGAAATAAATTTTTTTACAAACTTAACACAGTAATAAACAATGTGTAAGAATTTTTTTATCAATTTCTATTTCTATCCCTCCTAAAAACAGTTGTTTCTTTTGGTACGTTTTCGGTACCGCTGGACGTATGTAAGGCCTTAAAAGGTTTACTCTAGACTTTCCCATATAATCCGTATTAACTGCCATTCAGTAGTCAATGGCACATTGCCACCCTTTCCTAATGCACTACTGTATCGAATTTGTACTGGGCTTCAGTTGTATTACCTTCAGAAACTCAGAAAAACTGTCTCCTAATCAGTGGTCGGCGTGCAAGTGAGTGCACGGCCAAGCGTTCACTTACCTCAGCACTTACCGAGGCCAATGCTCAACATGTGTGAGTGATGCATCGATATATATTTGTAATTTCCCGGGGGGGATCACTGTGTTTTGACGCCCCGATCAAAATCGCGCAACATGTGTGAGTATATTTGGCAAACCCGCCAAGTCTCGCGATTCAGGAGTCGGAGACAATGTTTGCCTTGCTCTCTTTTGCTCCGGAGACTCCGACTCAACAACACGTTCTTCATTCTTCACGATTTCGATCAACCTTCCGTGTCCCAGGGATTGAATTGTCACGAAATATATATATATATATATAGAGAGAGAGAGAGAGGGAAAGAGACAGAGAGAGAGATGAATATATCAAGCGGTTAATATTTTCATCGAACTGGTCATTCGGTGGAAGCATCATAACTATTCTCATCATCCAAAAAAATTAGCACCCCACAGCAAACGAAAGAGCCCTCGAAGGAGCCATTACTAAGTTCAGCACAAGTTCAGTATACCGTTTCAATTCCGTCCTTACTCAAAAGACAAAAAAGATAACGATAAACGTCACGCACTAAAGTGGGAGTGATCCCAGATCAACGACGTCAAAACTAAGTGAATCCGTGCAGACTGAACCGCGTGCCTAAAGTGCAGGTTGTTCGAAGGAATATTTCTTTTTCTGTTTGTCTTGTTTTGAAGTAATCAACTATACCGAGTATGCATTATTATGAAACTGTGAAAAAGATTTGAATTGTAAAAGCCGACGAGTGGTATGAAAATCCAATCGGCCAAACTTTTACAGCTCTTGTGAAACGATATGGACGTCCCAGGGATTATACCCATCGTTATTCCGCCAATCCCTTTGTATTTTTGTGATCAAATATAAAAATTAACTTACACATGGGAGACCGCTGAAGTCGCACACCAATCGCGCGTCTACTGCTGTCGGTCATAACACATTTCTTATACTGTGCTGGTAATTTGAAGTGGAACGCGGATATCTTTGTCGATTCTCGCGAAAATTTGACGAATTTGAAAATTTCAAAAAAGTACATTCAAGGAAATTTAATAATCTTTCGGACGAAACGAACTTTATCATTTCCAATCTATGAACGGCATCCAACAGTTGTTCATTTGGCAGTGCACTTTGAAAATGGACAGCGCGTGTACTTCACAACAGAAAATGCATGTGCAAGAGTATTGCCACCACTTTCTACTTCGTTTATTGAAGTACAGCTTTGGTGAGTTGCTTTGAAGCAAACTCACCAAAGTTTTATCGCAATGGGATGTATGGTATAGGAACGCATACGGGCCAAACAAACAAACAAAGATACATTAATTTATATATATGTAACTGCCGCTAAACTATATGAAATACACTCATTTGTTGAAACGACTCGCGCACCACCTATTGTAAAATGGATGTACTAATTCAGAAACCTTCGTGGTCGTGCTCACAACGACTCACTGAAATTTCATCGCAATCGGATGAATGGTATAGGAATGCATACGGGACAAACAAACGTTCATTTTTATATACATAGATAGATAGATAGATCTATTATTCACGAGGGCCTATGATCTCGTGAAAAGAAATTGGCGTTCTCATTCCTCGGAAACGGGTAGGGAGGTGAATCGTCGAAGTGTAATGTTCACATTCGTCAAATTTTCACGTCAAATGCGCAGCCGAATATATTCTTGATAAGATATACGAGGGGGGACCCAAAAAAAAAACGGGAATTGCGCTGCGGCGGGGAGGGAGAGTGGGGGAACCCATTGTTCGACCAGGTGTCCGTTGGGGACACGTCTCCTGAATCAGTGTGCGAAGTTCTGTCGCCGTGAGTACATCGGTTCGCCCGTGGGAATTTTTGTAGTGAAACAACTTTTTCCATTTCGGCGAAAACGTGATGGCCGATTGTCGAGAGCAACGCGCGGCTGTGAAATTTTGTTTCCTGTTGGGGAACTCGGCCGTGGAAACTACTGTAATGCTTAAGACTACTGATGGAGATGCTGCCCTAAGTAAAACCAGAGTCCACGAGTGGTTTTCACGGTTTAAAAATGGAGAAATGTCAATTGAAGACCAACCCCGTTCAGGACGCCCCTCAACGTCAAGAAGTGACGAAAACGTCGACAAAATCAATGCTCTCATTCGTGAAGACCGTCGCCGAATCATTGATCAACTCTGTGAGATGTCTGGGATATCATGGAGTTCAATTCAGAGGATTTTATCCAAAGATTTGCACATGAGCAGAGTTGCAGCCAAATTTGTCCCTCGCCTTCTCACAGCCGAGCAAAGGGAGCGTCGACTTCAGGCATGTTTTCAACTTCAAAATCAGCTCGAAGAGAACCCTGAACTTTTTTCCAAGGTGATTACTGGTGATGAATCGTGGTGCTATGGATACGATCCCGAAACAAAGCAGCAATCAAGCCAGTGGAAGACACCTCGCTCTCCTCGTCCGAAAAAAGCTCGCCAAGTAAAGTCAAACATCAAGACAATGCTCATTTGTTTCTTCGATTGCAGAGGTGTTGTGCACGCGGAGTTCGTTCCCCCGGGTCAAACTGTCAACCAGAAGTTCTACTTGGAGGTTTTGAAAATATTGAGGGAGAGTATCCGGAAGAAAAGGGCAGATCTTTGGCGCACAAGTGACTGATTCCTCCATCATGACAACGTGCCGGCCCGCGCCGTTCTCTCCGTAAAGCAGTTTTTGACCAAAAACTGCATGACACCAATTGTCCACACCCCCCCCCCCCCCTATTCACCGGATCTAGCCCCCTGTGATTTTTGTTCCCCAGACTCAAAAGGGATCAAAGGAAAGCGTTTTGCCACTGTGGAGGAGGTAAAACAAAAATCGCTGGAAGGCCTAAAGAACATCCCGATAAGTGAATTTAAAAAATGTTTTGAACATTGGAAGGATCGTTTGCGGAGGTGCGTTGTGGTCAAAGGAGAATACTTTGAAGGTGATCAAAACTTGGTGTAAAAATATTAAAAAATAAAGAAATTATGACGAAGTTCCCATTTTTTTTGGATTCACCCTCGTATGTAGCATTTCCAACGCACGTACAATATACATCTATACCGTATTATGAATAAAAGATCCATTTGTTAAGAAGCATGTTAAACAAAGGCTTTCGATGATGACGCGCAAGGAGGAGGTTACGGAGCGCAGGCTTCTTGAAAAAGAGGTCCATTACCTCGGTTTTCCCCGCCTGATATATATCTCGATACTAGAAAAAGATCACTGGTACTTCTACGAGAAATTCTCCACGAGAAGTCGTCATCGTCATGAAAGAGCCTGAGAGCTGTTTCCGTTCAACCGCGCCCTAGTAACGCTCGTTTATAAACGCTTCAAGCTTGCTTTGCTTAGATTACGCGGTACTCCGGGCGTGTATACCAGCGTACATACGTGCGTGAGTCTGTCGATGATGTCATTCCCGGGGGCCGGGCTCGAACTGACTGAAACTAACACGCTCCACATGACTCTAGGCTCGCGTAAATGTGAACAACGAGCACTTGACGTAGGCGCCCATATTCCTCGATCCGTCATTCGATGTGTTGCCGTTTAGATAACTCTGTGCCGTGTCTAGTTAACCCATTTAATATACGATATTTTAATGCTTGCGTGGCACAGTTATCGTTAATAACAATATGTGATATCTATTGTGGAAGTGTCAATGTCAACTGTATGCACCGAACGTGGGCGTTCGTGCAATTGACTCCATGACACAGCCAACAAATAACTCATAACTCCACTGTTCTCTTGAGTTTCCGTGTACTCGATTCGAATTTCTTACGTGCTTTACCGAGCCACTCATCGTTGGCGAACTGTCTTGGGAACCTCTGACCTGGTCCGTTCGAGACTCTACCCTGTATCGCTAACGATGTGGGCAGTCACAGATGAGGCCTAATCATGACTGAACAATCGTGTGGAGATATGTCGAGATAATGTCGGAGTGCGACCTATAATTTCCGCATTGTTTCCAACTGAACTTTCCACAAACTCTTCCAGTAGTCTTTAGTTTCCACTGACCACTTACTTGATCGATCCATTTGGACAAAGGAGAGTTGACTCGGGAGATAAGATTTGCATGGCACAGCACGATTACTTAAATGAGCGACAGTTTCATTGGCACAGCTCGATTCATTGATACAGTTGGTTTCCAGTGATGACAACCGAGCTGATTAATAAATCGACCGTCGGAGTCATTAGGCCAGAGTTACGAACTAAATCCAGTCTAGTAGTCAAACAGTGTCATATCGAGGACAATTCAAGCGAAGACGATATTAATTACTGCAAGCAGTCGTGACATTAGATTGCTTGTTTGGCTCTGCTAGTTCTCGAATCGACCGGGTTCAATCAACGTCGACGAATTATCCAAGGGTTCAATCACCGAGGGGATAATGATCCCTGTGGTCAGACCGTCAGTCAGACTGGATCCTTTGAGGACAAAGAGAGCATATCCAGTACATTCTATTGCTTTCTCTCTCTTCCACCACCCTCTCGCAGTCTTTCAGGGTGGTTCAATGTCTTTTGGGAACGATCTGTGACGTCAATGACGATATCTCAAACATAGGACACGGCTACTCGTAACAGGACTACGCGACGATTATGGGACAAAGTGAAGCGTATACCAGTGTACGCTTCACTTTGTCACGGGAGTGTCCAGTGTCTGTTCCAACGATCGATTGTGATCCTGGATTGATGAGCAACTCGATGTTACTGAGGATTGTTATATTGTCGAGGACCCGCACCGGACATCCTGTCAGGACATTGGCGAATCGAATTTTCCAGAAATATCACGGCTCCTGTGGAGAACATTGGCCCCTGAATAAATAAAAGGAACACGAGTGGGAACGAACTCGGAATCGATAGGATACGACGGAGATGGAACGATATCGGCAAGCGGGAAGAGAGAAAGAAAACTAAATGTGCGGCTATCGATCGGCTTTCACACGTGTAACAAATGACGCACGTCGTGAACGAACTCCTTTCGGACGTGTTGCCGATATATTCGGCCGAGAGTCCGGACTCTATCGATCTGCTTGCTTTAGTAACCAATGACAGAAAACTATGAACTGTGATAAAAAAAAGCTTCCTTACTGTATGTTAGACGGTTTAGTTACGAGGGACATAAATAGGTATTAGTATTTGTAACTTAAGGCGGTAGTCTGGTCTAGAAATTTGAAAAAATCGATTTTTTTTTCTTCTCATTTTGTTGTTCCTTAGACCTTTCTTCATACGCTCGTGGAAACCGTTTATTGATATTTAAAAAATTAGCCGAGAAATAAAAATTCTAAGCAAGCCGCGCGCTCAGGTAGCGCGGTCGGGAAGCAGCTAACGCGGAGGCTACTGAGTCGCTCATTTAACGGTGTCAAAACTTTGAACGCGTTTATCTCAGAACTATGTTTTTCAAATCGGCGCCCACGATATCTCGATAACTAATGGACCGATCGAGCTCAAATTTTGCACGTACCTTAGGTAGCCTGTTTCCGAGGACTACGGAAACAAAGGTTCAATCAAAGGGGTAATCAAAGGTTTTTTTCTCGCCGATAAATATTTGCCATTTTATAAACATTTTAGGGGCAACATTTTTACCGAAAATCGAAATATTTTTTTGAGAAGCCGCCATTTTTTTTAAAATTATTATTTTGGTTATTCCTTCGATTAAACACTAGATAATACCTTATATTAACTAAATCTTTTTTGTTTTTCCATTTTAAATGATCCGATCCAGAGATATCGTGCTCACCGCAAGACGCCTTTCTTTAGAGGAGCTCCCGGAGATCGGCTATAGCAGATTTAAAAATCATTATTTTTACAAATAAAAAATATGAAAATGAATTTGAAACTTACCACAATGTCTATATAAATTTTTATGTTAATAAATTAAGATGTGTTTCCAGGAAAAATTCTTGAAAAATCGCTTTTTTTCGGTCTCCTGACTGCGTATAACTCCTTAATCCCCATTACCCAATGAAATACACTGGAAACAAGAGCGACGTCACTGGGCAGATCATGCATTAATACACAACGTTGTCAAGTTATGTTTTACCTAGTACCATCGTCCTTATTTCTTATCACTTATTTACCACTTCTAGTCAGCACATTTTGTGATATTTCAGCTCAGCTAACATTGCCTAACCAAAGAAACTTGGTGGCTTAGAATCGCGTGAAACGTCTGAAGTTGATACTAATATTAAATATCTACAAAAGGGGGATGATAAGGGGGAAAAAACCGTGAACAAAAAATAAATTTCAAGCTGATGAACGGAATTATATTTCCAGTATTTTTCCAGGTTCAACAAAAATCCATGATATTTCCAGGCTTTCCAGGATTTCCAAAACGCTAGACACCACGATTAATAGCGCACACGTTTTTTCACGTTTCCATAAATTACACGATTAGGTACACGACGCGTACGCGTCGTCATTGAATACCAGGCATGTCGCTCTTTCATTATGAATTCAATAGGATGTAATATGAGGTCTTTGCACGTCGATATCCATTTTCCCGAGCAACGAAACAGTATATAGTGTCCTGAATATCGTGTTCAGAGGTTTCGTAATTGATCAACGCGAATCCTCGGATCACGGTCTCAATTTGTATGCATACGACCGTACCGGGACAAGTTGTCACTTGATCAGACACTGCCCGAATATATCACGAAAAAAAAGTACATAAAGTAAATTTTACAGGTTCAGGGCTCATACACCCCTGAAAATGTCAAAAGATCGGATTTTTTTACAGATTTTTGTCTTTATACTTTTAAGAATTTTGCAAGAGAAAATTTATAAGAAAACTCCACTTCGTTACAAAGTTATAGCAATAAATGTGACCGTGTGTACAAGTTCACGTTGTACCCACTAGAAACATTAAACGCGTTTTTCACGAAACTATGTTTTTAGGCAGTGTCAGCGCGATAATTCTAATTGTTAATATTTTATAAGTTTTTTTTTCTCTCAATCTTGACAACTATTTTCTCTATAGTTTGACGAGAGGCTTTTTTAATTTTTTGATTGGACAATTTTTCATAAATTATTGAACACTAATTTTTCTTTTAATTTTCATACTAAAGTTTCAAATACTGTAATTTCTTTATTGTTGAACCAAGAAAAATTCCCTCCGTCAGACTATTACTACTATATTATTTTACTGGATTCTTTTTTATTTTTGCAAATTGGATCATTTTCGGTGAAGTTATGATGTCGACAAGGAGGCGCCATGGATTTCATCAGTAGTTAATATACACGTAAAAAATAATGTTAATATTTAAAAAACGTGAGCCGTCATGGGACGCCTGGTAGATGTGAAACACCCAACATCTTGAGAATGCCGTGTGGGATATATGGCGTGGAGAATTAAAAAAAAACAACAAGAGAAGTAGCTTTTGATTTTCTTCTATAACTTTTATTTGCTTGCTTCATCTGTTACTTCGGTTATAGTAGCAGTCGTTGCTGCGTTTGATTCGATGAAATTAACAATCGGACGATGATAGCTGGTGTATGAAACGAATGTTTTAGATGTCATGTTTTCAAGATATCTATAGAACACTGCATCTATAATCGGGCCATACCTTGTAGTAGGCTCATTTCGTTGGTTGTCCATGGTCAATTGAAATTCATTTTGGAGAAAATTTATGAGTGGCAATGATTCAGCTTTGGCAAAATTAACATTGAAATTCCCTACTAAAGTTAATGGAAGTTGATGTAAATTTGCTCCTAATAGCATTGAGCCAGCTGGACTATATTTGAGTAGTTCTTCGTGTAAAAATCGTATGATATTGTGAATTTTTTGGTTTGGGGAAATATATACAACAACCATGACCAATTCCCTTCCATCCTCCGTAACAATTTGTGCCACACATAAATCGCCAATATCGTCTTGACCAAAACCAAGTTCCCTTACATTTATCAACCTAACGATTGTGCGAGATGTAATAACATCCAATGAATCTCTATTCTGATAAATAGCTGCACCACCAGCTCTAACATTATTGCGTTTGAAGTGAGCAATACAATGAACGTTGGGGATGTCGACGTTTTCTTCATTACCAAGCCATGTTTCACTCAATAATAAGAAATTACTATTGTTAACGATCGAATCTTGTAGATCCGGACATGCTCTCTGAGACTTTGACAACTCAACGTGAATAACGACAAACCCTTTCTTGATGTTATGAAATTTGATACTAATCCTTGGAGTGTCTCGAATCTATTAAGCGATAATCTTTTAAATTCTTCTTGCAACGCTACAACTGATGAATCAATTCGTCTACCTGGTAGAATTTTAGATCAATATTGCGTGTATAAAAGGGGTGTTAGTTGAAGTTTGCCGGTTTTACCAGTAGATGTCGCTAGCAATATGTATACATTTCTATGATTTGGCATGTATGTCATTTTTTTCTATTGACATTAACCTACAAAAATACGCAAGTCACATTCCGCCAAAATAATAGCGTCATATTTGTTTACCTCAGTGAATATGTCGAGTTTCGTTCCAAGTAAATCGCATTTGCGGCATTCGTTGCTTTTCTTATTTCATCAAAAGAAAAAAGCAGCTGAAGCTCACCGGTTGCTGGTAGAAACTTATGGTGAACATACTCCAGTGATTAGAACATGTGAGACATGGTTTCGTCAATTTAAAAGTGGAGATTTCGATTTGACAGACAATGAACATCCTGGTGCAGCGAAAAAGTTCGAAGACGAGGAATTGCAGGCGTTATTGGATGTTGATCCAACCCAATCGCAACAAAAATTGGCAGAAACACTAAATGTGACTTGAGGAGCAATTTGCCAACGTTTAAAAGCCATGGGAAAGATCCAAAAGTATGGAAAATGGGTGCCACACCAGCTGAACGATAGACAAATGGAAAATCGAAAAACCGTTTGTGAAATGCTGCTTCAACGATTCGAAAGGAAATCTTTTCCGCATCGAATTGTCACGGGGGACGAAAAGTGGATTTATTTTGAGAACCCGAAGCGAAAAAAATCATGGCTTTCACCTGGTGAAGCCGGCCCATCGACTGCAAGGCCAAATCGCTTTGGCCGTAAGACAATGCTCTGTGTTTGGTGGGACCAGTGTGGTGTGGTGTACTACGAGTTGTTAAAACCTGGTGAAACGGTAAACAAGGATCGCTACCGACAACAAATGATCAATTTGAATTATGCGTTGATCGAAAAACGGCCGGAATGGGCCCGAAGACATGGCAATGTTATCTTGCAACATGACAACGCGCCGTCTCATACCGCTAAACTGGTGAAAGACACATTAAAAATACTTAATTGGGAAATATTATCACACCCGCCGTACTCTCCAGACCTCGCCCCGTCCGATTGAGTAAAAAAATTTTGAGATTCCTTTGAAAATTAAGTGTTTTCTTTATCGAAAAAACCGGCAAATTTCAACTAACACCCCTGGTATAAGTTTAAAGCCTTCAATACTTGTTACTCGCGATAGGGCTACATATAATAATTGTATAAAATCAGTTTTCTTATATTCATAAACAATTTCGCTGTAAGTCCCCCCTTGAGACTTATGGCTAGCACATCCAGGGCTGGGATTCTGTACTTGTCTACCGACAACTATCGGTATCGTTAGCGAGCGGTATCGTTAGAGTCGCGCCTTTCCGCTGGAATCTTCCTTGCAATTAGCTGTTGCTCGCTAGCGCCAGACGGTATGATATTGCATCTGGTTCAGAATCGCCCCTCTGCATGCGCAATCAACTCGTGCGCAGAGTTGACTGGACGGGAGCATCACCACGACGTGCCATCGATGTTACCTATCGACCGATTTACTCCCAACGCGCGTAAAGATGTTTGACATAAGAAAAAATTTAAAAAATTTTCTTTCTTGTAGCTGAATCTTTCAGAATCTTTCAGCAAAGATTAATAAAAAAATGTGAAATCTACAATGTAAATTTTCTGTGACCATATAACCTTCTTAATAATTTTTCAAATTTACTCGGTTTTTCAGGGCGCGCAGCGGTATGTGAGCGCTTAACTATGAAATAATGAAATAACAAGAATGATAAATACTCTCAGATTTGCATAATAGTTTTCGACAAATGGTGGAACGTTGATGGATCAAACTAATCGACGAAATTGCTCGGTTAAATTAACCATTGCGTGTATGAATTTCATTGGAATGTATTGCATTAATAAATTGTGCTTTGAACACGAGATTGAGGATCCCTGTCATCGGTGCGTTGTGGAAATCCGAAAGGCACAGTGAAACGATGATGTCCCCCCGGTACCGTAGCTACGAGAGTAACCGTTAGTTCTCGACGTGCACTCACGTAACTCAACTCGGCGAGGACGATGGCGCATTACACCATCGTGCGAGGATTCGCTTCACGGATTCTGGAGTGATACGCACACACGTTTATCCGGCACGTGCACCCTCTGGGCTCGCGGCCAAGTGTACCGCTAAATATATTTCTCGATTAACCGTGGGAGATTGAACTATATATGGTGTAGTAGTTGAAGGGAAAAGCTGATCAAACAACGTTCGAATGTGATGTTCGATAATTATACTATTCACTGCCTATACATGGATACAATCGCACTCATATATATATTTTTTTATATGTCGATGACATAAATGATGCTGAAGTTTGCATCGTTGGAACGCAATGAAAACATTTTTAATTTTAATTCTTTTATTTTTAGTTTATTTTTTTAATTTTACTTCTCAGTATTGCCAATGCTTTTCTTGCACATTTGGGAGCCCAGGTCATTAATGGAGACCCCGAACAAAAATTTGAACGATTTTATTGTTTGTAATGCCAATCGCCACCTTATTTTATGACGTTGAAGTTTGCATCGTTGGAATCCAACAAATAGGTTTTTTACTACCATTCATCCCCTTCAAGGTTGGATTTTCGTGGGCATAAATCGTTAAAACGTTTTTTTAGGGTCTCCTTTATCGACCTGGGCCTAAATTTGCCGGAGAAGCGAGAGCAATACGGAAAAATGGGAATTAAAAAAACCCATTTTCGTTGCGTTCCCGACGATGCAAACTACAACATCTTATTTTCGGAAAGAAAATTGCGAAATATTTTGATTCAAACTCGATTATTTGAAAAATATCCGAAGCACCTTTTTAAAAAAAAATCTCGGAATGTCATGGACTGCCTCGCATGTACTGTGCGATTCGCGATAGTTTTCGGAGCACTGGGGGTAAATCGTTGTATTAAAAAAATGTGAAACTACAGAAATACTATCCATTGTGTTCCATTTAGAAGAAGCACCCCCGAATCTTTTAGAACCCTAGCACCCATGTAGAAATTGCCAGTATAATTCTACTGGCCAAGCTTTGGGCCAATATTGGCGGCCAAACTTTGGCCGCCAGTAATGGCCTCGTACTGGTTGACTATCCGGTCATACTGTGGGCCATACTACGGGCCAGTATAAAATACAGTCTTATGCCAGTACTGGTTGAATTCTACTGGTCAAGCTTTGGGCCAGTATTGGCGGCCAAACTTTGGCAGCCAGTATTGTTTCAGTACTGGCTGACAATCTGGCCAAGCTTTGGGTCAGTTTTAAATATCGTCTTGTGCCAGTACTGGTTGTCAATCTGGCCGCACTACGGGCCGGTATAATGACCAGATCTGGGCCAAAATAGGCTATAAAATATGGCCAACCTCTGGCTTCGATACAGGCTTAGTACTGGGCTATAGAAAATGCCAATACTGAGAGTATTTCACTTTAACAGTTGCGTTCTGTAATGTAATTGTAGATTAGGTTATTCTGATCAAAAGTCCATTATTTTGCAAACAACCAAATTGTTGAATTATAATTTGCCCCGAACTTGAAATTGCACGATTAATACAATATTTTTTAGTGTAATATTTGCTTCATATAGCCTATATTTTATAAACACTGTTCTATAAACATTTAAGTACGTATTTCAGATCTGTATATGTACTTAGTCTCTTATTAATAAAAACTACTTCGAGTATTTAGTATATATCAAATGCATTTAATTATCAAACATTCATGCATAAACAACCCAGACAACACAGATATCTAAAGAACGTCCTAAAAACATCGGAAGAACGTCCTTACGTCCAAAGTACATCCTTTGGACGTACGTGTGCTGCTTGGGAAACATCTGGTAACGTGGTAAAAAGAAATATAAATTACTCCCAGAGAGAAATAGAATTTAAATAGACATTAGATCGGCGTCCCCTAGACGCCAAAAGTGTCTAAAAGACGTCGATTCGATATCTATTTAATTTGCCATTTCTCGCTGAGATGTAATTTGCACCGTCGGCAAAGTCGTCTGCCAAGATCCGGCCCAATGAAATAACCAGTATTGGTACGACCGTTGGTGCCAGTAGTAAGCCAGAAGTTTGCCAGATCTGGGCCAAAGTTTGGTCCAAAGTCAGAGCCAAAGTCCGGGCCAAAGTTCGGGCCAATTAAATAACCGGTACTGGCCCGACCGTTGGTGCCAGTATAACGGCCGGCTATTACACTCCTGTGCCGAATCTGTACTGGCCCAATACTGGCAGCCAGTACCGGCACTACGGCAACCAATATTGGCACAACGCGCGGCCGTTACAATTTTTCTACGTGGGCAATCAAGAAAGTGATAAATTACTAAATCAATAATTTACATTATGATTAGAATCCGGTTTTCGTATTATTTCTATCAGCTTAAGAGGCAACGCCACTCTAGCGGCAGAAAAAAAGGTCTAACTTTGACGATTTATTTTATGAAAAAAGGGAGTATGAAAAAAGGAATAGGATTTCTTTGTAGAGGGTTTATTCAACACATATTGAAGTACGAAAAAAAAAAATTTCATTATGATTTTGATACAAAATAGCGGCGACAGAGCCCATCTTGAAAATCGTCTTTTTCAATCTGGGAGGGCGTGTTACTTGAACACCGCTGCATGGATCGATTTGAAATTTTTATAGTAGCTTCACAACTACATTCTCTATCGTAATATGTAGCCGTTTTTTTTATTTAATGTAAACTTTTTTTATAAACAATTTACAACTGCTTTTTGTTGGCAAAAAATCGATTCATTTTTTCAAAAGTGCACCATTTCTACAAAATTTAATTAAAAAAAAACTCCTACGTAGTCCTATCGTTAATAGTATATAGATTATAAAATTTTTAAGTTTTTTGTTCCAGGTCTTATACTTGACAAGAAAACCGTCCTCCCGTGAAGGTGTTTAAAAAAAAAGACGATTTTCAAGATGTACTCTGCCGCCGCCATTTTGTATCAAAATGATAATAAGAAATTTTTTTTTCACACTTCAATATGTGTTAAATAAACCCTCCGAAAAGAAATCCTATTCCTTTTTTCATACTCCCAAAATAAATTGTCAAAGTTAAACCTTTTTATCTACCGCTAGAGTGGTGTTAGCCCTTAACCAATAACTATTTGAAAAAAAAAAGTAAAAATATCACGGGACATAGGGATATATGTACATAAAATGAAATTTACAAGCCTAATGACAGCCATGTACTATCGATAAATTTATGTCAGCATTAATGAGCCATCCGTCTATTTCCCGATCAATAAGTTTGCCTGTGGTTATATGCATATATATATACGCGGCCAACTGCCGGTGGGCTTCGACCATTATCGTTCGACGCCTGACTCCATGCACCCCGATTTCATCGACATGAGTACACGGGGACGTTGATACGCGGATATATGATTCGGTAAAATATTGTGTCGGACAAACATCTATCGTCAAATAGCAATAGCCATTCAAACGTGAACTCATCAACTCGGAAGTTATTTGATCGACAAATATTTCCTGGATAGTCGATACAGGGGTAGTTTGTAGTTAGCTCCATGTCACGTAACCGAAAGCTTAATAGTAATTGAATAATTATAACAAGCATTACGTAATACTTAAAAATTCCTGAACTCACTATAATAATATTAATGAACAATTACCATATCATATTTTAATTAACGTTTTATGAGGCACAATAAGACGTAGGCCCGCGTTCAATTATCGGAACTTACAAAAATTCCCCTAAATCCGGGTTTTTACCACTCATTAGCCACTAATTGTCTCATTATCTTACGTAACATCGTGATATAACGAGTCGATTGCGATGTTACGTATCTCCCGTACACACGCGAGACATATCATCCCCCGGATGACATATACAAATGCAGATACGAGCTTTTGTGCAAACATATTCGATATCCATATGGGTCTACCGTTCTTGCACACACACGGGCGCGTATACCTCGATATCCCGATAATTGATTGAATGAGGGTGATGTAAATGTCCATATATAAGTGCCATTTCAGTTTCTAGTATATATAAATTTACTGCAGCGTTATGCACTAGACACTCTTGCGAAACGTTTGTCCGCGGTGAAAAACTATTTCTCTTTAAACAAATCCATCTGCCGAAGAAAGGAATAGTTTTTGTTGTTGTTAATTAACCATTTTTGTTTTCTGGAAGCTTGTACAGCTTTCTCTGTAAAACCATTCTTGTTTTTTGCGACTTTTCGTGCAGAAATTGTGGTAGGGGATCACGGGAATCCAGATGGATTCCTGTGACGCTTGTATGTTGGATCCCCATAGGGACTCCAGAGTGGATTCCCGACTGTATCCCGTTCGGATCCTGCAGGATTCTCAAAACATTGCATGCGATCTGACAGGATCCTTACATGATTTTATAGGATCATGAAATTTATCGTGATTGTTCGATCTGCAATATTAGTGTTTTCATAATATATCTTTTCATGTTTTCACAGGTTTCTCCTTAAAACCAATCGTGTTTTTGCAACATCCCGTGTAGAAATTGTGGTAAGGGATGACGGGGATCCAGATGGATTTCTGCCATTGGTAAGGATCCCACTAGGGATCGGATCGAATCCCAACACGAAAACCCTCGTAAGTTGGATCCTCATAGGGACTCCAGAGTGGATTCCCGACTGTATCCAGTCCGAATCCTACAGGATCCTGAAAGGATTGTATGCGATCCGACGGGATCCTTACATGATTTTACAGGATCATGAAATTGATCATAATATATCTCTGTTTTTATAATATATGTTTTCATAATATATCTCTTCATGTTTTTACAGGTTTCTCCGTAAAACCAATCGTGTTTTTGCAACATCCCGTGCAGAAATTGTGGTAAGGGATGACGGGAATCCAGATGGATTGCTGCCATTGGTAAGAATCCCACTAGGGATCGGATCGAATCCCAACACGAAAACCCTCGTTAGTTGGATCCTCATAGGGACTTCAGAGTGGATTCCCGACTGTATCCAGTCCGGATCCTACAGGATTCTGAAAGGATTGTATGCGATCCGACGGGATCCTTACATGATTTTACAGGATCATGAAATTGATTATGATTGTTCGATCTACAATATTAGTGTTTTCATAATATATCTCTTCATGTTTTTACAGGTTTCTCCGTAAAACCAATCGTGTTTTTGCAACATCCCGTGCAGAAATTGTGGTAAGGGATAACGGGAATCCAGATAGATTTCTGTCTCTGGTAAGGATCCCAGTAGAGATCGGATCGAATCCCAACACGAAAACCCTCGTAAGTTGAATCCCCATAGGGACTCCAGAGTGGATTCCCGACTGTATCCGGTCCGAATCCTACCGGATTCTTGAAGGATTGCATGCGATCTGACGGGATCCTTACATGATTTTACAGGATCATGAAATTGATCGTGATTGTTCGATCTGCAATATTAGTGTTTCCATAACATATCTCTTCATGTTTTTACAGGTTTCTCCGTAAAACCAATCGTGTTTTTGCAACATCCCGTGCAGAAATTGTGGTAAGGGATCACGGGAATCCAGATGGATTTCTGTCTCTGTCCCCACTAGGGATCCCACTAGGGATCGGATCGAATCCCAAAACGAAAACGCTTGTAACTTGGATCCCCATGGGGATTCCAGACTGTATCCAGTCCGAATCCTGCAGCATTCTTAAAGGATTGCATAGGGTCTGGCGGGATCCTTACATGATTTTACAGGATTATGAAATTGATCGTGATTGCTTCATCTGCAATATTCGATCTGTAATATATCTTCTTCAGGTTTTTTCGTCCCTTCCCATTTGTTCCTAGTTCCATGGTCCGTATCGATGTACTAAGTTCTGGCTCGATAACCCAAATTTAGTCCCTCAAGGAGGTCGTTTGTGGGCGGGTTGTCGGACGCGCAGCGTGCGAGAGAGAGGTTTATGTCACGAAATTCTGAACGTACATTGTTGTATAAAACGAGTTGTTCTATTTTTTTTTTCAATTTCTTGATGACTATGTTAACAAAGCATTTCGGTCTTCGTGAAAGTTGTTCATAAAGATGTAACGAATTATTTGGATCCATTATCATTGTACTCTCAACATTTTTAGTATGGTGATTGACGGTTGCATTAGATATCGTATGATTTTTGCTAGGTTGGCCGTGTATAAGAGTGCAAATTCAATAAATAATTACTTGACAACCATATAGACGATACACTTGAAATTTTGCATAGAAGCATGGATCCCACGGATGAATATCCTCAATCTATTTGAACCAATCCTTTACATTCTGACTTGGGTAGAAAACCTCCCGATTCCTTTATCGAATTTGCGAAAAATTAAAAGTTCCATAAACTCAGAATGGCTTTATCGATTTTTCGAAACATTCGCAGTTTCATAAATTCAAAAGGCCTATATCGATATTTCGAAAAATTGAAAGTTCCATAATTTCAGAACGCGTATATTGATTTTTCGAAAAATTCGAAGGTCCATAAGTTCAGAACGCGTATTTTGATCTTTCGAAAGATACAAAGTTCTGTAAATTCAGAGCGCTTATCTCGATTTTACGAAAAATTCAAAGTTACTCGATCGGAGCATCATAATAAACATCGTGATATCGAAGAGAATGCCTGAAAAATACAACAGATGTTTATATATATACACTCGCAGCTCGGAATCAGTTAACCCTCGAGGAATGATATGCCCGAAGGTCCGAACGTTCATTTGAGAGGGAAAAAAAATCACGGCCATTTTACCGCGAACAATGTTTAATAATTAAAAAATAATGTTACGATGTTTTTTTTTTCGAGAAACAAAAATCACCCGATACAATCCCCTCAACTAGTCCTAATAATGAATAATTTATTTCTTCGTCAAAAAAAAATCAAAAAACCACATCCAATTCGTCACAGAATCGTCTTGACCGATAACTCAAAAAACATTGGACACCATCAGAAAAGATATCAATAATTTTCCATTATTCAGAATGTTTTACAAAAAGAAACGTCTTTATGTGTGTGGGGGATACGGTGCCAAAAATTAATTCTTTACGATAAAGAATTACGCTTTCAGCTAGTTGATTGAAAATTTGTACCTTCGTTATTGACGATTTCCCATAAAATTTGTATAGTTATAGGTATTTTAACAAATTGTGCTTCCTGATCGAGTACAGTTTGTAATAGTGACTTTTTTCTTCAATCTCCAATGCCAATGAGTTTAAAATCTGTCAAAATGTCGGAAAATCACATAAAAAAAAAAATGGCCGAAGATCTGTCCGTGTGCATATATAACGGGCCCTGAAAAATTCAAACGTCCGTATCTCGAGAACGGCTTGAGTAACAGGCGCTGCAATTTCACACGCAACTGAAGCAGTACGTCCCCTTTATTCCCTGATATTTTTCGGACTAATTACCGAAAGAAGGGTGATATGGTGCAGATCTAAACTGGCACACAATGCATCGTTATGACTCTAGCGTATTTACAAAGTTTTCCCAAAAAGAGGAAGCGATAAATAAATAAATAAAGCAACTCGCTCGACAGGGAATGATTCGTGAATTCGTAAAAATTACGGGGAACCAGGGCGTACGTTTCGATAGTCAAGCTTTTTAATAAATAACGAAACGGAGCACGTAATACCGATGATCTGATTGAAAAAAAAAAAGAAGAAAGTACATGAAAAAAAATATACGAACGAAGAGAATAGAAAATGAGGGATATTATAACTGTGGTGAGTATTAACCGCATTTCTCGCCAATTCAGCGAGTTACCAGGCTGACGTCAGCCTCACCGTCCAGACTCCACGCCTGACATAATTCGATTCAATTCGTTTAATTTTCGCGAAAATTACCAATCTTCCGGGCTCTTCGCCCCGTCGTTCCAGACCCTTCTCTCTCTCTATATAATTATTTCTTCTTTTTCTGCCCTGTCTCGTACTGTAACATCGCGTGTAACTCTGACTTCGTCATTATCTCGTAATTTTCACCGATGTTAATTAGCGAATTAAACCCTTACAAAACCATTTTTTTTTTAACTTAACGTCAAAACTGTGGTTTTCTGGCTGTTATGAATTTTTTAAAACCTCTACGAGAATCAACACCTAATCCTTTTCACATTTTATTATTTTTTCCTCGATCCTAGAATTTTTTGGAGATTAGAATTATAATGATATTTACCCTTACGCCCTTACAAAACCATTTTTTTCTAACCTAAAGTTAATACTTTGGTTTTCTAGCTGGTTTGAATTATTTTTTTTAATGTCCGATAATCAACACCTAATCCTTTTCATATTTCATTGTTTTTTCCTCAATTCCAGAATTTTGTGGAGATTATAATTATAATCATATTTACTATTACACCCTTACAAAACCATTTTTTTCTAACCTAACGTTAAAACTTTGATTTTTCGGCTGGTACGAATTTTTTAAAACATGTCCGAGAATCAAGACCTAACACCCTTTTCATATTTTATTGTTTTTTCCTCAATTCCAGAATTTTGTGAAGATTATAATTATGATATTTACCCTTACAGCCTTACAAAACCATTTTTTTTTCTAACCTTACGTTAAAACTTTGGTTTTATGGCTGGTATGAATTTTTTAAAACCTCTACGAGAATCAACACCTAATACTTTTCATATTTTATTGTTTTTTCCTTGATCCTAGAATTTTTTGGAGATTAGAATTATGATATTTACCCTTACGCCCTTACAAAACCATTTTTTTCTAACCTAACGTTAAAACTTTGGTTTTCTGGCTGGCGTGCATTTTTTTAAACATGTCCGAGAATCAACATCTAACCCTTTTCATATTTTATTATTTTTTCCTCAATTCCAGAATTTTGTGAAGATTAGAATTACGATATTTACCTTTACACCCTTACAAAACCATTTTTTTCTAACATAACGTTAAAACTTAGATTTTTCGGCTGGTACGAATTTTTTAAAACATGTCCGAGAATCAAGACCCAACCCTTTTCATATTTTATTGTTTTTTCCTCAATTCCAGAATTTTATGAAGATTAGAATTATGATATTTACCGTTACAGCCTTACAAAACCATTTCTTTCTAACGTTACGTTAAAACTTTGGTTTTATGGCTGGTATGAATTTTTTGAAACATGTCGAAGAATCAGCACTCAATCCTTTTCATATTCTATTGTATTTTCCTCAATTTCAGAATTTTGTGAACGTTAGAATTACAATGATATTCACAATATCTTAAAATTCACCACTCGATTCGCGATAAAAACGAAATCAAATTTGCCAGTACCGTCTTGTTGTTTGAACGAAGATAACGAATTAAATACGCGTACTTTTCCGAGATCTTAACAAATTTACGAAAAACCTTTGAGCATTCTTACCGATGTATTGAAAAACCCCTCTTCGAAAATCAGGAATTAAATGAGAATTGCTCGAACATAGCGGAAATGAATCTATACATTTTTTCTCCATCTTCATTTTTTTCTTCTTCTTTCGAGCATCCGAAGAAAAAAAACCCACTAAATCTTATCTCGGAACAATTGTGAACCATAAAATAACGAGAAGCGTTGAAATTGAATTGTTAAACTCACCGTAACGACGAAGAGTTCGCCATCCTCGGTGATCACCAGGGACCAATCGAAAATTCGAATGCGTCGAAACCGAGAATCAATGATGTCGCGTCTCTCGAGGATCTTTTTCTTCTTTTCCTCATTTTTTTTTTTCCGTCCCGCGAGCCCCCGAACGTACGTCGAGGTGAGGAAGTATTCATGAACAACGAGGGGGACGAGATTCCTCCGTACAGCGGAAGGAGTACGACGAAACTACACCGTTCGACGCGCATGAGAAGCAACAGACCGAGCAATCCCGAACGCGCAAACGATCCGCGGACGGACATACAGACGGACGGAGAGACGCGCCGAGCGACAGGTCTCCCACGCGCAATTCCCTCGGTGGATCGAAGATTCGATGATGCTGGCCCGAATCCCGGAACGTCGGGAATTTTCAAACCGAAAATCCGCCGGACTCGTCTTCTCGACATCATGAAAATTTTTAATCCTTCCAGTACCCATCCCCGAAATTATCTATGCCGCCATTAAATTTTTCCCAGTAATTCGTCGTTTTTTTTTTAATTTTCTCCGCCGATTATCGAGGCTTCTCGGTAAGCTTTTGCTGTCGATGTTCATTTTCCAACGGAATGAATCATTGAGCATCCGGTCGTTTTGTCTTTCGGCGTTGGTGTTTTTAGGGTTTCCGTTCTTTCCCCTTCGATTCCGGAATTCGTTACGATTTTACGTGACAACGTTCTTTTAAGGTTTCTCGTAAATCCCCGTTGCGAACATTTTCGCGAAGGGACATTAACCGAAGATCTAGTGAAATAAAGCTTCCGATTACGTTCACCAATGACAATTAAATTGACGGTTCACGGGGTAAAGGAATAAATGAATTTCTAATTTTAAATCAACATTTTTTCCAGATACATGGTTTCATAAAGACCGACCATATGACATTTACGGTTAAATACAACCCGTTAGTAATTTAACTGAAAACGTTTTGTTATCGATATAATCGGTAATTTCAATATTCTTTTCGGGCATAAGGTCAACTTCCGGGACGTGAATCGATGATTTAACGTTCGGCGGAATCCATGCCGAATGATTGCAATGAGATTAAAACTAAAAAATTGACCCTCCAAACCCTCCAAGCCCTCATTCCTTTGTTCGGGCAATTGTTTTTTATCTTTATCTTCAGACAAGTTTCACGCTGTTTTTGTCTGACGGATCGACGTACAACGAAAACATTTCGTCGCATCTCGCTCCCCACATCGAGAGAAATAAATAAGGCAGCTTCGGGATGGGGGTATAACACGTACGAAAGAGACGTGTTTATGTTATCAGCATTATTATTTTTATTCTCGGAACTATTTTCATCTTTCACGACGTGGGCTCGTCGACGTTGACGAGCGAAACTTTTCGTGGTCAACTTGTTTATTTGGCTTATATGTGCCGTTGTGGGAAGGCACGAAGGGCACTTCTTGAGTTACGCAACGTCGTCAAGCCGAGAAGGACCTTGTAAGAGCGATTGCAGAGGAAGTTCTCGGTATTACACGAAGAAACGGGGTCGTCATAGGTCTTGTTTAGTCTCGTTGTCAGGAAAAAAAGCAAGCAAGAAAAAAACGCTCTATTCGTGTGACTCTCAAGTTTCCACCGGAATCTCGGGATCTCTGGTACGAAAAAAAAAAGAATAGAAGAAACAAACTAACCACGGGCGAAGAAAAAGAACGTTGCGCGCGCTCCCTCTCCGCACACATGTAAAACGTACATGTAGTCGTTCGAGCGAACGCGAACCCTTCGAAACGTGACGGGGTCTCGTGTCACGTATTGTGGCATTGTCTTTGTATTTCTTCACTCTTTCTTACTTCCTTCTTTGAAACATCAAATAACCATCTATTACGCTTTATCTTCTTGTTTTTTTCTTTCTTTTTAACTCATTTATTACGTATAGTTTATCTATCTTCCGTTTGCTCGTCACTCGCAGACGTACAAAGTTCATTTGGAAAAATCAAAACCGCCAATCTATTCCGAAGAATCATTTGAAGGCGAAAAATGATTTTCACTTGTTTCGTGAATTCGCGAAAGAAACCGGTGAAATTACGCGATGCTACGAGTGACCGTAGTTTCGATCGCGGGCACGATAAGAAACGAGTGTTCGTAAAGAAAAAAACCAATCAACAGTCCGCCACACTGTTGATCTTGCACAATTTTCAATGTGACCCCGTTGCATAAAATTTTGACATATCGGGCGGTCTACGCCGACTTCGATCGTATCAATCGTAGGGGGTTTAGCGCGAAGAAATGTGGAATTTAAAAGAGAATTGAAAAATTGACCGGTGCGCACGCAGTTGATTCCAATCTCTCCGGAGTCCGGATCGAACCTGTCGGTTTATATTCCCCGAGTATATATATTTCTTCTTTTTTTATTGTTGTTCTGTTCGCGAGCCCTGCGGCCAGTTCGGCTGTTTAAATGCAACTGTGGCTCGTCGTTGGGTTCTGTGCGAAGGTGGAGAATAGAGGAGAACGCGGATCGGTGCACGGCGAGAGGAGAGCAGCAGGAGAGTCGCCCCCCCCCCACCCCCACCCCGATGCTCTTGCGTCGCCCGTCGCGAGGGGGAAAGGCCACCAAGGGTCGGACGGGATCGGTGGGCTTCGCAAAAGCTCGGCTCTCGCTCGTCGATATGCTCGTAGGACACGGGCAATGGGTCCCGCGTACCACATTCACAGCAAACCCCACCACCGGGGAATCCCCCGCAGCTTGGTATATTCATAATCCACACGTAGAGACGCGTGTATGTCCGAGATTAACCAACGTAAGGTCGTAACTGACGGCGATTTGACGCGTCGCGCAACGCGCAATGGCGTCCTTTTTGACGAAGCATCAGTGAGAATATACACATAAATGCTAGTACCACTATGCTCCGTCGTAGGTCCGCGCACGCGCGTTTGTCAATTGAAATAAAAAATATAGTGGGGATATACGCGCAAGCGTAGAAGATGATCGACGGGACAGTCGTTGGCCAATGTAGGAAAGTACGAGGGGCTGCTACTCACTTTGCGTGAGGTGTCGGATGAAGACAGACGCTGGAATGCCAATAACTATTAGTCGTGGTTTCTCTTGAGGGGGCTCGCTAGAAGTGGGGATAGGCGCAGGCGGTAAGCGCGGTGGGGGAGAGTCGGTACGTTCGCGTTACAGTTGATCTCTTTATCAATCGTAAAGAGTCTCAGTGCTGTGTCATGAGAGTTTATCTTTTTTTCTTTTTCATCGAGTTCGCTTCAACCGCGCTCTATGATCATATACTTTTGTTCTATTGTTTTCTCCGATCGTATCATCCCGAATTCTAGCGCAGGAAAAACCGCGTAACGACGTATACCGAGGAGAGATTTAGTTACGATGAAAATTGTGCAATAATCCGGGAAGATTTATGTAACAGTACGGAGTATATAGAATATCAATCGCATATATTTCGTAAAATCTTTTAATTCCCGCGACCACCAATGTTTTTCCGCAGCAACGTCCATCGAACGGGATAGAGTCGTATCCTTCACGATCGACTCTTTACACGCGTGGATTTAGTAACGTATCCCCGGTACACTTTTACATACGGTATACGAATGCTTGATGCTTGGACAAAGGGGTTAGAGTGACGCCGTGGAATATATTCAGGGAGGTTCTTTCTCTTCCGTTTTTGAATATTGACGGAGATGGAAAGTCTTAAAGCGATTCCATCGCGTCTTCCTCAGTGAGACGTGCACTTTTATAAGCACGCATACCGTTACTGGCTGCATTAACGGAAAGTCCTGTATTCCTGTATATGTGTGTGTGTGAGTATGTGTGTGTATCCTCGATAGGGTTACAGTTGCCTGGCCCTGGAGTCGAACAAAGCGTGGGTGGCGACATGGGAAAGCGAAAGAGGAGAGGTAAGACCGGAGAGTGGGGAACCAGGATGAAGACGCGGATAGTGGGAAGAAGGGGCAAAGTATGTGGAGAGCATCGGCCGTTTGGAAGAAACGGCGGGGGGAGGAGAGAAAGGGATGGAGAAGGAGAGAAAGAGAGAGATGGAAGTAGGAAGAGTAGCGGGAGACAGTGATGGTAGAAGGAGAGTGGGAAGGAGACGCGTGACAGAAACGGTCATATGGCGCCCGAGAGTCAGAATGGGGATGTCTTATGTCATTTGCTCGACGGTGTCCTACCGGCGGCGTGCCTGAACTAACCGGGTGTACGCTATTCGAAAGAATCTAGGCAATGTCATTTTTTCCCTTACGTTACGATAACGAGGTCGACGAACAAAGGCACTTTTTGTGATTTTCTAATATACTTTTATAAAACTAAAAACTTCATCGATAGCTGCAAAACCATTGCTGTTTCGTGGCTCGTGTTGCGCAAATATCACAGCCATCTGTTTCCCGACATGGTTATGCTGCTGTTACGTTAATATTTAAAAACGTAATGAGATGAAAATTTAATGTGTGGAAACAAAGGAACTTTTGTAATATGTTGGGCGAGCGTCGAAAAGTATGTGTGCCATCGTTTAGCACTCTCATTAGAGCCCATCGTTCCATTTCTCGCATAATGTATGTATTGTTTATGACTGAGACCTGCGATGAAACATCGATTAAACGTGAAAGAACTGGAGCGGAACATAAATTTCGAAAATGCAGACACTGTTCCCGCTGGTAAATATCTCTATTATATATAATGTATATATAATACTAGCTGACCCGACAGACGTTGTCCTGTCTGAGCTATGAATATTCAATTCGAACTGGAATAGATCATTAAAAAAAAATTATTTCAAAAACATAGTGTTTATTGTAACTGAAAATAAAAAATTGACTCCCTTAGTGTTTCTGTATAACCATGTAAACCACGTGTTAGTCTATCAAAACTTACCAAAAATTGATATTAAATTAAACTTTTAATATAAGGCGTGTAATAATTTCTTTTCTTTTATTAAAATTATTATGATTATTTTTTAAGGAAATAACGACAATTTTCGTTATTTCTTTTATAATTTATTTTTCTGTTTGTTGTTTGTTTGAAATTAGTGATATTTGATTGTAAATTTTGTTTGTTCTTTATTATTAATTTTGGAGACTCGAGACCGTTTAAAATTCGTTATAATTTGAAGGTGCCGCAAGTACATACATAATAAATTCACACATTCCCACACATATATTGATAATAGAAAATTCTTTCGCTTATCTTTTCTTCGTTTTCTTTTTTGTTTCCAGGGCGTTGCGTCACTTGATCCGTCGAATGATTCCCTTTTTTATTTTTGGTTCTTTAACAGGCTCTCTCTAAAACACTCTTTATTGGAAATACTCTTGATCATAATTTATCTCGCATTATTATTCTTTATATAATCATAAATTTGCCGAACTTACCTCTCCCAGTCAATAATTTGCTCGTTGTGCAGTCGACACTTATAATGACGTTTCTTCACACGCGCTATTTACGACACGTCTATAATACGCTAAGATCTGGTATTTAGGTAGATATAAAGATATAGACACCTGTGTGTTGCGATATACTTGACGCACAACAAATGTAAGACCATCTCACTTCGTGGTCGCTGGGAGAGTCCGAGACGCCGTTCGCCAATCTATTCGCTCGTATTCCGATCATAATGGTAATCAATGATATTAGACATTATTTTCGTCGGTCCGTTATTCGGGGGAAACGTGACTATAGCGGCCCCTCTAACTATAGTCTATCTTCTCTGGTCGCTATAGTGCTATTCTTACAGGCGTGTTTGCGGTGAACTAACTGCGATGAACAAACACTTCTCAAAAAACTGACTCAATAAACTTAAAACTGGATAAACGTTCAGATCGAATGGACTGTGCACTAAGAAATGAATGAATGCATTTCTTGATCGATAGATGGCGACCGATGCATGTATTAAATCACATTTGCTTTGCGCGAACTGTCACTTTTATCAAACTCTAATGTACTCTACCACTACTGCTCCTGGCGTCATTCTATCTACATCACAGAACACTTCTTTCTGCTATAGGGTTGCCTCTGTGTAGCCTATCAGTTGGTAGTCTCATAGGCGCGAATTTTTGAATTTAAATTTATCGCTTACACAATGGATTTTTTGATCGATAGATGCCGACCTATTAAATCACATGCATCTATTAAATCACATTTGCTTCACGCGAACTGTCAAAGCCGCGAAGGTTAAATAGTCGTTTAGTTTTCTGAAATTTTATAGCGAAGTTTTCTTGAATTTTCCAATTTTCTGCGCAATTTCCTTAGTTTTTCTGTCCATAAGAACTTCTACAGAGTATTAGAAAACTTTTTTAAAAAAGATTAATGAAATCGGTAAAGTCGTTCTTAAGTTATGGCGTGACCAAGGGAAATAGGGATTCATTTGTATATATACTAGGGGGCACGCCAACCCCCCCTCGGACCATTCCATTCAGCGTACCCCCCCCCCCCCCCCTCGGGCCATTCCATTCGGCGCACCCCCCCTTTCGGGCCATTCCAGTCGGCGTACCCCCTCGGGCAGATCCATTCAGCGTACCACCCCCCCCCCCCCCCCGCCCCCGCCCGGTTGGATGGGAGGGTACGGTGAATGTCCGCCTCAACTCTTGTACACGGCGGCGAAATATTTATATAATAGAGATAGCTGTACGTACAAGAGTTGAGGTCAGCTTCACCATATGGGAAATGACCTTTACCATACGAGAAGAATCCTCACACGTATGGTAAAGCTGATCCCGCCACAAACCTAAACCAGAATGATCGGAAATGACCGCAAATGTACCTCTGCATGTTAGGGTTTGTTGCGGGGTCATCACCAAATGGGCAAGGTCATTTCCCATACGAAGAAGCTGATTGTTTTCCATTTACCATAAATGACCAAAAATGAACCCAAATGTACCTCTGCATATTTGGGTTTTGTTTGGGTTTTTGGCGGGGTCAGCTTCACCATACGGGTGAGGGAGCGTCCCGTATGGTGAAGCTGACCATGTTTCCTTTATGGTAAAGGGACCTAAACAAACCGAAATAAATAGATAAGGTCATTTCCCATACGAAGAAGCTGATTGTTCTCCATTTACCATAAAGGTAATATGGTCAGCTTCACCGCACGGGAACTCACCTTCACCATACGGGACGACCGTTCACGCGCATGGTGAAGCTGACCATGTTCCCTTTATGGTAAAGGGACTCAAACAAACCCAAACAAACCGAAACAAATAGATAAGGTCATTTCCCGTACGGTGAAGCTGACCGTTTTCCATTTACCACCAAGGAAAACGGTCAGGTTCATCAAACGGGCAAGGTCATTTCCCGTACGGTAAATCTGACCGTTTTCCATTTACTATAAAGGAAAAGCGGTCAGCTTCATCAAGTGGGCAAAGCCATTCCCCGTATGGTGAAGCTCACCTGGTCAACTCTTGTACGTGACGGCGATATATTTATATAATATAGAGAGATGTATCCATTCTGATCATCTGCATATGTTTGTCATCCCGTCTACTCTTCTAAAGTTAGGAAAGAAAGGTACACTTCACCTAGGGATCGTTAGATCCTTGCCGATGATTAACAACGTTTTTTGGACCTAAATCGAGCATAGCTCAACGGAGGGTATTTCAAGGGTCTGAGTTGGGCGCAAATGTTAGTGCTCCAAGCCCTAGCTACAATACGTACTATACATATACATGATAGTACATAAAACAGCTGGCCTCACATATAGCCATATATATATATATATATATATATATATATATATATATATATATATATGATGGAATACAGTCTTATCCTTTTCTACCCTCATATCCCTCCTCCCCCCCGCTTCACCGTTCAGCAGCTCTCGACCTACTCAAATCTCGGCTTCTTATCGATTTACTCCATTAACGCGTCCCGCATTTGAGCTGTATAATTTGCGAATTGACGACGACAATGCTCGCGTGCCATGCGATGTCCGCGCGTCCCTCCCGCTTCTCTCGCCACTTTGCCATACTCGTACACGTTACACACATAGGGGAGAACGAGTGACTACCGAACGCGCAGAGGCTAACTCGACTATTCTCGGCTAAAACACGGTATTTCAGTTAAGCATCAAAACAGTACTCTCCATAGATACCTCCTAGTAAACTAGATGGTAAGTACTACCCGAGAGCTTGATAAAATGTAAGGAAAATATATTTTGCAAGAATCGAAAGGAAAAAAAAAGCTTGGAACGTTCGATATTGCATCCACGAGACGAAATAATGCCGAAGAACCTTATGGTATGGGATGAGAGCCAAAATTCGGAACGACCACTATTTTGGATGGCCAAAATGTGGAATTTCAAAATAACGAACGTTCAATAGTTTGAACGTTCCATATTAAGAACGTCTTTAAATCAGAAAAGAAATAATGAGAACACAAAAAAACATTGAACTATCGGTTTTATGTGTTTGTGTTCTCTCAACCGACGGTATGCGTGCATAACCTCAAACCTTGACGTATAAACGAATCGTTGAGATCATTACACGATAGTTTTACATCAGGTACATTCTTCGGTTCGTCATGTTACGCGTAGGCAATAATTGCATAACATTTCTCAATATGTAAGACGGTACCAAATCAAATAAGCGGATCATACCGAAGTTTGGTCAACATGGCGACGAAAAGATGTTGTCAGCGCTACGAAACACCAAAGTAGTCGTTCGCCGGGTGGGGGTCAAATATTGGAACGATCAATATTTGGAACGGCAGATATTTTGAAATTAAAACCTTTGTAATGTAGGATAATGAGGATGAAGTTATTCCGAAATTTAGTTTTTTTCGACAGATGGCGAAGTCGAATAACTGTTATTAAGAAAGGTTGTTCGTTAGAAAGTTCATTTATTCGAGAATATGTAGTCAGATAGTCTGTGTACTTTGAAAGTACGAAAAATCGATTCGAACGATGTAGAAAGTTGATATTTCCGAAATAAAATAATAGTGAGTCGTTAACATTAACACCCAATGTACCAAAAAGAAATATGCTGAGCATAGAAATTTCGAATGTGTACAACTTGGACACGCAAATAATCGATGGACCGAAATAGGGAACATCAATATAGCGAACATTAAAGTACGTGGTACTCGCGCTGAAATGCTCAATTTATTTACAAAATTTTGCACATTATGGAACTCATTTTTTAAATTCGCGTTAACGCCACAAATATGCGAACTCTGCCGGAAAAAGCCGAATTTGCCAAATTTGGTACTTCATGTTGGCAATGGAATGTTAAGGGGGTCGAGTCTTCTTCCATTATTTTCACCGGTCCACTCTTTGTCCTTTCGGTATTTAGACCGTTCGAGTTTGTGGTCTGTCGCTTTACCTAATTCAAAATGATGAACTTTCTCAATATCCGCAAATCTGAAATCCGTACACTCGACTCGTCAAGTGTTCGACATTTTTGACGATTCCACATTTCCTCCCTCGCAATTTTGACCGTCGTCATATTTTTTTTTTTCGAAACAAATCTATTTCAATGTTTTCAGAGTCTCGGTGTCACGGTTTGCGAGCGGTTTCATGCTCGTCCTCGAACACCGAGAATTGCCCTCAACCAATGCAAATTTGTACCAAAAATTAGGTACCAATTTGCTATTTCGAACAGTGGCGTCATTCGTTATTTTATAAAATTAATATTTTCGTCGATAGATGATTGTTGAAGTTTGCATCGTTAGAACGCAATGAAAATAGGTTTTTTTAAATTTTCATTTTCATTATTGCTCTCGCTAGTGTTGCCCATTTAGGCCCAGATCCGTAAGGGCTCACGTACCGCTGCGCGCGTTAAAAACCGAGTAAATTTGAAAAATTATTATAAAGGTTATATGGTGAAAAAAAAATTTAATTGTTGATTTCACATTTTTTATTAACTTTTCAATTATAAGAAAAAAAATGTTCTTAATTAAAAAAAAAATATTAACATTATTTTTTACGGGTCTAAATGGACTACCGATGGAAACCCTGGCGCCTCTTTGTCTACATCATAACTTCACCAAAAATGATCCAATCTGCAAAAATAAAAAAGAATCTAGTAAAATAATGTAGTAGTAATAGTCTGACGGAAGGATTTTTTATTTATTTTTTTCAAAAATAAAGAAATCACAGTTTTTCAAACGTTCGTATGCAATTAAAAATTAAAAATTGATGTTTAATAATTTATAAAAAAATGTCCAGCGAAAATTTTTAAAAAACCTCTCGTCAGGATATAGAGAAAATAATTATCAAGATTAAAAAAAAAAAGTTAAAAATAATAAAAATTGACTGAGTAATCGTGCTGACCCTGTCTAAAAACATCGTTTCGAGAAAAATGCGTTTAAACAATGTTCATATTGAAAAAAAAAATGTTCTAATTTTTTTTCTTAACGTTGAAAAGTTATTAAAACATGTGAAATCAACAATTTAATTTTTTTTTACCATATAACCTTTATAACAATTTTTCAAATTTACTCGGTTTTCAGCGCGCGTAGGGGTACGTGAGCTCTTAAGGGAGAACACCACTGTGACCCCCTGTTTTTTTTCACATTTTTCAAGAATTTTTTTTTTTGGGAAAAAAAGAGATATTTGAAAAATTTTTTTTCGAATTTGGAAAAATATTGTTTTAAAAAAAATAGGCACGCCTTTGAAATTAAAGTTTATTTCAAAGGCGTGCCTATTTTTTCTAAAACAATATTTTTCCAAATCCCTGTGTACTTCTCTTCAAAATATCATATTATTAACGAAAACACTCGGTATTTTTTTTCAGATCGACGTTGAAGAGAGTTCTGCTGCGTGCCGCGGAAATAACAGCACCTGACGCGAGAGCTTCCCCAGCGCCACCATGCGGCGTGAAAAATGTGAAAAAAATGTTTTTTGATACATTAATAAACAAGGAACAAAACCCAAAAAAACTTTTCAAATATCTCTTTTTTTTCCCACAAAAAAAAATTCTTGAAAAATGTGAAAAAAAACAGGGGGTCACAGTGGTGTTCTCCGTTAAAGTAGCAGTCTGGTAACTTAAGCCGATTTTCATGTCTTTTTTGGAGGGCGTTTTTTTGTAGGAAAATAAAAATGAATCGTTTTGGATATTTAGGATGTTTTTATTTACATATTGAAGATACAAGAAAAATTTGTTTGAAAAAATTTAATAGTTTATTATTATTATTATTATTGATCGAAGTTGGCACCTCGAAAAAAAGCGCGTGGGTGGCCCCGATGGTTTTGGCTCTTGATGTTATCTGAAATCAAAAATTCTTCATAATTCTTAATCTATAGACATGTCATTTTGGTCGGAACTACTGAAGTTAAATTTCATGGATAAATAACAAAACGGCGGACCCCTTCTTTGCTAAAATAAAAGGACTTTTTTTTCCAAAGTCCGCCATTTTGTTATTTATCCATGAAATTTAACTTCAGTAGTTCCGACCAAAATGACATGTCTATAGATTGAGAATTATGAAGAATTTTTGATTTCAGATAACATCAAGAGCCAAAATCATCGGGGCCACCCACGCGCTTTTTTTCGAGGTGCCAACTTCGATCAATAATAATAATAATAATAAACTATTAAATTTTTTCAAACAAATTTTTCTTGTATCTTCAATATGTAAATAAAAACATCCTAAATATCCAAAACGATTTATTTTTATTTTCCTACAAAAAAACGCCCTCCAAAAAAGATATGAAAATCGGCTTAAGTTACCAGACTACTACTACTTTAAAGGAGATCCAAAGAAAAAAAACGTTTTAACCATTTTTGTCTTTGAAAATCCAACCTTAAAGGGGATGAATGGGATAAAAAAATCTATCTCCATTGCTTTCCAACGATGCCAAACTTCAACATCATGTCGATATTAAGCTGTTTGGCATCGTCCCGTTCTCCCCTATACACACTATATACAAAAATACACAACAATACCTATCGCAGTCATTTGTACATGTATTTGCGTGAATAAAATTCGAGCCCGCATGATGAAACAACGGGCGTCTCGCGTACTAACGTGAATAGTGGGTCGTAAAAAAAGTTTCACTCGTATTTTTCGTAAAAACTTTCGTAAATTCTTACTAACCCTTCAAAGTATCCTCTTCGAATATACTTTTTGTCTTTCCCGTTATCCAGTTCTCCAAATGCCATTCCCAGCTTGCCCTAAAGTTACCAAACCGCTTTTCCACGTGTTCACCCGCGTATAGTGTCTATTTTATAATGTACCTTGGAGCGAGACGCCAGTTTGGCTCCGCTTCACGAATTCTGCCTAATCATCGATCCTCCTGTGAGCGCGCCCCTCTTTCTTTAGTTTGGATAGCAGACTGCACATTCGTGCTTCAGAGCAAAAACATATTTTCGAGTGAAAACTATGACTTTGCCCCGGGTAAAATAAAACGAGATATCACGGAAATTGAGAATTGAACGAAACGAGTTTTAGAGGTTAGAATTTCCATTGCGCATGCTCGTATATCATACCAGCCAATGGGAGGTCGGAAAACACTTCGGCCATAGAATTTTTTTTTTTCTCAGTCCCCACCGGAAATTTTGCTGGATATGTCGAAAAACAAATTCCCTGAAAGTTGCAGCCCTTAATATTAATTCTAAGTACTTTCCCTTAGCGTGAAAAGATTTTCAATCTAAAATACACGTAAATCGAATTTTTTTTTTTTCAAAATCATTATATTGTTCTTGGTGTCGATTTTCTCAGAATAAAACAATCTAGAAAAGTGCCTATTGCGGCGAAAGTGTAAATTGTACTGGTGAGTTGGTACGGGTCACTGAAGTTGATTTTTACTCAAAATTCTCGTTTTTTTGCTGTTATCTCCGAAACAATTAACTTTACGAAAAAAATGTAAATGAAAAATTTGTTGAAAATATAATTTACTACAAAAAAGGTCCTATCGACCCAATTGCTTAGATTAATATTTCTGGAGATATTGAACGTTAACTTATCAGTAGTATAACATTTTTACGGTAATATAAACCTTAAAAATTGTATACTAGTCATTAGTTACAGTTCAATATCTCAAGAAATATTAATCTAAGCAATTGGTTCGATAGGACCTTTTTTGTAGGAAATTAAATTTCCAACAAATTTTTCGTTTACATTTTTTCCGTAAAGTTAATTGTTTCGGAAATAACAGCAAAATAACGAGAATTTGGGTGAAAATCAACTTCAGTGACCCGTACCAACTCACCAGTACAACTTACACTTTCGCCGCAATACGCACTCTTCTAGATTGTTTTAATCTGAGTAAATCGAAACCAAGAACAGTATAATAGCATAAAATGCGGCTGAGTTATAGAATTTAAAAAAAAAAATAATTCGATTTACGTGTATTTTAGATGGAAAATCTTTTCACGCTAAGGGAAAGTACTTAGAATTAATATTAAGGGCTGTAAATTTCAGGGAATTTCTTTTTCGACATATCCAACAAAATTTCGGGTGGGGACGGAAAAGATGGTCGCGAGGGAGATAAAAGAATCAGGTGAGAGTGTGAATAAATTAAAACATGGAGGAAAAAAATGGCAACATTGAACAGTGGAAGCCAAAGTACAAATATAGAGGGTATCCCAAAAGTGGCATGGCAGAGCGATAGGGGGGTTAGATCGGCTCAGAATAAACAACTATGGCCTCAGTAAAAGAATAATATTTAATGATTTATTTAATTTTTACAACATGTGTTCAAATTGGCTACCTCCAACCC